>CM018051.1:11770386-12380768 GCA_008638375.1 Nyssa sinensis | reverse complement strand
AGCACATAAATAGGAAATATTCATATATGTTTGCTAAAGTTAAATAATGAACTATTAACAAATGATGAGTTCAAAGGCAGAGCTTTACAGAGAATTGATTGACCAAGATAGGAGAGACTCACATGTACCAGGAACAATTTTCCAATGCATGAAACAAAAGGCGAATTGTAACAATTGAGTTGCCAAGCTTCCCCGAACCATTATCTTTCATATTGTGAAAATTCAAAGTGCCATAACAACATCAAACTATACGTTAACCAGTTCTAAATCTCCACTCCATAAATACAAAATTTAATGCAATTTACTCCATAGGAATAGAATTTAAAGCAAAGGTAGCTTATTTAAGCCATATTCAAACCTCATGGCCTTTGTAATGGAGAGAACGGGGGAAAAAATGAGCTACCAATCATTTGTGGCAGAGGTTAGCGTATTCAAAAAGGTTCACCGAAACAAGCAATTTCATCACTAAAACATAACTAAGGGGAGTCTAGAAGAAAACTTCACATACCTTCAGAAGGGCTTCCATTTTATTTTCTTCTACATATTTTAGTATGAATCAAAGTTGTTTCCAACAAAAACAATGTATCAAATTACATGGTAACATTTTTTTTTTTTTGCATGTAAATGGTATTATGAAGATACGTAAATGGAAGAGCCCAGAAAATATTACCAAAAACCCAAATGGCAAGTCTAATATAGGATTTATATGCTCCCCAATAGTGTAACCTTTTCCCTAGACTCGCCTTAAAGGAAGTAGTCCGTAAAACTTAAATTACCTTGAAAATTTGAAGAAAGCAATGAATATGAACTACAATTGTTTAATTACGTATGTCATTGAAGTAAATAAATATAAACACGAAAGGTCCTACAAAGCTCTATACTGAAAAAGGAACTCAGATTAGTGTTACTTTCAAATGCTCCCTCTTGTTCTCGTTGTTTGGCATCAGTTTGATATGTAGCCGACTCCCTAGCAGCAATTGAGCTTTGTATCTCTACATCACAAAAGGGAGGAATGGTAGCTGATTTTTGTTATTTGTTTTTTTTTTTTTGGTGATTTCATTAAAAACCAAGATAATATCATACATGAAGAATAGTAAATTTAAATTGGTTACCTGGTAACTCTAATGGTTCAGATTTGTACACATAAATGTCTTCAAGCTTAATGTCCATTCCGTAACTCTTCTTTTTCAGTAATACCAAGCTAATTACTCATCGGCGAGGTAGAACTTATTGATGACATCTATCCTTGCAAAGTCCATTGAGTATATGATCAAAAGTGCAACACTTGTAGCTAGGAATAAATATGTGGGGTCCTGAAATAACCCAAAAATTTGTAGAACATAAGTGGAACATAAGTGGAAAATCAAAAAAACTCCTATATTCATATGCATCCTATACTCTTGAATAGTGAATCCTAACTCCTATATTCATAAAAAAACAATAGTTGTCATATCAGCATGACTAATGTGTAACTTGAACTGAAGAAGAGATCTTTATTGTGTCTTTATTGGTATGCTTGCCTAACTTGAACTGCAACATATGCATCTTATACCATTGAACAATGAATCTTAACTCCTATATTCATAAAAAACAAGAGTTGTCATATCAACATGACTAATGTGTAATATGAGATAGTAAGATGAGACACAAGAAAATGTTTAAACACATGGCATAAATAGAATAATTTTTTTATGATTTCAATTCTTTTTACGATAGTACTTTGTTTCTTACAAAAAAAATTGTAATGTTTCTCAAAGATTTTTTTTTTCTTTCGTTGAGACTCCTCTTCTATACTACACATGTATAGAATAATATAAGTACCAAACAACAAAAGTTAAATACATATACCAAATGTGCAGCATATTGGAGAATTAAAGTTTTCAATGAGGAGACAAAGTAATGATAATGAACATAGAGGGGGAAAAACATTTAAGTATGTCATGTGCATAGCAAAGTTAGTTATGTAATTCAGCTTAGTTATTATATTTCTATAGTATTACCTCTACGAATTTAGAACTTCCTTATACACCACATTTTTTGTGCAAGTCCTTGATTGCTCTTCATCCATTTCTGGCTTAATGAGAACTTTTGTTGTAGACATCGAGATTCCTCTTGATAGTGCAACATATAATTGGCCATGGGAGAATACAGATTGAGGTAAATAAACACCTACACATGGTATCGTTTGTCCTTGTGCTTTATTTATGGTCATAGCAAAACAAAGCCGTATTGGATATTGTTTTCGCCTGAAATGGAATGGGTAGCCTTCATTTTCTGCAGGTGAAAGAGGAATTCGTGGTAACAAAACTTGTTTTCCAACATGTTGCCCAACCGTAATCTCTGCATGGATAACATTATTCTCAAAATTCCTATAGACCATTCTAGTACCATTGCATAGGCCATTTGATGGGTCTAAATTTCTCAACAACATTACTGGACAATTAACTTTAAGTACCAATTTATGTGGAGGCAAACCATTCGGAGTCAAAGAATTTAGAAATTCCTCTTGATAATAGTTATGAGTATCATCAACTGCTTCATCAAAAGCTATTAAATGTTCTTGCATCTCCAGGAAACATCGCAATTAACTTCTCATTTAGCTTGTCCACATATTCATTTTTGGTTGCGAGTATTGCACGTTTGGTCATGTACTCAGCGGACTTTGCATTTTGTTCCAAAGAATGATAGATATCATTAATAAGTTGTTGTTCTGAGATTTCATCATTTTCATATTAGATGCCATCTGGTTTGGAATAAAAAATCATATCTTGTTCTTTTGTTGCTTTTCACCATTTCCAACTCGGAGCAAAAAATCACTAAAGTTTGCATCATCCCTTGCTCTCATGTTTCTAGTCAAAGTCAATTTTTTCATTTTTGACCATAAATATGACTTCACCAACTTGCATTGATAGTTTCTTCTCTTGTAGCTCTAGGAACAACTGGTAATACTTGACGAAAGTCTCCCCCCAAAAATGATAACTTTTCCTCCAAATGACCTTTGATTGCTCATGATGTCCCTTAAACTTCTCTCAAGTGTTTCAATAGCCCATCGTTTTGCCATTGGAGTTTCATCCCAAATTATTAGCCTTGCTCTATGTAACAACTCTGCAGTTCCACTCTGTTTTGGTATGTTGCATACACTTGTTTCATTCACAGAAATTGGAATCTTGAACCGAGAATGTGCAGTTCGACCACCGGGCATTATTGCTGCTGCTACACCTGATGTTGCTATTGCAAGTGCTATCAATTTCTTTGATCTCAAATTGGCTAACAATGCACGATATAAATAGGTTTTCCTAGTTCCTCCAGGGCCATCAATGAAAAAGATGCCACTTGTTTCTGAGTTCACTCGGTTTAATATTAATGAAAAGGCATTATGTTGCTCTGGATTCAAGTTAAATTCTGCAGAGTAATCATCATGTGGAATATTAATAGCCATTTCATCTTTTATTTCTCTTGGATAAATGTCTGTAGCATCAAGAGAATCTGAAGGTATATGTGGCAAATCATAATTTCGAATACCCTTCCCCATACTTTCCAAGAAAATCTCTAAACTTTTTAACGTTTTGGAGGTTTGAGAACTGGTAGAACTCCCGGAATCTCTTTTAAAATCCTCGGACATTGCTTCAAAGTAAGTATCCCATAAATTCCTCACATCAGTTGGCTCGCAATAAACCAATATAGTTGCAAACAATCTTCGAAGTGCATGTGGCATTCGAAACAAAGTTGCCTCATTCAAACATTCAAAAATGCTATTATCTGATTCTAGCAACCCTCTTTTTTGTGCAGATTCTTTGAAACTTAAGAATTGTATGCCATCTACTGTTAACAAATCTTCAAATGATGTTGGCCCTTTGACATGATTTAGCAACAATCTCAAATAATATTGCTCTCCCTCAATTAGATTTGCTCCATTTATACGGCCAATTACTTCTCATTTCTTCCTTTTATGCCAGCATCTTTTTTGTCTATCCCAAATATAATGCTCTGGGAATTCTCTATAAAGAAATTCTCTAGCTTCTTCTTGGTGCTGACCGTGAGCATTGTATTAGATATATGATCCCAACGAAGAATGTGTTCTAAATTTTGATTCTCCCAATAAGTTACAAATTGTTTGTTTGGAAGGTGCAGTTGCAAGTTAATTACTGCTGGGTATATCTCATTCAAGTTGAATTCATAGATTCTCCACAACGCTTCTTGTCCAGATACGTATCTTGCATCTTGGAATTGCTGGATTTCATCAATCACATTTTCTCCATCATTGTAAGCAATGTACACAGCGACTCATCATGCCCCTTGTAAATATATTTGTAAAGATACTTCACTGCTTTTAAACCAGAACATATCTCAATGTTAATATGACAGTTATACCTCGAAAGCAGGTATGGATTATAAGGAACCACCCACCAGTTATCGAGCTCTGCATTTCGTACAATAACTTTTTCTTTAGTATCCCTTCTTCTGTATATAAGATATCCATCTTTTGCTTGGACTGTTTTTTCACAAAATGACCGAGGATAATGATTTTTGCAATTTCCATTCACCATGCAAGGATTTTTTGCATTTTTTTCTCCACAAGGGCCATGCATCATGTGTTTTATAACCATTTCATAAAGATCTGGATATTTTTCCTTATCTGGAAGTTCTACACAAACAAATTTGTCGTATTGGTCAGCATTTGTGATTTTATATTCCGACTTCAATACAATTAGCATGTGTGCGTGGGGTAATCCTCTTTTCTGGAACTCAATAACATGAACATGTGCTGCAACTTTCCCAAATATTGCTCTCTTGAATAATTGGTCTTTTAAGTCTTGCAATTTCGCTCTAAAAATTCTTGAAGTCAAATCTGGCCTATCTTGAGAACGTTGCCTTTCTTGTAGCTCATCTTGAATCTCTTTCCAATCAGGATTGCATGTCATCGTAATGAAAATGTCTGGCTTTCCAAAACGTTAAACTAACGACATTGCATCAAGGTACCTACGACGCATGTCTCTTGGGCCACCAACAAAAGATGTAGGGAGAACAATTCTTCTTCCAACTTGATTTCCTCTAGTTTCTCCAGCCATCACACTATCAACTATTCCTTGATAAAGATCTGCTTTGATATTTGATTGTTGCCTCCGATAATAATCTAACCGAGTAGTTTCAAGCTTTATGTACATATCTACTGCATATTGCTACAACAGCCGACCAACTAATAGAAGTGTAGATTGCTTTGTTTCCCTTATTTGCAACTTATGATTATAATATTCCCTGCATGATACTTTCTTGCTACTTTCTTGCTCAACACCTATATAAGAAGATGCAAAGTATAATTATAGTAAAAACTATAAACAACGAATCTAGGTTTTCAAAAATTCTTAGTGTGTTAATTTATATTTATAAATAAACATAAAAGTTACCTTCTTGTTCTTGTTCGAAAATACTCTCAGTGGATGTGAAAGTTGGTATGTTTGATACATCATTCTCTAATATGTCAACATTGCTCTCCTCATGATTGTGCTTTGCTATATTTTGATGCCATCCGGTTTCCCCATTCGGGAAAAGAAAAGGATACTACAATGGATCATAACAACCAAAGTAATGTCTAACTCTGTGCCTATGGCCAGAGTGCGCATGTACGACAATATCTCTTTCTAATGATGTAAGAGGATCATTCCCTTCAATCCATATAGCAGCTACTTGATCAGCTGTTGGCGAGTTATAAACTCGTTGGTCCAAACGAACATCCTTTCTAATATGGATTTGGAAGTCTTAAAAAGGGTCACAATCTTTTAATCTACGTAAGAACTGAGCATATGGATTTCCTTTAACAACTTCCATCAACTTTCTGACGATTGATTCACTAAGATTTGCATTGTCAAGTATTTTCATTCTATTTTGAAGTTCATTATTAGTGTCATAAAAGTATAACTGAAAGTAACACGGGCCACTATCTCTTGGCACTAAAGCTGGAAGATCATGATAAATTTGTCCTTGTGCTCGAAATGTATAAATTCCTCTTCTTGTAGATGCTAGATTCTTATCCAGGTTGACACCAAAAGTTGTGAATGAGAAAATACTATTGTAAGCACGTATGTGCTTTCGGAAGTCTTCACCTTCTTCTGATTGAGATGTGAATAAAGAATATAAAGCATCTGGAACATCAGTGGAAACCAATTTGACTTGTCCGTTTCAGCAACAAAATGTTGGAGATTCATATTCGAACTTCTTGGCACCACAATAAACACAATAATGCATGTTGCGTAGCTGGTGTAATTCAGAACATATTGGATCATACCGACCTATTAAGAATGTTTAAAATAAGATTAATCATCTAACTATGAACTTCTAATTACTTTTCTAAGATGATTATATAAACCTCACAAACCTTGATAGTCAACAGCAACCATCTGAGCTTTAAGCAACCAATTAGTCCTCTGTTTTTTTCTCCTATTCCTTGTATCCTTAACCTTTTGAATATATCGTAATCTTTCTTCATCAATAAATCTAGCATATCTACTTTTTTTTATCAATAACACTATCATTACTTTGCTCATTAGTTCTTGTGGACGCCCTCCTTTTTCTTGCATTAGTAACCTTTTCAATATAATCATGCCTTTCTTTAAGAGTTAACTGAGCATATCTACTCCTCCCACAATTACTTTGGGTAGAACTCATTTCCTATCAAGGGAAAAGTGTTTCATGATTTTAATATTTGAATATACATGTATAAAAAAAAGAACGAAGATAGTAATAGTCACATGGAAAAATAAAACTTAAATGAGAACAAAAAAATGGACATTTACTTTTAATGTAATTTAAGAGTTTATTAGTATTGTTGGTGTTTTTCCATGATTTTGTGTATATTTTATCTTGAGAATGGAGGACTTCAAATAATCAAAATAAGTCTTTTTTTTTTTGGTTGATTGGTTTGTAAACGATACTTATTGCACAACAAAAGAAACACAATGTAATCAATTAAGAGCCACAACTAATTAAATATTCCTGTAACACCTATCAAAGGGGAAAAAATATAAATAATAAAGTAACCAACACATATTCTAATATTCCTCTAATCCTTATCATAAAAATATATCAAATGGGAATGTAAATATGAAAACCAGCCCACTGTGCAAGAATTAAGAATACTTGCCAATGCTAAAGACCACACTTGGCCTAATAAACTCATGCACTTGTATGGAGCATCAGGTGACATATGTTTATGCTCCACATATTTAACAACCATACCAGTGCTTAGGATGCCACCAGAAGACACTGTTGGAGGTTATCTATGAAAGTAAACTGAAAGTAATGTTTTTTTTTTTTTTTAAATAATTGCTTGAAAAAGAGGAGGGGGAGGAGATGTTGAAACCTGCAAATGGGAGCTTAACCTCCAGTGAAATCTGATGCCTGCTATCAAAGTGTATGCTTCCGGGGCTGTGGATTAGTCTCGCGATAGAACAAAGGTGCTTGGTTTAACTGCATTTCAATCTTACTCTTCAATGGCCCTTCCAAGACTTCCCAAACCAGTTTCCGTTTGGCGTAGTAAAATTTCGCTATCAAATCGCCTTCATGCTTTGAATTTCTCTTATCAAATTTTAAATAAATTAGCTTAAAAACATTCTTCAATGGTACGTCATCTTCTTTGTATTTCAACAAATTAAGACCCAAAAAAAAAATTCAAAAATAAAATAAACAAAATGTAGTGCTTGAATTTAGGGGATTACCTCCCAAGAACCAATTTTGAGTCCTAATGCAGGGAAGTTTGAAGCCTTCAACTTCTCAGACATTGGTTGAGATCCAAAATCATCCAAATTGGCCGTGTTTAGACAATTTGTTTTTCTTGCTTGGGATAACCTTGTTTCCACTAAATTTAGAAAAGGTTGTGTCTTTCTTAATTTCTAACCAAGAGGACTTGATTCTTCAGAAAAGTCTACATCTATTGCCTACCACAAAATCAATACAAGAAGATGTTTGAGAAGAATTTATATCTATTTCTTACCACAAAAATACTAAGCTTGAAGCAAGAAAAGCATAGGAAAACCATTTTTAAAAAGTCATGCATGCATTGGGAAGAAGAACAACAAAAGGGGATCTCAAACAGCGATGCTAAAACTCATTGTAAGCTATGTAAACCGTGGTTTTTCAAAGAAATTTAAAACATCTCCATTAATCAAACAATCAAGAAATCACTAAAACCCCATCAATTTCAAAAAAAAATAACAGAGAAATGGAGGGCAATCCTGCAATGGCTAAAACAAAGAAATACTGAAATCACATAGCAAAGTTCTTAAACCACATGAAAAACAAGAGGGGGGGAATAGTGACTCCTAACAATTTCCATAACCTCCCACACGCACACACATACAAGTGATCAGAGAAGCAGAAACAAAGAAACAAGGTTCTTAAACCACATACAAAACAAAATAAAAAAGTTGCACAAGTTACAACCATTGAAAAGGGCACATTTCAAGTTAAATAGATCACAAACTCATGAAAACTGGGAAGAAGAACAACAAAAAGGGATCTCAAACAGAGACACTTAAACTCATTGTAAGCTATGTAAACCATGGTTTTTCCAAGAAAATAAAAACATCTCCATTAATCAAACAATCAAGAAATCACTAAAACCTCATCAATTTTTTTTAAAAAAAAACAGAGATAAAATAAAATAAAATAAAAAAATTGTGCTGATCTAGGGCCAATAACCTTATGTTGCCTGAGATCTTCCTGGACATTTAGCACACGAGCTGCTTAAAGGACTAACTTGTACAGTTGGTTAATGGAAAAAAGTTTCACAAAGAAAGAATGAACTTTGTGCTGTAATTTATATGTACAGACTGCACCAACAAGCAACAAGGTAAACGCAAACCTTGTCCAAGAATTGAGTTCTCAGTACCTGATGTACATTCATGAACTTTCACTTATCTCTTGCAATGATGGTGAGATACCAACCATATTAATGCTGAAGTGTGGCATTGTCTGTAACTGTTTACACCTGTAGTTTTCAGGATGACTCAATAACACCCCTTCCAGAACTCCCTTGCCGTCTGCTTTTATAAAATGTTTCATAACATCCAAACTGCTTCAAGTTCTTCAACTTTATAGTTGGCTTTCCCCCAAATTTCATCAGCATCAAAAGTTGATGCCTCACTGCTGGACTACATTGGCCAGAGATGTTGCGGCAATGTGTCTTGTCCCTTTCCCTTTGAATCATGTTTTCCTACATCATTAATGGGCTGATACAGAGAAGGATACCTCTCCTTCAACTCAAGCTTCTTATCAAGTTCTTTTGATGCCATGTTTAGGCTGCTGTCCACAATAGTAATCTGAGTGCATAATCTTTCTTCACAAAAGTTCTGATCATGAAGGATGTTAGCAGAAAACCCATCCTCCTTTTCGTTCTCCTTTTGTACTACCAATAGTGGCTGAAATATAAGACAATCACTTTTCGATATGTCATCAAAATGATCAGCTTTATGAGGTTGATTTTGATTTTGATTTTGATTTTGACTTTGGTCATCTTTCAATTTTGGATCACCATTGAAACAATCAGATGCTTGATGGGGTTGAACCTCATTATGATCATCTTCTAATTCTTTATCATATTCAGATGTTGGTCTTTTATAGTAAAATTGCAAACTTTTGCTTGGACATATAATGGTATCATGACTATAAGGCTCATTCCTTCCATCAGCATAATAATATTTTTTTCTCAATTTCTTCTTCATTATGCTCTTCTTCCAATATTCGATCAGATTTTGAAGTTGGTTCTTCAAAGAAAAAGTGCATACCTTTATTTGGACACACCATGGTAACATGACCATAAGCACTATATCTAAAACATTGTGGAGTACAGCCGACCTGTTTCGCACCATTAGCTGAAGGACTCTCTCTCTTAATAGCATCTCTAGTAGCCATATTACAAACTTGCTAACTGCTACTCCCATGAACTAATTTTCTACTTTGCTTGTTGGGTGATTTACTTGTGTTCAGTAGGAAGAAAATGTTCTTTCATCTTTTGAAACCATTCAATTCAAAGGACCAACCAAACAGACCAACCCCTTCTAAAATTTTCTAAATAATAGTTTGGGTTGAGCTCGTACAAACTGGCCTAACTCAAAAGGCTGTTAGTATGCTTTTGGAAGGCTACCCTTTCTAAAATTCCAATTAGGTGGATTCAAATCCTAAGAAATAAGCCTGTAAAGAAATTATAACCAGTTGTTCCTAAATAAAAATTCACCACTCCATGAAGTTCAAGTCCAAGAGAATGAGAAAACTGTAATTTATATGCATAAAGATAATTACAAGGCCATCCATTTCATACTTTTCCCCATTCAATAAAAGCTAACTTATGGGCTTCCCTATTCAATAAAAGCTACCTTACGGCCTTCCCCATTCATACTCTTCAACCTTACCTAGAATTCAAGATTCGAATAAAGCAAAATATATGTAACAATGCTAACATTGATAAGACAGATAATTCCAAAGCTATTTCATCATAAAACAGTAGGGAACTAACCATAGATGACTTAAACAATATTAAAATGAGCTACAAAAGGTAAACAAAACAACAGAGCATTGCATGTTATTCTTTAATATTCAATGGTTTACACTGCCAATTAAACAGGCAATGCAAATTGGATTGATTCTAATATATCCTTGTATTCAAATATTAAAAGGCATTGTAGTCAGTGTGCATGTATGTTGATATATGACATCTACAATTACAAATAAAGTAATATTTTCCACATCTCAAAACCTCCACTCTCATCTTTTCTACTCCATAGTCTTCAAAGATAAGAGAGAATTACACCTTCGATCCCCTTCACTCCCAATAAATTTTTTTTAAAAAAAGGGAAAAAAGAAAATGATCCTCCACAGTGTTAATTATCAGGCAACCTATTCTTTACCTGACAGCTTCAAACTGAAAAGGAACTATTGCTTGCATATCAAAATAATTAGCAGATAAGGCCAATCTGTTTCTTGATGTTCCTTATTCAACAAAAGATTAAAAATAATACCTTCAATTGATTTTTGAATCTAAGAATATGAATTATCTTATAGAATCATTCTCATGGTTTGATTTATTGGTTGAACACAAATAGAAAGTAGGGAAACTGGAAGGGGAGACCAGAAAACAGAGGAGATAGGAATGAGAGACGTGCAGAGAGAGAATACCAGGTCAGTGTTGCATTGTGCTCTGATTTGGACGATCTCCTTAGAAGCCTCGAATATTTCCTTCGACTGCTTCGACTGCTCAGACAGCTTCAATTTCAATCGTATTCATACCCTTCATCCTCGTTCTGCTGCAGCAACAGCCAATCTATGCCACGTCAACTCCCGGTGATCTTCTAACAAAGCTCCAACATAGCACCGTAATTTCCCTTCTTAAACGAACGATCCAACCACATGAAGCGACGTAAACATATCTCCGCCTGTCACTTGAAAAAACTGGAAAATTGCTTCATCACAAACCCCAACGTAGCTCTTGAAGCATCTGCAACAATGAAGTACCGAAATTCCACTCCTTAAACAAATGATCCAACAGCTGATGCGGCAAAAAAGCTCATTGACAAAATATTGGGGGAGAAGAGAGAGTGGGAGTTGAGGAAAATAAGACCGAAAAATATCGGAGGAGAAGGGAAGGTGGAAGTTGAACGGCTTGTATTGGCGGGGAAGGAAGGGAGGAGCTTAACGGTTTGTAACGGTTGGGCTGTGGAGTGGGTTCACAGATCTTGAATGAGGAGGTGTCATGAGGGTATTTTGGTGAACTCAGTGGTGTAATGGGGGTATTTTAGTGAACTCAGTGTAAAATATTTTTTAAGAAAACACATAAAAGAATTCATACATTTATAGGTAGTATAGATATAGATATAGACATAGATATAGATATATATATATATATATATATATTGTGATTTAATTGATGCGAATAATAAATAAGTATACATGATTACGTGTCAATTAAATTATTTTTTAATCATTACAATATAATACACACATTACGTAAAATAAATGTATATAATACACACTAATCAAATCAAATCAAAAATACAAATAGTCACTACTGATACGAACTTTCCTTTTATATTTATATTTATATTATATATTATATATATAAAGCACACAGACCGTTCAAAAGATGTTAAATAAATTCAGTAAAACATATTTGGACTTTTATTTTGATATATAAAAGAATTAAGAAAATAAAACCCTCTGAAGGGCGTCTTTTAACCATTCCTCACGTAACTGTCCCCACTATTACAATTTCTCTTCAAACCGTGTCCCACCTCTTGAAAGCCCTTTAATTTTTGGGAAAAATATTAAAAAAATACTTAAAATAAAATTTTTAATTCAAAACATTCATAATTAATTTTTTTAATTTAAAAGACCCAAATTAAAATTTTTTATTACAAGAAAAGTCCAACGATAAATTTCCATCTTAATACCGTTAAAAAACTTTACTAGTTAGACTAAAATATCCTTCCAAATTTATTTTTAAAATACTAAATAATTCATTTCTTAAATCTAAAAACAATACCATTTTTTATTTATCTAGAAGACCTAAAAAATAAATTTTCACTTAATGAAATATTGCTTATAAATGAAAAAGAATTACTTATGAAGGAAAAATAACTATCAATAATGTTAGACTTACTTAAAAATTCTAAAAAAAAATGTTTACTTTCATGAGTTGACAATGTTGTATTAGTTGGATATCACATGAGATATGATATTCAACCAATACAATATTGTCAACTCATAAAAATAAATAATTTTAATAAAATATAAAAATAAGACTAGCATTACTCAAGAATTATATAATGAAATGTGACTGTGTGTGTACTACATTAAGTATAGAGTAATTTTAGCCCAATTTTTGGCTCAGCGTGATCGTGGGCCGGGTTTCAAGTACCCGCCCAATAAATGAGGGGGTAAAAGTGTAAAATTAATAAAACCACCTGAGAAAGCGGTTTCATGAAAAAACAAGCCAAGAGTGGCCAGCGACATTCTCAATGATTCAGCCTCTCTCCATACCTGCCTCTCCCTTCCCTTTAAAACATAACCCTAACCCACCCCAACTTCGCTGTCCTCGTCTCTCTTTCTCGCTCTAAAACTCTCTTTCTCTCTCTAAGAATTCTTCTCGTCCTTCACTCCAGTCTAACCATGTCTTGCTACAAGGGAAAATATCATGGTAATCTCATCTAATTCTCTGTTTTTTTTGTGTCCCCTTTTGGTTGATCAAGTTTAGATTGTTCTTATACCATCACGAAGACTTAATTCTTGTCAGATCTTATATCTATATCTAATGTCTTTCATATATAATTATATGTTTTTAGATCTCGTCATCTGTGCTATCCTTTTTTGATGTTTTAAGATCTAGATTCTAGACCTCATTGTTTGTTTCTCTGTATATTGTTTGGGTCCAAATGAAGACTGTTTTTACGATCTGATGTCATCTGTTAATGGAATTTGAAATTTCAAGTTCCTAGCTTTTTTTTTTTTGTTTGTTCTGGCGAGTTTGACTGGGCGTTTTGGTAAATCTTTGACTGAGCCAGTGATTGGCCATTTCACCGATCTGTCAGCGGACCATGAAATAATCTTTTTATGTGTTATATTCGGCACGAAATTTTGTTGAGTTCTTAGTCTTTAGATCAGTTAAATTCCTGCTATTTCATGTATAAAATGAAAATTTTAGTAATAAAAGTTTTTTATTTGGGTCTTTTAGATATGAAAAATTAATCATAAATTTTTTGAATTAAAAAATTTATTTTAGAGACTTTTTAGTATTTTTTTCTTAATTTTTCTTATTTTTCTTACATAATTCTACACGAAAGTTGAAACCTCCTTAATTTTATGGACTAAGTTTCTAAAAATTATCTGATTTGACCGAAAAAAACTTTGAGTGCCATTATTGGAATTTTTTTTTATCTCACTCATGCATTTATTTTTAAAGATTTTCATGACTCATTCAATTTTTTCTTTATTTTCCTAACTTATGTAGTTTTTAAAACGTGTAAAAAAAGGTGAAAGACCAAGACTCGAATAATTACAAGTCCGGCTAGTTGAAGAGTTGTTGGATAGAGAAGACTAAGACTCGAATAATTACAAGTCCGGCTAGTTGAAGAGTTGTTGGATGGAGAAGACCAAGACCCCAATAATTACAAGTCCGGCTAGTTGATTTTCTTATGCTTGAACTCATATAAAATAAAAAAAAAATTATTCTTTTGATGATTTAAGATTTAAAAATAAAAATTATTAAAATAAAAAAAAAATTAATTATAATAAAATTTAAAATAACTTTGATATTAATTATTGAACTAAAATATTTTGAAGCCAATCGTATTAATCAAGAAGAAACAAAACTAACAAATTTAAAAAAGTATCAAAGAACAAAGTTGCAAGAATGTGTATTAATTTCTTATTAACAAAAATCTCTCTTTAACATCAAAGCAACCATTCACGGCCACAACTCATTTTCAATTGGCTAACAATAGATAAATTGGCTTCTGAGTATGATAAATTCATTCTTGATCCGTTCTATCGCACTCGAATCTATCTTTATTTTAAAAAAATAATAAATAATTTTTTTTTATTTTCTAGTATTATAATTCATAATTATAAATTATAAATTAGATATTTTAAAAATGTAAGAAGGTATTTTTTTTATTTTCTTCTTTTTTTTAATCATTAAAACTTTCAAACGAACTAGTAAATTTCTTTTACTAAGTCAAAATTTATAAGGTTTCTAATCCTTATTATGCCAAGGCACTTTTTTCGGAATACAAGCTTATGCTGTAATATTATTAGGATGTAAATATTGTAAATAATGATTAGTTGTTAATCTACAGATTAGTTAGTTAGCTTTCTAATTGCACTTTTTGTTATAACTAATTCATTGTAATAATGGCTATATATATAGTTGGCTTTTAGAGCAAATTTGATCCGCTGCAAATTTGCTTATTTTCTTCTTCCTTTGTTGATTGTTCTTGTCTTCTTCGAAATGGCGACTCTTTCCTCGATGAGTGATTCCAATTCTGGAGAGCGTACCAATTCGAATAGTTCCGCCATTGAAGAACCTTCGAATCCCTACTATCTTCATCATTCTGATAGCCCTGGGCAAGTGTTCGTCTCACAACAGCTCACCGGTGAGAATTACACCAACTGGAGTCGCGCGATGTTAATTGCACTATCTGTGAAAAACAAATTGGGATTTGTCGATGGTTCTATTCCTGAGCCTCAAGGTACTGACAATGATTTGATCAATTCCTGGATTCGCAATAATAATATTGTTATATCTTGGATCTTAAATTCGGTTTCAAAGGAAATTTCTGCCAGTATTATTTTTGTTGCTTCTGCTTGAGAGATTTGGCTAGATCTTAGGGATCGTTTTCAACAAAGGAACGGACCTAGAATTTTTCAGCTTAAACGTGAGTTGATGAATTTGCGTCAAGAACAGAGTTCTGTTAGCATTTACTTCACAAAGCTAAAAACTATATGGGAAGAACTGAGCAATTACCGGCCTAATTGTTCTTGTGGAAAGTGCTCTTGTGGTGGAGTTAAAAATCTTAACAATCATCATCAAATGGAGTACATAATGTCCTTCTTAATGGAACTTGATGATTCTTTCTCTCAAGTTCGTGGTCAGTTGCTTCTCATGGATCCAATACCTCCTATTAATCGTGTTTTCTCTCTGATTGTTCAAGAGGAACAACAAAGGAGGACTAATCCTTCCTCTGATTCGAGCAATTCTACTAGCACAATGGCCTTTGCTGTTAAAACAGATTTTACTAAGTCTGGTGGATCTGGTTCTCAAAGTTCCAATTCTAGTGCTTCCAAGAATCAGAAAAGAGATAGGCCTTATTGCACGCATTGCAAGATTCTTGGACATACTGTGGATCGTTGCTACAAGATCCATGGATATCCCCCTGGATATAAATTCAGATCCAACAACAATTCTAATGCTGCTGCTCATCAAGTTTCTACTTCTGATGATAGATCAGATCAGTCTAATTCTTTTGGAGGTTTTGTTCAGAATCTGAACTCCAATCAATATCAGCAGCTAATGTCCATGCTTTCTACACATTTGAGTAACTCAGCAAAGGTTACCAACGCTCTTGATCCTTCTCAAACCAACTGTCTCGCAGGTATTTGCTTCTCTGTGTCTTTGAGTCCTCTATTTTTATCCAATCAGTTCTGGATTGTAGACTCAGGAGCTACTCGACATATCTGTTCACAAGCCAATCTCTTTGTTTCCTTGCATTCTATTCATCACACAACAGTTACTTTGCCAAATCATTCTCAGATTTTGGTCCATTTCGCTGGTGATGTTAAACTGCATTCTGACCTTGTGCTTAAGGATGTATTGTTTGTTCCTCAATTCAAATTCAACTTGATCTCAGTCAGTGCTTTAGTAACTGGATCTGGCCTTACAGTGAGTTTCCTTCCTGACTGCTTTGTTATCCAGGATCTATCAACCAAGAGGATGATTGGCAGGGGTGACAAAGTCCAAGATCTCTATGTTCTTAATGTTCAGTGTTTGAATTCTATTTCCAATGCTTTTGTTAATAATGTTTCTGCTCATATTTGGCATAATAGGCTAGGACATATTTCTTTTAAAAGACTTGATTCTTTGAAAGATCAGTTGAAATGTGATGTAACTAGATTGCATAAGTCGGATCCTTGTTATATTTGTCCTCTTGCTAAACAAAGAAAGCTGCCCTTTGAATCCAATAATCATTTGTCCAAATTTCCTTTTGATCTTGTGCACTGTGATATTTGGGGGCCATATGAAACTATTTCTTATACTAGTCATCGATTTTTCTTGACTCTTGTTGATGATTGCACTCGTTTCACTTGGGTTTATTTGTTGAGGAATAAATCTAATGCTGTCTCTGTAATACCGAAGTTTTTCAATATGGTTTCAACTCAGTTTAATGCCAAAATCAAAGTATTTTGATCTAATAATGCACCTGAGTTATCTTTTGCTGAGTTTTTTCGAGATAAGGGAGTTTTGCATCAGTTTTCATGTGTTGAAAAGCCTCAGCAAAACTCAGTTGTGGAGAGAAAACATCAACACCTCTTGAATGTGGCTCGGTCATTGTTTTTTCAATCCAGGATTCCAGTTTTTTTTTAGACAGATTGTGTTCTTACTGCGGCTTTCTTGATTAACAAAACTCCTTCTCCACTATTGAGGCACACCACACCTTTTCATTTGCTATACAAAACAGCTCTTGATTACACTCTTTTTCGAGTTTTTGGCTGTTTAGCATTTGTTTCCACCTTAGCTGCTCATCGAACCAAGTTCCAACCTCGTGCTCGAGTTTGTACTTTCCTTGGTTATCCGCCTGGTGTGAAAGGTTATAAGTTCTATGATGTGGAGACCAAACAAGTTTTTCTTTCACGAGATGCAATGTTTCATGAGGAAGTGTTTCCTTTTCATGTTATTACTTGTTCAGATCAAGTTATTGATTCGTTTCCAGATTTGGTTCTGCCACATTCTTCATTACAAGCTCATTTTATTCCAGATCTTGCTTCTTCACATGTTCATGATCCACCTGTTACTTCTGGTGTTCCAGCTGATCTTCCCATTGATCGTCCTGATTCTAATTCTCCAATTATTTCTTCATCGGGTCCATCTCCCTCTGGTGTTGCTTCTACTTCAGCAGCTAATATTCCAATAGATGATATTCCAACAATTGCTCCTTCTCCATCTGGTGGTTTTGTTCTTCGAAAATCTACTAGAATGTTTCATCAACCTAATTACTTGAAGGATTATCATTGCAATTTACTTGCTGGCTCCTATACTCATGCTTCCACTTCTGCATCTTATCCAATCTCTAACTACATCTCTTATCATGGCCTTTCTGATTCACACAAGCAGTTTGTGCTCAGTGTATCCTCTCAAGTTGAGCCTCAGTACTATCACCATGCAGTGAAGTTTCCTGAATGGAGATTGGCTATGCATGAAGAGTTGAAAGCTATGGAAGCAAATAACACCTGGACTGTCACTCCTCTTCCTCATGACAAGCATACCATTGGATGCAAATGGATTTATAAGATCAAGCTTAAATCGGATGGATCTATTGAGCGACATAAGGCTCGTTTGGTAGCTAAAGGCTATACACAACAAGAAGGTTTGGACTTTGTTGAAACCTTTTCTCCAGTGGCAAAATTAGTGACTGTAAAGGTTCTTCTTGCACTTGCTACCTCACATAATTGGCATCTAGCTCAACTCGATGTCAACAACGCCTTTTTAAATGGCGATCTTTTTGAGGAAGTCTATATGGATCTCTCTCTCGGCTATCTTAGACAGGGGGAGTCTTCTCCATCTCAAGGCAAACTAGTATGCAAGCTTCACAAGTCAATTTATGGTCTCAAGCAAGCTTCGAGACAATGGTATTCAAAATCTTCTCAAGCTTTACTCAAGTTTGGCTTTCTTCAGTCAAAATCTGATTACTCTCTCTTCACAAAAGGTCATGGATCCTCTTTTGTTGCTCTTTTAGTTTATGTAGATGATATCATCCTTACTAGTCCTTCATCTCAAGCTATTGATGAGCTCAAATAGTTTCTGCATACACAGTTTAAGCTCAAGGATCTTGGTTGTCTCAAGTACTTCCTTGGTCTTGAGATTGCTAAGTCCAAGCAAGGTATTGTGCTTTCTCAACGCCATTACACCTTACAATTGCTTGAGGACACTGGTTACTTGGCTTGTAAGCCAACTACTGTTCCAATGGATCCAAAACTTTGTTTAACTGCCACTGAAGGTGAACTGCTTCCTGATATAACACACTATCGACGGCTTGTTGGGAAACTTCTTTATCTCGCCCAGATATTACTTTTGCAGTTCACAAGCTCACTCAATTCTTGGCTCAACCTCGACTTCCTCATCTCAAGGCAGTGCATCAGCTGCTTCGTTATCTCAAGAAAAGTCCTGGTCAAGGGTTGTTGTTTTCTTCTAATTCTTCCTTACAGCTAAGAGCTTACTCTAATGCTTGTGTTCCAGTTCGTTTGAAAGCATTCTCTGATGCTGATTGGGGATCATGCCCTGATTCTCGACGCTCCATTACAGGTTTTTGCATCTTTATTGGAGACTCTTTAGTCTCTTGGAAGGCCAAAAAGCAGACCACCGTCTCTCGATCCTCAGCTGAAGCTGAGTATAGAGCTGTTTCCTCTACTGCCAGTGAGCTTATCCGGTTGCAACAACTTCTTAAAGATTTTCAAGTCAAGGTTGATTCCCCTGCTTTGCTATATTGTGACAATCAAGCTGCGATACATATTGCCTCTAATCCAACCTTTCATGAACGAACTAAACATATCGAGATAGTTTGCCATTTTGTTCGTGAAAGAGTTGCTTCGGGAGTTCTCAAATTGCTGCCCATTAGATCTCAATACCAACTGGCTGACATGTTTACTAAACCCCTCCCATCTACTCAGCTTTTTTCTTTGTTGTCCAAGATGGTTGTAAAGGACATTTACAAGCCACCTTGAGGGGGAGTATTAGGATGTAAATATTGTAAATAATGATTAGTTGTTAATCTACAGATTAGTTAGTTAGTTAGCTTTCTAATTACACTTTCTGTTATAACTAATTCATTGTAATAATGGCTATATATATAGCTGGCTTCTGGATTGTTATGTGAACATAATAAAAGGAAGATCATTTCCCTCTCTTTTCCTTAGCTCTGCTTCTTCTAGGGCTTAATAAATATCAATAGGACAACACGCGGCCCCATTCATCTGCAGGACAAATCGGCGTGAAGCGTAGGCATCAGATTGCAAAGACTAGTAGAAAAAAATATGCCATCTCTAAACCTGGATCGTCCTACCTTAATGCAAAGCTACCCCTCTAGTCAAAAAGCTTCATTTGGAAAGCCTGCCCTAATGCCATTCCATCTAATGAGAACCTTGGACTCAAAATGCATGGTTCGGTAGTCAAGTGGTGACAGTAGAACATGCTATGCTTCAAAAAAAAAAAAGAGGAGGGGGGAAGGGGGTAAATGACACTAACTTTTTTCAAGAATTTTATCAATTACAGTGATACCGAGTTTTCTTAAAACTTTTGAAATTACATTGATCTTTCTTCATTTCTTAAAACTTTTGAAATTATACTGATCTTTCTTCATTTACCTGATAATATACAAATACTCTCTTTCAGTCAATTTTTTTCTTCAAAATAATAAAATTGTCATTTCATGGTTTTTTTTCAATTTTTTTAAAATTTTGACCAATTTTTATTTTTTTATTTTCTAAATAAATATTGATTAAAACTTTAAAGTTATTTTTATATAAAATAAAATAAAGTTATTTATCTTAAAAAAATTTTATATAAAATAAAAAAAATTAGAAAAAAATGGCCAAAATTGAAAAAATACAAAAAATAAAAATGGAAATTTGTGTGGATGTGAAATTTTTTATTATGTCTCCACCATTCATACTTTGGTTGGCGCCTTTCAACCATGTGATGTTCTTACAATGGGAATCTGCTTGACGCGAAGCGACAGTGCAAATGTTTTAGACATGTTATTGCTTTCTAAGTACAAGAAATGTAGCATTAAGTTTTAATGCCTCCAAAAATTTTGCTTTTGGTGTGGGAAGGGTAAAGATATATATAGACACAAATAAGAAAGATTGATGCTGTTGCTCTGCCTCTGAGAACATAAACACAGCCAAAATAGTTCAAGGTTGGGTCAATTCTGAGATAAAAAGAATTCAAACGAGAGGCATATTTCAAATACAGAGGAGTGACAGTCCTCGAATCTCAACAATCAAAGAATTTCTCGAATCCTTCTATGAACCGTACGAACACGTCCTCTGTCACCCCCACTGCGCTTACGGCTCTATACCCCAACCCAACTTGCTCTGGCCCGGGTCCTTCCTTTCTATTTCTCGATAAGCAGACTGTGGGGGCATGGAGGGTAGGGGGGGGTAATCTGCTTTTGACTCAGAAAATCTACTCAAACAATAAGATTTTCCAACCAACTCTTCTAACACCACAATAAAAGTAGAGCGAAGGATTGCCAGTTTTGCAAATCCAAACAACCGATGAAGTGGTTCTTAGAGTGTCCTAACAATCTCTCTTAGCAAAAGCCTTCACAATTGCTTCTCTAAAATAGGGACTATATTGAATCATAACACAAGAATTTTTTATTTAATCATACCGATTCAAAAAATGCCGAAGTACTCTCTATAGTCTATATGGATGCAAGGGATGTTGTCTATAATGCAAAACTCACAATTCTTATACAAAAATTTCTGTCACTTTGTTTATATAGATTAACCTGACCCTAATTTGATTCAGAATAGGCAACCAATTAGACTCTCTGGAACTGGACATGCACTCGAACAAAACAGGGTTCTCTGTTTGGATAGGACTACGTTTGAACAAACATGGACAGCATTCGAATGGTCTAAGTACTATTTTTGCACTGTTATTCAATTTCAAATTCTAACACAAGTTCAAAAACTACTACGTTCCTAAGAGACATACCTTGACATATTCAAGTATAACTTTTTAAGCCTATAGTCGAAACTAAAATGTATTTAACCTATGTATTATTAAGCATAATTCATTTGAAGAATCAAAACACTAAAATATTAAATGCACACACATCTTACAAATGTACCTAATGTGAATGCATGATGTGCATGTGTGTCTATACCTTTCATGAAACAATTATGAAGCAACAAATTATAGTCAATATTCTTCATCTTTAAAAGTATGTTGTTGTAATTCAGTCTCTCTTGATCAAGTATTTCAGGAAGAGATTAACTATCATTGTAACAATAGTAAGATTTAACCTAACCTAATAATTATAAACTCAATAAAGACTTTTGGAATAAATTGACAACACACAACCTTAAAGTGGGAAATTTCTCAATAAATCTAACACATCTTTTTCTCACACAAGAGATTATTTCTTAGATCTTTTGAATAATAAGAATTAAAAAAATGAGTTTAATATAAATGAAATCAATTTAAAAGATTAAATAAATGAAAAATAATTAATATTAGTAAATTCATATTTATGGTCTTAGACTATCCACCAATCAACACGTCAAAATTAAAAATAGGGGAGAGTCAGGAACCCATGGACATAAAATAAGAAGAAGAAGAAGAAGAAGAAGAAGAAGGGGGAGTTGGGAACCCATTCTCAATGAAAGACACATAGAAATTGCTAGCGGAAGTGAAGGTTTTCACGTAGAAGAAGGTACCTGGTCAGTGATTGCATGGGTCTCCGATAAGGTGCCTGTCATTGCAATCTCCCACAACCACAATAGGTACACCACTGTCTCTCCTCTCTTCTATTAGTTTTTATCTTTTATCTTTTATTTTTGAAAAACAAATTGAAAAATTGCATCATATTCTTCTTCTTTTCCATCACCATCATGTCACGATGTGTCAAGAATGTATCTGAAAATTTTAAAAACAAAAGAAAATTTTGATACTCATTTTTAACATGTTGAACACGTGTCTGAGTGTGTCCGTGTCCCAAACGTGTTGGACACTAATAATTTAGCTTTGTAGACATGTCTGTGCTTCCTAAAATATGTTGTAAAAAATTTAAAATGTCATCCACAAATAAGGTGATGCAATTCTATATCATGTTTGAGTGGGTTATTGTTTTGGATAATATACAGTTTATTTCCTATCAGGTAAGGGTCCATAACAAACCCTCCATTAGAAATTTTCATACAGAAATAATGAATGAATAAATAGATGGTGGAGGACTAATGCAAAGAAAGCACTCCCATAAGAATTACTTTGAAGTTTTGTTATACATTAGGCCTCTAGTGATTGAGTTTTCTGGTTGATAAATATGTATGTTGGGCCCTGGGGGGTTAACATTTCAATGTTCAAAGAATCTAAGCAAAACTTGTACACTTAGACAAAGAAATAAGGTTGCGTGTCTACATCACATTGATGAAACCATTTTAGAAAATAAATCTCAGCTATTTTTCACCTCAACACAACAATACAACAATGTATGACCTATGAGCTATAAACAAAACTATGATTTGCCTCGAAGAAACTTATTCCTTTGTAATAAATAAGCATAAGATTTTGATTGTAACGTATGCCAATAAATAAGACCCAATTTTATGCAGCTAACCCAATCAAATATTCAATACAATAGCCTACCAAATACGACCCACTGTAAAATTCTACAAGAACACACACATGTACAAGGGCGGAACTCTTGGTAGACTAATCTGCACTACAGCTCACCCCAAATTCTAGAAGAAAAAAAAATCGTACATGTAAAATTTTGGCCTTTTTCAAGTTAGCCTACCCTAGATTTAGCCCAAATTTTACCCATAAATTTACATCAC
The DNA here is from genome assembly GCA_008638375.1 of Nyssa sinensis. Lineage (NCBI taxonomy): Eukaryota > Viridiplantae > Streptophyta > Magnoliopsida > Cornales > Nyssaceae > Nyssa > Nyssa sinensis. Next base: position 12,357,446 of record CM018051.1, on the reverse strand, counting down.
TGTTTTTCAATTCTCACACCAAAATTTTGGGCCAACCCAAAATTTGTTCACTAATTATTTTTAGAATCTCATCATTTATCTCATTTTTTATCCCTAAATTTTGGCTCACCTTAAAATTTTTTAGCCCTCCCAAACGATTTTTTCTCGTTCTGTCCTTGCACATGTAAACATTTAAAAAAGGAAAGAAGCAAAAAAGCAACTCATACCAATAATTAATTAACAGTCATAACAGAAACCAGACAAAGAAAGAAAAAAAGGGGGATCTAAACATGGGAGGTGAATTTTATTCCATACAAAGATATAATAGAAAGTAATCAATAGAGGGCTTCATAACAAGAACAGTGTATCTGTTACCTGAACAATAGAAGAATGTATCCAACAAGCAAATGCGCCACTCCAAGAATATTACAAGAAGGGGGATCTAAACATCGGAGGTGAATTTTATTCCATGTGAGCATGAAGGGAAAGTTCAAATCACTCTAGTTGTCCATTGTCATATTAGTCCAAATGGCAGCTCCACAAACACTTCATGATCGAGTGCTACAAGTATTTAAAGTGTCATCTATGGAGTTCATTGTAAGCTTTAGTCCTCCAATTCCTTTCTTCTCCAAAATCTTTAGATCCAAGTTGAGTAGAACCCCTTCTCCTTCAAAATCACTTTTTTGACCTTGTACACAAATAATAAAAACAATTTAGGCACATGGATCATAATATAAGAATTGTAATTTCAAATTGCTTCTCATCAATATTACTAGACCAAAGAGCGATATGCCAGTGGCCACAGTGTGCTCTATATGTTATGGGGAAGGAACATGAACAAAACTGTATTATCATACAGTTTTGAAAAATAAATCAAAGCTCTTACTCCATAAAACCATGTTAATGGAAAGCTTTTAGTGTTTTCTTTTGGGGGTGACCAATGGAGGTCTATGCATAGGTGTTTTGACTTAGTTTTATAACTTTTCAAGTTAATTTCAGTTCAACCACTTTTTTCTTCATTTTTCCATGCTTTTGGGTTCATGATGTGCTTAAATGATCTATTATCCTTTTCCTTCACAATTAATAAATTTAAGTTTATCTACCAAAAGAAAATGAATGCTACGGAACAAAAGTGAAGAGCAAAGTATATACAATATTCCCAATACCATTGTCCACCAAGCGTTAGATTGAGTGGTATATTCTCTACCACCTAAAGAGGAAGTTGAGAGTTCAAGTCCTAATTGGGACTAAGTATGTGAACGTGTGTTACCCGCAAAAAAATCATAGTGCCTTGTATTTGAAATGGAGACCATTTTACCATATTATTGGCTTCTCTTAGATGTTTCCCGGGTATCCAATTCAGAGATAGATAGTACAAAATGAAAAACATAAATTCTTGTAACACAAAAGGAACATATCAAAATCTCAGTATCAACACTCAAGATAACAGCCTTTAGTCAAGAAGATAAAGTTAATTTCTGCAAGAAAATTATTTGAATTCTTTTAATCAGTTAATCTACAAAAAAAAAAAAATCAATATTCAATTTTTGCAAAGCAAAGTAATTTCATAAAGAAAAATGAAAAACAATCATTAGTTGATGATAAAGGTAGAAAAAGAAATATCTTCTCTACTTTAAATTAGAAAATTTTAGAGTTACTGTTGACCCAATAAATAGACAACTCAATGTTCAACAGCATCAACTTATGACATACAAATGGTGTCATCTCCTTACTAAAACAGAGTGCCTCTTCCAGAACCCAATGGAAAGAGGGACAAGAAATTAAAAGAAGCACCAACTCAAAGTAAATGACCTAAGCACTTATCTCAACTAAAAATACTGTTAAACAACTACATTCCATCCTATCCCAATACAAAAATGAAATCTTGTTCTCTTGAACCAGGCATATATTATTACAATTATAGATTCAAATATAAAATTAATTTCACTATTTTATACAAATGATCTATGAACAATCAATCTTTGCTGGAACATACCTCTTAGATATTTGTTTTCTTAAAAGAAAAAAAAAAAAAAAGAGCCATTGGAATTGCTTTTCTACAATGTGCAGCAATAGAAAAGTATTTAGAAAGTGTTAAATCATCAATGTTGTCGTCATATTTTTGGAACTATTTCCATGGTCTAGTGTACCTCATGCAACCAAATGAATCATATGAAATGATCAAAGGAAATCCAATCAACATAGCAGTACCTTTTATGTAATCAATATAATGTGCAATTGGCTTTGGTTTAATAGATAAAAAAAAATAGAGCTAATAACTAAATAAAGAAGAAGAAGAAGAAGAAGATAAAAGGCAACAACGATATAAAGCAACTGACAAAAGAGAGATTTCTTCATACCGATTAGTGATAGATTTCAAATCTTGATGTCATTGAGATAAATGTTAGGGACATGAGAAATTTTGTGCCAATCCTCCCCTATCTCCCGTTGGCATCTTCTAATCAGTTGTGGACAGTACAAAATGTGAATTTCTCTTAGTGAAGTGAGGCCATTCATCCCCTCTGGCAAAGATGTCAATCGTGAACATCCCGAAATCTCAAGTTTTTGAAGAACCTTGAGATCTTGCATCCACTCTGGCAATGTTGTGAAGTTGGGACAAGATTTAATCATTATGTGCTTAAGAGTGTTAGAAGCCCCTTGAAGCCATTGGGGTAAAGATACCAACTTTGGTAGCCAAGTAATCCAAAGTAATCAAAGACTCCTCAGGCCTCCTCTTAATTGAGCATCTTTTTCTTTCCCCTGATCATCCATCATCAAATCTAGTTTTTGACAATCCAAAATTACTAGGTTCTCTAACGCCGTTAGGTTTCTCAAACTTCGTGGCAAGGAGACGAGATTGAAACAACAGGAAATTGACAATGTTTGAAGGGCAGAAAAGTGTTGCATCCCATCATTATGCAGAAGAAATTCAATATTGAAACAGTTTGCAATCCCCAAAAATCGAAGAGATGTCAAGCTTCCCACTCCTTCCTCTGACAAGTGAAGTCTCTTGCGTGGTTAGTGACATACACCTAAGGCTTATCAAGTTCCGTATATTTCTGGGCAACTCTTTAAGTTCTTCACAAGCAGAAAGTTCCAATGTCTGTAAATTCAGCAACTTGCAAAATGAATTTGGGAGTGATGCAAGTCTATAGTTCCCAGATAGGTCTAGAAGTCTTAAATGTTTTAAATCACCAATGGAAGTTGGTAATACCTCAAATTGGCAACCTTGTAAATCTAGCACCCTCAAACACTTGAATCTTGAAATGCATGTATCAGCAAAAGATTTGTTAAGATTGGGCATAAGAATGGATCGCAAACTCTTTAGTTGGAGAACAAATTTTGGAACTTTCTCCATCAAATTGATGTTATAGAATGACATGTGCCGAACATTCTTAGAAATGTTTTGGGAATCTGAATTTAAAATTGAGATCTCGTTTTGTGTTACTAATAATGCAAGATCGTGCATGAGGTCATGCATTTTAAAACTATAATAAAACCCATGATCGCTAACATTTTCAAAGAAAGATCTTGACCGTAATTCAGTGAAATACATCCTCCCAATATCTTCCAAATCTAAATTTTGGTCAGTTGATTGAATGAGCCCTTGTGCCATCCATAGACAGATCAAGCGATTACTATTGAACTCATAACCCTTTGGAAAAATCGAACAAGAAGCAAAACATCGTTTCAAGTGAGATGGCAATTGATCATAGTTCAATTTCAATGCATTCAAAATGTCACCCTCCCTTTGTTCTAAATTCCATATATCATTATCTCTTACAAAGAACCATTCGTGTTCCTCGGTATTCATGTATAGAAGGCTTCCTAAGGTTCTTATAGCCAAAGGAGTTTTGCCACACTTTTTCACTATATCTTTCCCAATTTCTACAAGATTTGGGTATTGCTTATCTTGCCCCTCTGCAAATGCATACTTGATGAACAAAAATAAACAGTCTTCATTTGAAAGACCTTCTAAGTTGTATGGGGAAGTGGTGCCCATGATAGAAGCGACTTTTTGACTACGTGTAGTCACAATAATGTTGCTACCGTAGGCACTACCCACCAACAAACTTCTTAACTCCATCCATTTGCTAGAATCCTCATTCCAGACATCATCCAAGATGAGCAAATATCTTTTACCATTCAAAGCATTTTGTGCATGAGTTACCAAGCTCTCCATATTTAAGTTTTCATACTTTGTGCCGGGTTCCAAATTAGCAATATTTTGAATCAACAATTTCATGTTAAAGTCCTCTGACACGCACACCCACTTTCTCAAATCAAAATGATTAATCACCCGTTCATCATGGTACACCATTTTAGCAAGCGTTGTCTTACCAAGCCCACCGATTCCAACTATAGGAATAACAGAAATACTCGCATGATCTTTCGACTGCATTAAGAGATCTATAATAATTTCTTTATCATTTTCTCTACCAATGACATCAGAAATATCCAAAAAGGAGTAGGTTTCCCTTTCCCTATGCCCAACCCTCCTGTCAATATCTCGCTCCACAAGATCAAATTGAGATTTTTCAACTGCAACCTCATTCATTCTTTCTCTAATGTCCTTGATTTTATGAGCCATTCTAAAATAGAATATAAGGGGATTTGAAAGTGAAAAGAAATGGCATACCTTTTCCATAGTGGTCCCACGATATGCCACTTCTTGTTGCAAAGCTTCATACCCAAATTCGTCAAACACATCATCTGCATCATAAAAAATGGCTTCAAGTTTTCTTAACCAGATGCTTACACGATCGTTGGTCCTTTGCTGCTCTTCTGCATCCAAGAGCACTACTTTGATGGTTAATAAGGTGTCCTTGAGCTTTGCCAATTCACTTTTGACACCCCGAGCCAAGCGTATTTCTCGGAGAGCAACCGACCCTAGTTTCCCCAGCACATTCTCAGCAATGTCAAAGACAAAAGATTCAGCCATACTGTTGAGGATGAGAGCAAATGCGACGAGCAGATTTGAACAAAACAATATGAAAGCAAATTGTAATTTGAGTGCCGTTCGGTCAAACTGTTAGAACCAACACAGAAACTGCCATCACAATATTCCACCTCAGCCACGATTTCCCACAACTCAGCAAAGCTTAGCAGCAAAACAAGGATGATTCTAGAATGATTCTTAGACTAACAGGATAATTAGGAAGGAAAGAAAAAGAAAGGATAATATTAGTTATGAAAGAGAGGAGAGAAGAGGAGAGAGTAATCCCTCTTTTATGTTTAGATAATTAATGAAAAAAAAGTAAAGAAAAGACTATTATCTTGTTTGGAAATAATAATAGAAAGAAAGGAAAGGAAAGAAAATAATTTTATATTATTTTATTATTATGTCCTAGGACAGAGATGTTATTTTTATTTTGGCTTTTATAATTTTAAGGATAATATTGATATTATTAAAAATTTATTAAATCTTTCTTTCCTTTCTCTTCGTTTCTGCCCATTTTTGGAGGGATAACAAAATTACTAAAATGAGAGTTAAGCTCTCCCTCCCTTTCTCTCTATTTCCCTCCCTTTCTTTCCTAATTTTTAAAACAAACATAATATAAGCTCTCCTTCCTTATTCTTCCCTTCCCTTTCAATTCCTTCCATCCAAACATAGTGTAAATGAGCTGTTATTCTGTTAAAAAATTTTCAAATTTTTCTGAACAATTAGTTAGAAAATCAGATTCCTTTTTTTATTCATGCATGTTATTGAAATTTTGGAGGCCCAACTCCCAATTAGCTTATTTTTTAAAACTCTGGTGTTAAGGAGAGGTAGAGAGGGTCCTTATATACGGACCAGAGGAGCTAGAGACGGGCGATGTGGGACACTCCAACACGTCTCCTGGATTATATCGCGTGTCTCAGCGAATCCCAGATGGGTGCGCCCCGACTCCTCTAACCCAAAGTTAGACTCTGGCCTAGCTCTGATACCATATTAAAATTTTGGAGGCCCAACTCCCAATTAGCTCATCCTTAAAACCCAGGTATTAAGGAGAGGTAGAGAGGGTCCTTATATATAGACCAGAGGAGTTAGAGACGGGCGATATAGGACACTCTAACACATGTAAATACTATAAATAGAAAGTTCTGTGCGTTATAAAGGTAAGCAAATATACTATGAATAAAGTCCTGTACTATGAAAAACAATTTGTCTGCAACCTTCTTCTCTATTTATTTTATTCTCTCTGTTTTTATGCAAAACATTCAATTTATTAAAACTATTACAAAATGTATGGATATGGACCTCCTCAACAGGGTCCCTCCCACCCCCACGGATGCTGCAAGAAGCTCAACCTTCTTATAAATACAATAAATAAAGACCAAAGTAAATATAAATTTTATTCCAATATCATAGTTAAATTCTGAAGTAGAGTTAAAAAAAATTATTTTTTAATTTGACGTTGTTTTTAATTTATTTACAAAATCAAAATTATTTTTAAAATTATTTTTTAAAAAAATATTTTTTTATTAAGAAATCGTCTTTTAAAAAGATACTTTTGAAACGTTTTTTTGAAAAACAATTTCAAATATTTTTTTTTTAAATCCTCTTTCAGAAAAATGCTTTGAAAAAAATTTATTAAGAAATTGTCTTTTAAAAAAATGCTTTTAAAAACATCTTTCTAAAGACGATTTTAAATAATTTTATTTTTAAATCATTTTTCAAAAAAACAATTTTACAAATGATTTTAGTTTGGTAAATAAGTTTATTATAATTTTATTCTTAAAAAAAGGTTTGAAAAGAACTCTATTTTGGTCAAAAATTTTAATTTTTTGCGTATCAATTTCTTTAAATTTAGAAGAGAGAAATTCTTGAACCAATGACGTAGAAAACAAAATGTTATGAATGGATATATAACCAAACAATGTTAATCCTTGCACAACACAAAAATCATAAGAAAATACAAATTTGAGTTAATTACATAACAAAAGGGAAAACTTTTCTAAAACCACAAAAATAAAAATAAAAACTGCATACCTACCTCACGACAGAAAGGCGGCTTTTGTTGGTGGTTTCGGATTAGACACGTTTTTTTCTTATCATAGGATATGTTGAGATTGAGGAATCACTTCACCCAATTAATTTTTTTTTATTGGACAAGAATAATTGAAGAAATACTTAAATCGTGGATTTCGACAAAGTTGACCCGGATCCTAAGATCATCAACAAATTCCTGAATGGACTTTTGACAATTTAATTGGTTCAAAAATACTTTGGACCACTCATTCTAGATCAACATACGATGAAAGATGGCTTCTACTGTTCGGGTCCCATTCTTAATTATAATTCCATTCGATGCTACTACGCAAGCAGGTTATATATTTGACTACAAAGTTTTCATTAATTTCTTAGGAAAGAAAGAAGACAAAAATTAAATAAATAAATAAGATTTCCTGGCGTACAACAAATGGCCAGCCTTTGGTATCATGGATAAATGGGTTTGCGTTCTAAGGCCCATTTGAAGCAAATTCGTGATACACCTTTGGTATTATGGATAAATGGGTTTGCGTTCTGAGGCTCATTTGAAGCAAATTCGTGTGTATCATGGATCAACAGGTTTACGTTGATTTGAAGCAAATTCGTGTGTGCATCAACGATGATCAAAATGTGTGAAAAAATTTGATTGAATTTTAACCCGTTTCGTTGAGATCTTCGATTCTCCTCTAAACAAATATCTTTCTTTTTAAGACACCATATTTATCTTACATCATCCACAACCTCGAGTTATAGGGTAATAGAATTAGTCTAATAACTCTAAATTTTTAGACAACATTAAATGTGTTTGTATCCGTAAGTAAAATTCTCACGCTATAACCAATATCTATAAATAAATGACAAGTATGGTTGTAATAATAATAATAATAGAAACCAAGTCATGATTGACCTCTGCACAACAATATAAGACATACATCCTTCCAATTCTGTACGAAACTAAGGTTTTCATTGAAGAAACCCATTATAGTAATTAAAAATCGAGCACGAGATTTTGATTACAGCATGTGCCAACAGATATGTAAGACCCGATTTTATGCATTTAATAAACCCAATCAAATCTTCAATACAAATGCCTACTAAATATGACATGCTCTATTGTTTCAGTGGTGAACACAAACTATAAAAACAAAGAAAAAAAAATCAATGGATAGAGCTTCACAACAAGAACTATGCATCTACTATTTGAACGATAGAAAAACCCAACAAGAAAGTGTATCACTTCAAGGCTCTAAACTAAGGACAATCTGAAACCTGGAGCTAAATTTTATTGCATGTGAACATGGGACTTAAAAAAGTTCTAAAAACTCCGGTTGTCCATTGTCATGTTATTCCAAATGGCACAAACACTCCATGATTGAGTGCTACAAATCTTCAAAGCATCATCTATGGAGTCTATGTAAGCTTTAGTTCTCCAACTCTTTTATTCTCCATAGCCACTATATCCAAGCCGAGCAGAATCACTTCTCCTTCAAAACAACTTTTTTTTTATCCTGCGCTCAAAATAATATAAGAATGATTTAGGCATATGGATCATCATACAAGAATATATTGTAATTTTAAATTACTTCGCATCAATATTAGTGGACCAAAGATTGAGAATTTAGCGCCCCGTTGTGCTCCATATGTTATGGGGAAGGAACATGAACAAAAAAATTTCATATGTTTTTACAAAAATAAGTGAAAGCTATTAGAACAAAAGTTTCTTAATGGAACTCTCAAATTTTGAATTGAAATAGTTTCACCCTTAATTCAAAGACAACGGTATTCTCTCCAATTTAGCTATTCAATTTCTTCTTAAAGATAAAAACAAAAGAAGCAGGGGATTGTTTTTGGCAATTTGCCGCACTAGGAAAGAAATTAGGAACTGTTAATCTCATAGTGTTGCAGTCATATTCGCAAAACAATTTCCATGGTCTAGTTTACCTAATGGAACCAAAGGAATCATGTGAAAAAGATCAAAAGGAAATTCAAACTCTATAGGAGTACCATAAATGGAATTCTAACCCAAAAGACAGATACTTGCAAACTAGATGGCTTATAAAACTTAGATTCACAATGAACTCTGTAGATATCAATAATTTGATTTAAGAAACATATATTCAACTCAACTCAAAACATGCTTACTCAACTATTTGGAGAGAACATATCTAGCGCATTGAAGGAGACATGAGAAACAAAAGAGGATCAAATATAGAAATCAATTAATAAATTAGAAGAGTTGTTGAAGTACTGGTTATGGTTGTAATTACGTAAACGAAACTTACTTGCACATTATCTACAACTTATTTTCCTGCTTGATGGAACAATACACATACTTTTACTCAAACAGTTAGATTTTGAGAATAACACATCGGTTTTTCCAATATATTGTTTAAATAATGCAAAGCAGAGAATCGAACAATAATACAAGGACAACCCTCCAATATAGATTACTCTGAAATTCTATTATACAATAGACTTGTATTTATATGATTTGAGTTTTCTTGTTTTTCAATATGTATGTTGGGAGATGCACCTAAGTAACTCAAAGAACCATACAAAAAATTGTGCATTTAGCGAATTAATAAGGCTTCTTTTCAGATGAAAGAAATGCAATATTATTAAGAGATTAAAGAAGTCCAGAGGACTCACCGTCTAGAAGGAAAAGATGCTGAAACCAGTGAGGAAAATCCTCAAGCCAGCAAACATTTAGACCATTTAAGAGGGTTAATTTTGCCACTTCATGGGCAGCCCTATTGATAGAATGAGAAAAGGGAGGAATAAAATAATACCACGTGGCATCTATTTTTATTCTATTTAGACAAGTAGGCTAAGGACCCCATAGTCAGATTAGAGAATCTTGTCTTGGTAATCACCACGGGATTGTGAATGTTCTGGAGTAGATTATAGATAACATCACAACATCACTAAAATAACCAGATTAAAGTATGGCAGGCGATGAAATACTGACCATCTTTGGTAGAGCAAATAGAGCATCAATATTCACGTCACAAGGAAGGGAGAAAATAATCATACCCAAAAAAAGAGAGAAAATAATACCACATGGCATCTATTTTTAATCTATGGACCTTACTGATAAATGATAATTTCTAAAATGAAATAAAATTGTATTAATTCACATATCATGATTATGCGTAAGTCATAGTAAGTCAAGATTTAAGAATTTAAGAAAAGAAAAGAGAAAGAAAAAGAAAAGAAAGAAATGATTTAAAGACAATATGAAGCATTCAATAATATGATCAATCAAATATCAATCATTTAATCAATCATCATAGATTCATCATTCATGATTCAAAGGAGATAAATTCAACAACATATACTTCATTTTACTCATTCCTTCATCTTCATCACAACTTCTAAATTCCAAATTCTAACTTGTCCATGACTCCATGATGATAATTTCTATCAAAGCAAAAGTTAAACATAATGATCCTCATATACCCCCAAATTACACCCCACCCCCCAAAAAAAGATAAAAATAAAAAATAACAAATAAAACTAAATAAATAAAATGTAACATGTACAAAATATACTCCTTGTATTGTATGGACTATGAACGTGTAAGTGCATATCTCCAAAATAAGATGCATCCTATCCCATTGGCCCATCCTTTCCATCATCAAGACGCTTACAGTGATCTAAAGTCGGATCAATTGCCCTCTTTCCTATTCTTTTAGAAGCCATTTCACAAGGAAAAAAAAAAAGAATCCAAACTTGGTGATAATTAGCATAAGCTTACCCAAAATGCTCCAACCTCCAAAACTCTTTAATGTCTTCAACAATTGCTTCTAATAGGTTCCTCTGGCAAATAGAAACGCATGGCAAAAAAATGGAATTTAATTTGGATTCTTGCTTAAAAAGATAATTGGAGATCTCTCTCTTGAATTCAGTCCCAGAGGAGTTGAAAAAAAAAAGAGTAAAGTGAGAAAGAAGTGATGGTAACGTATAAAATATCCCTGAAGGCCTTAAAAGGCCCTTGGGACTTTCTTTTTAAGCAAAAAAAAAAAGATTTTTTAACTCATTTGGGTCCGCGGTTATTCAGTAAATTGTATGAATCGTACATGTCATACGATTCATGAAATGCTGGATCGATTCAGTTCAGTTCTCTTTGATTTATAGCATTGGACGTTTCTTTCAACCTGTTGATGTGGAAGGCCGGATGAATCGAATCTTCTGATTTGTATCGCGAATTGAATGATTTTGATAATTATAATGGTAGGTAAGAATCTCAAACTATTGATGATCTAACATAGATGGATCTAACACCTAGATCTGAATCCATGAACATGGGAAAGGGATAAGATGACTTATAAATTGAGAAAGTATTCTACAAATCTCTGAATACATTATTGATTTATCAAGACACCCTAGAGTTTCACATAAAAAGTCATGGTACAATAGTTGTTCCTCCTTCCTTCCCTCTCTTTTGCGCTTATTAATGAAAAAAAATATCCAATATCATTTGAAAGTCATAGCAAAGCATAACCATCTATCTAAAAGTCCCATTTTAACAATGTCCTAGTATTTCAATAGAAGTGGTCGAGCAATATTGCTGATAATAAATTACTTTCGATTGAAGGGTTCTATTGATATGAAGTAATTGGATCATTTGAAAGCCAGAGCAAAGCATAACCATCAATGTAAAAGCGCTATTTTGACAATGTGCTAGGATTTCAATAAAAGTGGTCGAGCATTATTGTTGACTATAAATTACTTTGAATCGAGAGGTTATATTGATCTGAAATAATGGGATAGTATTTCATTATTCATTGTGTCAATTTCTACAAGGTGGACCTCAATAAAGGTTTTAAAACACTGGTACATAGAGAGCATACAAATCAAAGCAAGCCAAGAAAACAAGGGCAATGTTGCTTCAGCAGAAAAACAAATAACTAAATAGTATCTGCTTCAGCCTATCTACTCCGAGAGTTGAACTTATGGTTACCAAAGTTCGCTCCTCCCCTAGCGACTTGCGAATTGGGATCGCACAATCCAAAACATGGATCATTACTGATTTGAAACGCAAGATTTAGTGTTCCAATCTAAAATATCAAAAGTCCCAAAAAAATCATATAAAATACACACATCATTGGAATTTTATTTTATAATAGCTTGGATTCGTTGAAATATTTTTGATGTTTATATATACATACCAATATTATTACAAATACAATAAAAAAGTATATCATGTTTCAAATAAATATATTTCATTTCAACAAAGCAATCCAAAGAAGCCTACCCCTAACGTACCATGTTCTATAACAAGTGACGATCTACGTTCCTGTACTCATTCCCGTTTCCCGTACCATAACGATCCACGTTCCAAGTAAACTCCATTTCCTCGCCTTTCAAATGCTTAAAAAAATCAAAGTTACTTTCCAAAAAGCACAAAGTAGCCAACAATCCTCACAAGGGAACCCCCTTGCCAACATAACAACGTCTCTCCAAGGTACGAGGTGAGACCAATAGCCCCAAAAAGAGTCAACATCAAATACAATCCCATGCTATGGCAATGAAGACAACAATGGCCTACAATTTTATCTACTCTTTTGGACATGCAAAGCCAATTAGGTAACTCTTACCACCTCGTAGTAGTTATCATTTATCAATGGTCAATATTTCCTCAAAATAGCTATCCAAGCAAACACTGATCATATAAATAGGAGGACCCTTTTCGTGATCAAGAAACCAAAATTTCTAGCACTCGTTGTCCATATATGAGATTTGGAATCATAAACAATAGAAAGTTGTACTTTAATCCTTTAAGCTAAGAAGCATGGATACGGACACGGGACACGGATACGATACGACACGACACGACACGGATACTCAGACACGTTATTTTTCAAAAAAGTAGGACACGGACACGTCAGGGACACGTTGAATATATGTAAATTTTTTATATTTTTTATATGACCATATAATAAAATCTAATGTTATTGCAATTAAAATTGGTATAGAAATACACAAATCACAAAAATATTACTAAGATATTAAAATAACAAAGTCATTAATTAAAACTTAAAGAATTTCTTCATTTAATCATCAATATCCATGATTCAAGCATCTGACACGTGTCCGGGAAGTGTCCGAGAGTGTCGGTGTCCGACACGTGTCCGACACGGACACGTGAGCCAAAATAGAGTGTCCGTGCTTCATAGCCTTTAAGTAAGGTGTTAGCAAACAGTTTGTTCTTTCAATGGCACCTTAAACCTCTTAAAATCCAACTAATGATCTTCAGCCACAAACACATGGCTCACTAGACCACTTCCAAATTATGTTGCATATAACTTCATGAGAAACCTAGTTTTCTAAATCTCTCTCTCTCCCTGCCTCCCCCTGCCCCTCCTGTTTTATTTCGGACTTGTCATAAGCCAAAATACCAAGAGCCATCTCCTTGAAGGTTAGCCCAAATATGTTCACAATCTAACAAATATTTAAGAGCAAGGCTCATATGATCCACCCCCAAACAGCACCAAAACCAAGCTCCTAGTCATTGCTCCAAATCTTTAGGACACGTGGTCAACTAGAACCATCTAAGCAATCACTAAGTATTTAAAGTCATCATTTTTATAGAGTAGAACTTCTCAATTCGTTTTGTGATGTAAGAATTTCTTACAGTTGAATCTCTCCAATAGGGCGGTTAGCTCCCTGCATAATTAACGTCCATGAATCTCAAGAAAAATATATAAATAGATCAATAAACCTCCACTATGGGTGTCCTAATTTTCTTATTCCCTCATTTGCTGCTTAATCCTTTGGATATCCACAGAGTGCAATTCCTCTATTAATTCTAATCTTAGGAAATATATCATCTTCATATAAATATGTGGCCTTCTTCTCTGCTAAGTCTCAAAGGCATAAGCAGAAAACAAATAAAGCTTCCAGCATGTTGTACTTTTAGGTTTATTTTTTCCGTTATCCACATTTAAACCCATCCTAACATAACACATATAGTATGCATTCCTACATACTCAAAATCCCTTCATTTTTCATGGGGGCTTCACAATTATATTTGCAAAAACATTGGGGATGTAAGAATCTTGAAAATTTAATTAACAGAGGATGTTGTTTAAGAGTTACCGTGCATATAATTTCACCACCTCTCCAAATAAAAGTAGTGATTCCTTTATATGACTTGAAAACTTAACTCGTGTTACTATGCATAATCATAATATAGGTCAAATACAAGTTTTTAGTATAGGTCAAAAACATTTCACTTTAAGCCCTCAATAGTTCACCCCTGCTTTGCACAAGACATTAACTAGTGTTACTATGCATAATTATAATATAGGTCCAAATGAAAGTAATTTTATCAGACAAGTTAAATAAGACTCAAAACATATCACTGTAAGCCATCAATAGTTTACTCCTGATTTGCACAAGACATTTTAGATCCATTTGACTTGTCTAGATCAGCACATGAGCCCATCATTTGATGAGTAGAAGGTGAAACCCTGTCAATGACCGGAAAGTGGTGACCCAATCTATATAACCTCTATGCCCCTGATTTGCACAAGACATTTTAGATCTATTTGACTTGTCTAGATCAGTACATGAGCCCATCATTTGATGTGTAGAAGGTGAAAACCCATCAATGACCATAGAGTGGTGACCCAATATATATAATCTCTATGCATAAAAATATTTTTTTAATAAGTCTTTATGCATTAAAATATAGTTGCAAACACACACAGAAGCACATCCACGCGTATAGGAATGAAACAATCTAGCATCCAAACCCCAAAATTTGGCTATCAATCAATAATAACATTAGAATCAAATGGAGCCAATAACATATGTAAATCAAAACTATTATCTGGGAAGAATGATAAAATGAACCCATATATCAGCAGAAATGAAGGTCCTCAACTGCTTGGAATAGTAAGAAAAGGCAAACCATATAACAAGAAAAAATAAACACAAAGGGTATAAAGAAAAAAGAACCATAAAGTCAACTTTTTAACCTTATCTAATGGAGATCTAATGATAAAATACAGATTCGACACCCTAAGGAAGAGCTTACCGCAATGGAATGGTAGAGTGATCAAACCTTTCAGAGCCGATGATCTCTGTGACAAAAACTTCCCAAACGTTCATAGGGCATGTTTGTTTCGTAGATGGGATAAGTAGTGTTGGATAATACTTGGACAAAATAGTGAGAGATAAAAAATGATTGGGATATTGTGTTTGGAATACCCTAGACTAAATTCATTAATGAATGCTATAATACCATCATGTGTTTGGGATAACCACGATTAAGTGTGCAGAAATGATGATTTTACCCCTAGGATTAAGTGTGGATTACACAACTACTCAATTACACATTCAACTAAAGGACGGTACATCAGAGAACAAGAATTAAGAAAACCAGACCAACCTAACCACCAGTTCACTAAATGTGAACATGAATTAAGAAAATGATAAGTTATTAATTTTTTATGCAACCATTACTAACAAGAATCACTTTCTGCCTCAATTCTGAGAGAGACTAACAACAATCACAATGTAATCTACACAACTAATGAGAGTGCACATTTTACTCACTAATATATAGTCAATAGTGAAATCAAATAATACACAGAAACAAAAAATTAAATAAAAAATACATGTGATTAGGGGTTTATACATATTCTAAATAAGGATTAATCAGTGACATACTAAACGGAAAAGCTTGTTCACTTTTCGGAGAGAGATCTGCAACAACAAACACAACACAGGTTAGAGAAAGCCAAAAAACGAAAAAAAAAATAAAAAAGCTGCAACCGAACGACGTTGAGCACGAATATGCATATCTGTTTTTTTGTTAAGAGCAACGAAAAAGAGTTGATCCTGCGCGGATGCTATGAGAACAACCAAGAGGGCTGAACTGGTTTGCGATGTGAATTTTAGCGGCCACCGCTGGGGTTTATATACATGGGTGCAAAATGGTA
Organism: Nyssa sinensis; assembly: GCA_008638375.1. NCBI lineage: Eukaryota > Viridiplantae > Streptophyta > Magnoliopsida > Cornales > Nyssaceae > Nyssa > Nyssa sinensis. The sequence continues at coordinate 12,341,543 of CM018051.1, read as the reverse complement.
TTTTCACATTAATCGCAATAACCAAATCATCCGTTACAATTCAACACCACCCAACCGGTTTCATCAAACATGTTTTTTGAATTTTTGACCCGACCCTGATACTTTTTAAAGTTATTGACCCGACCCAAGTCATTTTTAACTTAATTATCGGATCGAGGTATTTTTTAAAAACGTATAAATCTTATACGCTTTTGAGGCTATGTTTGGTTAAAAAGCGTAGAAGATTATTATGTCTTTAAAAGGCGTAAAAAATTGATACGCCTTTAAAAGGCGTAGGAAACTAATACATTAAAGGCGTAGGAAACTAATACGCTTTTTATGTGGATATATCCGAACATATAGAGTCTTTCTCTTCCGTCTTTCCTCATCTCTTGGAGCCACCAACACTAGTCTTTCTCTCTTCCGTTTTTCCTGATCTCTTGGTTAGATCAATAGAAGGAATAGTAGCTCAAGTGGATCTGGACTCTTCCTAGTCTGGTTGGCTTCAGTCCCTCCGGTGAGAGAGCCTAGTAATCTCCCCATACTCACCACCGACGCCATTGAATTCTTCACTCTCACTCTGTTTTGTTTGACTGTTTTTCATCTGAATCTCTCAGTTCATCTCACAAAGGCACAGGCCAGCTCGGGGTGGGGCATCAAAATTGCTGTTAGACTACTTTCATACTGAAATTACAGGTAAATACATTGAACCTCTCTATTAATTTTCAAATTGCATATTCACAGATCTGTTATGGCAATCTTGCAGACATCCCTTACTGCAGCTGGTTGTTACCTTTGTGTAGCTACTGGTTCTAAAGGCACCAAAGTCCTGGTTTGCTGCTTTATTCTTCTAGAGATACAGGTATAGATTCTGAAAATCGTAAGGGATGTCTGCAAGATTGCCAAATAAATATGCATTTGAGCTTAACAAATAAATACAGAGGTTTATTTTTTAAAAAAAAAAATTAATCCCAAACAACATATTTTGAAAATCTAAGGATTTTAAATATATGAGTTTTAAATTCCTTTATTTTGAATTTTGTTAAACATGTCAAAAAATTACTTGTTAATTTGGTTGGATGGAGAACCTTCAGAAAAAAAAAAAGAAAATCTTGAATCAATAAATTTATTTGTGTAAAGTTGTTACCAATTGGAATGTAATTTCTGTATATTAGTGAGAATAAATGATGTTATGTTGATGCCTTTTAAAGGCTGTTTTATGGTTGATTTTTAAGGGCTGTTCGATGAAGGTTTAGGTTGTTGTTTGGTGAAATTTTTGGGAAGCAAACAATAAATATATGGTAGATAGCTGCAGCTAAAGACAAGTGGTCAGTTTGGTTGGGAAGCTCTTTCCAATCAAATTTTCTCTTGCTCATGAGTCTGGATGTTTAGGAATAAGATTCTGAATCAGTATTCTGATTCATAGAGCAGCAGAGAATGGACAAGAAAATAAGAGATGGTTATAAGTTTCCACTTGTCCAGTGCATAAAACACAATCTGACCTATCAGGACCTCCTCATTCAGTCAATTTATTGTTGGTTATCATTCTATCCTTGCAATTTATTACAAAACAGTGTTGAAATTTTTAGCTGCTTTATGGCTGATTTTACGGGCTATTTTGTAAAGTTTTTGGCTGCTTTATGGATGATTTTTTTGGACTGGTTGCTGAAGTTTTAGGCTACTGTTTGAGTTGTTGTATGAGTGGTGTATTTCTTTTGTCAATTACTTACATATTTGTGGTTTGTATATATTGCTGAAAATTTGAAATTTACTAAATTTTTTCATTCTGGATTGGAGGTTATAAATGGCACGGAGACGCGCAACTGTATGTCTATTCTTGGGGGGCAGCACATTTTATGGGGAAGAAGGGTTTTCTTACGATGTGCGTACTCTGAGAACATGTGTAAGAGTGAATCATGACGTTACTTACAGTGAAATGGTGGATTGGGTCTGTAATGCATTGCAGTTGGATCGAAATTCATGTCACTTGAAAATGACCTACAGATTTCCATCAGTATTGGGACCACAAATAACAAAGTATATGCCATTGAAAATTGTTGACAATAACACTGTTGAAGCAATGGTTGGTGCTATATTTGAGAATGAACAAATACGTAGTATCGACTTATATGTGGAAATAGAGAATTGGAACCAAGGTTGGGGAACCAGTTAGGTGGCAGGACCATTCACTAGATTGCTAACACAAGACTATGGGAATGAATCACTAAATATACCGATGATAGAGGAGTTTCCACCCCATCAGTCAAATATGTCAAACTCACCATATAATGATAGAACACAACAATTGCATGCAATGCCGAAATCGCGAAACTGTTGTTCAAGAAGTTGCTATGACGGATGATTCGTCCTAGGCTTATAGAGGGGTGGACGTAAACCTCAATCCACACAACTCAGTCGAGGAGGAGGAGGAGGAGGAAGAAAGGATGATGGATGAGTTGGGTGAAGATGATGAGGAAGATGAAGAAGTCGTACTAGGGCAAGCTTCTGATGGAATGCATGCAGAATCCCGAATGTATGAGCCTATGTCACTGTTTTTCAATACTGTAGAGTTGCCTAATCAAACCTTGGATAGTAGCTCTTCACTTCATGGCCATGTATGGGACCCGATGAGGGATGAGTTATCAAAGGGTCTAATATTCGTTGACAAGGATCAATTGAGAAATGCTATACAAATGTATTCCATCAGAACACACCAACAATATGAGGTTGTGGAAACAAACTCAAAAATATGGTCTCTACGATGTAAAATGCATGATGAGTGTGGTTGCTAGTGGAGAATGCGTGCCTGTAAGAGGAAGAAGCATGGGTGGTTTGAAATAACAAAGCTTGAAGGACCTCACAGTTGCTTATATCCTGGTGTAAACAAGGATCACAGGTAATTGAATTCCATATTGATTGGGGCTGAAATCCTGGTGTAAAAGCGGATCCATCTCTTAAAATAACTGTTATTAGAGACTATGTGCAGCAAAAATTTAACTACCAAGTCTCTTATAAGAAGGCTTGGATGGCGAAGCAAAAAGCCATGGCAAGGGTTTTTGGAGATTGGGAGTCCTCATACAATTTCTTGCCCAAATTTATGGGTGCATTGAAAAAATATAATGATGGAACAATCAAGAAGTGGCAGACTTTCCATACTTCATCAGCTGATGATGTGATATTACATAAGATTTTTTGGTCATTCAAACCATCAATTGAAGGGTTTAGCCACTGTAGGGCGGTTGTTAGTATAGATGCTACCTTCTTATATGGGAGATATAAGGGGAAATTGCTAATTACAATGGGAGCAGATGGAAACAATCAAATCTTTCCACTTGCATTTGCTGTCTTTGATGAGGAGAGTTACAGTAGTTGGAGTTGGTTCCTCGAGCATTTGAAGGATTATGTCATCTGAGATAGGGAAGGTATTTGTTTGATTTCTGATAGACACAACGGGATCCTTGCAACTGTTAATGCCCCTAATTCTAGATGGAAACCACCCCACGCATATCATCTTTTTTGCCTTCGACATGTTCAGAGCAATTTTAACAGCAGGTTTAAGAATGCACACTTGAAGAAACTGGTGTGGATTGCTGGAAGTACTCATCAAATTCAAAAATTTGATCGAGTCATGGAAGAAATTGGCAAGCTGAATAAAGATGCGAGAGAATATTTGATGAATATTCCGGCAGATCAGTGGAGTATTGCTCATGATGATGGTCGTCGCTATGGGATGCGGGCGACTAATATATCCGAGGTCTTCAATAATGTGTTGAAGGGAGCAAGAAACTTGCCTATCACTGCATGTGTCGAGCTTATATTTGAGCGGGTAGTTTACTACTTCAATGTAAGACGGGTATTAGCTTCGGACGGTGTAAATAATAACTATACCTATACTCCTTACGCATCAGCCATGATTAGTCGGAATCAGGAAAAAGGCTGGACGTCACAAGTTAACACCACATAACTCCGGTTTTGGAATTATGAGGGTTTTAACAGCCAAGGGTAATGCTCAAGTGGTTAATCTTCATACGAGCACTTGCAGTTGTGGGAAGTGGAATATTTATAAGATGCCTTGTTCCCATGCAATCGCAGTTATGACAGACTTGAGAGTGTCTTTTCATCAATTTGTGGATGAATGTTACAGTATTGGCACGTACGAGAGGACATGGCAATCACAATTGTATCCATTCTACCATGAGGATTATTGGGATACACCATCTGGTCTAAGAGTATGCCATAATCCCGCGCTTCTAAGGAGAAGGAGTCGTCCTAGGTCATCACAACTTCGGAACGAGATGGACATCCGAGAAGTCGCTACACATAATCACTGTGGTATATGTAGGCAAACTGGTCACGATCGTCGCTCTTGTCCTACTAACAACCATCCCCAAGCAGGCATTGGTCCTTCAAATTGATGGAAACAACATGTTCAAACATAGTACTGGGTGCTGTAGTGCTAGTGACCCTTCTGTGACAATCCTGTCACTGTTTTATTACACTCCAAACAGCTTTCAGTGCAACTCTTGGTAGCAGGGCATAAAGATAGAGCAATTCTATTACTAAGGTAAGAGCCTAACTCTTATGTCCATATCCGATCTTTTTTTTTGAAGGGGCAGCATGCCTTACTTTGTATCAGGAAATGAGAAGCAAATACTAGATCTTGATTACTCAGAGATCTTTTTTCTTTGGGTGCATTGAGATGGTTACTTTTACCACGCTATTATGTCAAGGATTAATGATTATTTTATCAAATTTTCAGGGTTCTTGCCTTATTGGCTCAACTTTCATTGGTTCATAAACGCATCAACTTAGTCAGGTTTTGGTTGCACTTGTTTCAAAGCAGACCACGCAATTTAACTAAATGAATTTTTTTCCCCTTTTTTCCTTCCTGTTGCAGGGTTGCACCTGAATCACTTCAAGATCTTCAAGGTCTGTCCAGCAGGTGTTTATTGAGGTATTCCTTGAGTTTAGTCTTATGTATAGTGTTGTCTTTGTATAAGTGAGTGACAGTAGCATTTTGTGTTGTGTAGTGTGAGGTGTCTTGAGTACTTGTCACATGCTTTAGTCATGTACAAGTGTTTAGTTCATAACATCGTTCTATTTTGCAGATAAATTGCGTGCTTTTTTTGTTGCTTTTCTCATTGTATTTGGTTTCTTTCTTTGACTCCATTTGTGGATTCCCAAGAGTCCCATTTACCCATTTTTAGTCTGCAATATGGGTTTGGTAATGAAATAGAAGTTCTTTTTTGGTGAGTTTATGTTACTTTAATTCTTATTTGCTTTTAGGTAAGTGATAAGCCTTTACACAATGTTAGATTTTAGGCCACGAGACATAGATTTCTTTTCTATTTGAGGATTGGTTGGATTTTTCACTCATTCATTCTTGTTTCTCTAGTCATTCAACCTGTTAGAACTAACCCATTTCTGTCCATCTGTAATATTTCTCTCTTTTCTTTTTTCTTTTAATTTTGCTTAATGTGTAGATATAACATCTAGATTCAAGTGAATGGCTTCCACAAATTGATTCCTTTTGCTCCCCCCACATTTTGTAGATCCCGGAGCTAGTCAAAGACCCCCATTGCTTGCAATTTCTTGAATTTTTTCCCCTAGGGTTCTTAGTGGTTTGAATATCTGAAGTTAATCTACTCCTTCAGTCTTCGGTTGGGCTTGTTGAAATCTTGAATTTTGTGAGTTAATGCTGATTTATATTACAATTGTTTGTGTATAACAGGTGACATCTGTAAAAGAATTGAGTGGGCAAATTTGCCAGATTTGTGGAGATGAGATAGAAATTACTGTGGATGGGGAGCCATTTGTTGCCTGCAATGAATGTGCATTCCCTGTTTGCAGACCTTGCTACGAGTATGAAAGAAGAGAGGGCAATCAGGCTTACCCTCAGTGCAAAACTAGATTTAAACGCATCAAAGGTAATCCTCTTAGCACATCAAAAGTTGACTTGGTTAATCAGTACAGTATTGAATTTGGTAACATTTTTAATTAACAATCCTCCGAGTTGAAGGCGATGAAGAAGAGGATGAATTTGATGATTTGGACAATGAGTTTGATTTTGGCAGTAATCCTCAACACCTTGCAGAGGCTGTGCTCGCTTCTTGCCTTAATACTGGCCGCGGTGCCTTGGCCAATGTTTCTGGGGTCACTACGCCATCAGAGTTGGATTCTTCTTCCCTTACTCCAGATATCCCTCTCCTGACATATGGCCAAGAGGTGAATTGGTTAACCTTCCCTTAATTTTGGCTTTTCTTTGTTAAAATTTGGGATTTTTATCTGGTCAATTGTAATGTTTATATTTTTTTGATGAAGGATGCTGGCATTTCTGCTGATAAGCATGCTCTTATCATTCCCCCATTTATGAGTCGTGCAAAGCGAGTGCATCCTATGCCATTTACTGATTCCTCCATGTCTTGTAAGTTTGTTGGTTTGACTGAATTAATTAATTTTTTTTTTAACATTTTAATGAGTTAAGTGCCTAATGAACTTGTGGGTGTTGATCTTACAGTGCCACCCCGGCCAATGGACCCCAAGAAAGATTTAGCTGTATATGGGTACGGTAGTGTTGCATGGAAGGACAGAATGGAGGAATGGAAGAAAAGGCAGAATGATAAACTTCAAGTGGTTAAGCACCAAGGAGAAAATGGTGGTGGGTACGATGATGGAGATGAGCTTGATGATCCTGACTTGCCTAAGTAAGTGCTTTGCTATCAGATGGAATTTCATCAACGCCTTAATACTGGAAAGTGGAAACTAGTTGAATAAACTAATATATATATATATATATATATATATATATATATATATATATTAATTCATCTTCAGCTAGTTGTTGGAAGGCACAACTGCCCTGGAGGCAACTGCTGTCCAAATCTATGGTTAAATCAAACAGAGTAGTTATACTTATAAAAAAAATTCAAACAGAGTAGTTATTCACAAAAAAAAAAAAAGGATAGCTAATTTACAAACAGGTGATTTCTTTAATTAGGACAATCAAAAATTACACGAGATTACTTTTTTATTCATATAATCTTTGGGTCTCTCAATTGCAATGGAGCTTATAAACATCTGAATTCTTTTGACTGTAAAAATTGATGACTAATAAGAACAATCGTGATAGTAACATCATTCTATTTTGCAGATAAATTACGCAATCATTCCTGGAGAAGGATCAAACATTGATGAGGCAGAAGTGTTGAGGTTCTGCAAGAAGAATTTGGCAGCTTTCAAGGTCCCCAAGAAGGTTTTTATCACCGATTCTCTCCCAAAGACTGCCACTGGGAAAATCCAAAGGCGGATTATAGCAGAGCACTTCCTTGCTCAAATCTCAACTGCTAAGGTCCCCAAGTTTGGAGCCTAAACAAAGGTTTATTTATTTCTTGTTGTAGACAAATCCATTGGTAGATTTGGATACAAATCCATGGAAAGATTTGGATTATACAAAATCCTTTGCCAATCAAGTTCAATAATTTCATTTATAACTGCGATGTAATCATGGTTTCTATATGGTTCCCCCCTAATTTCCTCCTAATCTTTCTTCTAATGGTTCCTGTTTTTAAAGTATGTGGAGTCCTATTCAGTTACAAAGATGAAATACGAAGTGATGAAAATTTTCTTCTCATGTCGTCTTCACTTTAATGGTAGTGGAACTGGAGTGCTGGTACTGATTTTTCATGGTGGTGGTACTGCTTTTTCATGGTGGTTCGAGGTTGAAATGCATCATGTGGTTCAAAATGAAAAATCAATTCAATGATCTTGTAGCTGCAAGTCATTTAACGTGCTGTTTAAGGCAGGCCTGTCATATGTTCCTTGTTCTATTTCCAGGTTTTAACGTAGTGGCAGCTGGAGATAAACAGCTTCATCAACAAGCTCTAGATTCATTACAATGGCAATAATTACTAGCATCGAACTGAAACAATGAGATGGAACAGTTCTTCAGCACCAATGCTTGGCTTTAGATTTTAGATTTTTCTTTTTCAGGTGAAGGCTTCAGATATTTATATTAAGAACAATGTGACCTTTGGAGATAAGATGGAGAACAATTAAACAAGCGGCAATAGCTAATTTTCAAATGTGGATGTTTATTAGCAAAGCTTATATAGCCCCACCTAAAATTAAATATTTTTTGGTCTCATACGTTCTGAGTGGTATATCTTGATGTGAATTTCTCTGAAGTTGATATTGAAGAACTGCACAAGGGGATCAATATTGATGGAATTGCGCCAACAGTGCAACTAAAAGCTCACAACAACAGCAATTCTTCCCATTGTGAGCTGATCTCTTCATTAGTCTTTTTTTCTATAGAGTAATGGTAGAGATTCCCAGTTTATATCCGTGTTATATTCCTTTTCATTTTGGTGTCTATTGCAAGTATGTTAAAATCCTGTGTTAGGCACTTGTGCAGAGCATGAAACCCACTAAGCCCCAATAGCATATGAGAGTAACCTAATTCCCCAATAGCATATGCTAGATCTTGTGAATATGCCATCTTATTTATGAATTTGGATACTTCCCGCGCCATTAGGAGGCACATTCAAAGCAAAGTTCCAATATCAGGTGCAAGAAAATACTTGAAAAAATGTAAAGATGACTTTTATGAATTGGTGGAGCATACACTACAAAAAGAAGAAAATTTCAAGAGGAAGGTGACTGTTATACAAGATCTACGAGAGATGACTAGCAAGATTTTGCACTATTACAAGGGAGATTTTCTGGATGAATTACCTGGACTTGTCGACTTCACTGTATTTCTTAATACCCAAAAAGCGATTTACGTGCACCCACAATTGAAACAACTGTCAAACAATTCTACAGCTAAAGACAGAGTTGATGAAGAAAAAATTGATGAGATGTTAGAAAAATTGTATTTTAAAGAGGGAGTGAAAGCAAAATTCTTTTATACTTTACTAAGCTTGTGTGAATCAAAAGGTGAGAAGCTGCTGGTTTTTAGTCTGTATCAAAAAAAAATTATACTGTTGCCTGATTGGTTCTTGTTTGTTGTTGTGAACTAAGTGGAAGTTCAAGCATTATTTGGTGAAATTTTAAGATCTTACCTTGAAGTACCATATGATGTAATTGGTGACAGATTTTTCATTGCTTTTGAGTTCGGTTTTATTATGAGAATTGGAGTAAATGTGACAAAATTTCATTGCCAACTTAAACAGAAACACATAATTTTAGCAGTTGAGATTTGAGTCCTTGCATGCATGCAAATGCGTCCGTCCACACAGAAACACATAATTTTATTTACATGCAGAAAACACTATTCCTATTGTTTTTTGGCAATGTAAGCAATACCAATCATTTTTCACCAAAAAAAAAAAATTACAAGATAATATTTTTATTTTTTAAACCTTTTTCTCGCTTGAAATTTTTTTTTATGTGATGTATTCAATCCACAACGCACTGACCCATCAAGCATTCATTTTTCAGTGTCTTCATTCAGACCACAAATACAAGATTTAAATGTCCGTTATTAATACAGCTACCCTTTCCATTGCCCTTGTATTTGACCTTGATCATAGCATAAATGTCCTTAGTTATTGTTATATTCTTTGGTAAAAGAAAGAACTTCATGCCATTCAAATTGCAAATGTCCTCAGTTTTTCAAGGGTAAGCAAATATCAGTAGATGTGTGTTTGTGTGTGTGTGTGTGTGGGAGAGAGAGGGAGAGAGAGAGAGAGAGATATCAGTACACAAATCAGTACTGCTATGTGTTTTTCGATCAAGATATAACAGAATCTTCACTTACACTAACCAATTCTTCATGTACACTAGGGCTAAAGAACTCAAATGTCCAGACCACTCATATACAATTGTGTCATATTCTTCACTATGATCAAACATTATGAACAATCCACAAGTTGGTAGTAAATGCCCATCAATACGATTGTAGATGAGCATAGACAAGAAAAGTATGAAAAGTCCTTAGTTTTCTCAATCTGATACATGAGTTGAAAAGAAGTGGTATATCTATTCAAACTGATCCAGTTAGAACACAAAGGTAAAAGTATCTTCAACATTGTCCGGGAAAAATCCATCCTAAATATTTTTTGATGACCCAAAGCATATTCTTTCACCAGTTCAGTTGTCTTCTCGTTGGCCATTAATTGCTGATCCGCAAACAGAAGCCCTCTCCCTTTCAGCAAAATCTGATAGTAGTGAGTATCAAATTCTGATCATTTGCACTGTTGTTACTGTCTTGACAGTTTAGTCTCATTTCATTGAGAAAATCAGAAGAAATACAAGAACTTGAAATACAACAACTCTCTAGCCTTGCAATGGTAAAAGAACTCCATTATTTTCAGTTTAATGCAAGTATGTAAAATTCATCATTCATAATCAGCAATGTCAATGATAACTCATTCTTATTGTCAACCATCAAAGGCATCAACAAATATTCCAAGCTTGACAAACAGAGATCTTATACCTAAAGATGTCTTATAAGACCTTCCAATAAAGTCCGTCCACAATAAGGAAGCATTGCAGCAGGAAGACATTCACCTGGAACTCAAAACAAATTTTTGTTAATGCAATTGACGTATGAAGTATCAACAGAAGGTCACTCTTTCCACTCTATTAAGTTAGCTTTTGTTCCAATAGATTTTTTTCATTCTGCAAGTACAGCCTCTTAAAGAAGCTGTATCCATACAAGTAAACAAAGGCTTAGCTCATACTTTGTCAATCATAATAACATGAATAAATACAAGAAACAAGAAATGGCTTCTTACACTTTAAGAAGAAATTTGTTTCACATGAATAAATACAACAGGGCAGTGACAGATGGTTTGAACATGCTCATTTAAAGAGAAACAAACATGAAAATCATGAAAAACAACAATAAATTCACCTGCTCATTTAGAGTGCCACTATCTGGTAATGGGAAGTGGATGGAATGCTTTGATGCAAATAACTGTGGTCCAATTTTGCTAAAAAATTCAGTTGCATCTTCCTCTATCTGTTGGGAAGAGTAAAACAAGTCCAATATTCTGTGTATTGAAAATGAATTTTAGTAAAGTGAAGAAGTTAAATTGATCAGAAAAGCCTCTAAATTCTGACACGACCAAACCTGGAACCATTTAGCACCATATCGTTGGTTTTCATTTCCCTCAACCTTAAATATCAAATATAACAAGTCATTAAAGCTCAAAAAATTCAACGAAAACGAAGAACATCAAACAAAAACACATTAACTTGGAGTGCAACAATTACCGGAAGATACACTAATTCGATACATTTTGCTTGTAGAGAAGCTAGCTCACTTATTCCATATTCACAGAATTCCATTTATTCCTACAAAAAAGAAGTGAAGCGAAGAAATCAAAGACATGTTGGTTGGCAAATTTGTACTCAAGTTGTTATCATCAACAACAAAAATATAATATATCCTACCAGTCAAGTGCCACATGTTGGTTTTTTCTTTTGTCGTACTGGTCTGCTTCGTGGAGGCTGCAACGTGACCTGAGTCAACTGTGACGAACCCTCATCAATGTGTGTATGCCAGTGACCTCGTCCATGCTCACGTGGTCTGGCTCATGACGTCCGTTATCTCTTGTACACTATAACATCAGTTGGACCCTCTTGCATTTCTGGCTGCACCTCCATGTCAGCAGCCTGTGTCAGACACTGTGTCTCCATCCCATGTTGTGTCGGCTTTGGCACTAGAACATCACCAATGGGCTCCTCCACCCCATCATCACCCCCGATATGCACATAGTCAAGCTCCATGACGTAGAATGAGGAAAAGGGATCTGGTACAGGGGAGGACTGGTGTGAAGTAATCCCATGATCAACCACAGGTGTGCTCATAGAATGAGGAAAACTCGTGTCGAATGGCCCCTAAGACTGTGGCTGAGTATGGTGACTGGCTGATGGCACTGAATGTGCGTACTGCTGGCCCTCCCCGTCATGCACTCGCCAATCCTCGTCAACAGCAACCAAGCATGCTGTAGACATGTCATGGATATGGCGGACCAGGTGGAATAAGTCCTGATGAAGTGTATCACCAATCTCGGGGATAATTGAAATCTAAGATATGCGTGTCATTGTATCCTCCTAAAAAAATTAAATTCATCAATAAATAATAAGAAGTAGGCGCAAGTCACGAGTGAGTTCTATAAGAGATATTTATTATACCAATAGATGTCAAATGCTGCCAACGGGTTGGAATCCAACCGCTGGCATCTGAATAACTGGCCCGATCAATCTACGTGTAATCATTGTGTACCAGGGCATATAGTCATCGGTATACTGAGCAGTACCGCTATCTGAACCATTCCTAAAAACGAGGTGGTCGAGACGATGGTCCCAATGGCCGATATATGCCCTGTGATGCGCTGGCTAATCATATTTATGCCTCCCTCGCATGTCTATACCATGTAGCTCCCGGCTAGAATCACACGCAACAGGTATGCTCTGCACTACACCAAACTGGCGTAATACGCGATCTGGGAAGTGCCATTCAACAATTGCAAAGAAAATTAGTGGCACGCGTGCTCCCCAAATCGCCTGACCACTGAGGCAATAGTCGGGCAGTGACTGCATGACATCTGCAGTATATGGCTCCCATATCATCTACATTAAAAAATACATGTTGTCAGTTTGAATACTAATACCATTTTTGGACCTCTAAATTGAGATATACATGTTATATCACATAATTGTGTACATACATAGTCCGGCCTCATCTGGTCTAACTGGTCTCGGTAATGTCGGAGACTGTGGGCAGGGGTGTCCTCATGGTAGTGAGGGACATCCCACCTATACTTGACAAATTTTACGTAAGTTAAACTATATATTCAATTAAATTGTACTCATGTCAAAAATAAGTAATCCAATACAACAAAAAGTAAAGTATAACAATTGAAAGCATCACTAAATATACCTGCATCCTAGGGGAGCACGAGGTAAGGCTGCAGCTGCCGGTGGGGATGGTGCCCGTGGATGTATGTCGCGACGTTCTAATCGAATATGACGCAGTCGCTCCCAAGCCCATAGCTGGAGAAAATATAACAACATAAATGGGATGACAACTTTATTTCATTTTATAAACATTGAATATAAAATGTTAAACATAATGTTAGCAATTCGCACCTGAAGCAAAACAAGTGGGCCACTAATAGGTGCAGCCTCGAACCTAGTGGCAAGACAAAGCTCACGGTATAAACATGCTAGAGCTGCACTACCCCAGCTAAGCCTGCCTGCCTTATCAAGGTCCCGCAGTAGAGGTAAGAACATCAATTTCACCTTACTAGATGACTTGTCTGTAAAAAGGCACCCACCTAGAAGAAATATAATGTACGTCCTGCTGTACGCCGTAATAAATCTATCGTCAGCGTCATCGGGGATCGGCTGAGATAAATGGTGCGTCAATGCACTCAACCTAAGACGTGATCCATCAAAAGCAGTCTGAGGTGGAGTAATCCCGAGCAAGTCGTGGCACAACTGCTGCCACTCGGGAATAGGCCTCTGCACGTCTGGACTTGTAACCGCGTCGCCATCAACTGGCAACCCAAGTAGTACTGTAACATCCTGCAATGTAATGGTCGTCTCGCCCACAGGCAAATGAAATGTGTGGGTCTCAACTCTCCACTGCTCGACGAGTGTAGTGATGAGGCTCCAATCTAGTGCCATAAAGCCTAACCGATACACCCCATAGAAACCGGCCCTCACCAAACATCGAAGGACCCGTGTGTCTAACCGACGTACTACTTTACGTAATGATGCCTCAATGCATCGACAATGCAAGGGGCAGAACTCACGGCCCTCCCAAACAGCGGTGGAGCAATGCTGATGCTGTAAGTATAATACTGATGGATCGCTGGGGCCGGGATCAGGTAACTCTCTCCGTTGATCCATATGTAACTAATAGAAATATATTAGATAAGTACAAAAAGTACAATAAGTTATTTCAGTAAACTAAAGAAGCACAATAAATTCATTAAATCCAGACCAACATACTCCACATAATCCGCCACCAATGCCTCCTTATTTGAGGCAATAGCAAACAATGAAGGGAATTTGTCTCTTACAAACGCTTCCCCGCACCATGGATCGTCCGGGTAAGTCTTATACGCCTTTGAAAATAATCAAAGACTTACATTAATCCTACTCTTAAGCCTAAACCACAAACAATGCTACAGAAGCATCCACAACTGATATAAAATAACAAGACTACAGACATTTTACCTTTCCACAACTAATCTAAAACCCTACTAATTTCGTAGCAGGTATCTTGGTAACTCGAAACGACTAGGAGCAGACTATAGGGTTGAAATCCTACTGTTTCTAAAAGAGAGAATAACAAACCAAACTTAATTCATCGCAAAGGCACTAACAATTGTAAAGACAAAAAAAAAAAATCTAAGTATAAAAATAATCAAATTCAAATAAAACTACACAATTGTGGGCACAAAAGCCAAACTTTAGAAATGTCAAAAAATTACAAAACATTTTATTGCAAACTAAACACTACTTTTTATATTTTTTGCTTAAATTATTAGTATTACTAATAATTTTTCTATTCTAATAGTTAATATTTTTTTAATAAAAAAATAAGTATTAAATAATAAAATTATTAATTATTAATCGTTCATCATAAATCCAAATTGATTTGTCAAAAAATTATTAACATATTTATACATAAAGGCTTTAAATATCTCATAGAATTAATGGGGAAGCCACATATAACAAAAGCAAAAAGAGAGAGGAATGAACCATGAATCATTAATGGGTTGTGACTAACTAATTAAGCCCTCGCCTTTTAAAAATCCCCAACTCTTCAAGCTATGGATTAAGGATGATAACAAAGCATGGTGAGGCATTTCATGGGTCAAATTCCAAGTAGAAGCTTTCTTCAATTTCTTGTCTAAGAAAATCAATTAATGTGTAAAGTGTGGAAGGTGATTCTTTGACAACTTCTCTGAAAAGTTCCAAGTGTCGAAGTTATAACATAAAGATTCATTGATGCAACAGTGCATAAAAATAGTTGAATTTTAACCATAATCCCAACATATGCACAATTCCGGACTATTGAATACCAACCCTTTAACGTTGGCAAAAAAGAAAAGAAAATAATAGCAACCTCCCTTCCTTTAGGTTTCAATTGTCCCCAATTAATATGCCAGATTATTCAAACTCTTTAATTAGACCCACTTAAAAAGGGTGTTCCAAACAAGGGACTATTCACTTAATTGAGATAAGATGGTACATCCCATCCACAATCCGCCCAAAAAAATAAAAAAATTTACAGTAAAATTACTGTCACAAATGCAAGAAAAAAAATGAATAATTAACTATCACCATTTCCCAATATCATATTTTTCACCTGTGTAAAGAGTAAGATTCTATGGAAGAAGAATGCTTGATGAATCACTAGAAAATACAAGGCGGTTTTTCAACAAATTCTCAAAAAAATTTAGGCAAGCTCTTAGAGGATTTAAGAACTTTCTACGCAACACATTAAATTAAATAACATAAATGAAGAGTGTCTGTTTTTTCTTCACCTTATGCTTTATTACATATATTCATATGAATTAATCTCAGATTCAAGATAATGAAAAAGAAATCTATCCTATGACTTAAGAAATTTGTATGTCTTTGTTATCACAAGTCTATCTGTTATATTATTATAGTAATCGAAAGAAAAATATTAGAATTAATTAGTTGTAAGTCCTTCATATATATAGACACATACACACACAAACACATAAGAAGCCACGAGATAATCAACACACACACAATGCTCTTCAAATCATAATACTTACAGTGAAGAAACCAAGGGCCGTAAAACTTTTAAAATGTAATAACCATCCCAATTCCACCACAGAACTACCTCTAAAATTATTAACTTATTACATTAAATATTAACTATTTAATGGTTCATTACTAATTGCTTCCATCTTTGCATCATTTTTTACTTATTTATTTTTCAATATTCAAGTGATAATGTTACAATGAACCAAACCAAAATAATCTTTGATTTACATAGAACGTAAAATTATTCAATGGCCAGACAATCAGTGTCTTTTGATTTTACCATTTTCAGTTATAAGATTCAAATTTCAAACTTTTTAAAAAGAAATACTGCCTTGAGTTACCTATAAAGGCAAATAATTGCCATAAATTCGAAGTGATGAGTATATCATTTTTACAAAAAAACACTAAGTAGCAAAAGTTAAAAAGAATGAAAAAATCACCAGTAGGATCAGCCCTAACATTTTTGAACACATTCCACCAAAGTTGCCCAAGTTTATGGCTACTTCTGGCCCGAGAAAGGGTAGTCCCAGATCACGATTCCTACTGGTGAGACTGATGATCATATATGCAAAAATAATACGTACTCTTGCACATGAAGTCTCTAATCTCATTGTAAAAAATACGATACTTCAGGAGTATACAAAATTTACTCAGAAAATAGACCCAATAAAATTTTGTTACAGTAAGGCCTCAGCCCAGTCCTTGTGACTCTAGGCCTTGAAACTTTCATACTACTACAAATTTCACATCAGCATCTACAACCAAGTATAACGGACAAAAAAGGTTCATCCCCACTTTTTTATAGCAAATTGTCAAAATTGTTGGGTAGGTGCATTAGAGTAGTGACATATATGGGTCCCAAAAGCACAAGCACCACCAATAATCAAGGAGCATATTGTGGTGACGAATTTAACAGATTCTTTCTAAAGATGTTGTTCATACCAAGAAGATCATTTGTGGCACTGGATATCTGAGCAACTTTTTAACTAAAAGAAGAGAAGAAAAGGACGAAAAATATGGTTATCGTGAAAAAAAACTTACCGGCAATGGCAATCGGCCGGCGAAGTAACGGTGACAACGACGTCAATCGAGAAACGGCGAACGACGGCAACGGCTCTCTCGCAAAGTCGCACGGCTAGGGTTTTACAAAGTCGTGTTGACAGAATACGGTTTTGGATGGTGTGTGGATATATAAAAAGTGAGAAGCGTAGAAGATTGCTATGCCTTTAAAAGGGGTATTAAATTAATACGCCTTTTAAAGGCGTATCAATTTCCCTCGCCTTTAAAAGGCGTATAAATTTAATAAGCCTTTAAAAGGCGTATAACTTTAATATGCATTTTAAAGGCGTATCAGTCTCCTACGCTTTTCACGCGATTGTAAGCCTAGAAGCGTATAAGATTTACACGCTTTTGAAAAGTACCTGGGTTCGGGAATTAAGTTGAAAAGTGCTTGGGTCGGGTCAAAAAGTTTTAAATGTACCCGAGTCAGGTAAAAAATTCCATGTTTTTTTTTTTTTTCTTTTCTTATATACAAAATGGGAAGTGGTAAATTCAACTCATGCCAATTGTACGCCCATACATCACTAGAATAAAATTTTATTTTTTATTAAATAAATATAAATATGACACACGACTTGATTTTGGTTTGATACATAAATTTTTTAATATAAATAAATTTTTTTAACCTTATGAAGTATGAAGAAATATAAAAATATTAATTACTTCATATTTTATTTATATAATCAAATTGTTGCAAGGTATTATTTCTTTTGGTTGCTATATAATCTGATGTTGGTGAGTACATGTAAGGGCATGTAGTGATTAAAGTACGTACAATCATTACATAAAATTTATACAATGCTAGAGTGATTGAATTTGAGAATCGCGATTGGTGTTACAGCGTGTAAAATCTATTCAAAATTGAAAGGTACAAACATACTAGCAGGTAAATTACAAGCATCTCAATTAAAATTAGGTGTAATATCTATTCAAAATTGAAAAGTACAAACACACTAGCAGGTAAATTACAAGCATCTCAATTAAAATTAGAGTGTAATTAAATTATTTCTAACATCTTAATTAGAATCAGAGTAGGTTCTCCTGTATATTTGTTTGGTGTTATCTCTAATTAAATCTGACAATAGTGATAATAAAACTATTGTTGATTATAAGACTGATTTCTAAATATATTAAACAGAAAAATTTAAATAAGAAGTTTTTTGCCAAATTAAATGACTTAGACAAAAATTAAGTACTCTCTTGAATCATCTATAAAAGAACTAAAGAATTGAGAGTGTGCAACTTAGTGAAATTCTGATGTAAAAAAGAAGTATAAAATTTTAGATAGCAAACTTTCTAGAACTTGTGAATCATAAAAAAAACTGATACAAGTTTAAAACTATTCAAATTGATTTGTAAAAAGATAAAAAAATAAAAACTAATAAAGATTTAATAAAGAAATCATGAAATAAGATGAGATACTAGAAAATTTTGAAACTACTGATGATAGAACAAGTTTATACCACGCGGAACGAATTAGAATCAAATTCTTATTATGATCCAATCCATTGACAGGCCAAGGCAGCATACAAATCCAAACCGGCAGGATCCTCCTGGAATATATATATCTCACTGAATTGGTAAGAAGATTCAATGATTTCCTATAAATCGCTCACTGAATTGGTAAAGAAGATTCAATGATTTCCTTGTTTCAATTACCAGCTTCTAACACACACCTCCACTGGAAGGGAAGCAATACATACAAACCCATCACCCCTCTTTTTTGTGTGGTGGGGTGAAGGGATGTAATCCACAAGCTCAATAAAAGAGCAAACAACAAAGAGATCAGGCAAGCATAAATTAATTTGATTCAAAACATGAAAGAGTGGTCTTAAAATATCCAAAAACAAATGGCAACATAAATTCCCTCAAAAATTAACGAGGATGCAATTTTAACAAACAGTGATCTATATTGAAAGGTCCTAACAAAACATATGTAGTACTCTTATCAAAACCATCAACCCTCAACCCTCTCAGCAGCATCTTCCACATAAACTATCTTGTTAGTGGGTTTTGCCAACAGATCGGTGTGCTCCTGGAATGGAGATTTTGAGAATCGAGTCTCCTTCCAAAAATCCGGAGTAAGGAAACCATAAGTCTTCAGCAGACAATCAAAAGTTGCCTGCAAAAATACAAATGCATCAGATACTCAAATGATGTCTATATAAAATACAAAATGATAGTAATATGGAGTCCTCTTCTTAAATCTCCATGCAGCCAATTTTCATGCTTCTTATTCAGTCTTAAATTTATATGTAACAGCAAAATTGTTTTACAGATTGGTTTTACACATGGCCCAATGAAACGGGGGCAAAATCTAAATATTTATCCAACACCTATGTAGTGTCAAATTGAAATTTTGAAATAGATCATTTTCTCCTTCAAAAATTTTTGTTTCTACAACCTGTGAGCATAAATAGTATTAACCCTCTCACATGTGATGTACTTGCCTTCTAGACAGCCTAAATAATAACATACAATACATAATCATGTTCAGCATCTACACCCAATCAACCCCTATAATAATTTGAATCCTAAATACTCATTAAAAGAAGATTCAATACCCTAAATCATCGAAGCATAATAATCACACTAAAACTTTGAACCAAGGTAGCCTTCAAGCTTGGCCTTATGTTTTTCTATCAATTAGTTGCACCAAAAGTTATATTGACTGTCATGTTATATAATGACACTTTTTTAATGAACGAAATGTCTGTCATGAATTTATTATGTAACTAGATGTGAAAAGCAAGTTCATATGGTTTTTTTTAGCATAAATTATCAAAGGTAGGACTTTTGAAATTTCTTTAAAATGAAGAGAGCACACTACTTAGCTAGGACATAATTAAGTGGTGATGAAATTAATAGGGGAGCTTATTCTTGCTCCCTCGAGTTATATTTCCGTCCCAATTCATAAGAGTAAGCGGGATTGCAAGTAAACAAACGGCATTGTACTTTAAATCATGTAGTTCATATGGTATGATGATATAATACTAAATCAGTAACATTATTTAGAACAGAAATTTAACAAAAAAAAAATCTAGTGATAAGGTAGTACCGAATGCTCCGTGGTTATACAAATTAAAATTTGTATTGTGGAATAATTAATGTCATCTGATTGGCATAATACGAACCATGTAAAAAGTAGAAAAGGGACAATAGAAAATGGGATGAGATAGCATAAAAGAAAGTATGCATATATATACCATGCCATCTTGAGTAGAACATTCAAGGATTCGGACTCCATACTGGCAGATGAATTGTTTGTTGGGTTATCTAACTGCATCATAACTTGCAATTTCTGACAGCGACTTGGCTAGAAAATGACAGCAGCAGCTCTGGGAATGGGAATGTGGAATGGAAAGAGGTGAAAGCAAGTTGAGAAATGGCATAGAGAGAGAATTGGCACCAAAAAACTGTGTAAAAGCATATCATTTTGGCTGTCTATAAACCAGAAAATGACACAGTTATGGAAATGGGACTGCAGAATGGTGAGGAAATGAGAGAGCAGTTGGTGGGGAGAGAGAGAGAGAGAGAGGAGCTGTAGAGAGAGAAAGAAATGGTAAGAAATGCCATAGAGATAGAATTAGCACCAAAAAACTGTGAGATAGAAGCTCATTTGGGTTGGTTCGTTTATGATAAGGGCATTTTGCTCTTGACTTTTGACCAATAAAATATTAATGTTATCTATAAAATGTTGGAAAGTTACAAATGTAATTGTGCAGTTCTGTTAATGTCTATTTGCCAACAAAACTGGCAATGGAGTGTAGTGTAATTTCAACGTGTTTGATTCTCCTTTCCTTTCCTTTCCTTTCCTTTCCGCACTGCGTTATGGAGTGTAGTGTAATTTCAAAAAGCACAGGAAGTGCAGAATAACTATGCCCAAATAACTAGAGGATCAACTCAAAACAGAAAGGAGAACATGAGACCGTATGTGCTTCTGAAGATTTGTCAATACAATTGTATCTACAAGTATCAACTATCAACACAGGTAAAGAAAATCAACACTGCTGCCACTAAATCACCAACACCAACACTGCTGTCAATACGTTTTCAAATTCAAACAAATATGCAAAGAGCTTGTCAAGTAATAATCTTTATCAATTATAATATGTCACAATCTCAAAATTAAATAATAAAGCATTTTCCAAACAAGCATATCACAATCCAATAAATTGCCAATGTCATGCAAACTATCACCTTTTATCCAAATCAATACACAGAAACTCATTCTAATTAATTTCAGAACTGAGAAATAATCGATTCCAGGTCATTTTCCATTTCGAAATAAAAAGGTTATAGATCAAACCTTGACGAAATTGCCAAGAGTTTTTGTCGACCCGCGAGACGAAGTGAAAACATCTTCAATCCCCGCAAACTGCAGCACCTTCTTTGGCACCCTTGCAGCAACGATACCAGCACCCCGTGGTGCCGGAACCATCCGCACCATGACAGACCCACACTTGCCAGTTACCTTACACGGCACCGTATGAGGCTTTCCGATCTTGTTACCCCAGTACCCTCTCCTCACCGGAATCACTGACAGCTTCGCCAGTATGATCGATCCACGAATTGCAGTGGCCACCTCTTTGCTACACTTGACACCAAGTCCAACGTGGCCATTGCCGTCACCAACGACGACAAAGGCCTTGAACCGGGTACGTTGACCGGCCCGGGTCTGTTTCTGGACCGGCATGATCTTCATGACCTCGTCCTTGAGTGAGGGTCCCACTAGAGTGTCGATGATCTGGTGCTCTTTGATGGGGAGTGAGTGGAGGTAGATCTGCTCCAGGCTTTTGATTTTTCCTTCCTTGACGAGGCGACCGAGTTTGGTCACCGGTACCCACTTTTCTTCCTCCGCCGGGCGGTTGCCGCGACGGCGGCCTCGTCCCCGGTCCCCTCGTCCGCGGTCGCCTCTTCCGCCACCGCGCCCAAAGCCTCGCCCGAAGCCGCCGCGGTCTCCGCCTCTCTCAGCCATGGTTGGGTGTGCTAGGGAAAAGAGATAGAGTTCAGAAACAGATAAGGGTTTAGAGAGACCGAAAGCCTGGAGGTGAGAAGGGAAGTTTATATGATGCGCGGACGAGAAGTAGGGTTTGTGAATGGTTTTCGGGGTGTTTGGTTGTGGTGGTGGCTGGAGTTTAAGTAGGTTTAACGTGGTTTTGGTGGTGCACAGGACACACCCATCCGCGCACAGTTTAAATCCTAATTAATTTTGTTTTACGGGAAATTTACACTCATGTCCCTTAAGTTTCTGATAATTACATATATTTTTTTTGAAGTTTTTGAAATAATACTCATATCTCTTATTTTTATTGAGAAACTACAAAAATTATTTTTCAACCTTATTTTTTTTTTTTCAAAATAACAAAAAAAACCCTTTTCATTTATTTATGTTTTTATATTTTTTCAATTTTGATTATTTTTCTAACTTTTTTTTTTTAAAAAAATTCATTTTATATAAAAAATAAATTTAGTCAAAGAATATTTTAATTAATATTTATTTGAAAATTAATAAAAAAATTTAAAACAAATTAGCCAAAATTGAAAAAATGTAAAAAAAATAATAAATGAAATGGACATTTTTGTTATTTAAAAAAAAAAAAACTAGAGTGAAGGTCTTTGTAGTTTGTGAGGAAAATTGAGAGAGATCAATGTCATTTCATAAACATTATGTAAGATCTTTATAATTGTCAAAAGTTTCAGAAGAGGTCAATATAAATTACCCTTATTTTATTTACTACAACAAAACAATTTTTTCTTCTTTTACATCCTTGATGGAGTTAGAAAGAAATGAGATAAAAAGGGAAAGAATAAGAGTTTATTTTATATTTGATTTAAGAATAAAGAATGAGAGAGGAAAAGAGAAGAGTCTCTTAATTTTTATTTAATCTATTTTCTCTTCTTTTAAAAGTGAAAAGAGAAGGAAAAAAGGAATTAGAGAATTAGTGATTACTCATTTTGTCCATACTTTTAAAAATTAGTGAATCCTTATTTTACCATTTCTACTCACAAAAATAAATTACTCCCCAACTTTTATTTCTTTTTTCTATCTTTTTCAAGTCAGATGAAAGGATTACACAATTTTTATTTTTTTTCTCTTATGAATTGTCCAAACATAAAAGATAGATTACACTTATCTTTCATCTCCTCTCCTTTCTTCTTCTTTATAATTAATGTTATCATATTTTCTCACTCTTGTTCTATGTAATCAAGCATAGTGTTAGTAAGTCCTGATTTATTTATTTTTAAAAATAATTACAATATGATTAGATAAGTAAAAGGAGAATGAGACAAAATGATAACATTAATTATGAAGAAATGAGAGAACAATATAATCTTTCCATCATGCTTGAATAATAAATGAGTCCTACCATCTTTTCAAAAAAGATAGAAGAGAGAGAAAAAAAAGAAAGAAAATATTTTATTATACGAGTAGAAAGAGTAAATTAGAATTTTTTTTTTAAAAAAAAAGTAAAAAAAAAAGGGGTAATTATAACACTCTATTCATCTCCTTATGTCTCATTCTACTTTTAAAAGAATGAAAAAAATGAATTAAATGGAAGTTAAGAGACACTTTTTCCCCCTCATTTCCTTTTCTTTACTATTTTCAAACTAAGTATGAAATAAACTCTTCTTTCTATCTCATTTTTTCTTCTTTCTTTCCACCTCCGTCAATTGTAGCAGGTGTTAGTCAATTGCAAGGATCAATTGTGTTAAATTCCTACTAATATTTTTTAACAAAATTTTTTATTTTTAAAAAACACTTATCACGCTTTGATGGATCCACGTAACAAAACTTAAAATGCGCCCTCCCCCAATCCCCCCTCAAAAAAAAAAAAGGGCCTAATAAATTTGGACTAGAAGCTCAATTTTGCGGGCAACTGATGATCATAAAAAATAAAAAATAATAAATTTACCGATTTTTCATTATCATTTTAAAAAATATTGGTAGAAAAAGCAATATATTTGGCATAGGAATGGTAATTTAATTTGCTTCGCTAGGAATCCGTCATACTCCATTCTTAATGAGATGGGTTTGGAGAAAGTTTTGTCCACCCTATTAGGGTTTGGAGCGAAGGCATCCAATTCCGCTCTGCTCCAATTATATATAGTAAAAATAATAAAAGAGTTTCGTGTCACTTAATAAATGTTTAAAATGATATTTTTTAGTCACTCATTAAAAATTTATACTAACCTGATTGAGTTATATGTTTGAAAAAGAAAATAGCGTCATCTTAATTCTCTATTGATATGCATATTTTTTTTATTTTAACACATATAACATGTTGTTTAAAATATGTTAATTATAATTAAATTAATAAAATAAATAAATAAATAAAAATTTAAAAATAAAAATCTTGATGCGATTCAACCTTGCCTATTACTGAATTTAAATGAATTTGAGGAAAACTTTTTTTCACAATACAAAATTGGAGAAAGAATTCCCAATCCCAAACCTACGCCATTGCCATTCCTACTCTCGTATTAGTTGAGCCTATGGCCATTGTAATCCTCCTTAAACTAATCTCAAATATAATGTCAGTTGCCAAAAAGACAGCCTTTAAATCCTGGTGGATAACAAAGTTAAAGAGATTCAGTTGTTACTACAACTTTGATATGATTTTCCCAAGTGATGCTTTTAAGCACATCTTGTGTAACTGTTAGGATGTATGTTTTCACATTCAAGACATTTTGTTATTATTTAATAAATTTGATTTATTATTATTAAGTTTCATATTATTATACATGTGGATGTTATTATTTTATACTATGAGATGGTTATCATTGAATTATTATTAGAAATAGTTGATGTATATAAATGAGATTTATGTACAAGATATATGAACTTAGGATCAAACAATTCTAGAATTGTTCGCAGTCATTGATGAGATTGGATATCTTGTCTATAAGACTGTAATATACTTGACCTCTATGCGATAGGGTGATTTATCTCAACTACTAGAGCAATGGACTTTGGGTTATTGTATTAGTATATTTGGAATACACTGAACTGGATCACTATAAACGTGATTCTTATATTCACTATTCGCTGTAAGTCTCATCAAGAGTTGGAGCACCACTTAGGTAAGTCTCAAATATGAATTCCACAACGAGTCAGAGCACCATGTGGGTAAGTCTCATCAAGAGTCGGAGCACCACATGGGTAAACCTTATGTAGACACAAAAATCGAGTCAGAGCACCATGTGGGTAAGTATCATCAAGAGTTGGAGCGTCACATGAGTAGGCCTCGGACAGACACAAGAATCGACTCAGAGTGCCATATGGGTAAGTCTCATCAAGAGTCAGAGCGCCATATGGATAGGCTTCGGATAGACATAAGAATGGAATTACACATTGAGTTAGAGCACCATGTGGGTAGGTCTCATTACAAAAGTTGGAGCGCCATATGGGTACGTCTCACACAGACACACGATCGGATCAAAACAAATATGATTCGGGTTGCATAGTCGAATTGGTTCACACAAATCATTTTTCTCATTAAAGGGGTGCCATGGTTTACAAAAATTTTTTAAATCAGTACACATGAATGTCATTTCAAAATATAATCATGAAGATCATAATTCTCAAATATTTCTTAAAGTGCAAGTAGACATTTGAACAGATATAGAAATTCATAAGATAGATATTTGAAAACAGGATGTGAAATCCAGTGGTTCAAGATACTTGATTACTTACAAAATAATTTAGCATTTTTCAAATGGAGATAAAACACTTAAGCATTTTTTAAATAAGGGATAAAATATCACTGATTCAAGATATCGGATTACTCACAAAATAAATCAAGTATCTTTCAGATATAAGGTAAAATATCACTGCTTCAAGGCACAAGATTACTCACCTCAAATTTTCAGTTCGTTTCCTTAATCTCATTTCCCTTGTCTTTAGTTCCTAGCTCTATAAGTCAAATGCACATAACTTCGTATTAGAACATAATTGAGGCATTACTATCGGCCATTTATTAATTTGTAACTAAATTTTCCTTAACGAATTTTATTCGTTGGTCTAGTAGCCTCGGACTTTAAGTTAGGTCCCGCACCTTTTTCTGAATTCATTTTATAGCTAAATTAATACTTGAGACGTAATGGATATTATCTCATTGTTGTTTCATATTTTTCAGAATTTATTTGGACTAAACAGACCTCACCATTGAGTTCGGAATGTTCAAAATAGTCAAGATATGCTACTTTTTATATTTAATTGGCTTCGGCCATCATTAAGGGTAAAATGGTAAATTTGACCTTTCACGTGTCTATATCTTTGGAATTTCGTTTCACAAAACGGATCCCACCATTGGGTCCAGAATGTTCCAAAATGTTAAAGTATGTATTTTTGTAGTCATCGGAGTTCAATTAGTCACTTAATTAATTATTAGGACATATTTGAAATTATTTTAGTTTGTCCGTTCATATTTTTTGGGATTTAATTTCATAAATCAGACTTCTTTGTTGAGTCCGGAATGCCCAAAAATATTGGGTTACACTATTCTTTTATTTTAATTGGGATTCATTTGACCTATTTTTGGCCTAAAGGTATTTTGGTAATTTTTCTCATAATTAAAAAGATTTAAAATTAATATTTAATTAATTTCCTGGGCCAATTCATAATTAATCGAAACTGGTGAGCTTATTTTATAATTAACAAAGAATTCTGGGGTCAAATTATAATTAACCGAAACTAGTGGGGGCCAAAATATAATTTCTGAAAATAATTTAAATAAAAGCCATTGGTTTAGTTAGGTTCTAAGTGAACCGGTCCCATACAGTGCTAAACCAACCGGTTCAATCTAGTTCATTGTGTCATGCTGATGTTAGCCCTAGTTTTATATTTTTTAATTCTTTGGATCAAAACGACGTCGTTTCAGTTTAAAACCAAATCTAATTAAATAGTGGGTCAAGACCCGACCCGAGATCTAGCTCGAGACCCGACTCGCACAATGTCTTCTTCCCCAAGTCTTTGGTAAGGGTTCCGGTCGCCTTTTCCGGCGCCGGCGACCATCGCCAACCACTTTCTGGTGATAGATCAACGGGGTTCGACCCCTTTTCTCATGAGGATTCCAATTCCAGTAGGGGTTTCTTCATTTGAATGAGTTATAGCCTCAAAATAGGATGTTACAGTTGGCCTCCAACGAGCGCTCGACTTTTCGACGAGTGGCTATTTTCTTATTTCGACACATTTCATTCACCCTTTTGAACCCGTTTAACCCTTATTCGATTTCTAGAAGCTTGGGGAACCAATCCTCGTTCTTAAAACCAAGAAAACAAAGGTGAAAATTGATTTCCTATGATTATCTCCCTTAACTGTAATTCATTGTTTCTCAACCATTTTTGATGATACAAATTGCAAGACACTCCAAATGTCATGCTCTTTTGAGCCATGCAAACATCTTTAAGTTTTACACAAGTTTCTCTCATGACCCAATTCTTCCTAGGTTCGGCCATGGCGAGTCTTAGGGTTTCTTAAGCCTAAACCATGCCATTTTTCTCAAATTTTCATCCACTCATCATACTAAACACATGCATGCCTTTCTTTTTCATTAAACAACTCATACACATAGGATTTCTTATAGAAAGTTAGGGTTTTAGAGTTTTACCTCCTAATGGCAGTGCTCTCTCTTTTCTAGGTTTGCTTCTGAATCCTCTAAACCCTTTGTGTCTTGACTTCAGACAGCCATGTAAGACTGAGCTTCCTTCCTTCCTTCCTTCTTCTTATTCTTTCTCTCTCTATCTCTCTAGACACACACACTTACGTATACATGCACAGACAAGTCTGTTTTACACAATATATATATATATGATTAAGCTGTTGCATGAATCTTTATTGGCTAATGTGAGGGTCTAAAAAGGTGTTGACACCTTATCTTTTGAACATGCAGACTTGTAAATTTATATAGGTTATATCTATATATATATATTGTGAGATATATAGCATAAAAGTGCTGTAACCCAGTTGGTTAATTTTTTTGGTATAAGTTATTTCCCATTTTATTGGTCTTGGGTTTAAGACCTTGGGCAACCACTTTTGGCCTATTTTTTTTTGCCTTTAGCTAGGCTTTTGCACTTAATCCCATTTTTCTTATGGCATTAATTTTATTTCTTCCTCATATACTTGTATTATTTATTGATTTTCTTCATGTGTCGATTCTCATTAATCAAAATCTTATTAGTTTTTGTAGTCTTTATTGTCTCGATTTAACTTTTCATAAGCATTATTTTGCTTCTTAAAGTCTTTAATATTTAATTAGTGACTAAATTCTCGATAACCGGATCGAGGTGTTACACGTCCACTGTATATGTTTAGTGATTTTGAGTTTTTCTCGATTTCACCAAATTAGAGTGTAGTTTTAATTATTTAGTGGACTTAATTAGAATTAATTAAAAACTAATTGACTAATTATAGCTAATTTGGTAGGACCCTATATCCCTCATTTTGCCCTAATTTTGCAAACCCCTATAAATATGAGATATAAAGGGGATAGCCGTACATAAGCTAATATATTATTTTCCTGCAAGAGAGTAAAAGAGTAGCCCACTTTCCTCTCCAGTGTACGGCTTGCATAGAAGAAAAACAGGAAAAGTCCTAGAGGAGTAAGAGAAAGAAGATTGTATCAATCTCTTCAAGAAGGCTTCTTCAATAATCAAGATTATCAAGAATATGTTGATTCTAACTCCTTTTTTCATGATTGTATGATTTATGTAAAGAAAAAGATCCAAATAGATTTTTAAAATATCTTCCGTTGTGATTACGAACCCAACAACAACATAAATGAAACATTAGTATTCAATTTCTTTATGAAGGTTCATAACTTCATATATACACTTAACTTTTGTATGTTTAGATTCGTCACTGATATAACCATTAATCTAAAAGCATTTATAAATAGGGGATCCCCTTTCCTTATTGCGGGCATCAACAAGGGTCCTTACTCTCTCATTCTACTCCATCAGTCTCAAAATAATCTCTCTCTTCATATTTAAAAAGCCTTGTTTGGAAGGGAAGAAAGAGAAAAAGAGAAGGAAAATTTTCTTGTTAATTTTAAGAAGGTGGTATTATCATCCCTTCTATTTTAATTTTATTGCATACTTTCAATTTCTATCCCTTCTCGGTGTTTCTTCTTTTATTTTATATTTAGAGCTTTCATGATTTGTATGTAAAAAAATTCTTTTTTTTTTTTTTATACAATGACATGAGAAGGGGAGTCAAACTTACTCCAATTGAGTGAAAAGTGGGACCACCATTTCTAACCTATAAATGTTTTGAGTTTAATCATCACGATATCTATGAGACGATTAAAATAAGTATTTGGAAAGAAATGAGATCACATTGGCCACCCAAATTAGAAACCCCATCCTCTTAGGGTTCGTTATTTTTTTCAAAATCAAAGGTAAGAAAATATTTTTCGATTAGGATGTGTGCTTTATTGATATATATATATATATATATATTTATTTATTTATTTATTTATTTGGATAGGTAAGACACAAACACACCCATATATCCCAATTAGAAGTTGAAGCCTCAACCCCTCATTTGCGAGGGGGAGGAGATACTGTTAGTTGCAATATTTAGAAACAATGTTTATTTTATAAATGCAGGAACTATTTTGAAAAATAGAAAAAGAGTTTTTGAAATAGAATCTATATAAAATTATTGAAAACAAAACCAGAAATCTAAAATAGAACTTTTTATAATACAAGAATGCAGTAAACAAAACAGTATCTATAACTATAAAACAAACTTACAAAATTGCAGAAATAGAAGAATACAGAGATCAAAGCTTGTTTTTAATACAATGTCCTTAAAGAAAATTCTTCCCTTGTAATGGTGATTACTGGTCTGTAGACGTTGCTTTCAGGCTAAAATAATTAACACGCACAGTAAAAACACTTCTGACTGGTACGTCTGGTGAACCAACTATGGTACAGTACTTTCCAATGCCATATAAAGAGATTTCATTTTGGACATAAAAATGATCTAAATCATAGATGTAGATGTTGTCCCAAACTTCATGAAGAACCCCAAGCTTGATTTAGGGAGATTCCACTGAGCTTCTCTGATATGCTAGCAACTTTTGCATTCAAATCAATACATAAAGAAGTTATTCTTATATATGTTTGTGAATTTAGTTTCCCAAAAATATTACCAGCTAACCTTCGCTGGCACCTTCCAATGATTTTACCTATCAACCTGTATCTTATGAATCTAATTTACCCAAAGACTATTTGCCTTTGTAGCAATAGCTGTAAATAAGTTTCATAAAAGTTTGTCTTAGTATAGTCCACTGACTTTTGCTAGAGTTAATAGAAGAAACCCCTAAAAGCTAAAATGAGTCTTATAAGAAGCTATTGATGGCTCTGATGGACTCACTGTCACTTTTAAAAAAAATAAATAACATTAAGTCATCTGCAAAGTCAACATTTTGCACTTCGGTGGAACTAAAAATTGCTACTTTCAGTCAAAACTTTTAATTTTCAAGATAGGTAGTCCCAAATTAGTTCAAATTAATAAAGGGTTATATGCTCCTCTTGTCTAAGCTCTTTAGTTAATAAAAGAAATTGCTTTTTTTTTGCTTGCCCAAAAAAGAAAAAGAAAATCCTTTTAATCTCCTATTGGCTGTCACTGTAGAATGGGAGAAAATACATTCCTTAATCCAATGTAACACTATAAAAGAAAATTCAGAGTATATAGTTTGAGAATTTCTAACTTACCACGTCATTAGCTTCTCTTATGTTAATTTTTAGGATACAATAATAAAAGTTGCTCTAACGTGATTTGAAAGTCAAAGGTTTGAGTCATAAAAATAGTCTTTTTGTTTAGAAAAGTAAAACTGCATACATCTAATCTTTTTTAGACTTACAATGACAGATATCTAGTACTCTGAAAGTGTCATTTATCTAAGAGAGATAAAAGACTTGGGATAGTTTCAAAGGATGCCTTAGAAAATGAGAAAATTACTAATAATTGTTGTTCCTTTGATAAAAGCTCCTTAAGCTTCATAAACAATGTCTTCCACCATCAATGATAATTTTAACAGTCCGTTTGAATGGAAGAAGCTGAAAAGAAAGGGAAGGAATGTGAGTTTATTTTATGTTTGGTTTAAAATTTAGGAAGGACAAATAAGGAAGAGGAAGAGTTCTAACACTTATTTGACCCATTTTACAATCCATCCAAAAATAGATGGAAATAGAGGGAGATGAGACAATCTATAATGTTTTTTTTTTTGTAATACCAATAATCCTATTAAAATTATAGAGGTAAAAATAAAAATTGACATCTTTGTTAGGATATAATAACAAATTAATATCAAACCCTTTCTTTTATTTTTGTTGTTCTATCATTCCCGAACAAGATGAAAGGATTACACCAAGTCTCTTCCCTCCCCTCATTAGTTATCTAAACATGAAAGAATGATTTTCCTCTCTCCTCCTCACCTCCCCTCCTCCACTCCTCTTTCTTATAACTAATATCCTCTTCTCATTTCTTTTCCTTCCAACTTATCCAAACACACTATAAATGATGACTTTGAAAATACATTTATGAAGAACATTACAAATTTACAGCTTGCGTAAAATCAATTCATCACTATTGAGTTGTTAGATTTGAACTAAAAAGTCATATATGCGATATCCTCTTTTGGGAACTTGCCTGAAGTAAAAAACTATCTTTCCCTGCAACATTTCAACCCAATTTAAAGAATAATCAATATACCCATTTTGACATATTGTTTTCTTATCATTGATAAAGAACATGACACCTTAATTTCCTCTATATAGACTTGTTTCACTAAGCAAATCGTGTTGAAAAATTTAGATCTTCTACATTAGATTTATAAAATTAACATGCATCAATAAAGTATTATATAATTAAATATGAATTAATAGAATATAAGCATGAACAAATTAAATTGTATATTATATATATAAATTGAAGATATTATATTGGAGAGAGTTTGCTTGTGAGGCGCAGTAACACTGTCCTAAAATACTAATGCTTCCCTACGTGAAGGGTGGAAACGGTTACAACAACTCCAAGATACAACTCATGATGCTCTCAGCAGGTCTTCTGAAGACTCGCGTGCGTGGGGAGAATGAGTGAACTAACATTTCTCAAATTGCCTAAAATAATGCAGGCAAATGAAAGATAGATATAAAAAATAATATAGAAAAAAGAGGAGGTTGTAGAGAGAATATCACATAAGAAAGATGTGTATTAGATCCTCAATACACTTATACTCCGCTTGGATCGGGGGACTTGAAAAGAAAGGAGAGGAAAGGGGAAGGAAGGAGGTTATTTTATGCTTGATGATGCTGCATTTTCTGATCAGTACGGCTCCGCTCTTCGTTGCCTGTCAAACACTCAAAGAAAAAGATCAAAGGGCCACCGGGTTGGATCCGGTGGTAGCCTTTTTGATGATAAAGTTAATAAACTGGAATGAAAAGACTGTAATTGAAGGTAATTCAGAAAGCATAATTGAAAGGCGCACCTTAGGGTTCAATTTATAGGCTGCGGATCATCCCAAGTTGAGTAGGATTTGGAGTCGTAATAATAGGGATTTGATTGCTATCCGATAATGGCAGTTACCATGTTAATCTCTGCGCTCCATAAGAATAGGAAGTGAACGATATCTAAGAATGGCAGTTTCCCTGTTGCGCACTATTTCCTTATCCTTAGGTTGGTAGGGCATCTGAGGCGGTGATCAGCTCAAGACCCCTTTATGCGTGTGCTTAGTATTTTCTGCTTTGAAGTTGGAA
The DNA here is from genome assembly GCA_008638375.1 of Nyssa sinensis. Classification (NCBI taxonomy): domain Eukaryota; kingdom Viridiplantae; phylum Streptophyta; class Magnoliopsida; order Cornales; family Nyssaceae; genus Nyssa; species Nyssa sinensis. Next base: position 12,308,969 of record CM018051.1, on the reverse strand, counting down.
GACCAGGGGTGGTATGGGATTCCAATCAAGGAGGCTCTGAGCTCTGTATATCAGTCTGTTCTGGATGGGCGAGCTTTGGTTGTTCTTTATGTGCACTTGTCATATGGAGGCTGGTCTGTTACTTTGTGGCATATCAGCTACTCCCCCCGAGCCTTAGTTTAGCACACCGCATGACTGAGGCTGTGGGTTTTTGAAAGGTCACGTGCTATGCCCATGTGTCTTGCCTCTTCATTTTTCCAAACGACCGTTGATGTGACATTTATTGCGCCTGCTGCCATTTGGGCTTCCAAGGCCATCATTCCTTCAACCGCTGCGACGGTTTGGAGTGATGGGCCCCCATTATGAACCCTTTATAAAAAGGAAAAGGGGGTATGCGTACGCCTTTCCCTTCATTATTTTCGTTGCTTCAAAAAATAAATGCTCCACCGTACAATAGAGTGAACAAAGAGTGAGGGGATCACTGCCGTGAGAAGCTTTTTTCTCCGATCAATTTTTAGGTTTGGCTCGTTCTTAACCATTCTACTTTCTCTGAATTCTTTTCTTCTTCTTCCCTCTTCTTTTGTTTTCACAATGTCGGCCTCCGATGCCATGTCAGGTGTAGGTTATGGCATTGGAAGCTCTTTTGAGATAATTGTGCCATCTCAAATTCATGTCATAGGCAGTAGTTCCTCCGGGGATGTCGAAAATAGAGTAGTTAGGCTTCCCGTAGTTGAGTCCCCCTCTAGTCCGAGGCTTAGAGTCGTAGATGTGCTTGTTGAACCTAGAATTTAGCGGGGAAACCTCTGGTAGGCCATCCCAAAGAGAGGAAGGAGAAAACGCCATTACTCAGGACATGCTAAGTGACCTGAGGGCTGCTTTCGACTTCCCTCAAAACATAACTTGTAGAGCCCCTAGTTCTTCCGATGTCGGTCCAGGCAAAATTTGTGTCTATCTCAAGTGGTTCTAGATGGGGCTTTGATTCCCCCTTCCCTCCTTAGTTAAGGGATTTTTCAATTGGTTTAACATTTGTCCTACCGACCTCAACGTCAACAGTTGGAGGCATCTGTTAGGATTTATAGTTTTAGGGTGTCTGAATGGCGTCGAGGTAGATCTTGACCTGATCCGTAGAAATATGGATCTAAAATTTCTAAGGTCGAATGGCTTGTTTTATTTGTCCTTCGACAAGGGGTTCAGACCCCTATCCTCAGTACCTACTTCTAACAAGACATAAAAGAAGTAGTACTTCTTTGTAGGAGGAGGATAGGAACTAGAAGACTTCGAAGGCCAGACCTCGACATTCCCCCGAAAAGTATCGGGTTTAAGGGTGAGATCCCCTCCTGATATGTTTTTGCTTCAGTTTTTACTTTATTTATTTTTTGTTTGTCTGACCTCTGTGTTTCGTGGCTTCTATGTAGATAAAAGGGCTTAGAAGAGGTTAATCTTCACCGTTGACCTTCAGAATAGATACTGGAAGCTCTTCCAAACCAACAACCGAGCTCATACTGCCGTCCTCTTTCTTGAACACCTAATGGAGGCCGGCTTGACAAGAAGTAGTGTTGGTAATTTGAAGAAATCCTTGATGTCCAACTGGGCACCAAGGAAGAAGAAGAAAACGGTGGGGACAACTTTTTTCCCTACCGAACCGCCTTTTCAGGTGAAGAAGAGGAGACTTCTTTCTAGTTCCCCAGACTAGACTCCGTCTGAGGATGTGAGGGAGCCTCCTGCTCCCGAGCCTACCCTTATCCCTGCCCCTAAAGTACCGACCAAGCAAAAGAGGAAGGGAAAGGCCGCTGCTGCTACTGTTATTGCAACGCTTGATGACTCCAGCTACTTAGCCGCGAAGAAGGCTTTTGATGAGTCTTGGGCTTTAGGCCCAATCAAATATAAAGGTCTAAAGGCGGAGAAGATCACCAAAGATCTTCTGACCTTCTAGTTGAGGGTAATTTCTGAGCCTTTTCCCTTATCTTGTCTTTCTTTTCTTTTTCTTTTATGCTCTGAAGTTTTACTTGTTCTGACCTGTTTTATTTATTTTTAGACTATGCATGGCCTTGCCGCCATTGTGGAGCCCTCAACGAATTTAGAGTTAATTGATAACCTCCAATCCAAACTGGATGAGGCTAGGCTACAACTGGGGACAACCCAGTCCACTGCCTCTGCTGTCGAGGAGAAGATGAAGGAGGCTGTGAACTCATTCTCTATTCTGGAGTCTGAACGAGACTCCTTTGCTCAGAAGTTAGAAGACCTCCAAAAGAGGTTCGAAGACTTCTAGTCTGGAGTCTGAACGAGACTCCCTTGTTTAGAAGTTGGAAGACCTCCAAAAGAGGTTTGAAGACTTCCAGTTTGCCTCCCTCAAGAAAATCCAAGACGCAGTTGATTCTGCCAAGGCTCAAACCAAGGCTGAGATGAAGGCTGAAGTTGAGGAGATAGGTGGAGAGCTGTTCGAGCATGGGTATAATACCTTCAGAGACAAGCTCCTCACAAAGTACCCCAACCTTGATCTGACTGGGATCAACGATGTTGAAATCCTTCCTGGTGAAATCGAGGTGCGGGACGATGATGATGAGGTAACACCTCCTGACCTTCCCCCAAGTGACGCACCTGCTCAAGCTGATATAGATGCAGTGTGCTGAATTTGAGGAGAACGAATAAGAGGAAGAAGAGAGTGATCTTGACATGATGAACTCCTCCTTATTCGCGATACTTCTGAAATGGCTGAACCAGTAATAGACTAGGGTCCTTTTGTATTTTTGTTTTCCTTCTTTGTAATTTCCTAAGTTTTTGGGCCAATTATTAATGAAATTGACTTCTTCAGAACTTGTGTACTCTTGTCTTTTTTATATCAAAGCATTGTTGATTGTTTCTCCAGAGCACTCATACTTATAAACTTTTATAGATGTCGATGTGTTGCTTGTTATGGTATACCGAGCTTTTATGCTTGTAATGAACCTCGGCATTTTAAGGAAGTCTTTGTTTCAAACCATCACTGTTCTATAATAAAACTTTAAACTCCCTATAACTCGTAATTAAATCAAGTAAGGGAGAATAACTGACTTCTGAGTATAATAACTTGTAATTAAGTAATGACCCTCAGTCGCAACAACTGATTTAATTTGTCGTGATTAAAACTGGTGATGCTTCTTAGCAACTGAATCCATACCTTTGATAGGGATCTTTAGGACTTGGAGCTAGGTCAGAGTCCTTATAATTCGTAGCTAGGTTGAACTTCAGCCTCATAAAGAATGGAAGGTTGAGCAGTTAATGCCTCTGACATTTTGATAGGTTTTCTTGAAAAAATAAGCCAAGCCTTCAACACTTGTAATGAAGGCAAGGCCTTTCAAGGGTTATTGGAATGGACCAGACTTGGGGGTCTGTGTACATTGAGATGGGCCAGACCTGTAACTCTTGCAATGGCTGCAAGGTTTTTAGGGGTTTGTACATTGAGATGGACTAGACCTGTAACTCTTGCAATAGTTGTAAGGTTTTTAGGGGTCTGTGCATTGAGATGGACCAGACCTGTAACTCTTGCAATGGCTGTAAGGTTTTTAGGGGTCTGTTCATTGAGATGGACCAGACCTGTAACTCTTGCAATGGATGCAAGGTTTTTAGGGGTCTGTACATTGAGATGGATCAGACCTGTAATTCTTGCAATGGATGCAAGGTTTTTAGGGGTCTGTGCATTGAGATGGACCAGACCTATAACTCTTGTAATGGCTGCAAGGTTTTTAGGGGTTTGTACATTGAGATGGACTAGACCTGTAACTCTTGCAATAGTTGTAAGGTTTTTAGGGGTCTGTGCATTGAGATGGACCAGACCTGTAACTCTTGCAATGGTTGTAAGGTTTTTAGGGGTCTGTTCATTGAGATGGACCAGACCTGTAACTCTTGCAATGGATGCAAGGTTTTTAGGGGTCTGTACATTGAGATGGATCAGACCTGTAATTCTTGCAATGGATGCAAGGTTTTTAGGGGTCTGTGCATTGAGATGGACCAGACCTATAACTCTTGTAATGGATGCAAGGTTTTTAAAGGTCTGTGCATTGAGATGGACCAGACCTGTAACTCTTGTCATGGATGTAAGGTTTTTAAGGGTCGGTATATTGAGATGGACCAGACCTATAACTCTTGCAATGGATGCGAGGTTTTTTAGGGGTCTGTTCATTGAGATGGACTAGACTTGTAACTCTTGCAATGGATGCAAGGTTTTTAGAGGTCTTTGCATTGAGATGAGAGCACTTTGGAGAATAAAAAAAGAGAATCTTTATTGACAGTATTTTCGTAGGTGTTCTATATTCCAAGGCCTGGGTACAGGCTTCCCTATTATATCCTCTAACCAATACGTTGTAAGCCTGACGATCTTGGTTACCTTGTAGGGCCCTTCCCAGTTGGGTGAAAGCTTTCCCATGGTTGGATCTTTGGTGTTAGGAAATACTCTTCTTAGGACGAGATCCCCGAGCTGAAAATTCATGGGCTTTAGCTTTTGACTAAAGCTATTGGCTAGTCTGCGCTGATATGTTTCATTTTTTTATCTTGGACTGATCTCATCTTTCTTCAAGCAGATCTAGGTTTTCCATAAGCTGCTGGTCATTGGCTTCCTGGTTAAAAGCATCCATCCTCAAGGTCGGCATGCCAATTTTGAAAGGAATCACTACTTCTGAACAATATGCAAGTGAAAACGGCGTTTCTGTGGTTGGTATTCTCCTGATAGTTCGGTAGTCCCAGAGCACACTAGGGAGTTCTTCGACCCATCTTTCCTTGGCCTCTTCCAACCTTTTTTTATGGCATTAAGAATCGTGCGGTTGGTGACCTCGGCTTGCCCATTAGCTTGGGGATGCCCTAACGAAGAGAAATGATGACTGATGTGCAGATCTTTGCAAAATTTCTTAAAAATTTTGCCAGCAAACTGCGTACCATTGTCTGAAATGATGACGCGAGGTATGCCGAACCTGCAGACTATGTTCCTCTAGGTGAAACTCTTTATTTCTGCTTCTGTGATGTGAGTTAGAGGCTCGGCCTCTGTTTACTTGGAGAAGCAATCAATGATGACCAATAGGTACCTTCTATTTGGAGAGGCCTTTGGCAATGGCCCTATGATATCCATCCCCTACTGAGCGAAGGGCCATGGGCTGGCAATAGGGATTAGTTCTTGGTGGGGTTGGTGTTGATATGGAGCGAATCGTTGGCACTTGTCACACTTCTCGACATATTCTTTGGCCTGTTTTAGCATGTTGGGCCAATAATAGCCTTGAGTTAAATCTCGATGTGCTATAGTTCTGCCACCATTATGATTGTCGTAGATTCCCTCATGTATTTCTGCCAAAACATATTGAGATTCCTCTAGAGATAGGCATCGCAACAGGGGTTATGTGTAGGATCTTCGGTAGAGCTTCCCATTTAAGATTAAGTACCGAGCTGCCCTGATTTGAATCCTTCGGGCCTGGTTTTTGTCCTCCTAGAGCAATCATTCTTCTATATATTGGAAGATGGGAGTCATACAGTTTTGGGTTTGCTTTAAAACCTGGGAGGATTGTACCTCTTCAATGCTTGGCTTTATTTGATGAGAGATCCTCAGAGTTGAATCCTCTTTTGGTTTGAGATGGGAGGTCATGTTTGCCAGGGCATCAGCCCTGGATTTTTGACCTCTCTCGATCTTCTGAATGGTGAATTTATGGAAGGAGAGCTTCAATAACCTTACTAGTTTTGAGTATCGGATCATTTTCTCATCTTTGGTGGAAAATTCTCTCGAAACTTGGCTTACCACAAGTTGGGAGTTAGAGAATGCTTCGAGATTCTGAGCTTCGTATTCTAGAGCCAGTTTTATCCCAAGGATGAGGGCTTCATACTTAGCTTCGTTATTGGAGGTTCTGAATCCCAAGCTGACCACCTTTTCTACTATAAACCCGTCGGGGCATCGAAGCACTATACCAACACTAGAACCTCTGTCTGTGGACGATCTGTCGGTATAGAGCTGCCATACCATGGTGTTCTTACCGAACTGTACTTTAGCATGCAGTGCTGGAGTGAATTCAGCAACAAAATCTGCCAGTGCTTGCCCTTTGATGGAGGTCCGTGGTATGTAGGATATATCAAATTCTCTTAGCTCCACAGACCACTTAACCAGGCGCCCTGAGATTTCAGGTTTTCGTAGTACTAACTTTAGTGGATAAGTGGTCGGGATCTTAATAGGATGCTCCTAGAAGTAGGGCCTAAGCTTCCGAGTAGAGATTATTAGAGAGAAGACCAATTTTTCAATCTCAAGGTACCTTGTCTCTGCGTCTAGGAGCGCATTGCTTATATAAAAAACAGGCCTTTGAACTCCTTTCTCCTGTCTGACCAGTGCAGAGCTAATAGTGTTTTCTGAGACCGCGAGATAAAGGAGTAATTTTTCTCCTTGGACTAGCTTTGAGAGGAGCTTGGGGGATGCTAGATACTGCTTCAATTCTTGAAAGGATTTTTCACACTCTGGGGTCCACTCTAAGGCCCTACTCCTCCTCAAAGCTTTGAAAAATGGAAGGCAGCGATCGGTAGACTTGAAGATGAATCAGTTCAGAGCTGCGATCCTCCCATTCAAGGCTTGAATGTCTTACTTGGTTTTTGGCGACTCCAGTTCAGTGAAGGCTTTGATCTACGTAGGGTTTGCCTCAATACCCCTCTGGGATACCAGAAAACCTAAGAACTTCCCCTTAGTTACCCCAAAGGTGCATTTCAAGGGGTTCAGTTTCATCCTGTGTTGCCTCAGGATGTTAAATGTCTGGCTCAGATGCTTGATGTGGTTGTTCTTCTGTAAGCTCTTGACCAATATGCAATCTATATATACTTCCATTGTGTCACCAATCAAAGGGCCAAACATTTTGTTTACCAGACGTTGATACATAGCCCTAACATTCTTTACACTGAACAACATCATTCTATAACAATAGAGACCTCATTCAGATATGAAAGATGTTTTTTCTTAGTCTGTGGGGTACATCTAGATCTGGTTATATCCAGAGTAAGCGTCCATGAAACTCATGAGTTTATGCCTAGCTGTCGCGTCGACTAGCTGATCAATCCTTGAAAGGGGAAAACTATCTTTGGGGCAGGCCTTGTTGAGGTCCGTGTAGTCAACACAAACCCTCCACTTGCCATTTTTCTTTTTGAGAAGAACGGTATTGGTGAGTCATTCTGGGTAGAACACCTCCCTTATCATTTTGGCGTCTAGCAACCTTTGGACTCCTTTGTTGATGATCTTGTGGTGCTCTGGAGCAAACGTCCTCCTTTTTTGTCTCACAAGTGGGTGATCTGGATCAGTCATTATTTTGTGGGAGATAAGGCCAAGGTTTATCCCTTCTATGTCCTTGGTTTCCTAAGCAAATGCCGAGAGGTTATCTTTCAGAAACTCCACCATTTCCTTTTGCTCGAAAGGGGATAGGTCTGAACGGATTTGCAAGTACCGCCCTCCCCCTTCAGAGCTTACAGATACTTTGATGGGATCTTCTATTAACTTGGCCCTGCTGTCCCTATCTCGGGGGCTTAGTGGCTCGTCAATCTCCGAGGGGCGCTCCTCTGTCTCATGAAGGTGGGAAAGGGCAGGACTCCCTCCTTCACGAATGTACTGTGGCTGCTATTGGGGAGCATTTTCCTTCAGCGCGAGAGCGTGGCATTCTCGAGCAGTTGGCTGACAACCCCTGATAGAGTAGACTATGTCATTGTGTACATACTTTAGGCATTGGTGGAGGGTCGAGGTGATTGCTCCCATCTGGTGAAGCCAAGGCCTTCCGATGATAACTTTGTAAGGGGACTTGGAATCCAGAACCATGTATTCAGAGATCAAGGTCTTCTGCCCATCCCCTTCTCTTGCCAGTGGTTAGTAGGTCAATGTTGCCTAGCGGGGTGCTGAGGTTTCCATTGAACCCTGCCATTATTGGAGTGGTGGTCTTGATGTCACTAGGGTTGAGCTTCATGTGCTTGAGAGGCTCATAAAATAGTACATTTATGGAGCTTTCCGTGTCCACCAAGACCCTTTTGATGTCAAAATTGGCAATTTTGAGTAAGATAACAAGGGTGTCACCATTGGGACAATGCACCCCTGCAAGATCCAGCTCTGAAAATTGGATTTGAGGTACCGACTTTAGCCTTTTCTCGATTGTAGAGATCTGGAGGACACTAGGTGTTGTCTTGGCCTCCCGAGCATACCGTTTTTTTGCTTGGTTGGACATCCCTGTCATTGAGTTATCTGCGTGGAGGACGAAAATGACTTGATTGTTCTATTGGGGTGGCTTGTTTTGGATATCCCTTTGTTCAGGCCTATGTTCTTGCCTCCTCTACTGTGGCTTGTCATTTCGAGGGTTCTGCCTCCCTTCCTGCCTATTGAACTCCCGTAGCCGCCCTCACCTGATAAGTTGCTTAATCTCTTGCTTGAGGGCTCTGCATTCATCGGTAGTATGCCCATGATACTTGTGGAAATCACAGTACTTGCTCTGGTCTCTGGTATTGAGATTGCTTTTTAGCACTTCCGGCCACCTCAGATCTTCACGGGTCTGTACCTGTCGAAGTATATGAGTCAGGGAGGCGTTCAGAGCAGTGTATGTGCCATACCTCCCAGTGTTGAGGTTATTTTGTGCTCTAGGTGCCGTCCTCTTATCAAGATTTCTGACCCTCTATTTAGTTGCGCTGGAGTCTCTCTTGTGATCATCCTTCTGAGCCTGCTCTTTAACTTTTCGGGAGGATATCTTGGTCTCCTCCAAGTTTATGTACTTACGAGCTCGTTTCATGAGTGCTGCCATGTCAGTGGGAGGATTATTTATTAAGGAATCCTGAAAACGCCCCAGTGCTAGGCCAGAGGTAAGAGCTGTTACTAGGAAGCTCGGGCTACAATCTGTGATCTCTGTAAGCCCGACGTTGAAGCGTGTGATGTATTCTCGGAGCGATTCACCTTTGGCCTACTTTATGTTTAGTAAGAACTCTGGCCCATTTCTCAACCTCCTACTGGTCATGAACCAGTCGAGGAATCCCTTGCTGAGCTCGTAGAAATTAATGACAGACTCTTGAGGGAGGCTGTAGAACTATTTTAGAGCGGTTCCCTTGAGACTGGTTACAAATGTGTGACACATGAAGGCGTTAGTGGCTCTGTGTAGCATCGTGGTGTGTTGATAGTAAGAGAGATGGTCACCGGGGTCCTCGAACCTGTCATACAAAGTGAACTTCAGGACAACAAATTTCTTTGGTCGCTCTTCTGCCATTATGGCAAGAGTGAATGATGTGGTGAACCTTCTAAGCAGCCTTGCTAGTTCATCTTGTTCTGGAGGGATGTAAGTAACTTTAGTGATGACAGTGTGATCCATAGAGTCTGCTACTTCCTCGACCATTTGTGGGACTCTGGCCTGAGCCGGTTGTTATTGGCCTTACCCTGCAGCTTCTGTCCCTATATGGAGGGGACGATTTTGTCCAGCAGTAGAGAGAGGACGTCAGTCTTTCTGGACTAGGGGAATCAGTGCCGGTTGAGGCTGAAACTCATGCAGCGTTAGGTTGGCCCCTAAAGCTGCCGGAGTTGGGACCCCTGTCCTACTTTGGTAATGAACAACAGGATTACAGGATGGCATCCCCCTGCCTACTGCAGTGGATGGATAGGGATTTCCTTCTATATGAGTGGTGCCCTGGGGGTGCACCGGCTGTTCATTGGGAGTCTTCGTGGGGTCCTCCACCCATAGTGGTAGCAGAAGGCTGAACCCGTTTATCGGCTGCATTGGCGAGAGGACGAGTGGGATTGCTCTGTGGGTTTTGAGTGAGCAATGCCAAAGTTCATGAGATGGCAATGAGTTATTCCTGCATCTGATCGAACTATCGCTGGACCCGATCGAGTTGTTGCTGCATAGGTTCAGGTGCTGGTCCTCTTCATCTTCCAGCCGGAGGCTGGTTTCGGGGGTTTTGAGGATTCTTTCTCGGACGAAGATTGGAAGCCATAGTCCTTTAGTGAGAAGGACAAAAAGCTTGTTGTTGAAAATGGAACTTAGTAAGAAATGATTTTCGTTTCCCACAGACGGCGCCAAACTGATGCTACACTTTCTGATCAGTAGAGCTCTGCTCTTCGTCGCCTGTCGAACACTCAAAGAAAAATAACAGAGGGCCACCAGGTTGGCTCCGGTGGTAGCCTGTCCGATGATAAAGTTAATAAACTGGAATAAAAAGACTATAATTGAAGGTAATTTATAAAGCGTAATTGAAAGGCGCACCTTAGGGTTCAATTTATAGGCTGCGGATCTTCCCAAGTTGAGTAGGACTTGGAGTCGTAATAATAGAGATTTGATTGTTATCTGATAATGACAGTTACCGTGTTGATCTCTGCGCTCCATAAGAATAGGAAATGAACGATATCCAAGAATGGCAGTTTCCCTGTTGCGCACTATTTCTTTATTCTTAGGTTGGCAGGGCATCTGAGGCGGTGATCAGCTCGGGACCCCTTTATGCGTGTGCTTAGTATTTTCTGCTCTGAAGTTGGAAGATCGGGGGTTGTGTGGGATTCTTATCAAGGAGGCTCTGAGCTCTGTATGTCAGTCTGTTCTGGATGGGCGATTTTTGGTTGTTCTGTATGTACACGTGTCATGTAGAGGCTAGTCTGTTACTTTATGACATATCACTTGATTTAAAATTAGGGAAGTAAAGGAAGAGAGAGAGAGAGAGAGAGAGAGAGAGAGAGAGAGAGTCTCTTAACTCTTATTTTATTCAATTTGCTTTCTTCCCAAAAGTGGACGGAGACGGAAAAAAATGAGAGAACCTTTACACTATGCTTGAACATGTAAGAAGGGAAGGAGAAGAGAGGAAATGAAAGTGTAATCCCTCCTCTATGCTTGAATAACAAATGAAAGAGAAGTGAGTGTAATCATTTCATCTTACTTGGAAACAATATAAGAAAAAAAGAAAATGAAAGGATTATATACTTTTTTACTATTATGCCCTAATATAGAAATGTCTTTTTTTATTTTTTTATTTTATAATTTTAATGTTAGAATTGGTATTATAAAAAATTCAACTCTTTCCTTTCCCTCTGTCTCTGTCTACTTTTGAGAGGACAGCAAATTGAATAAAATAAGGGTTAAGAAAGTCTTCCATCTCCCTTTCTTTCCCTAATTTTAAACCAAGTACAAAATAATCTTTCCTTCCTTTCCTTTTTCTGTCCTTTCTTTCCAAATCCCTCATTCCAAGCGGTGTGTTAATGAATTTTTTATAATACCAATTCTAACGTTAAAATTATAAAATAAACAATAAAAAAAACACCTCTATCCTAGGGCATAATAATAAAAAAATATTTAATTCTGTTTTTTCCTTTCTTTCTTCAATTGTTCTCAAGAATATGAGAGGATTACACTTTCATTTTTCTCATTTGTTATCCAAGCATGAAGGAGGGATTACACTTTCATCTCCTCTCCTCTCCTCTTCCTCATAACTAATGTTATCATTTACTCTCATTTTCCTCTTTTTTATCCAAACATAGAGCCTTTTATAGGCTAAAAATGTAGTTACGCTGGCTTGAAAGTCATTTAAGTTTTATAAATACCATTTATATGATTGTTTTGTAACCATTCATAGAAATAAATTTGATATTAATTCTACATTAAAAACTGTTAAAAATTTTGTAACTTACAAAAAAATTTGAAGAAATTTTAACAAATAGTACTCCGCAATAAGAGTAGAACTTCTACAACAACATCATTGAACCAACAAGGGTGGATTAACCAAAATGAGAGCCTAACAGTTTACCAAATCGTTTGACTCCCTTTTATTTAGTGTTCTCATCTTTCGTTGGGTCAAGTTTGATCCAAACTCAATGTAGAAAATTAGGATTTTGTCTCTAGCACTTAGCTTTGATAACATTGTGAGATATATTAGAATCACCTAAAAAGATTTCCTCAACTTAGATTTTCTGCTTGTAAAAAGTTTCTTTAGTAGCAACATTTCTTTGGAGTAGGGATGCAATTTAACCCGTTTTGTCGAGAACTCATCATACCTTATTCTTAATAAGGAGAGTTTGAAGAAAGTTATATTTATCCTGTTAAAATTTGGGACATGTTTGAAGTGAAAGCCCCCGTCCTACCCTGATTATATAATATAAAATAATAATGAAGTTTAGTACAATACAATCAATGTTTATAATGATATTTTTTAGTTACACATTAAAAGTTTAGACAAACTTTCTAGAATTTTAAAAAAGAAAATAACATCATTATACTTCTCTATTAACATACATATTTCTTATTTTAATATATGTAACATTTTTTTTTAAATATATTAATTATAATTAATTTAATAAGATACATAAATAAATGTTTATAAATAAACGAAGACTTGATAGGCATCCGCCCTGTCTACCACAAAATTTCAACTAATTTGAGGAAAAACATTTCATTTCGTGGAATGGGATTAAGAAAGGGTCCGTGTTCCAAACCCTTTCCCTAACCCGTCCCTAGTATAGAATTTTGGACTCTACTTTATATTTTGTTGTCTTTGTTTAAGATCAAGTTGATTTTGAAATTCCTCGTGGATCTGATAGAGCCAATATATATTTAGCCTTTTCAATTTCTAGCTAATTTCAGAAAATTTTGAAATGGTTTAAGATTTTTAAATCTCCCTTGTTAACTTTTAGTTTTGCAAACCATTTTACACAAAGGTTGCCGTTAAATTTGAAATCTCCGTTATTAGTTTAATCCACCCTATACAAAGGTTGATTTTGTTAATTTTTAGTTTGAAAATATTAAGTTTCTGAGTCAACCCATGCCGAATACTCCCATTGTGTAAATCAATCTCTTTAGTTTGACTTATGAAAATCAATCTCCTGAGGAAGCTAATTCTTATTTAAAAATTCTTATAATTTTAAATATAATTTTAAACCATTTAGGGGCCCTAAAAGAGCTTGGACAAGATGTCTCATGACATTAATATAAGCATTATGCAAAGATTACCTCACAGTGATTGGGTCGTCAGCGTGAGCTGGTGTCATGACGGATGTAGATTAGAGACTTAGGGAATAAAAATACAAAAAAATTAAAATTTAATAGGATCTCTTATAAAAATAGGAAAAATTTGAGAGGAGAACTCCTAATTTAAAATTTTTTTTTTTTATAAAAAATAAGAATAAAATATCAAATTTCTAAAATTTTGAAAGTCACTGCCCTGACCCCCATATGGCTCTGCCATTGGTAGGATGTTTGCATGGTAGTTGTATGGTTTACATTAGTTTGTGATTTTACTAAATTTAGATTCACTTTATTCAAAATGAAATGAAAATGCCTATTTATTTCATAAGAAAGGACTTATCATAGGTGGATTCTACATGTGAAGGATTCCACATATGATGGATTTTACATTGTAAAAGGGGATAAAATAATGAAAAAAAAAGGTTGAGATTACTAATCTTATTACTATCAATGAAGGAGAGAGTCCATCCACTCATATTCAATTTAAGAAACAAACATGTTAAGGTACCAAAAATTTGAAGCGTAGACTTCAATTATTAAAGAGTAATGTTTGGTTGTATGTGTTTGTGCACATATACTTACATGGGTGTGAGACTCATGTGGGTATCATGATGACAGGTTTCATAATTATGTGAGTATATATGTGCACAAATACATGTATTATGAATCACTATTCATTATTAAATATTTGTGACCCAATAAGATTGACGACTGAGGTGTCTATTTTTTTTTTTAAATGTTCAATATAATCAGTTTTTCTCACCTTAGTTTTTCAAGATGATGGGAGTTACATGTATTTATTACAGTCGGAGGATCACCTTGTGTGAGAAAATTTGTTAGATATTGCATTAATCATTTTTAAAAGCAAACTCAATAAACGAAGCCTAGGATTTGAGAAATCTTGCTTCTTCTTTTTAGTTTTTTGGACTCTTTTGCCTGACTTCTCTGCTTTCTTAGCACAAATGAGATCTAACCTTTTGATCACTTCACTGCCCAGCAAGCTCCGGCTAGAAAGCAACAAGCAATGAATTGAGCTGTGCGATAGCCTTAACCATAAATCAGGTCAATGTATGCTTCTTTTGTAATCTATGAAAGTCAGAATGTTTACCAAAACAATATTGTTGGAAATTATTTCTTTTCTTTCCAAAAGATGAGGGCCAACTGAGAACTTTTGCAGGTGGTTAGAAGCATTGATCTGAATTCGAAATGAATTAACTTTTGACTCTTTGAGGGCCACCTGCACAATTATTTATTGTGGTTTATTTCAACACTAAATATGGTTAAAACTGGATGTGAAAATGCTGTTGGAACTCCAAATAAATACAACTCTCATTCAACCTCCATGATCTCAGGTTTAGCCTCTTACCCAACAGGGATGACAATTTATATAACTCATCCCGTTAGAAATCTGCCAACTCTGTTCTTAATGGAAAGGGTTTGAAGAAGCTTTTTCATTTTATTAAGTTTTAGGACAGATTTAGAGAGAGCATCCTGTCCGATTATATAAATAAAACACTAAAGGAGTTTTGTACTTCATAATCAATGTTTTTAACGATATTTTTTAATTATTCATTAAAAATTTATACAAACTTAATAGAATTATATGTTTAAAAGAGAAAATAATATTATTTTAATTTTTTGCTAACATGTATATTTCTTATTTTAACACATGATTATATTTAAAATGTATTAATTATAATTAATTTAATTTAATAAAATAAATAAATAAAAATAAATGAGATTTCGATAGAAACCACCCCGGCCACTTACTGTGGGATTTAGATAAATTTGAGAGAAATTTATTTTCGTAAGATAAAATTGTGGAAGGATCCAGTCCCAAACCCACCCTGTTGCATCCCTACTCTTGCCGGACGAATTCTCAAACAAAGCCCCATTTGTTTTAGTGGTCAAGAGCCAGTTCCACTTGTTTCCTAAGGGAACCACTTCTTTGAGTTAAACAGCTGAAACACTGTAACACAAGCACCCAATCAAGCTACATGTGTGTGTTTTTGTACGTGTATGTGTGTGTGTATGTATGTATGTGTATATATATATAGATATATATATATATATATATATATTTATAGTAGCAGCTGGGAGTAACTTTTTTTCTAAAATTTGCTGTTGAGACTAATTCAGACTTTAAAACGAAGGCATATACAAATAATACAACTAGTAACCTTTGCAACTATGTCTCCTTCCCTACCTTTTTTGAATACATGTTGTGCAGGGTGACTAGTCGGGACTTCTTTGAAGGGTCACCATAAAAGATCTTCTTGGTCAATTCAGTCATTCAGGTGATTTATATCTATCAACAAGTCGACAAAATAGCCAACTGGTTACAGATAGAGAGAGAGACCAGATGGTAGCAAACCACTAGGAGCAAAGTGGGAAAGTTTCAAAAAGAAAAATCAGTTCTTGGGGTTCACATATTGAAATTTGAACATAAACATGTGATATCACAAAGGACAAATTGGGAAGAGAAATCAAAAGGTTTTCACTTGGGATGGGAATACTCACACAGCAATTTAAAACTCACCACTGACATGTTAGCAGTACCTTTCTGGCTCTAGTCCAAAAAATCAGTAAGGAACTCAGAGGAACTTTGGCCTTTAACTATGTTTTGCAACTCAAAGGACCACACCACCAGCTTAAATATTGAAAATCCAAAGTTGATAAAGTAAAGAAAAGATAGGAAGAGAAATAATAACATTAAAGAGATCCAATGTGTCACAAAGTAACAAAGGCATTCTTTTCAATTTGGGAATCCTATTTCATCAGTTTTTCCCCATCTTTGAAACATTGTGACTCTCTCTCTCTCTCTCTCTCTCTCTCTCTCTTACACACACACACACTCACATTTTTTTGATACTCTTATAACATCAGTTTTATTGTTCCAGTCTCATATACATTCCCTTTCTATAGCTAAATTTTCTCTCACTCCCTGGTCTACAGCCTCACTCACTATCTCACTTTTTCCAATCTACCTCCTGTAATTCTTGTTGAACTCATTTTTTTGTCTACCCTCCATGTTTTTCCAACAAATCTCATCTTCTCTCCCTCTCTAGTCTATTCTTCCTTTTTTATTTTGGTTCCTCAAACCCTTCCTTTTGTTATCACTATCCATATACTTTTTGCCCTGGTCTCATCTGCATATCTCTTGTCTCTGTAATCCTTCTGTTATGCTAAAATCTTATTGACATCTTTCTCTCTCTCTCCACCACCACACGGTTTTCTGTTTCAATTTCATACTACCATAATACTAATACAAAAGAGTGATCTAATCTTCACAAGCCAATACAATTTCTTGTTCATGGTCATGGTTATGTTATTAAGGAATGTGATAGTAAGGCTGGATAATCAGCTGCCACCCCTATCGGAGCGACCGCCTGCAGTGGTAGAGCCAAGCCACTCTACGCACCGATCAATTGAGACACTGGTAGTTGTGTTAGCCGTGATCACAATCATTGGTGTTATTGCAGGGATCATTGCTCGGCTATGTGGTGGACGACATTTTGGTGGCAATGGAGAACATGACATAGAAGGATGGGTAGAAAGGAAGTGCAGGAGCTGCATTGATGGAGGCATTCCCGCTGCACCACCACCAGGAGCAGCAAAGCCGGCAACAGAAGCAGCAAAGAAGTAAGAATAGATATAGATAGATTGTAACAAAGAAGTATTGCTATTATTACAGATCACTATGATCAGTTTAGGATGTCTGGCCGGTATTGTATTGCACAGAGGAACAGAACTTATAGAGTTGTGTGAAACAACTACCATTTGATCATTAAACGAGAGAAGAAACATGATCAGAGAGCTTGATCTTTAGCACCACTTTCACCATTTGATAGTCATCAGATGGTGGAGAGTGGGAAAAGAGGAACACTTTTGGTTGTTCACTGCAGCACTTGATCATGAGTAGTCGTTGAAGTAGAAGCCATAACTAGTTTGTCACACTATATGTCTTGTCTTCCTTTCAAAATGAACTGAGATTATTATTGTGCCTTCTCTTTACTCATGATTAGTGAAGCTTAACTTTTCTTTTTTCCGGGGGATTCAGCAAGTTTAATGCCTTCATAATTTTAGTAAAATTTCTCTCTCTCTCTCTCTCTCTCTCTCTCTCTCTCTCTCTCTGTGGAACAGAAAACCAGTACAAATTCAGTTTCTAAATTAACAGTGATGATGATAATTTTTGGTTCTGTTTGATTTGACTTATTGATTGTACTTAATGATTTTTTTAATTTTAAAATTAAATTTTTTATTTATTAAATGTTTGATTCGATCAGTGAACTACACTTAATCATAAATGAATTTTTTTAAAAAACAGATCAGTAAATTTTTTTCAAAAAGTAGCTTAGTGATACTAACACTAAATTTAGATAGCATTGCTTAAAGAAAATATGACATTCCCAGATATAACCCCTTCTATATACACTGGTTATGCACTCCAATTCCTTTTAGTTGTTCATGAAAATCTTTCCTTTTCTGGTTAATTTCTTTCCAAAAATAATAATTGAAAAATAAGTAATATCATAGGGTTTTAAATCCACACAATCTGACCGGTGCTTTCTCCAAAGCCTTTTCTTTTTGCAATTGCAAGTTGCAACCTTTTGTTTTTGTTATTGATTAAACAAATTAAGCGATTTAAAAACTAACCGTTGCTGATTTTATTTTATTTTATTTTTTGTGTGGAAAAAAGGAGGAACTTGTAAGGCCATTATGCAGTCCAGTCTACATTATTATGAATCTTTGACCCAAAAGTTCTGTTATAATCCAACAAAGTTCTAAAAAGGTTTTTGTAGTCCACAAGATATCATGGACCTATGCCCTACTTTTTCATCTTCTCATGATTTCTAGTATAGTCACTTTATTACTTCTAAATCAGATTCATTTGTCTGTAAATGTGAAAACGAGATTGTGTACTTAAATAATTGGACAAGACTTTGATTGGTTGAGTTACTGCACAATATAGGTAATCAAATCAAGACACATACATAATTTTAGTTTCTTCCCAAAAGATGTCTTCAAGCATTTTTGAGTGAACAACTGATATTTATTTATTCTTTTGTTTGTTGTCTTAGATTAAGACTGCAGATTTGAGGTGAATTTTTTTAATGACTTTGTAATCTTGGCCAAAAATAGTCTTGAGTTAAAGCTCTATGAGCTAGGGATCTTTCACCCAAATGGTTGTCACAAATCCTTTCATGAATCTCTTGAAGGACATAATGAGCTCGTCTTGTCTGAGACAAAGAAGTAATGGTTTGGCTATATAACTTTCTGTAAAGTCTTCCTTTTATTACGATATACCGAGCTGATTTGAGTTCGGTTTTTATGGCTTGGACCTCATCTTATAAGAGAGTACCATTATTCATGTATTGAATTATTGGGTCCATCTAGTTCTGTGACTGATCTACTGGTAAGATCTAGATCGACACATTACTTTGCTTTATGCTAGACATTTCTTGGAAGTCAATTTTTATAATAATTCTCAACTGAAATTCATTGCAGCAGCTAAATTAGCGACTGCACTACTATTCTTCAAGTATTGAGTCATCCTTGTATCCTAAACTCTGTACTATCCTAGAACATGGTTCACGAAATGTTGGGACTCACAGAAACTTTTGACCAATCCGCTCTATATAACTTGGCCATCTTTAATTTGACAATCAATGCCTCCTATTTACATCGTTGTTCGAGGTTTTGGAGCCAAACCTAACTTCCTTTTTCTAAACGTATGCCATCTAGTATCTGGAGTATTATCCTTGCCCTAGACCCTTTGTTGTTTAACGATCCATCTATATGAAGTATCCAAAACCTGACTTAATTGCCACTGTCATGATTTGGACCTCAGGTTGATGTGGGGCATTGGTAAATTCAGAAATCAAATTTGCCAAAACTTGAGCCTTAATAGCTGTTGACAACAAAATGTATATCAAGTTTGTCAAAATTCACTGACCACTTAGCCATTTGCCTTGGGACCTTCGACTTGTGTAATACTAATCAAAGTGGGTGTGAGGTTAGTACAACGATTGTGTGAGCTTGGATTAAGGTCTAAGCTTTCTTATAGAGACGATCAACCCATATACTAACTTCTCCAGATTTGAATATATTGTTACTGCATTTATGAGTGCTTTGCTAACATAAAAGACAAGCTTCTAAACTCCCCGCATTCCCATGATTAGAGTAGAGTTGACGGTTTGAGCTGAAACAACTAAGTATAAGTATAGCTTCTCTCCAAGTACTAGATATGATAGTAGTTATACAGAACTCATGTAATTCTTCAACATTTGGAATGCTTGCTCACTTTGTGGAGTCCACTCAAGTGATTTATTCTTTTTTAGAGCTTTAAAAAATGAACCGATTGAGGGCTGCCACCCTTCCATTTAAACTTTTGAATCTCCTTTTTAGTTTTGGGGGACCTTATGTCAAGAAAGGCCTTAATTTGTAGTGGAGCTGCTTCTATTCCATTTTGGGATACAATGAAGCCAAACTTTCCCTCAAAGACTCAAAAGGTACACTTAGAGGAATTCAACGTCATTATGTGTTGCTTGAGAATCTCAATGGTTTGAGCCAAGTGGTTGATGTGGTTCTTCCTCCTTCGCCTTCTGATCAATTCATACCTCTATTATGATACCAATCTAATCTTGGAACATATTGTTTACCAATCTCAGAAGTGGCCCTTGCATTCTTCAAGTTGAAAGGCATGAATTTGTAATAATAAAGGTCACGCCCTGTGATTAAAGAAATCTTCTCCTGATTTGGAAGGCACATTTCAATTTAGTTATATCCGAAGTAGGCATTTATGAAGTTTAGGAGTTTATGACTTGTCGTAGTGTTCACCAATTAATCAATTTGGATACCAGCAAACTATCCTTAGGGCAATTCTTATTGAGATCGATATAATTGGCACATTCTGTAATACCTCGACCCGAGTTAGTCTGTAACCAACCTGAGTTGAACCGGGCTATAACATGTAACTTCGAACTAAATACAAATTTATTATTTAAATAAAATTTAATGTATACGGTAATGACATGTTCAGCAAACGAAGCATGAGGATAAAGGACAGACAGTTTCAAATATTTGAGGACTGTCGTGCCGGAAACCCGATATTTACGATGAAGGTGCATGTGAGTGAAAATATATGTGTATTTAAATGTACATAAATATAAAGAAATAAAAATATATATAAGTGAGTGAGCATGTGAATACAAAAAAAAAGTAAAAATAAAATAAAATGAAATAAAAAAATAAGATAAAACGAAATAAAAGGAAATGAAAAGAAAAGAAGTAAAAAGAAAGCAGTAGAAGCTTGCCATATATATATATATATATATATATATAAAATAAAATGGAAAGAAAAGAAGTGAAAAGAAAGCAGAAGAAGCCGTGGGAAATAAGAAGTCTGTAGAAGCTAGAAGAAAAAAAAAAAAGTAATAAAAGTGAGAAGCTTGTGGGAAAAGTCAAAAAAGTTGGGCTGAGAGTGTTTATATACATATATGTGCGTAAGCTTTAAGAGAAAAATGAGAAGAGAAACTGAGAAAGCGAAAGAGAGAGAGAGAGGAGCAGAGGCGCAGGAAACCAGGAAAAAAAGAAGGCAGAAGAAGAAGAAGCAGGAAGAAGAAGTGCTGCAGCAGGCCAGAGAAAAAAAAAATTGACAAAAAACTGTAAGTAGGTTTTGAATCTCAAATTTTTACAGAAACATTTTAGATTTATTCATTTAAAGGGATTTATGAAGCATGATTTAAGGATTAAAATACAAATAGAATAAAAGAAAAAGAGATAAAAATGAAGTAGAAACATGTAGTTACAGGTTTTGGAAATAAAGAGTAAATGATTAAATTTAATTAAATTGATTTAATTAAAAAAAATAATTTTGATATCCAAATTAGTTAAACAAATAGTCAATTTTTATTATCTCAAATATTTCGAACCCAATGGTAAAGTCAAAATCATGAAAAGAGGCCTTGAAAATAAAGACACGTAAAAATAGAAAATGACCATTATGCTCTTTTCAATCGAGGAGTTTAAATTGAGATCTGTAAAAGTTTAAATTAATTTTAACCGATGTTCTGGACACAATGATGAGGTCTAAATTAGTAAATAAAATATTTATAGCCATGATAGGCATCTTTTAATACGTGGCATAGCTTGATTACGGCTATAGACTGAGTAGATTTTCTGAATAACAAGAGCGTCAGAAGGAAAAAAAAAGGAATAACTTGATTTACTTGAGACAATAAAAAGTAAGTAATACCAACCTCTGCATGTCATGCATTCCTAGCCATGTCACAGTTTTTCTATACGCATTTGTACTCTTCTTTGCTATATTAGATTCTTGATGATTCCATTATGTGATATTGCTTCCCAGTGGAATAGCTTAGCCATGATATTGTATCTTGCTCTTGATTTCCATATCATTTGATGATGTTATATTCTGATTCATGAGATTTTGTACATGTGTTGTACGTATAGCCGAGAAGGCCAGATATTGTTGTTCTTGGCAGCCCGGTAACATAGCCGTAAAAAGCTATAGTTATATTATGTTACTTTGAACCAGTTATGCTCCACATTCTTTTCTGTGGAGTAGCATGATCTTGCTAGTTTATTAGTGCCAGATTTGTGCTCAGTCACAACTCCATGTGAATGGGTAGAATAGCCCCAAGAGAGGGGTAGTAGTTCCTAGCCCCGAGAGAGGGGTAGCAGTGTCTAACCCCGAGAGAGGGGTAGCAGTTCCTTGCCCCGAGAGAGGGGTAGCAGATAACATCCACCAGATTTGACATCATTATCTTCTTATTGAGATTCATTGTCTGATCATATTCTTGTATGAATAATCAGGTAGTTGCTTAGCGTTTATTAAGTACGTACTATGATTATTTGAGATTCATTGACGAGCTTTGATTGTTAGTCCTGATCATTGATATTCCTTGATGAGGTATGATTGTTACTTTGATTATCATTTGTATCACTAATCAGTTGATATACGTTACTGAGCTGAGATTGTTGTATGATATTGACTGGCTATCATATTCTTGTTACTCAGTTTCTTTCAGATCTTGTACACATAGCAGGGTAGGGAACTTACTTACTGAGCTTGTGTAGCTCACTCCTATTTATATATATTTTTTAGGGAATGATACAAAAGACAGAAGGTAGGAGACTCCGGTTAAAGATTGGACATTTTGATAAAGTAAAGGTAATAGTAGTACAGTCTTGTAGCACTCTTGTGTATTCACGTCCTAGGAATGAGGTGATGATTAGAAATCTTACAGACCATACTTTTATATTAACAGACTGGTATGAACATGTGACTCTTTTTACTTTATTGTCTTCTGCTATGTTACATGTCATGACCCGAAACCCACTTTATGCAGATCTCATGTCGTGAGGCCGGCCTAGTGGCCGTCTCTACTTTTTACATTCTTTTACCAATGATAACAATAAGCAATATAACCATAACATCAAAGTGTGGAAGCTTTATTACAACATTGTTCAAAAACTGAAAATAAGTCTAACAATAACCAAACATAAACCACTTTTAGGTAGTGAGTGCATGGAAAAAACTACTGTATTCTATTGTGCTCCTCAACCGCCTCCCTACGCGCTCCGAATCTCCTACTGTGGTTCTGTAGCGTTCTCACCTAAAAAATAAAATATAAGGGGTGAGCTAACAAAGCTCAGTAAGTAAAAACCTATCCCCAATATGGATGGGGATGACATAGATGAATACAATTCAAGGTAACATGATAACCAGTCATGACAATGGTTGCAGTCAACTGTAAAATGCCACAATGACCAATGAATGATAGGGTACAATAACAATCAAGAGTGATAGTGTAGCATGAATATGGAATAGGCCCAATGATCACAATTAACATAAATACTGCCACAATAAAAAGATCACAGTCAAGTCCAATAAATAAAGAACAATCAACATAAAACTATTCATAGGGAAATGGAAACATCCTATGAATCTAATAAACGCCAATATATCAATTAAACATGAGTGATGTCTTTAATCTATTCAGGGTTTGACAGACCCTCGGTCTTTTGGGGCCTGACATACCCCCATTAACATAAATGCATATAAAATGCCCATTAAACTCACTGCATAAAAATGCCATCATTGCCATGTGTTCGTTTGACCCGTAGGTCCCATAAATTGACCCGTAGGTCCCAGTCAATCAGATAGTATCAGATGGGTAATGTGACTAAGCACAAAACCCGACACTTAACATAAATCAGGATTCTATTATATTCCATATGAAGTGTACAAGCATGGAACATCATAACATAAGCATACAGTGAATAGACATCAATATAATGAATCCAATCATGAGATATCAACCAATAGGCATCCACTAGGTAGAACAATATCCATGGTGGGAACAACGACAGTGAATACATATACGAGTACAAGTTTTGGTAGTAATGGAAATATCGTGGCTTGGAAAACCACGTATCAAATATAGGAATTTACTTACCTTTTCAATGCGTCTTAGTATTCCGTGACCTTCCCTTTTCCTTTCAAGTCTCCTATATATCAGTAAACAAGCTTCAAATTTAATGTCATTTATCAAATTTATGCCTCGTTACTCTAAATATTTCTTTTATTACTTTATATTTTTACGACTTCTACTTGGATCTAATTTACCCAAGGATAAATGGTCATTTACACGTCTCTATTTTTTGAGTTTTTTTTTTTTTCACAATTTGGACTTCACTATTGAGTCCAGAAGGTTTGAAATAATAAAAATTCACTATTTATTTAACTCAATCGGAGTCCGTTTGACTCATCTTCGACGTAGGGGCATTTTGGTCATTTTGGTTTTTCTACTGCCATTTTATTTTATGGGACTCCGTCTCGTGAAACGGACCTCACCATTGAATCCAGAAGGTCCAAAACAGTAAGTTTTCATTATTCATTCGACTAATTTACACGTCGAAATTTAATTCAAATTTAGTTAATTTAACTACTTTATTAAGTTAATTAATTGTAACCAATACATATATTATTTGAGTGCAACTTGATCACATGTGCCTTAGTGGCACAATGGTCCATCCTTATCACCCTTCCCCCTTGGTCATATGTTTAAGTCACTGCCCATACAATTTTTTTTCATTTCCTGTACAACTGTAAATTGTAAGCCAAACAATGGATAGCTTCTCATTTACAACCAAACACCCCCCAATCTCCAATTTATAACATAACCCATAAAGAAACAGTGTTGGGCAGCCCTCTGAATGGGTGGGTCATCTGACCCGACCCAATTTGGCCCAAATCAAGAAGCAAAAACTCAACCACACAACACCCTCCCGCAGCGCATGGCTGATCATCTTATCCGTCAACGACGACTCGCCGGTGACTGATTTTCTTGCGTTTTTCAGTGGGGTTCATACTTACAGGTCATGGGAAACTCAAATCTAGCCTCAGTTTTCCGATCGGAGTGCCGGATCTCCCCCAAAATAGGGAAAACCACAGCTCCATTGAAGCTGTGCGATTTTCCGGCCAGCCCTTTTTCCTTCCATTTTCCCACCTTTTTCTTCACCGTTTTGATCCTATAAATTTCTTGCACCTAAGAGGATAATTTTCCCATGATTTAAACAATGTTTCATGCTCAAAATCGCTCAAACCAATTCAATCCACCACAACCTGTACATGCTGATTTCTCCCTCATTTCTAACCCGTTTTCCTTCATTTTTTTTTAAAAAATGATCCTCATTCCATGCTCATAAAGTCCCTATCATCAAATCTATATTTCATGCTTAAATTTTAAAAAATTGAATTTGATCCAGCTTACCTTTCCAAGTGTGCGCGT
Organism: Nyssa sinensis; assembly: GCA_008638375.1. NCBI lineage: Eukaryota > Viridiplantae > Streptophyta > Magnoliopsida > Cornales > Nyssaceae > Nyssa > Nyssa sinensis. Next base: position 12,284,224 of record CM018051.1, on the reverse strand, counting down.
AGGTGTTCGAGTCGTCCCGGCTTCACGTCCTGAATTTCCTCCCCTCCGTCCCGATCTCCTTGGCTCCTTTACTCCTCCTCTTCTCGTACAACTCATGCAAGGCTAATGGATCCACGCATGCAGTGCTCCAGACCACCTTTTCTTCGCTTTGTTTTGTTTTTCTTCTTGCTTCTTGTGCCATAGTGCTGCTTCGTTTTTTTCTTCTTTGCTTTTACTTTTTTTTTTCTCCAGTCTAACGCATGCTTCCTTCATTTATTTTTTATACCCGCCCCCTTCATTCTCTCATTCTCTCTCTCTCTCTCTCTCTCTCTCTCTCTCTCTCTTTGTGGCCATTCACTTCCCTACGCTTATAACTCTCCCCCTCATTTCTCTTCTTTTGTTTTTCAGTTACATATTGTAACTGATATACATATTACACCTTCACATATATTTACACCTTTATATATACATATATTTTTCACATATTCAATTTCTATATATATATATATTTTATTTATTTCTAATTCTTATTTTATTTTTATTTTAGTTTTATTTTATTTTATCTTTCTAATTTTTACTTTATTTTTCTTTCTTTATTTATTTATTTATATATTTTTTTTCGCTATTCGTTTGCCCTGGCATCGTCCATATATTCAAGCTATTGAAATTCAACCCGTTTATTTCATCATCGTAGCATTAGGCCTTATTGGCTCGGTTACAATTGGGTCAGGGTATTACATTCTCCCCCCTTTAAATAAGTTTGGTCCCCCAAACTTGACTAAATCATTATGCAAATAAATGAGGATACTGAGCACGCATTTCATTTTCTCATTCCCAAGTGGCTTCTTTAAGTCGAGAATTCCTCCATAATACCTTCACCAGTGAAATGGTCTTGTTTCGTAGAACTTCCTCTCGTCGGTCTAAAATCTGTACCGGCTGCTCAATATAACTTAAATCCTCCTGTACATCTAGCAGCTCGTGTTCGATTATCTGATCTGGGTTATGCACACATTTCCTTAACATCGAAACATAGAACACATCATGTACGTGAGCTAACTCAGATGGCAATGCTAGCCGATATGCTACTGGTCTAACTCGTCCAACAATCTTGACCGGTCCAATGTATCGTGGCCCTAATTTCCCTCTCTTTCCAAATCTGACCACTCCTTTCATCGGTGATACCTTCAGAAACACATAGTCACTTGTTATGAACTTAAACTCTTGCCTCCTCGTGTTAGCGTAACTCTTCTGTTGACTCTGAGTTGCTAGTAAGCGTTGCCTGATCAGATGGATCTTATCGGTGGTCTGCTCTACTATCTCTGGCCCAAATAACTTCCTATCACCCACTTCCGTCCAACATAGTGGAGATCTACACTGCCTGCCATATAGTGCCTCATACGGTGCCATACCAATACTGGATTGGAATGGCAACTGGTCCTCCCAACTTCCCTTGAAATCAATGACACAGAATCTTAATAGGTCCTCTAATGTCTGTATCGTCCTATTGGACTGTTTGTCTGTCTCGAGATGGTATGTAGTGCTAAGACTCAACTCGGTACCTATAGCCTTCTGTAGGCTCCTCTAGAACTTAGACACAAACCATGGATCTCGGTCGGATACAATGGATATTGGGACTCCATGTAATCAAACGATCTCTCGGATACAAAGCATGGCCAATCGTTCTAAAGTCTGAGTCGTCTAGGTTGCAAGAAAATGGGCTATTTTTGTTAGTCTGTCGACGATCACCCATATAAAATCATTCCCATGTGATGTCTTAGGCAACCCTGATACAAAATCCATCGTAATATGCTCCCATTTCCACTCTGGTATTGGCAGTGATTGTAGAAGCCCTCTTAGCTTCTGATGTTCAACCTTGACCCACTGGCACTTTATACATTGTGTAATGTGTTCGGCTATATCCTTCTTCATCCTTGACCACCAGTAAATGCCCTTCATGTTGTGGTACATTTTTGTGTTTCCTAGGTATATAGCAAATCTAGAATTGTGTGTCTCATCAAGAATCTCCTTCTTAATCTTAGGTATGTCTGGCATGCAGATCTTGTCATGATAGTACGACACCGTATCTCATAAAGAGAAATCTGTATTCCTTCCAATCTTAGCCTCTTGACAAAACTTAACAATCTTGCTATCATAAGCTTGCAATTCCTTGATATTGTTAACGATCGTGAGACCGATTGTGACATTAGCACACATGGCCATAGAACCTGGCAGAATCACCTCAACCTTTATGGTCTCTAAATCCTGCAATAGCTCTTTCTGTGTAGTCAACAGGCAAGCAAGACTCCCTGATGACTTCCTGCTAAGAGCATCAGCTACTACATTCGCCTTCCCTAAATGGTACTGAATACTGAGCTCATAGTTGTTGGCGCATATTGAGCTCATTCTGCGTAAACAAGTACTTGAGGCTCTTGTGATCAGTGAAAATCTCACATGTGGCTCTGTATAAATAATGCCTCCAGATTTTAAGGGCAAAGACAATAGCTGCAAGCTCGAGGTCGTGAGTTAGGTAGTTGTTTTCATGTGGCCTCAGTTGCTATAAAGCATAAGCTACTACCTTTCCCTGTTGCATCAGAACACATCCCAAGCCTTGGCGTGAGCCATCACTATAGATCACGAAGCCCTCTGTCCCATCTGGTACTGTCAATATTGGAGCTATAACCAATCGGTTCTTCAGCTCTTGAAAAATTTGCTCCCTCTTTTCAGTCCAAATGAATGGAGTATTCTTCCTGGTTAGCTGGGTGATTAGCATGGCTATCTTGGAAAAATTCTTGACAAATCTCCTATAGTAGCCAGCTAAACCTATGAAACTGCAAACCTCTGTGACAGTAGTCGGTCGGGGCCAACTAGGTAATAACCTCTATCTTCTAGGAGTTCACGGAGATCCCATCCTTATTGACCACATGCCCTAAAAAAGAAATGCTTGGAAGCTAGAATTCACACTTCTTCAACTTAGCGTATAACTTCTGCTCCCTAGCATCTGTAGGACCTTCCTCAAATGCACCTCATGTTCCTTCTGGTTCTTAGAATAAACCAGAATATCATCAATGAATACAATCATGAAATCGTCCAAGTACGGCTTAAACACCCTATTCATTCAGTCCATGAATGCGGCTGGGGCATTAGTCACTCCAAAAGGCATGACCAAAAACTCATAATGTCCATACCGTGTTCTGAACGCCGTCTTTTGAATGTCTGTGGGCCTAACTTTCAATTGATGATAGCCGGACCTTAGATCAATCTTTGAAAACACCTGAGCTCCTTTCAGTTGGTCAAATAAATCATCTACTCTTGGTAGTGGATATTTTTTTTTGATGGTAACCTTATTCAATTCACGATAGTCTATAAATAGCCTCATAGTCCCATCTTTCTTCTTGACAAACAGTACAGGTGCACCCCATGGCGATGAGCTAGGTCGTATAAAACCCTTGTCTAGTAGTTTTTGTAACTGTAACTTTAACTCCTTCAACTTAGCTAGGGCCATTCGATAGAGTGTCTTAGATATCGGTGTAGTGCCTGGTAGTACATCGATGTTAAAATCAATCTCTCGGTCAATAGGCATTCTTGGAAGATCGTCCAAAAACACCTCAGAGAATTCCCTAGCAATGGGAATCTGCTCCAACATAGGCTGCTGTGACTTAGTGTTTTGGAAACTACACAAGAAACCATGGCACCCTTTGAGAAGTAAACGTCTAGCCTATATAGCAGAAACAAAATAGGGTAGGGCCACCACTCTGGTCCCGTCAAACTCAACAATCGGGAATCTGGGGCTCTGGATAAGCACTCTCTTGGCCACACAATCTATCATGGCATGATTTGTAGTTAACCAATCCATTCCAAGAATAACGTCAAACCCACAAATATCTAATGGTATCATATCGGCAAGTAAAGGTACCCCCATAATCTGTATTTCACAGTTCTTATACATGGTCTCCCTCATTAATGATTGCCCCGATGGTATAGTCACATTAAGCAAGTATCCTAGGGGTTCAGTCGATCTGTTCAACTTAGCAGCATATGCAGGGGATATAAAAGAGTGCGTAGAACCAGTATCAAATAAAACATGGGTAGGCTGTGCACAAACTAAAAGAGTACCTGCGACCACAGAAGTCGAAGCATGAACATCCCCTAGCACTATGGCAAAAACCCTTCTGGCTTGTTGTGGAACATTTCCCTGTCCATTCCTACGGTTTAGTGGCCTGTTCGTTGTAGCTGTAGACACGGGTGCTGGTGCCCTAACTGAAGCAACACTGGCAGTAGCTTTGTTATTCTGAGGGTACTCTCTAGCAAAATGTCCCACCTAACCGCAATAATAGCAAGCATTACTGTCCTTCAGACACTGACCCTTGTGAATTTTCTGACAATTGGGGTATTTAGTTGGGGTCCCCTCAGTAGTGCTTGGCCTCCTCAAACTGGGCCCTGTGGTTCGGGATCCAGTCCTGGGTCTGGTGAATGAGGGTCTTTGCCTAGAGGAAGAAGACCCCGCCCTCTGATTCTGACCTCTACCTGGCCTCTACTTTGCCCGTCTCTTGGCGAACTCTTCACCACTCATCTCAATGATTCTGGCGGTGGCCACTGCCTCATTGAAGGTAGGTAACCGCTGAGGCCTCAATCTGTCCTCAATGGCCCACTGTAGCCCCTCCTCAAACTTCCGGGCCTTAAAATCCTCACTATTGATAACATTTGGGGAAAATCTGGCCAACTCATTGAATGCGGCCTCATACTGCTCCACTGTCATATTGCCCTGCTGAAGTACCATGAACTCAACAATTTTTCGATTCTTCATTTCCCGGGGAAAGTACTTCTCATTGAACACCGTAGTAAAACGCTGCCAGTCCATGTCCGACTCCCTGGCCTCCTCAAGCAACTACCATTTGTGGGCAGCTCCCTTGAATCGATATGTGGCATATGCCACCTTCTATGTCTCCGTGCATGGCAAGATGTGAAAAATTTTGTTCATCTCCAAGAGCCACTCTTCTGTAGCTATAGCTCCTTGGGTAACGTCAAAAGATGGCAGCTTTATCTTCTGGAACTGCTCGTATAGGAATACCGTATCACACTCATCCCTCTAAGAGTTTCCCTTATTGATAGGCCACCCCCGTCGCGCTGGCTGGCTAGTATTCTGGTTAACTGGCTGCTCTTGTTGCACTGCCTGACTAGCACCCACGTTGACAGGCGGCTCCTATTGTACTAGCTGGCTAGTGCCCGTCTGATTCGTACCAGCCTGACTCTGGGGTTATGCCTCGATAACCCTCTCCATCAACTGTTCCAACCGCTCGATACGCTCCATAGCAGCTACGGTAGTCCTTGTGTCAACCATTGTTGAAAAAACATTTAGTACATTTACATAAGATAACGGTTAGCAGTTACGTAAGGTTTAATATAAAGGTATCAGTAGTACTATCACTTCATTTCTAGACGTAACAATTCTCGTGTCCTAGTCCTGTCTCCCATGACTCGCTAGCACCTAAAACTCTGCTCTGATACCAAGTTGTCACGACCTGAAACCCACCGATCTCGTGTCGTGGGGCCGGCCCAATATCTGTCCCTACTTTTTACATTCTTTTACCAATGATAACAATAAGCAATGTAACCATAACATTAAAGTACGGAAGCCTTATTACAACATTGTTCAAAAATTGAAAATAAGTCTGACAAGAACCAAACATAAACCACTTTTAGGTGGTGAGTGCATGGGAGAAACTACTGTATTCTATTGTGCTCCTCAACCGTCTCCCTATGCTCCGGATCTCCTACTGTGGTTCTGTAGCATTCTCACCTGAAAAATATAATATAAGGGGTGAGCTAACAAAACTCAGTAAGTAAAAGCCTATCCCCAATACGGGTGGGGATGACATAGATGAATACAATTCAAAGTAACATGATAGCCATTCATGACAACGGTTGCAGTCAACTGTAAAATGCCATAATGGCTGATGAATGATAGGGTACAATAACAATCAAGAGTGATAATGTAGCATGAATATAGAATAGGCCCAATGGTCACAATCAACATAAATACTACCACAATAAAACGATCATAGTCAAGTCCAATAAATAAATAACAATCAACATAGAACTATTCATAGAGAAATGAAAACATCCTATGAATCCAATAAACGTCAATATATCAATTAAAAATGAATGATGCCTTTACTCTATTCAGGATTTGGCAGACCCTCGATCTTTTGGGGTCCGGCATACCCCCATTAACATAAATGCATATAAAATGCCCATTAAACTCACTGCATAAAAATGCCATCATTGCCATGTGTTCGTTTGACCCGTAGGTCTCATTAATTAACCTGTAGGTCCCAGTCAATCAGATAGCATCAAATGGGTAATATGACTGAGCACAAAACCCGACATTTAACATAAATCAGGATTCTATTGTATTCCATATGAAGTGTACGAGCATGGAACATCATAACATAAGCATATAATGAATAGACATCAGTACAGTGAATCCAATCATATGATATCAACCAATAGGCATCCACCAGGTAGAACAATATCCATGGTGGGAATAACGATAGTGAATACATATATGAGTACAAGTTTTGGCAATAATGGAAATATCGTGGCTTGGAAAACCATGTATCAAAGATAGGAATTTACTTACCTTTTCAATGCGTCTTAGTATTCCATAACCTTCCCTTTGCCTTTCGAGTCTCCTATATATCAGTAAACACGTTTCAACTTTAATGTCATTTATCAAATTTATGCCTCACTACTCTAAATATCTCTTTTATTACTTTATACTTTTACGACTTCTAATTTGATCTAATTTACCCAAGGGTAAAATGGCCATTTACGCGTCTCTATTTTTTGGGTTTTTTTTTTTTCACAATTCGGACCTCACCATTGAGTCTAAAAGGTTTGAAATAATAAAAATCCACTATTTACTTAACTAAATCGGAGTCCGTTTGACTCATCTTCGACGTAGGGGCATTTTGGTCATTTTAGCTTTTCTACGGGCATTTTATTTTTTGGGACTCGATCTCGTGAAACGGACCTCACCATTGAATCTAGAAAGTCCAAAACAGTAAGTTTTCATTATTCATTCGACTAATTTATTCGTCGGAATTTAATTCAAATTTAATTAATTTAACTACTTTATTAAGTTAATTAATTGTAACCAATACATATATTATTTAACCCAATTTGATCACATGTGCCTTAGTGGCACAGTGGTCCATCCTTCTCACCCTTTCCCCTTAGTCACAGGTTCAAGTCACTGCCCATACAATTTTTTTTTCATTTCCTGTACAATTGTAAATTGTAAGCCAAACAATGGATAGCTTCTCCTTTACAACCAAACAACCCCCAATCTCTAATTTAAAACATAACCCATAAAGAAATAGTGTTGGGTAGCCCTCTAAATGGGTGGTTCGGGTTTGACCCGACCCGGTTTGGCCTAAATCAAGAAGCAAAAACTCAGCTGCGCAGCACCCTTCCCCAGTGCATGGCCGGTCATTTTCTCCGTCAACAGCGACTCGCTGGCAACAGATTTTCTTTCGTTTTTCAGTGGGGTTCATACCTACAAGTCATGGGAAACTCAAATCTACCCTCGGTTTTCCGATCGGAGTACCGAATCTCCCTCAAAATAGGGAAAATCGTAGCTCCATCGGAGTTGTGTGATTTTTTGGCCAGCTCCGGCCAACCCCTTTTCCTTCCATTTTCCCACCTTTTTCTTTACCGTTTTGATCCAATTTTGATCCTATAAATTTCCTACACTTAAGAGGATAATTCCCCCATGATTTAAACAATGTTTCATGCTCAAAATCACTCAAACCAATTCAATCCACCACAACCTGTATATGCTTATTCTCCCTCATTTATAACCTGTTTTCCTTCATTTTTTAAAAATGATCCTCATTCCATGCTCATAAAGACCCTATCATCAAATCTATATTTCATGCTTAAATTTAATAAATTTGAATTTGATCCAGCTTACCATTCCAAGCGTGCGCGTAGGTGTTCGAGTCGTCTCGGCTTCATGTCCTGAATTTCCTCCGCTCCGTCCCGATCTCCTTGGCTCGTTTACTCCTCATCTTCTTGCACAACTCATGCAAGGCTAATGGATCCATGCATGCAACGCACCAGACCACCTCTTCCTCGCTATGTTTTGTTTTTCTTCCTGCTTCTTGTGCCACAATGCTGCTCCGTTTTTTTCTTCATTGCTTTTTCTTTTTTTTTTCTCCAGTTGTAACGCATGCTTCCTTCATTTCTTTTTTATACTCGCCCCCTTCATTCTCTCCTTCTTTCTTTCTCTCTCTCTCTTTGGCCGTTCACTTCCCTGTGCCTATAACTTTCCCCCTCATTTCTCTTCTTTTGTTTTTTAGTTATATATTGTAACTGATATACATATTACACCTTCACATATATTTACACCTTTATATATACATATATTTTTCACATATTCAATTTCTATATATTTTTTTATTTCTTTGTAATTCTTATTTTATTTTTATTTTAGTTTTATTTTATTTTATTTTATCTTTCTAATTCTTATTTTATTTTTCTTTTTATAAAATAAAAAGAAATAGGTTCAGACTGACTAGGGAAACCTAGCTCACAAGTGATACGTGGGAGTTAAGACTAGTGTACTACTATTGTCAAATGCCTAAGTAGAGTCAATCAGTATGTGGGCTTAGCATAATAGATAGATGATTATCTATATGACGCTAACTGTTAAAGTTTTATAGTAAATGGCTCAAACTAGACCAGCAGCATTACAGATATACCAGTATAGCCAGTAGTTCAGCCAGCGTAACCGGAGCTGCCCTAGTACAGCCAAGCCATCAGGGGAAAGATAGAGATCCAGCTCATCTCTACAAGTTGTTCCAGATGATGAGGCCATCTAGTTTTGATGGCACCAGGGGCTCTAGAGTGGCTGTTAGAGATAGAGTAGTATAAGGCTAGATTTACGAAATTAGTCAGGTATGCTCTTACAGTTAGCATGATAGAACAATAATTAATGATCTTTGAGAAAATGATTGAAGTTGATATTTCTTGGGTGACTAAGATGATCAGATGATCAAAAATTTCTTGGGAGATAAAAATAGACTTACGAACGAATGTGATGATCTTGAGAATTTGAGGATTATATTAGTAGTATAGGTTAATTATTCTTTGAGAAAGATCATATTAGAATTGAATTTGTGGACTATTGAGTGACTGTAATGATTAAAAGATTGAATGACTTTTGGTGACGATAGCATGTTTAGGCACTAAGGATAGTAGCCTTTTGGGAAAGACTATGCTATGATTGAAATTGATGATGCTACGATGATTGAAATGACCAAATATGTATATATATATATATATAAATAGTGATTTTTGGGAGACAGTAGTATACTTAAAGGAAAAAGTTAAGGATTTTGGAAAGAGTCATACTAGTGTTGAGGATTAACAATTTCTAGATATCTAAACTATGAATCAGTTAGTGAATTGGGAGACATAGATTTGAAATTTTGGAATCGTAAGAAGTCGATGATTTGGTAACAATTTATCACAGAAATAGTTTGGGGAAAACTACTGGATATCAAATCTTTGATTATAGATGAAAGTAATCACCTTATAGTGTGGCTTTGAGAACGCAGCATATAGGGGAACTCCCTATATGGTTGAACAAATACATAAAAATTTGACACACTAAATAACTTTTAAGCAAAAGCTAAAAGATAACAAAATAACGTCTAAACTAAAAAGTCATAAGACTTTAAGATCTGAGCGATGTCAAAAATGATATGGAAAGTGCAAGGCAAATCAAATATGACATCATAATTAAGAATTCTTTCAAAAATAGACTGTTATGATGACACGATGATGGAAGTAAAAGACTACCTTAAGAAAATTTAACAAGTCCACTGATAAGTCTATCAAGACTTGAGAAAGAAACTAATTGAGTATCATTGTATTATTTTATCTCATAAGGAGATGAGAAAACAAAGGTCTATAAAGGCTCTACTAACAATCTCGAGAATGACAGACTTGATTCCCTCAACCTATCAAAATTAAAAGATGAATACCAAAGAATCCAAAAATGAAGACAATGAGCCAAACACAATAAAATGAAAAGAAATTGACGAATCTCCAACTTGAGCAACCCTTCGAGATGGGCAAGTGCTAAAGAATCACAAATGAATAGAACAAATCTAAAATTTTCCCTTCCACGAGCAAATGTTGTGAAACAAAGGGTACGTAAGTTAATCATCATCATAAAGATTGAAGGGTATGTGCAAATATAAAAAAGCAATGTGACAATAAAATACAAAAAGAAACATGATGCCCATAACAGTTGAATAGAATCTGAAAGACAGAAAGAAACTCAGATTGCTAACGATTGCAAATCACGCAGCCGAGTGCATGAGATAAAATCTAAGGTGAAATTGGTAAATTAAAGACTATTTTTGAGTAAAGACTAAAATACTTGAATAAGATATTTAATGTACTCTAAATGATAAGAATGGTGTATATTATTTACACCGTTATTTTATATTACCAATACCAAGAAATTGATCTAAAAGCAAAAGTCAAGGCATTAGACTCCCTCCTAGATAAACTTGATTGATAGATGATTAAATTCACTATAAGGCAAACTAAGTTTTGAGGACAAAACTTTTTGTAAAGGGGGGGGGGGGGGAGAATGTAATACCCTGACCCGAGTTAGACTGTAACTAACTCGAGTTGAACCGGGCCATGACATGTAACTTTGAACTAAATACTAATTTATTATTTAAATAAAATTTAATGTATACGGTAATGACATATTCAACAAACAAAGCATGAGGATAAAGGACAGGTAGTTCCGAATATCTGAGGGCTGTCGTGCCGGAAACCCAATATTTATGAGGGAGGTGCACTTGAGTGAAAATATATGTGTATTTAAATGTACATAAATATAAAGAAATAAAAATATCTATAAGTGGGTGAGCATGTGAATACAAAAATAGAAGAATAAAATGATAAAACAAAATGAAATAATAAAATAAGATAAAATGAAATGAAAAGAAAACAAGTAAAAAGAAAGCAGTAGAAGCTTGCCATCCATATATATATATATATATATATAATAAAATGGAAAGAAAAGAAGTGAAAAGAAAGAAGTAGAAGCCATGGGAAATAAGAAGAAGTCTGTAAATGCTAGAAGAAGAAAAAAAAAGTGAAAAAAGTGAGAAGCTTGTGGGAAAAGTAAAAAAAGGTGGGCTGAGAGTGTATATATACATATATGTGCGTGGGCTTTAAGAGAAAAATGAGAAGAGAAACTGAGAAAGTGAGAGAGAGAGAGAGAGAGAGAGAGAGAGAGAGAGAGAGAGAGAGAGAAGCAGAGGCGCATGAAACCAGGAAAAAGAGAAGGAAGAAGAAGAAGCATGAAGAAAAAGTGTTGCAGCAGGCTAGAGAAAAAAAAAATTCGAGAAAAAAAAATTCAAGAAAAAACTGTACGTGGGTTTTGAATCTCAAATTTTTACATAAGCATTTTAGGTTCATTCATTTAAAGGGATTTATGAAGCATGATTTAAGGATTAAAATACAAAAAGAATGAAAGAAAAAGAGATAAAAATGAAGTAGAAACATGTAGTTGCAGGTTTTGGAAATAAAGAGTAAATGATTAAATTTAATTAAATTGATTTAATTAAAGAAAATAATCCCGATGTCTAAATTAGTTAAAAAAAAATAGTCAATTTTTATTATCTCAGACATTCTGAACCCAATGGTGAAGTTAAAATCATGAAAAGAGGCCATGGAAATAAAAGACACGTAAAAGTACAAAATGGCCATTATGCTCTTTTCAATCGAGGAGTTCAAATTGAGATCTGTAAAAGCTTAAATTAATTTTATCCGATGTTCCAGACACAATGACGAGGTCTAAATTAGTAAATAAAATATTTATAGCCATGATAGGTATCTTTTAATATGTGGCATAGCTTGATTACGGCTATAGACTGAGTAGATTTTCTGAATGACAGGAGCATCAGAAGGAAAAAGGGAATAACTTGATTTACTTGGGACAGTAAAAAGTAAGTAATACCCGACCTCTGCATGTAGTGCATTCTTAGCCATGTCACAGTTTTTCTATACGTAATTGTACTCTTTTTTGCTATATCAGATTCTTGATGATTCCATTATGTGATATTGCTTCCCAATGGAATAGCTTAGCCATGATGTTGTATCTTGCTCTTGATTTCCATATCATTTGATGATGTTATATTCTGATTCATGAGATTTCGTACATGTGTTGTACGTAGAGCCGAGAGAGGCTAGATATTGTTGTTCTCAGCAACCCAGTAACATAACTGTAAAAAGCTATAGTTATATTATGTTGCCTTGAACTAGTTATGCTCTATATTCTTTTCCGTGGAGTAGCATGATCTTGCTATTTTATCAGTGTCGGATTTGTGCTTAGTCATAACTCCATCTGGATGCGTAGAATAGCCCTGAGAGAGGGGTAGCAGTTCCTAGCCCCAGGGGAGGAGTCATAGGTTCTAGCCCTGAGAGAGGGGGTAACCCCAAGAGAGGGGTAGCAGTTTCTAGCCCTAAAAGAGGGGTAGCAGTTCCTTGCCCCGAGAGAGGGGTAATAGATAGCATCCACCAGATTTGACATCATTCTCTTTTTATTAAGATTCATTGTCTGATCATATTCTTGTACGAATAATCAGGTAGTTGCTCAGCGTTTATTGAGTACGTACTATGATTATTTGAGATTCATTAACGAGCTTTGATTGTTAGTCCTGATTATTGATATTCCTTGATGAGGTATGATTGTTACTTTGATTATCATTTGTATCACTGATCAGTTGATATACGTTGCTGAGCTGAGATTGTTGTATGATATTGACTGGCTATCATATTCTTGTTACTCAGTTTCTTTCAGATCTTGTACACATAATAGGGTAGGGAACTTACTTACTAAGCTTGTGTAGCTCACTCCTATTTATATATATTTTTCAGGGAATGATACAGAAGACAGAAGGTAGGAGACTCCGGTTAGAGATTAGACATTTTGACAAAGTAAAGGTAATAGTAATACAGTCTTGTAGCACTCCCGTGTATTCGCGTTCTGGGAATGAGGTGATGGTTAGAAATCTTACAGACCATACTTTTATATTAACAGACTGGTATGAACATGTGACCCTTTTTACTTTATTGTCTTCCGCTATGTTCCATGTTGATAGCACTAATGCTAGTGGAACAAGATGAGTAGGTCCGGTTCGACGAAAAGGCCGGGTCGGATGGTTACAGTCCTTTAATCTGTAGAAGGTGGGTTGCGAGTCGTGACACATTCCCTCTATTTGCCATTCTTTTTCTTAGCTAGAACAGTATTGGCCAACCATTATAGATAGAATACTTCCCAAATCATATTTGTATCCATAAGTCATTGAACTTTATCATTGATTATCTTATATCTTTCTAGAGCAAACAATATATTCTTTTGCCTAACTAAGGGGTAATTTGAGTCGATTATAAGCCTATGAGAGATGACTTCTGGATCAATCCCTTCCATATCATGTATCATTTAAGAAAAATTGATTGATGTCTTTTCAAGAAACTGATCAACTGTTGCCACAAATCTAAGTCCAAAAATGAATCGCTCTAAAGGACCTTTTCTAGATCTTTGGGATATACTTGCACTTTAAAGATTTATTATTGTGGTTATACTAAAATTTTACGATCTATGAGACTTAGTGGTTGCTTAATTTCAATGGGGTCGGTCCTAAAGTAAATCCAATTTTAAGCTCAAGATTAATTCATCTTTGAGATCTCTCTATAATTGATATTTAAGGGTTTCCCTCTTAAATGATAGGGTGTTATACTATTGAGTTACAAATATTTTTCCTAATAGTGAAATTTTTTTCTTCAAAAATAAATTTAAGGCACCAATGGTAAGTTGAAGTTACAGTTCTCATGTCATGAAGTTAAGCCTCTCGATTATCATGTTATATGGTGACACAACATTTAGTAGTAGGAGTTTTGTTAATAAAGTCTTTTAATGATCTCCTTTACGTATTGTGATTGGCAAATCACCGAATTAGGATACTAAGTTCTCTGTTAAATCCAACTATCAAAGTTTTGGTCAACTGCACATCCTTATAGTCCAACTTCATTTAGTTAAAATGATGAAAAAAGAGAACACAAGTTGAACTACTAGTATTAATGAAAACCCTTCTTACTTGGAAATTGGCCACTTTCACAGTGACCACCAAGGAAACATCATGAAGAGGATGAACACCAATGAAGCCTTCATTTGAGAAGGTGATCTGATAGAAAAGCTTCTGTTCTTTTTCAATGGAATTGATTTTGGAAGGGAAAGGATCATTCTGAGCTCCTTAAACATCTCTTTTGAGCCCTGTTTGACATTTCAATTCTAGAAGTGGTTAGCATGCAACATGTAAATAACATATATACCGAGGTGAGTTTTTCTAATCTATCTTCTCCTCTTCTTTATCCTATGACCTTGACTTGATAAAATTATCTCGATGTTGATTTGATATTTCTCTAGATTTACCTCATTCATGAACAAATTCCCTTCATCTCCCCCTTTAGCATCTGTAGTATGACCACAATCTCTGTAAAAATCACAATACTTGTTTTCATCCCTAAATTCTTTATCTCCTTTCATTCTTTTAGTCCATCTTATGTTTTCCCTTGACTAAATTTGTATAAGATATGACTTAAAGATGTATTCAGGTTTATAAAAGTACTAAATCGCCTAGTGAAAGAGTTTAGTCTTTTATTAGACTTGTTGTCTTTCTAATCTCCTCTATTTAGAGTTCTTATTTTCTTCTTGTCATCTTGTCCAAATTTCTTTTGAGAAGATTCTTCCTTCTAGTTTTACCCATTGTTATATTTTAAAGAATTCTTTACATCCTTCAATGTGATGTACTTTTGAGCTTTGTCTCAAAGCTTTATCATATTGGTAGGAAAATTTTTGGTAATGGAATCCTTGAATCTACTAGGTTACAATTCTATTCTCTAGGCCACTATGATAAATCTTATTTCATAGATTTTTATTGAAGTGAGCTCATTACTAAATCTTGAGATATATTCTTTTAAAGATTCCCTTTTATTCTATTTCAAGGTTAGAAGATAATTTTGTCACTTTTAAGCTTCCTACTAGGAATAAACTTGTTTAATATTCAAATTAGTAAAGGAAGTATTGAGGTTAGAGGAAGATGATGAAACCATGTCAAATTTGTTTCTTTAAGACTTGTGACAAAAGCTCAGCACATAAGAGCATCAGTGCCCCCTGAAGTGTCATTGTATGTTAAAAATGAGACAAATGCTCAGGCATATCTATTTTTCTGTTGTATTGCTCATATTATGAGAGAAAAAACTTCTTAGGATGTTATTGTTACTACTCGTGTTTATTTTTTGGAAATACATAAAGTATTTGAGAAAATAGTAAACTAATTTGAAAAATAAAAAATTGATTTGAAACCAAATATTATAAAGTTTGAAACAAAGCATTATAAAGTTTGAAACAAAACAAAACTTGAAAGTGCAGAAACAGTATAAGAATACAGTATAAAAATACAGAAACTGTAGACTTACAAAATTGTAGAAATAACAGATTATAGGGATCAAGGCTTGTGTTTAACACAATGTCCTTAAAGCAAATTCGCCCCTTGCGGTGGTGCTTTTTGAGTCTGTGGATGTTGCTTCAAAAGATACAATGATCAGAACGTACTGAAGAAGAAACACTCAGACTTCAGTACAAAATGAACTAGAAACAATGGTTGAACTCTCTTAGACAGTATTAACTGACGCACAAATTTTATATGAATTGAATCTCTGAATGTAGGTGCATAAGTGGTGTGTTTGTATAGAATATTCGTGTCTGTTTGGTACAAACACGAAGGCTAATAGTCGTAGCAGTTCAATGAACAATAGTACGGAAGAAGACGATTTAGTCAAAATTCAAACCAAAAGTTTAATTGCAAAACGACGTCATTTTGGATTTAAACTAAAATCAAACGCAATCACAAAACGACAACGTTGGAATTAATTAATTTGGTAACTAAACGACAATGTTTTGGACTATTTCTAACAGTAACAGAAACGACAACATTTTGAAAAATTATTTAAATGAATTTTTTCCAAAAAGATATATACACAGCGGGCCAAGGCCCAAACCTAAACCTAAACCCGGCCCGGTTCAGTTCGATGCGGGGTGGGGCGAGGCTCGCATGTGTGAGGTAAACCAAGCATGTGTTACGTCCTCCCCCTTCCACAAAACTTGGGTGCCCCTTAGGACCCAAGCCTTCCTTCAAGGTAATTGTATATATACTCTTTAAAAACCTTGTACCCATCCTATGTGGGGCATAAACTTTTGTTACCATTTTCAAGTGGTGATGTTTGGAGGCAATTTCTCTCACTCTTTAATAGTTTTGAGTAACCCAATACATGATCTTAATCTCCTCATGGAGGAGAACACATTTTTATATGGACCCACCAAAATTAATGTTTGGGACCCACTATAATTTTAGCTCAAAGATGGTCAAAAAAGTATTCTCAAAACTCATTATTTCTAACAATCCCCTACATGAATGAAATTGACTGAAAGTAATACAAATGACATACAGACACTAAGAGAAAGCTCAGTTGGGAATTTTCTGCATAGAGGAAGGTAGCTTGTGGCCCTAAACCTTCCCTTGTGAAATACTATCGGGTTTATTGGTTGATCAGCGAATACGATGTCTTGAGCTTTTCAACCATTTGTGTAAACCAAGACAATAGTATTCACACAGAATCTTTTCTCACACAGTTGGTTCTTATGATTGTGTTCATTTTGACCCTAAACAATTCTTGGTTTCATAAGTGCTCATAGAAAATTAGCCTTTATCATTCTCGTAGAACTGGCCTAGTTCACACTCACATAGGTGATTTCTTATTAAGAGTGTTCTGTTATACCGTACTTGTATTTAACAAGATATAAGAATCATTAAAAGCTTGGCTTATCATTTTTAACGCTACAGGCATCACTATTCTTATCATAGGAATGGGTAGGAGATTTTATCTCCATAGTGATCTTAATGAGTCACACACAATTCGGTTGTCCCTTTGAACCTATATCTTGGGATCTCCAGTCAACTACGTTCGGTTGCAATTATGACAACTCTTACTGCATAGGCTTTAAACCCATTCCCCTCGATGATTTATTCACTTGCTCTCTGGTCAAACATTTGATTAACAGATCTGTAATGTTATCTTTTAACCTTATGTATTCAATGATCATAATACTATTAGAGAGAAGTTGTTTCACGGTATTATGTCTCCGACGAATATGTCGAGACTTACCGTTTTACATATGACTCTGTGCCCTACCAATTACTGATTGACTATCGTAATGAATACAGATAGTGGACACCAGTTTTGGCCACATTGAAATATCTTTTAAGAAGTGATAAAGCAACTCAACTTCTTCACCAGCTTTATCAAGTGCAATAAACTCAGATTCCATTGTGGATCTGGCAATGCACGTTTGTTTAGAATATTTCTATGATACTGCTCCACCACCAAGTGTAAACAAATAACCACTTGTAGAATTTGAGTCTTTGGTATCGGATATCCAATTCGCATCACAGTATCCTTCAAGTACTGCTAGATATCTTGAGTAGTACAATCCATAGTTTTGGGTGTATTTCAAATACTTTAAAACCCTAACTATTTCCTTCTAATGGCCTAGACTAGGATTACTTGTGTATGTACTCAGTTTGCTGACAATGTAAGTTATGTCTGGACATGTACAATTCATCACATATATTAGGCTACCAATTATTTGTGAATACTCTAGTTGTGATATGCTTTTTTCATTATTCTTCTATCATCTTGTTTAAATTTCTTGAATATTCTCTCAATGTAATGTGATTGAGATAATATCAGTCCATTTGATATTGTAGTAAACATCGGCAACACTTAAGTCCTTCATGTCAAATTTATTGTTTAATATTTTCTTGGTAACTTTAATGACTTCATTATTACTACCTATAATGAGCATATCATCAACATAGAGACAAATAATGACAAAACCATTTTTTGTGTTCTTGACATATACACATTTTCATACTCATTGATTTTGAACCCACTGGACATCATTACACTGTCAAATTTCTCATGCCACTGCTTCGATGCTTGTTTTAGTCCATAAAGAGATTTAAAAAGCCGACAAACTTTCTTTTCTTGACCTGGCACAATAAACCTTTCAGGTTGTTCCATATATAT
This sequence comes from Nyssa sinensis, assembly GCA_008638375.1. Taxonomy (NCBI): domain Eukaryota; kingdom Viridiplantae; phylum Streptophyta; class Magnoliopsida; order Cornales; family Nyssaceae; genus Nyssa; species Nyssa sinensis. Next base: position 12,266,002 of record CM018051.1, on the reverse strand, counting down.
TTCTTCATCTAATTCACCATTTAAGAAAGTTGTCTTTATATCCATTTGATGTATCTCAAAATTGTGTATAGCTGCAATAGCTATTAACATTCGAATAAATGATATCCTTATGACAGGTGAATATGTATCGAAATAGTCCAAGCCTTCTTTTTGCTTGTATCCTTTGATAACAAGTCTGGCCTTGTACTTTTCAATAGATTCATCTGCTTTCATTTTCTTCTTGAATATCCATTTATATCCAAGAGGTTTTGAACCTGGTGGAAGATCCACTAGTTCCCACGTATGATTTTGTAGAATGGATTCTACTGCATTGTTTATAGCCTCTTTCCAATAAGGAGCTTTAGGACTTGAAATTTCTTTTTAAAACTTTGAGGCTCATCTTCTAACAAATACGTTAGAAAATCTAGACCAAACGATTTTGATGTTCTAGTCTTTTTGCTTTGTTTAGGTTCATCATCATCTTACTGGTTTTGACTACTGCTTACTACAGTGTCATGAGTTCTTTTATTTGAACTCGATTTTTGTGTTGATTTATAAGGAAATACATGTTCAAAGAACGATGCATTCCTTAACTCAATAATAGTATTAACATGCGTATCAAGAATTTTTTATTTATGAATCAAAAATCGATAAGCACTACTATTATGAGTATACCCTATGAAAACACAATCAACTATTTTTGGTCTTATTTTAACCTTTTTAGGTGTAAGAACCGCTACCTTAGCCAAATACCTCCACACTTTTAAGTATTTTATAAGAAGGTCTTCGACCTTTCCACAACTCATATGGAAATTTATTGGTTTTCTCTTGAGGTAGTCGATTAAGAATATAATTTCCAGAAAGAATTCCTTCCTCCCTACAAATTCTGAGGTAATCCAGAACTTAATAGCAATACATTCATAATTTCTTTTAAAGTTCTATTTTTCCGTTCAGCAATCCTATTTTGCTAAGGTGAATAAGGTGCAGTTGTTTGGTATATAATACCATATTGTGAACAAAATTCACCAAACGATGCTTCATATTCACCACCTCTTTTACTTCTCAATATCTTAATCTTTTTATCAAGTTGATTCTCAACCTCATTCTTATAATGTTTAAACATTTCTAATGCCTCATCTTTACTTCTCAAAAAGTAAACATAACAGTATCTCGTACAATCATCAATCAAAGTAAGAAAATATTTCTTACCACCTTTAGTTTGAATAAATTTCAAATCACGAATATCTGAATGTATTAATTCTAGAGGTGCACTACTTATTTCAATTGATTGAAAAGATGTTCTTGTAAGCTTTGTTTCCACACAAGTCTCACATTTGTGATTTAGATCAAAATCAATTTTAGTTAAACATTCCATATTAACTAAAATCTACGCAATGTATCATAATTAACATGTCCTAATCTACCATGCCACATATTTGAAGACTCAATCATATAAGCAGAAGTTGCGTTCTTATTATTATTCTTAATAGGAGGTACAATTGTCATTACATTCGCCTTAAAGAGCCCATCACTCATATACCTATTTCCCACATACATCCCATTCTTAGACAGTATAAACTTATTCGATACAAAAACCAATTTAAAACCCTTTTTGCTCAACAATGATCCTAATACCAAGTTCTTTCGGATATCAGGCACATACAACACATTCTTGAGGGTGAGTTCCTTTCTAGAAGTTATCTTCAACACCACTTGTCATTGACCTTCAACTTTGGAAGTCGAGGAGTTGCCCATAAAAAGTTGTTCTCCATTATCTATATTGTGATATGATAAAAACATTTTCTTATCTGAGAAAACATGGTGAGTAACCCCAGTGTCCACCCACCATTCCTTGGTGCTGCCAACCAAATTTACTTTAGAGACCATCGCAGACATATTCATTTCAAAAACATTTTTAGAGAGATTGTCCACTTGAGTCATATTAGCCTGAGCATGCTTCTTGCTTGGATTCCCTTGGTCCTTGCGACTGCAATAATCCTTAGCATAGGGCCCTTGTTTGTTTCATACATAGCACTTGCCTTGAAACTCTTCATTTGGACCTTGTTTAGGACCATCACCACTGTGCTTCCTCTTCTTGTTCTGAGAGCTTTGCCCTTGTTCCACAACATTGGCCTTGAATTCCATGATGGCTTTCCTCGCATTCTTTTCAGAAGTACAATTGTTTTCTTCAATCCTCAATCTCACAATTAAGTCTTCAAGTCTCACGTCCTTTCGCTTATACTTTAGGTAACTTTTGAATTCCTTCCAAGATACCGATAATTTTTTAATAATTGTAGCCACTTGAAAAGATTCACTAAGTGACATGCCTTCGGCATGAATGTCATGCAAAATCACTTGGAGATCTTGAACTTGGCTGATCACTATCTTGGAATCGAGCATCTTGTAGTCTAGGAATTTTTCCACTAAAAACGTTTTGAGTCCAACATCTTCCATTTTGTATTTCTTGTCCAATGATTCCCAAAGTTCTCTAGTTGTCTTGACTGTGCAATACACATTGTATAATGTGTTATCCAGTCCATTGAGGATGTAGTTTCGGCATAACAAGTCTGCATGTTTCCAAGCCTTAATTACAGTAACTAATTGCCGGTCAGATTCATTCTCCTTCAATGCAAGAGTATCTTCACGGAAGAATCAAGCCAAATTAAAAATGGTCAAATAAAATAGCATTTTCTATTGCCACCTCTTAAATTCAGTGTCATTGAATTTCTCTGGCCTCTCTCCATGGTTCACGGGCACAGTTCCAACCATAAGAGCAAGGGTAGAAGCCACCAAAGGGTTCAAAGTCACCACAGGAGTACTTTCAGTAGTCATTTAGACTGAGATCACAAAGATATATGAATTAATAAAAATCTGTAATTAAATAGATTACTTAAATAAAACAGAATTTGAATATATATATATATATATATTCTTTTTTTTTAGTGAAATAAAGTTTTGCAAAAACTAATCTTATAGTATATATACAAAACCCCAAACCTGACCTAGTTCGGTGTGGGGCGGCAGCGGCAACGGCAACGGCGACGCGCGTGTGTGGTGAACCAAGCATGTGCTAGGTCCTCCCCTTTCCACAAAACTTGGGTGCCTCTTAGGGCTCAAACCTTCATTCTAGATAGTTGTATATATACTCTTTAAAAGCCTTGTACCCATCCTATGTGCGATACAAACTTTTCACAAGCTTCAAACTTTTGTTACCATTTCCAAGTGGTGATGTTTAGAGACAATTTCTCATTCACTCCTTAATGATTTTGAGGAACCCAATACATGATCGTAATCTCCTTATGGAGGAGAACATATTTTCATATGGATCCACCAAAATTAATGTTTGGGACCCACTACAATTTTAACTCAAAGATAGTCAAAAAAATTATCCTCAAAATTCATTCATTCTAACAATTATTTTACCATAAATTCTCGACTAAAAGGAGTCCCAGACATTGCAAGCATGTGTCAGTTTTATCAAACCTTCAATTCACAGTGTCATGGCCTTAATGGAAGAGAGAATATGGTAATGATCAATGGTGTTCAATCATATGGAGTTCAAGATAGAGAAACTTGTTTTTAGTTCTATGTTCCTCCCTTATTTTTACGTTATTTTCTCTTTTTAGTTCTAACTCTTTGCACACGTGGTTACAAAAAAAATTATAAATATGCACAAACACTTCACAATTCATGAACATTGCTTAAGGAAAGAATTGGAAATTGTAACCTTGAGATAGTAATCATTGAGACAATAATCCTTGAGACCTTCCCATCAGAGTCAACCCTATCGAGTTGTATCAATGTAATTTTATTCATGAGAAACAATCAATTTGTACAACAAAGTCATTACAACTCTTCAAATAACAATCAAACTAGTGTCACATGGTGTTTCTCAAATGGAGATGTTTATGGTCATAAAACCTTCTTCTAATACATATTAGACATGGAGAAAGCTGCAATAATTAAGATATAGAGCCCAAAAAGCACATAAGCCATGAAATTGGCACAAGCCAAAAGGCTTTCTTATGGTTTGATAGGTGGCATCCTAAGGGCAGGCTTATGGCCCATCATTTCAATTTTCAAAAGCAAACAAACTGCAAAAGTCTGCCTGGGAGAAAATGAGGACAAATAAACCTCAAGTTGAGTGGACAGACCTAGTTTGGTCCAACAAGACCACCCCAAGATATTCCTTCATCCTTCGGCTTTTGCTTAGAAACAGACTAATGACCAAAGATAAGATTCTTTAAAGGGACTTGATGGATGACAATACTTGTGTCTTATGTAGAAATCAAGATAAAAACCCTGATCGCCTCTTTTTCTAGTGTCCCTTCTCTACCTATGTTTGGAAACATGTGTCGCTAAGGGACCCTACAACCTGATCCCATGAAAAAGTGTTGGCTGTTGCTGAATTCATAAGAACAAACTTTGTTGCCTCAATTAAAAAGTTAGCTCTTGCTACCATTGTAGTGTATCACATCAGGGGGAAAAAATTAGTTGTATATGGAGAAAGAAAGGGTACTTGGAGGAGAATGTCCTCCATATTATTGGGAATGACTTGAGAAGTAGAGTTGCTAATTGAAAAAAAATTCAGAACATGGATGAGAACTGGGAGCTTTGCATGCATTGGGGTATTCATAGATCCATATTTGTTGTATATAATACAAATTGTTAGATATTGGGACGGGCTTGACCCGAACCCATAGCCATTTAGGAATCCACAAGATTTGAATGAGAGTTATGATAAGATTAAAATTCTTATCATTATCTGATTGGTTTCAAATTTTAACCAACACAGATATATATACCACATTTTTAGTTACGCAATGGGTGTAGGAGAATTTTTGGTTATCCGTCAACTCTCTTGGATCCTCTCTCTGTTTTCTCTCTGAGATTTTTATTTCAACCCGATTTTTATTTCATATATTTCCTTCATTGGTATCAGAGTCATAGGCTTATGGTCGTTGATATATGTGTTGTATGCATGGGTATTTATTAAAAAAAATCATGTATTTAACCCACACGATTGATTTTAAAAGATTATTATAAAAACACCTTTTGAAAGATCTGCTATGGTGGATGTGTTCTTTATAAAACCCAATATGTAGCCTTTAAAATTTCATGACAATCCACCATTGGATCTGTGAAACATCTGAGTTTAAAGTTCTGATTTTTAAAGAAAACAGAACTTTAATATAAATTTTTGGGTATTAATACGATCCATAAAACCTTGATTATTATGCATGCAATTTATATTGAATTGTTCTGTGTCGCGAGAGCTTTCTAATGATATATTGAACACAATTTTTCATCGAAAAATGAGTGAGATATAAGGTCCCAAAGTTTGACAGCAGTTATGGCCAAACCTTATTTTTGAAGAAGATGAACTGCAGAGAAATGCAACTCCCACTCTCGGCGGGGCGCGTGGGAGCACGTGCATCATCTTTCGGGGTCTATTTTTTGACACCTCATGAGAGTGGGCCTCACTCACTCATTTTGTGACCCCGTGATATATTTTTTGTAATTTGTTCGCTTTTGGAAATTAGTTTAAATTAATTTTTATTATGAAAAAGTATCAAAAATGTGTTTAAATATTTTTTCAAAAATTCTAGAGAGCTAGATTTGATATTAAAATCACATATCAGTATTTGGTATACTGTTGGAGGTCTAAATTATTTTTTGGTGAATGTTTCACTTATTTTTGATATTTTTGGGGCTTTAACAGTTAGTTTTTTTATCCCAAAAATTAGTTAAAAATTTCAAAAAAATTATTTTAAATGTGAAAAATTCTTGGAAAGGCTCTAAAAATTAGGAATAATTATATTATGTGTGGATCATATTTTTAGGGTCATGTGTGGATCATTTATGAATTAATTATCATATGGATAATTATTTGTTGCATCATTATTATGTAATATTGATCCCCATTAATTGTGAGACCCAAATACCCACTCCTATTATGGCGAGGTGTGATAAAGCCATCCATCAAGACCCATTATATTATTATACATGTAGATGTATGTTATGATTGGATGGACTTATTTAATTGATATTCTAGTACACGTGTTGTTGTGATGTATGGAATAACATGGTTAATTTTGTAATATATGAGATATTGACGCGGCATCCCCATTTATTTTATTGCTTTTAGGAGCTTGATGTAATAGGTTCATTCTACAATAAAATAAATTTTGGAAATGGTTGTATTTATTTATGAAGCCTTGTAAGGGGATGTGTTTTCACTGCAAACTCATATGTGCATAAATTACTTTAGCATGATTTACTAGAATGCCAATTGGGCTTAAGTAGAGTCCATACGCTTTAAAATATGCACATTGATTATTATTATTATTATTATTATTATTATTATTATTATTATTATTATTATGTGGATGAATTAAATTAGTTTAATTCAAAATTATTTTCCTCGAAATTATTTAAAAATATACTCCTGTTTATATAAATGGGAGATGATTATGAGCCTAGCGAAATTTTTGATCTCATAGTGTATAATAGAATAATATTTTTAATTGAATTTCTGGTAGCAGAATAATATGATTAATGTATACTTAAATGTCACCCTGCGCACTATGATAGTAGTGAAATAACCTAAATAAATGTGAATGCCGACCTGACTAACATAAATGCTTAGAATGACTACATCACACATATAGCATATGTGTAGACATTGACCAATAGGAAACATAGTCCAATACTTTGATACATGTAAGCTTGTCATAATTAATTAAATTGTTAAATGTGTTTTATTATGTAGAGCAACATATAAATAAATCTCATTGAAAAACTGTTTGGATTAGTTTTGTGACAATTATAGACTTACCTTTGATGAGTAGCAAATTCTCGCCATATAGTAACTTGGCTCACATTTAAATTTTTTTTTAAAAAAAAAACCTACATGACGCTACTTATTTAAGTAAAAATATTTTTTAAAATAATGCGTCATCTTGAGACAAAAGGTAGAACGCCAAGAGGCGAACTCCTAAACTGACCTTTTGTCGCCTTGGGTGGGCCAAACAAGGCTTTTGGGCTGATATTTATAAACAAGGAAAAGTTGCTAACTAGGGTGAGGCTAAGAAACTTGCATCAAAAGAAAGCAAGAAAGTCAAGTTTCATAGAGGCATGCATGATAGATAATGAGATATATTATAGAATGAGCTGCTATTTAAGAATAAAATGGATCATTTTGCTTGTAGTTGTACTGAGTCAAAGTTGACCATTTTATTCAAAATAGAGAAGAAATTAAGTAAAAGACATAAAATAGCGTGTAAAGAGTGCAACTTTACAATGCTCATAGTGTTTTGTACATTATGCACAAGTGGTAGCATAAGAATTAATCGCTACAAGAGTGAGCTGATTAATTCTTTTAAGCAACATACGGCCTTATGATAAAATAATTGGATATTGGTGTTTGACTAGACGTTTGGTTCACCTCCAATCCAATTGATTTTTATCTTTTTCTCATCTTTAAATTTTAGTCTTTTGGACTGAATGAAACTATTTATTCTTTGTGAAATAATAGTTCAATGTAGATTGATTAGTTTGATCTACCCCATGTTAGAAGCAGCTTCATTATATGAGTATGATAGTGGCTCTGTCTCATTGGATTATTTGATAATTTTGGTCTTATCTCTTTATAGCTCTCTACAATGTTATTTTTTGAACAATAACATGAACACATTAAACTAGATTGGATTGCTAGATTAGCTTGAGAAGACTTGTTGGGGTTATTTGCAAAAATCAGTCTATCAGTGTGTAAACCCTATTTGATTGGAAATGCCTGTAAGAAACCTTATTTGTAAGGTAGACCGGCTCCTTATCAACTAGAGGTAGTCCAAATAGCATATGCAAACTCATGATGTTTTGAAAATTGGGCACATAGTAGAATCTATTATTTTCTTACTTTGTTCCTCGTGCTATAATTGCTCACCTAACTCAAGTATTAGTTGCTTTGAGAATTGCTATAAGCATTAGTTGCTTTAAACATTTGTCAAGATGTTGAGTATTGAAAATGAAGAATTTAAAAATTCTTCACACTAATTGTCTGATTAGTTTAAGACATTTATTTGAGAAAAATGGAGAAATTGGATTTTATTAAATATGGTTGGGTCGATGATGGTGCAAATATGTTTTGTGCAGTCTATATCCTTAATCGAGTGCCCTAAAAATCAGTTCCTTTAAGCTTGAGAATGGTGAAAAGCCTAATTTGGAGGGCTTATCACCATTTGGGATTTATGTGATTTGTTCACATTATTTATTATTTTTGTAAAAACTTGGCCCTAAGTTTTAAAAATGTTAGCTTTTTGAAATATTCTTTTTGAAAGTTTAAAGGGCCATTAGATTTTTAATTGAACACCCCAACTTAAGGAATGACTAAATTGAGTTGCACAATGAGAAAACTTTAAAGGATCTTTAACTTTGTGGGTTAATGGAATCTATAGAAGCCACACCATCTCTCAATGAGGGTGGGAAATTGTTATCTCATTCTAGAATCGCCAAGGATATTTTGGATAGTAGGAATGAGTTGTCGCCTAGTGGGAGTGTACCATTAGTTGGGATTGTATCACTTGAGGAAGATTCTTAAGATCCTTAGTTGTGTAGAAGCAAATATAAAATCTTTTCTTACCGTCTTTATGAGATTGAAGGGAGAAAGTTTTATTATTGTTCCATATGTTTAAGTAAATATTGCTTCTTATATAGAGGCAAAATTTTTCTATTTTAATAGTGTAAAGATGGCTGCTATGAGTGATAAATTGAGCTAAATTAGCAAAGAATCAAACTTTGAGAATGATTTATCTCCTTTTGTGTAGGGGTGATTAACTAGTGTTTATGCCCTATCTTTTTTGAAAATGTCCTATCCTAAAAAGGATATTGACTATGTAGAGAAATTTTTCCTAGTGGTGAGAATTGTCATCATCTACTTTATTCCAATGATTGTCGCACATGTTGGAGCTTAGAAGCTTTCTAGATGAACTTAGACATGATCTCCTCTATGAAGAATTAGACGATGATTCTATGTGGATCAAGTTTTGGGCTTCGAGGTCAATGAAAAAAGAGCGTAAAGTATGCTTACTCAAGTGTTCATTTGTGACCTAAAGATTGTCTATGAAATTTTGGGCTTTAAAGTTAATGAAAAAATAGCGCAAAGTTTGCTTGCTCAAGTGTTCATTTGTAACCTAAAGCCATCGTCAACATAGTGAAACCTTAGATTTCATCGAACAATTGGCTTAACGATGATCAAGTAAGTCACAGATAGTCCAAAGAAAGTATTTTGATCTTTTGTATGATTGCTGACATATATGAAATTTGTTATCACCACGTAGAGATGGGTGTCCTATATTGATGAGGACATAGGTGAAGTAGACTATGCTTGGATTTGAGTTTCATAAAGACTGCCTTAAGGAATTTCTCGTTTTGTCTTGAGAAATCTATAAGTGATCTTGTTAGCACGGTCCTAACTTATCGACAGATTGATATGGGCATACTGTAGTTTTGATCATTGCAATTGGATTAGTAGGGAAAGAGATATTTTTGTGAAATTTCCTATTTGAGCGCAGTTGAGATTCTGAAGTGCACTAGGATGTGTACTCGATTGTTTTTGCAACTCTTATTGATGATTAAATTATTAGAGCAGCTTAGTGTTTTGCTCCTATCAAATTGTTAAAGCAGCTTAGTGTTTTGTTCCTATCAAATTATTAGAGCAACTTAGTTTTTTGCTCATATGGATTGTTAATTATTATAATAGCTTAGTGCTTTGCTTGTATAGATGGTCAAACTATAAGAGTGACTTAGTGTTTGCTCATTGAACTATAATTAGTTGTTTTCTTTGATATCTAAGTGATGTCAATAATACACGATTGGTCACCACAATTGAAGTAGTAATTTAGTTGTGGAGATTCTAGTAGCGCCTTAACATAGCGTCATATAGGCAAGATGATATGTTCATCAACTATGATTATTTGGCAGTTCTAACATATACAAGTATTACGTTCGTCGCAGCTTTATTCCACATTATTAATAAGCTTTACAATCTCGAGGGATATAAGTGTAGGCGATGCCTTTCCTTTTTTGTAGTGTCTTTTGGACTTAGGGTCCATAAGGAAAAAACGGTGTGGACTCGCCACTAGGCTGGAAGCTTAGGCTCGTTTGTAGGCTGGCAGACCAATAGCGATAATGGGAGAACCAAACACATTGGCATTATTTTTCACTACACATGTTTGAGATAGAGTTGTACAAAGGGAGGTGGTCCTAAGCCCATACTTAGTGATGTTTTACATCTTGTGTTAAATAGTTGGGTTTATTTTGGATTTGATATATTGGACACGTGTGACATTATTTCATCATTATATGATTTTGTGTTCATATTGGAATGACTTTTTGATGTTGTGAGCATACATGAAATATGTCAACAGGTTTTGATCGGCTCTCTTATGCGAGTAATCGCCTTGGCGCTTAGATAACGAGCAAGATGAGACATTGAATTCTTAGTTGGTGGGAGAGTTCATCTTTATCATATGTCACCTTGATAATGAGGGTCAAGATGAGATTCTTTTAAGAATTGAGCATGAAAGTTGACCACGCACCTTATGTAACCTGAAGAAAGCCGAATGCGAACTTTCAGATAGGCGCTGAGATAGTGACGAGGGGTGCTGAGATAGCGACGGGATGCTAGTTAGCAACTTGACTAAGATTCGTACGACGTATATTCTTATTTTTATGAGATTGAGATTGACATGCCCAATTGAGTGGGAGCTCTATTGTACCATACATTGCATACTTTATGTGTTATTGATGTGACCTTTAATAAAAAGAGTGACTGAATGTATCCCTGCTTCGTCATTGTGTGAGCTCTGAGAACCACTTTGAGTTCCACTGTGCCCTTTGTGACCTAGGATTACGTTATGAAGAGAGCTTGATGTTGCTACTTTAGCATGTTGCTAAAGGACCATGATTGATACAGTTCGGCGGGGCATGTCTAGGAAAGTAGTTGAGTTTAATTGGATTAACGTGAGTAGTTAGGGAAGATGGTTCCGTAATACACTATTGTGTTGTGACTCATTCCCGAGCGATCTGTTGGTTTATGTGTTTATCGATATGGTCATGAGTACAATACAAATTGAAGGGTTCAAGCATCGCACTGAGATTAGTTCTCGTGAGGGATAAGGGATGCTGAATCTGGTGTAACAAAATAGTCTGGGGCATAAACAAGATCATTTGTTTGTTTGTAATGAGGTACTATGTTAGTGTGATGGTAGCTTGATATAGTACTCCTACCCTGATCTTTCTCGTCCGATCGCACGATCTATTTCCTGTGTGTGGAAAGTGATGTAAAGAACTTAGTACTCACACTATATGGATGAATGGGAGATGTTGGATATTGGGATGGGCTTGACCCGAACCCATAGCCATTTAGGCATCCACAAGATTTGAATAAGAGTTGTGATAAGATTAAAATTCTTATCATTATTTGGTTGGTTTCGAATTTCAACCAATGCAAATATATACCGCGTTTTTAGTTATGCGATGGGTGTGAGAGGATTTTTCATTATCCGTCAACTCTTCTGGATCCTCTCTCCCTTTTCTCTCTAAGATTCTTGCGAGATTACCATCGCGCCTCGCAAGACCTCTGGACTTGAATTATAGAAGTAAAAAGGCAACTCAATTTTGAAGTCGTCCTATTGACAAGAAAGGTTTTTACATCGACGTACATAATAGAGAAGCTCGTAACACAAGTTGGTTCTTTCCATTTTCGCGAACCCGAACTACAAGAGGTAACCGGTTCAGCCCAAGTGTTATTTCATATATTTCCTTCACAAATAATAGTTAAATTTACTGCCTTGTATACTTTTTGCTGGGGCCATGGTCTGTTTGTCGCCCTTTTCTCTGTCTAGTTTTGCTATGTTCAATAAAATTCTTCTTACTTACCCAAATAAAAAAAAACAATCAAACTCATTTTTTTCCTTTTCAGAATACAAATAATAAACTTCTATATTCAGAATGTACACCAATCATCCTAGTCACTATAAGAAACTACTTATGGAAGCCAAAGAGTTCTCCATGCAACTCCATTGAGACCTGAAATAATTAATACCAAAAAATAAGAAAAAAATAGTTAGCTTTCATCTAATTTAGTTCATGACATACATCATTAATTCACAGTGGAGATATATTTATCATATAAGTAAAATCTAAATGGTGAAGAGGTAAAATTTGAAATATGCCCATACATGCGCATATGCATATTACAAGCACAACCATTTTCTTAGTAGAAAATTACATTAATTAAGTGAATGTTGATTAGTTTCATCCCATCATTTTTTTTCTTATGGGTCTGAATCAGAAATTAAATGTAACACAACAGAACATAGGATGCAAATACATATATTTCTAAACATTAAGACCCTTCTATCCTTGCATCATAGTGAATCATCTTTTGTCCATGGCTGCAAAGAACATTTCAAATTCAAATGAACTGATAAAGAACAATGGTAATATCATTTTTTTTCTGTATAATTAGTATAGTACTATGATATGATGATAAACTGTCTTGTTTAGCTCAATTAGATCAACTTCAACGATTGAGTCTTTGATAATTACTTATTCATGTTTTTAAAATTTGAGCGAGTCAAATATGTTTTCAAATATGACTTTTGTTTTAAATACTATTATCCATCTCAACGATTCAAATTATTCTAAATGCATGGTCCAAACTTAACCAAGTTTGTTTTTGTTTCAATACTCAAAATATAATAGTAGGAAGAAGAATGACAATACTATCAAAAAATAGTTTTTTAGTATTGTAGTACCAGTAAAATTTAGTTTTAAGATGATTAAAATAATTTTTACTATTACTATTGCTCTTAATAATAAGATGTTCAGGATAAAAGATTATATCCTCAATAGATTCCTAGCTTGAGTCATGCTTTCAGAGTCTCGTTTTATTTGATATCTGATTCTTGGGGGTCGAATTTTAAATTGGAACCTTATTTTGACTGCTTATGCACTCAAAGGAGCTGTAATTGGTAAGTCAGCGTAAAAAAAAAAAAAAAAACTATGGCATGATAATTAATCTTGTAGTTACCTTGTTCTCATCATGGCACTGTGGTGAAACAACTCCTATTTCTTTCATTTTGACATTATTGCATGAAGCTTTTGTTGTTGCTTCTCCTCGTGTTATGTTAATATCTTGCAGCACAATCCCCTGACATGGAAAGCTCTTACTGCAATCAATTTTTATGGCCATATCAGAAGCACTTGTTCCTGTAATGTTCCGGTACACCACGTTTTTCACTTGCACAGCTGATTTCTGGGATTAAATCAAACACAGATGATTTGCATCAGTGCAATGTTATTCCTTCATGATTATGGTGATTTCTCAGGTTTAATTAGTTTCTTTACCTGTTCTTTACAAGGATCATCTTGGTCACAGTAGTTTTGGTCTATGATTATTGGGTTGGTCACATTATGCATTTTGATATTCTGAAATATAATGTTGCTCGCATTTCCAGATCCTCCCTGCATATAACACTAGGATGAAAATTTTGCTTTTTTTTTTTTTTTTGGGGGGGGGGGGGGGGGGGGGGGTGATAAGTGAACACTTTGGATGTTGACCATGCAATAAAAACATATATATCCTTGAATATATGTGTGTTTATGCTTGAATTGTAAAAGTAATGTTTATATATATATATGTACACACACACACACAGATGCATGCAGGTCAATTGAAGAAATTCACTTACCTGCCATGTTTTGATCCTGACTCCATTTGTAGTATTGGAAAGCTCAGCTCCATTTACTATTATATTTGAAACATAAGCTTTTGAATTTCGAGATCCTAAGCTTCCAACGCTGAGCTCACCGTAAAAAGGAAAAAAGAAAATCAGAATATACTAAGATAATATAAAATAAGTTAATATGCAGAGTGCAAAAAGTTAGAATTAATTATGAAATATTTAATTTGAAATTGGTGTATTTAGAGCTAGTTATTAGGGGTTTGAATCTAGGACCTGATTCCATGACCTGGTCCACAGGTTATATCCATGGCTTGCACTTTCTGGGACCCATTTACGATTGAGATACAGTCATCACCTTCAATACATCAAATCAAGGAGATATATTAGGTATATATATATATATATGTGTGTGTGTGTGTGTGTGTGTGTGTGTGTGTGCGCGTGTGTGGGTGTTGTTAGTATTTTGCATAAAAAAAATTCTGTTCTTTTCAATAAAAGTTTACCTGTTCCTATGACAGAACTTGTAATTTGGATGTTTTGGCTGTTTGTAACATGAATTCCATCAGTGTTGGGGCTATTCTGTGGTGCGGTCACGGTCATATTGGAAGCCTGAACATTCAAACATTTCTGAAAAGAAACATGAATTTGCTGTGCATTTTGGATATTCATGTTCTTCACTACTAAGTTCTTGCAATTGTAGAAGGTTAACGCCTGCCAAAACAAAGTTCTTAATTGGGTAAAAAAAATGAAGAAATTATCTATCCATATCTAGAATAAGATAAGAAGAAAAATGCTCTGATTTATTGTTTTGGTTGGTGTGTTGAAGAGATTATATTGGAGAAAATTTAAAATAATTATATGTTGTCATATAAATAGTACATTATGTCGACAACAACTAAGGGACTTGTATTTCGAAATCGTCAGGTCGAAATTCAGTGGATGTCATTTTTTCTTAGGACCGTTCTATACGGGACGTTATGCCAATTTTAATTGGGCTCTCGTTAGTGAACGGTGAGATTAATCTCCTAAATTAGTTGACCGAATTATCAAAAACAAAATCATCGTAATGAAAAAAAAAAATGGTAATATATAGCATCACTCATAACATTTTTTAAAAGAATTTGTTGCGGGATAGAACCATAAATAGCTGGAGTTGATAGCAACATTGGTCGTCAGTGACTAATAAAAGTCCAAAAACTCCATGTGACAACTGGAAATTGAAGTGTTACTACCATAACCAAATAAACCTGGTCATGTGGAGTCACGCATGGATAGAAATCTCGGTCATACATCATGCACCCTCCTTTTCTTGTTGTTACTCAGATTCGAGTCCATCAATTACAATATTCGATGGTGTATCCATGTAGTCCTAAATTACAACTAGGCCAAAGCAGTAGTAGTTACATTTAGATAACAGCAAACCGTGGCATCTAAAAATTTAAACAATTTTTTTAAGAAAATCTTTTTTGTTTTTGTTTTGTAAGGTCAAGCCAACGGTAATAGCATTTAATCTTGCCCGAATAACATCACGAATAATAATTTTGTTATTTTTAATTTATTTTATAAAATTTTGATTCTCAATTAATGATGTAACAACATAATCCGGATAGTGGGAGAGTTGATTTAAAAGACGTATAATAAATTTAGAGGTCCTGAGTTAAATTTACCATGCTTATAATTGTCGACAAAATTAGAATATTAACTTTCTTTCATAAAAATTAAAATGAAAAATGATGTAACAACGCATCTCTAACGATACATTAAATGATGCAACTGAATTGACCCAATAATAGATCAAGAAACCATATGAGAGTCAAAATCTGGTATAAAAATTTGAGAATGATACGTTACTCCATGAGGAAAGGATGAAAGGTTGAATTTAGCAGCTTTTGGCTTGATCTTTCATCAAATGATACTTACTTGGAGTAACACACAACAAAATCATATCAGAAGTGAGAAGTCTTACCCACAATGGAAAGGGTTTCTACATGATAAAAGATTAAATGAAAAACAATACTTGTCATGCTAATATAACATAATTAAGCTAATATAAAGCCATTAACATACCGTCGGTGCATCCTTGCACGGCTGCATATCAGTAGAAAAAGGGAGTTATAATCAGCCATTGATTAGATAAAGTTGAAAAATGGAAAAGGTTACAATAACAAAAAGAAGAAATATTGGAAGACTTTGATCAGAATTGGAAATGGCTTACAAGAGATTTATTGATTTTGCATGAATTTTGCCACCATATCTTCCCATTGCCATTGATAATTCCATCACCTTCAACTGTTAGATTTTCAACATCGTCAAAGACGAGCCAGTGCCTTCTATCTTTTTTGTAAGCTGATCGATCATCAGATGCTTCAAGGGTTCCATTGATCTGATTTTTTTAATATCATATTGTGTATTGAAGAAAGCTAGAATCCCTCCCTCCCTCTCTAAATATGTATGTGCATACGCATGTGTGTGTGTATATATATATATATATATATATATATATATATATATGTATGTATGTATTTGTATTTAGATATTTAATCTCACCTGCATGGTAAGATCAGACTTGCAGGGACCAGTGAATCTAACTGGCTTAAGAAGATAGTTCCTGTTCTGAGGCACCACAAAAACGGTTCCCATATTTGAACAAGCTGCCTTCCAAGCTTTCCGAAATGCCTGAAAGATTACACATTGATGATCGAACTTTGTAAAATTCACATTTCAAATGATATATATATATATATATATATATATTTATATATATATATATATATATATATATATATATACTTCTCAAACTGTCACATAAATTATAACAATAAGCGAAAAAATATGGAGAATCTAAATCCATCATTGACACTAAGTGGGTACCTTGGTGTCATCAGTTTGGCCATCACCTTCAGCTCCAAAATCATCTACGTTAACTGTTGTTTTAGGTACTGAAGCTGCAAGCTTACCAACTTTATCAAACTTCCTAAACGGAAAGATTGTGCTTTCAAGGTTCATTGAATCCTCGAATTCGCTGTAGTCGATGGTGTTGAAATATGAAGGATATGCTTGAAAATCATAGCCAGATTCTTCCTGAAAATAATAACGTGGTGGGTCCTTATGAAGACTGACATAACATGAAATAGACGAGAGAATAATGATGACGAATGGAAAGAAATTTATTTGGAGAGGCATCATAAGTATTGCTTCTTTTGTAAATAAGAGAGAGATAAAGATTATCCGAAAACTAGGTATGGAGATTGATAGGATCGATGATAAGAGGTATGGAATTGAAGTTATAAATTAAAAATGTCATGATGAGCTACTGTATTTATAGAGGACAGAGCGGGGGAGAGAGGAGATAGAAAGAGACTTGGACAGGGACAGTTCTCCATGATTGTTGAGGTATGGTTTGGGATACACGAGACTTAGACGAAAGGGTCTCTTAGGTGGTTGATGACTTTTGTTCCATACATGCTAGCATGCATAAACATAAAAACATGGATATACATCTACACTATACATCATCAATTAGTGAAATACATATTTTAGAAAACATAAATGACAATACTTGATTCCAAATTAAGTATAGTAGTAAGAGAAATTTCTTCCTACTCAGAATTATGTCATGTATGTAATCACATGAAATATATATATATATATATATCACATGTCTATTTGATTTTAACTAAAATATAAAAAAACATGTGTGCATTGTATACGTGTCAAATATTCATGATTTATAATAAGGATTGAACTTTTAATTTCATCTTTTCCCAAAATGTTTTGATAACACTTACACCAATCCAATGAAAACGCTAATGTAGAATAATTGGCATTTGATTTCATAAATCAATAGTAGCGTTTCAAAACTCGTTTAAAGCAAAGTCGTGTGTGAATCGACGATGATCCGAGGCGACTCAAAAAATGAGTAATGTGTGGATTTTTGATTTTGACCCTCTAATTTTCAGCCACTTGAATTTTTTGATTTCCTAATTGTGTTCAGATTAGTATTAGTAGTTCCTTATTCAACAAATATAAGGAATTATAGTTTCCTAATTATACTAGTAGAAGGAATTAATAGTCTATTAGGATTAGCAGTTTTAGCTCTATAAATATGACGTATTGGACCCTTATTATTCAATTTTATCAATAATAAATTTCGAATTCGAAAGTTCTTTTATTTTTGGGTGAGTAATCCCCGTACGTGCTATTTGGTTATCAAGAAATTCAACGTGTTCAATTCCTATTCACATTTTCGTGTTGCGTTAGCTAGGATTAGAGAGAGGATTTTCCTGACTCAAGGGCAAATGACAGATTTGAGAACACACAAATTCCATTGACTTTTGTGAGATGGAAGCTTTATACGTGGTGAGTGTTGACCATAAGCAACCGTTCATACAGATCAACGATCAGCTTGGTGCACATGAAGATGCACTTATGGGACTCAATCTTAATGTCCCTAGAGACCTCTTAGTCAACATAAACCGTGTCAGAGGATTTGCCCGAGACCAACCTAAAGATAGAGATATACCAGATTGATGTCCCCAAAGGCAACCTGCTTATGGAGGTATGTTAGATTCTGATAATGAGGAGGACTACGAGATTCATAGGTCTATGAGAAAAAAAATGAGAGTTTGAGGATTATCGGATAAAGGCCGACATTGTTGCTTTTAACAGAAATGTTAACATCAAGGATTTTCTTGACTGGATTTATGAGGTTCACCAATTATTGAACATGGTGGAGATTCTAAAGAACAAGATGGTTAAGCTTTTTACTTTTAAATTAAAGGGTGAAGTAGTAGTTTAGTGGAATCAATTGTAGCAAAATCGGTAACGACGAAGCAAGTAACCGGTTTGAACTTGGATGAAGATGGAGCAGTACGTGATAGATAGATTTCTCTTTCCGAATTATGAGTGATACCTATTTTAGGTATACTAGAATTGTACCTAGGGTAGCCGTTCAGTTTTTTGTTATACAATAGACTTTAATAGATTGTGTGTTCGTAATAATCTAGTTGAGACAAAAAGATAGATGGTGGTGCGATATCTGAGTGAACTCAAGCCTTCAATTCGTGATAAACTTGGCTTGTAGGTTTTATGGACTATTGATAAGGTTTATAATATGGTGCTGAAGGTAGAACTGTTGAAGAGAGAAAGAAGGGCTGGGAGTTCAAGTCTAATGCCCTTTCGCAGGAGTTTTCTTGAGTCCTCGTATGTTACGAGTGACAAAGGAAAAGGTATTCAAGCAGCGAAAGTTCAATCTTTTATTCGACCTATCCAGACCCAGTCGCAAGGTGCGAATTATCCAAAGGGAAGTGCTAACAAAGACCCTCCAAAGAAGGTGATTCCCACTTTAAATGCAAATTCTTATGTCAAGCCTACACCTAATAAGTGTTATCGCTATAGGAAACCTAAACAAAGTTCGAATAGGTGTCAAGATTGACATCCTATTAATTATGTTGAGAATGATGAGGCTGTGGAAGAAGTAGATGAAGAGGGACCAGTTGGAGAAGATGATTTTTATGATGTGGCAAAATTCACAGGATAAGATGGAGAACGAGTCAACTATGTGGTGTAGCGGTTTCTGTACATGCGAAAGCAGTTAGACATGAACTAATGCCACAAAATCCTTCGATCATACTATACAGTTAATCGAAAGGTTTATAATTTAATTGTTTATAGTGGTAATTGCAAGAATTTATGGCTAAGAAGCCGGTGGATCATATGAAACTGCATGCAAAAAAACATCATTCTCCTTACATAATTAGTTATATTAAAAAAGAGACCAAAAGCAAAGGTAACATAAATTTATTGTTTTCCTATTTCAATTGGTAAACTTTATCGCGATGAAGTAATTTTTGATATAGTTGATATTGATGGTTGTCATGTGTTGTTAGGTAGAATGGCATTATGATGTTGATATTACTTATAGGGACAAAGATAATGTTTATATGTTCACTTTAGGAGCACACAACTTTTATGACTCCTTCAAAATTTGATTTTATGACTAACAGTTCTAAAGTAGAGGGCAGTCTATGTTAGTTTTATCCAGCTCTGAAGCAAATTTCATGGCTGAAGCTAATGATGCACATGAAGTTTATGTTTTTGTGGTTAAAACATTGGTGATTGAGGATCCAAAGGCAGAAATAGTTGTGGTTGTACCAGAAAAGTTGTAGTCATTGTTAAAAAAGTTCAGCAAGTTAGTTTATGATGATCTGTCTAATTTCTTACCTCTAATAAGGGACATTTAACACCATATTGATCTAGTATTGGGTGCAAGCCTTCCAAGTCTGACCCATTACAAAATAGTCCAAAGGAGAACGAGATTTTGAGAGAGAAGGTAAAAGATTTGCTAAAAAAAAGGGTTCATTCAAGAAAGCATGAGTCCTCGGTTCCACCTTTGTTGGTGCCAAAGAAGAATGACAGTTGGCATATGTGCATAGATTGTAAAGCCATTAACAAGATCACCATCAAGTACAAATTTCTTATTTCATGCTTGGATGACATGCTTGATATGCTTAAGGGTTCAAAGTTATTTCCCAAGATTAATCTTCGTAGTAGCTACTATAAGATTCAAATTAGGCCCGATGATGAATAAAAAACTATGTTCAAAACACAAGATGACTTGTATAAGTGGTTGGTGATGTCTTTTAATTTAACCAATCCATCTAGTACCTTTATGCTAGTCATGAATCAGACTTTGAGGCCTTTTTTTAAGAAATTTATTGTTGTTTACTTTGATGATATCCTTATCTACAATAAATTTGAGCACTTTGATTATCTACGACAGATCCTAACAGTGTTACTAGAAAATAAATTATTCATCAATAATAGAAAGTGTAGTTTTATGACTAATAATTTATTATTTTTGGTCTATGTGGTTAGTGTAAATGACATTCATGTGAATGAATAGAAGGTGTAGATAACAACATTTTATCAAAGATTTATCTGCGATTTTAGTGAAATTACAGAATGCTTGAAGTAGGAAAGTCTAATTGGGGTGAAGAGGTAGAAAAGAGCTTCGCATTGATTAAAGAGAAATTATGCACTACTATAATTTTGGCCTTGCTTAGCTTTGAAAAAATCTTTGAGGTGGAGTGTTATGCGAGTGGAGTTGGCATTGCAGCAATCTTGTCTCAAAAGAAGCGATCAATAGCATTCTTTAGTGAGAAGCTGAATGAGACTCGCCAAAAGCGAAGCACTTATGATCAAGAGTTTTATGTAATTTTTCGAGCTTTGAAGCATTGGAAGCATTACTTTACACAACGAGAGTTTTTGTTATACACAAATCACTAAGCTTTAAAGTATATCAATAGCCAAAAGCACTTGAACAAGATACATATGAGATGGTCCACGTTCCTTCAAAAGTTCCTTTTGTCATTAAACACAAATTTGGTTGCTTGAATTGAGTTGCAGATGCTTTGAGTGAAAGAGCTAATCTTCTTGTGACCTTAGTTCAAGAGGTTGTTGGATATGAGTTCTTGAAGGAGTTGTATGAAGAACATGTTGATTTTAAGGATATTTAAGCCAAGTACAAGGAGTCTCAGGCTATTGCAAATTCCTATGTGCATAAGGAGTACTTGCTCAAGGGAAACCGTTTGTGTGTCCTTCAAATATCATTGCGAG
Organism: Nyssa sinensis; assembly: GCA_008638375.1. Classification (NCBI taxonomy): domain Eukaryota; kingdom Viridiplantae; phylum Streptophyta; class Magnoliopsida; order Cornales; family Nyssaceae; genus Nyssa; species Nyssa sinensis. Next base: position 12,244,655 of record CM018051.1, on the reverse strand, counting down.
AGAAGTTTATTCATGATTTATAAACTAGTGGGTTGAGTGGACACATGGGTAGAGGCAAAATAATAGCAGGCATAGAAAAGATTTACTTTTGGCCACAAGTCAAGATGTACATTGGTAATTATATTCGAAAGTGGTATACTTTCCAAGTATTTAAAGGTTTGTCACAAAACCTTGGGTTTTATACTCATTTACCAACTCGTAAGTCTATTTGGGAAGACTTGTCTATGGACTTAGTGTTGGGACTACATTGAATACAACGAGGGGTGGATTCTGTTTTTGTAGTTGTTGACAGGTCCTCAAAGATAGCTCACTTCATTTTATACTGAAAGACTTCTAATGTTTTACACATAGAACGATTGTTCTTTCGAGAGATTGTTAGACTTCATGGAGTTCCACAGTACAATACTTTAGATCGAGACACAAAGTTCCTTAGCCATTTTTGGATTACTTTGTGATGGATTAACGCAGCATGAAAATGTGAAAGAAAATCGAACACGTCGAATTCTTTAGTAACCAAGAAACAAGGGGATTCCTCACCCAAAAATAAAAAACTCTCAAATCTCAAAATTGAAATATTATTGATAAAATGAATAATAAAGACTATTTACATCATATTTATAGGCTAAGACTACTACTAATCCTAATAGTTATCTACTAATTCCTTAAGCTAGACCTATTACAATTAGAAAACTTATAAATCTCAAAAATAGAGAAATTCAGAATAAATAAAACTGGGAATTTTTGGAGAATTAGAAACTATAGCAAATAAGGAAAACATAGCTGTAAACGGAATCTAATTTTGGAATTTCCTATATAAAGTAATTGCAAATCTAAGACTTACTAAAAATAGTAAAAAAATCTAATTACGTCTAAGTTTGGTTTGTTTGGCCATCTCAGATCAGAATAGGATGTTTTTGGGAATGGGGATGTGGAGGTGACCATTTTTGCTCTGAAACTACTTCAATTTGGACTATTTGCATTCTCACAACTTTAAGAAATCTTCAGTCACTTGTTCTACATCATGGATATTTGAAACTTCCTTGAAGCAAAGTACTACAGCCCATCCCTAAACTAATGTATAGACTAAGGTGATGAATAGAACATTCGGCAACCTAGTTTGTAGTATTTTTGGAAATAGATCCAAATAGTGGGGTCATGATTTGCCACAACCTGAGTTCGCATACAATAGTGTTATTCATAGTGCCAAGGGAAGTCACCTTTTGCAGTTGTCTATATTACTCCGCCAAAGCATATAGTTGACTTGACTTGATTGCCTATGGGCCATGGTATGAATGTTGTAGTAGAAACTATGGCATAACAAGCTCAAGTACTACATGCTGAGGTGAAGCTAAAACTAAAGAAAATTAATGTCAAGTATAAAAAGGCTACAAATAAACACAAGCCAACCAAGGTATTCATGGAATGAGATTATGTTATGGTTTTCTTACGAAAAGAGAGGTTTCAAGGTGGGAGCTACAACAAACTAAAGTAGAAGAAATATGGGATGTAAAAGATTGCACACAAAATCAATGGCAATGCCAATATTATTGATCTACTAGAAGGCATGGATTTTTTAAAGACTTTCAATATTGTTGATCTTTATGGGTACTATCCAAAAGAATCTCTCTATCCAATTATAACTCGAGATCGTGTTCTCTTCAAGTGGAGGGGACTGATGTAGAACAAATGGCATTTGATTTCATAGATCAATGGGAGCATTCCAATCCCATTTGAAGCAAAGTCATGTGTGGTTTGACGATGACCCGAATATAACCCAAAAAAGTTTTAACACAATTTTGACCTGCCAATTTTGACGTAGTTCCTTGATTTTTTTTCAATTTCTTAATTGTGTTCGGATTAAAATTAGTAGTTCCTTCGTTCTGCAAATATAAAGTATTAATAGTTTTCTAATTATACTAGTAGAAGAAATTAGTAGCCTAATAGGATTAGTAGTTTTAGCTCTATAAATATGATGTATTGGACTCTTATTATTCAATTTTATCAATAATATTTCAATTTTAAAATTGGAGAGTTTTTCTTTTGTTGGGTGAGTAATCCTCGTGCTCTTGGTTACCAAGTAATTTGACATGTTCACTTCCTATTCACGTTTTTGTGTTGTGTTACAGCCACCCCACGCCGTCAATCGATATGGTGTGATAATTGTTTATTATGAATTGAAAAACTTCCCTAAACATTCAATATGTAAACTTCCCATCAAATCAAGAATTTAAGAGTGACCATCACACCATATTGATAAAGAAGTTATTTCATGAGCCCTTCACATGGTGTGATAGTTTTTATGATTTTAGTTTTACAGTAGATCTCACATGTACCTAAAAAGTACTAAAATTATAGAGTAATCAATGTCACACTAAATATTTTATCTAACCATCTATTATAATAGTCCTTGCAAGTAATAAAGTGTTCATTAACTATTAACATATTAATACTTTTTTTAATTTTTTCCTTGTAAATTAAACTAAGTAGTAGGAACTTCAAAGTTAGTTTTAGTTATTTTGGAACACTTCCTATAGTGCACAGTGCACAAACAAAAGCTATTTCTAAATCTGGTTGCTTAATTACTTAATATTATATATCTCAATTGTTTTTCTATGATACTTCTACTCAAATAACAAAATTTAGTTAAGCACCAATTCATGTGCCATATATGTAAAAGATCTAATGAAACACACTAGGAAATACTGTAATTTGATTAACACTAAAAAAAACACGATTATTAGCGACGTTCAGAGGTGCCGCTAATAATCCATAAACTGCCGCCAATAACCTTTTGTGGCGTTCACATTCGCGCCGCTAAAAATACTACCAATTGTAATGCCAAAAATACTATTTGTGGCGTTCAGATAAAAACACTGTTATTAATACATATTAGAGGCACTTTAAAACGCCACTAACAAGTGTCGCTAAAAAGTGCATTAGAAGATTGTAAATGCCGCTAATAGCCATTATTAGTTGTGCTCAGACATGCGCGGCTAATAATGGACTATTAGTGCGCACACTATGCGTGGCTAATAATTTACTATTAGTGGCGTACAGTGCACGTGACTAAGAATTCACTATTAGTGGCGCATAACGCGTGCGACTAATAATGAAATTTTAGTGGCGCACACTATGCGTGGCTAATAATTCACTATTGGTGGTGCACAGTGCGCGCGACTAATAATTCACTATTAGTGGCGCATAATGCGCACGACTAATAATGAACTTTTAGTGGCGCATCATGCGCACAACTAATAATAGACTATTAGTGACACACGCTGTGCAGGGCTAATAATGAATTATAAGTGGCATACGTTGTGTCCCGCTAATAATCCATTATTAGCCGCACACAATGTGCGTGACAAATAATGATTTTACATTTTTCCCGCACTACAATTTTCACATTCAATTTTCACCTGTTCAAACGTGTGTCATCAATAATATAATACAATCACATACGTAATAACAGAGTTATGAAATTTGTGCCATAAATATAACAAAATTTAATTACAAATACTATTTCTGAGTAAAAATACAAATTCGTATAGTAAATTAAAAATTGTTTCAAATATACACATTAATGTTTGGAAAAAAAAAAGAAGATGAAAAACGTTTTCGGCCCAACGTAACTCCTTGCCGACACAAGAATCCAGTAATCTAAAAAGAAAAATTCACAATTATTAGATGTGAGTAAACAAATATTAACAAAAAAAAAATAACATTACAAATATTTTTGTTGAATAAGTTGCAAACCGGGCACCCAACTTGTGTACTGTAAGTTTGAGAACATATATTTTATTAGTTCTGAGGTGTGTGAACATATTTTGGTGGTGGTTTGACTGTTTTCAGACATTTTGGGTGATCAAATGCCCAAAATGGGTCATTTTCAACACTTAAGTAAGTCTCAATTTTTTGCATAAGTTACAAACCGAACATACGAATTGTAATTTGTAAGTTTAAGCATGTGTATTTTACTAGTTTAGAGGTGTGTGAATTGTTTTGGTAGTTTTTTGACATTTTCTAGGCATTTTGGCAGTCAAAGGCCTAAAACAGGCCGTTTTCGACACTTAAGTCTATTTTTTTTGCATAGTTTGCAAACCGGATATCCAAATAGTGTTTGGTAAGTTTTATCGCATGTCATTTATTATTTATAAGGTGTGTGAACTAATTTGGGGGTGGTTTGACAATTTTTGGTGATTTTGGGTGATCGAAGGCCCAAAACGGGTTATTTTCGAGACTTAAGTCCCTTTTGTTTTTGCATAAGTTGCAAATCAAGCATTTGAATTGTGTTTTGTAAGTTTGAGCATGTGAATTTTCCTATTTTAGAGGTGTGCGAACTAATTTGGGGGTGTTTTGATGGTTTTCGAGCATTTTGGACTGTCGAAGACCCAAAATGGGCTATTTTCGTCACTTAAGTCCCTTATTTTTGCATAATCTGCAAATTGGGCATACGAATTGTGTTTGTAAGTTTGAGCATGTGTATTTTTTTTTTTTTTTTTTTGTGGTTTCTAAACTATTTTGGTGGTGGATTGAAGATTTTCGAGATTTTGGGCAGTCGAATGCCCAAAACGGCTCATTTTCGACAATTAAGTCTCTTATTTTTGCATAAGTTGCAAACTAAGCATCTGAATTGTACTTTTTAAGTTTAAGCAAATTTATTTTACTATTTTAGAGGTGTTTGAACTATTTTGGTAGTGTTTTGACAATTTTCAGGCATTTTGGGTGGTCAATGGCCCAAAATGGGCCGTTTTCGACACTTAAGTCCTTTTTTTCTTGCATAAATTGCAAATTAGGCATTTGAGTTGCGTTTTGCAAGTTTGAGCATATGTATTTTACTATTTTTGAACTTCTTTGGTGGTGGTTTGACTGTTTTTGGGATTTTGGGCGGTAGAATGCCCAAAACGGGCCATTTTCGACACTTAAATCTCTTTTTTTGCATAAGTTGCAAACCGGGCATCTGAATTATGTTTTGTAAGTTTGAGTATGTGGTTTTTACTATCTTAGAGGTTTTTGAACTGGTTTGGTGGTGATTTCATAGTTTCAGGTATTTTGGGCAGTCAAAGGCCCAATACAGGCCGTTTTCAACACTTAAATCCTTTTTTTTTTTTTTTTTTGCATAAGTTGCAAATCGGGCATCCAAATTCTGTTTTTTAAATTATAACATATGTATTTTACTAGTTTAGAGGTGTGTGAACTTATTTGGTTGTGGTTTGATGGTTTTGGGGTTTTAGGCAGTTGAAGGCCCAAAACAAGCTACTTTCGACACTTTAAGTCATTTGTTTTTCATAAGTTGCAAATAAAGCATACAAATTTTATTTTGTAAGTTTTAGCAAATATATTGTACTAGTTTATAGATGTGTGAACTGGTTTGGTGGTGGTTTGATGGTTTTCAAGCATTTTGGGAGGCCAAAGGCCCAACATGGGTTGTTTTCGACACTTAAGCTCTTTTTTTTGCATAAGTTGCACACCGGGCATCCAAATAATGTATCATAAGTTTTAGAACATCTATTTTATTATTTTCGAGGTTTTTTTAACTAATTTGGTGGTGGTTTGATGGTTTCCAAGCATTTTGGGCAGTCGAAGGCCCAAAACGGGTCATTTTTTACACTTAAGTTCCTTTTTCTTGCATAAGTTGCAAACCGGCCATTGGAATTATTTTTTGTAAGTTTTAGTACATTTATTTTACTATTTTAGAGATGTGTGAACTGGTTTGGTAGTGGTTTGATGGTTTTCAGGATTTTGGGCAGTCGAAGGCCTAGAACGGGCCGTTTTCGACACTTAAGTCCCTTATTTTTGCATAAGTTGCAAAGAGGGCATCCAAATTGTGTTTTGTAAGTTTAAGCACATGTGGTTTACTATTTTATAGGTATGTGAACGGGTTTGGTAATATTTTGACAGTTTTTGGGGTTTTTGGGCAGTCAAAGGCCCAAAATGGGTCGTTTTCGACACTTAAGTCTTTTTTTGTATAAGTTACAAACCAGGCATCCGAATTGTATTTTTTAAGTTTGAGAATTAATATTTTACTATTTTAGAGGTGGTTGAACTGATTTTGGGGTGGTTTTATGGTTTGCAGGCATTTTGGGCTGTCAAAAGCCCAAAACGGCCCATCTTCGACAATTAAGTCCCATTGTTTGCATAAGTTGCAAACCAGGCATAAACATTGTGTTTTATAAGTTTTATAATTTGTATTTTACTATTTTAGAGGTGTGTAAACTGGTCTGATGGTGGCTTGACAATGTTCGGGAATTTCGGGTGGTCAAAGGCCCAAAACGGGCCATTTTCGACAATTAAGTCCTTTTTTTGCATAAGTTCAAAATCAGGCATCGAGATTGTGTTTTGTAAGTTTGAGCACGTGTATTTTAATATTTTAGAGGTGTGTGAAATGTTTTAGTGGTGGTTTGACCATTTTTGGAGATTTTGGGCAGTCAAAGGCCCAAAATGGGCCATTTTTAACACTTAAGTCCCTTATTTTTGCATAAGTTACAAACTGGACATCTAAATTGTGTTTTGTAAGTTTTAGCATGTTTATTTCACTATTTTAGAGGTGTGTGAACTAGTTTGGTGGTGGTTTGACGGCTTCTGAAAATTTTTGGGCGGTCAAAGGCCCAAAATAGGCCTTTTTTTACACTTAAATCCCTTATTTTTCGTAAATTGCAAGCCGGGCATCCGAATTGTATTTTGTAAATTTGAGCGCATGTATTTTACTAGTTTAGAGGTGTGTGAACATTTTAGTGGTAATGTCACATCTTGCACCCCACCCTATGCGGATGCGAAAGATGTGATGCCAGTTAGCCGCCTTGACAGTCTTCGACTGACAATGAGACCAACCAAAGGCAAACTTTTGAACCTTACGATGAATTGCATTCCAAATGTAGGGTCAAAATAGCAGAAATTAAAACCTTTTTAGAGGTCAAAAATAGTCTGGATCATGTCAGATTTTCAGGGTATAACAGGTAGTTTGACGGCTTATGGGATTTTAGGCGGTTAAAGGCCCAAAACAGGCCATTTTCGACACTTAAGTCTATTTTTTTTTGCATAAGTTGCAAATCGGGCATCGAAATAGTGTATTGTAAGTTTGAGCACGTGTAATGTATTAATTGTGAGGTGTGTGAACTAATTTGGTGGTGGCTTGACTATTTTCAGGCATTTTGGGTAGTTTAAGACCCAAAACGAGTCATTTATGACACTTAAGTCTCTTTTTTTGCATAAGATGAAAATCGGGCCTTTGAATTGTGTTTTGTAAGTTTTAGAACATGTATTTAACTAGTTTAAAGGTGTTTGAACTGGTTTGGTAGTGGTCTGACAGTTTTTGGGATTTTGGGTTGTCGAAGGCCCAAAACTGGCCGTTTTCAACACTTAAGTTCCTTTTTATTTGCATAAGTTCAAAATCGGGCAACCGAATTGTGTTTTGTAAGTTTAAGTATGTGTATTTTACTATTTTAGAGGTGTGTGAACTGGTTTGGTGGTGGTTTGATGGTTTTTAGGATTTTGGGCAGTCGAAGGCCCAAAACGAGCCAGTTTCGACACTTAAGTCCCTTTTTTTTTTTTTTGCATAAGTTGTAAATCTGACATCTGAAATGTGTTTTGTAAGTTTGAGCATGTGTACTTTACTAGTTTAGAGGTGTGTGAACTAGTTTAGTGTTAGTTTGATAGTTTTCAAGATTTTGGGCTGTCGAAGGCCCAAAACGGGCCGTTTTCGACACTAAAGTCCCTTATTTTTGCATGAGTAGCAAACCGGGCATCTGAATTATATTTTATAAGTTTTAGCATGTGTATTTTACTATTTTAGAGGTTTTCTAACTGGTTTGGTGGTGGTTTAATGCTTTTCAGGCATTTTGGGTAGTCAAAGGCACAAAATGAACCGTTTTCGACACTTAAGTCCATTATTTTGTAGAAGCTGTAAACCGGACATCTGAATTATGTTTTGTGAGTTTAAGCACGTGTATTTTACTAGTTTAGACGTGTGTGAACTGGTTTGGTGGTGGTTTGACGATTTTCGGGCATTTTAGGCGGTTAAAGGCCCAAAACATTTTCGACACTTAAGTCTTTTTATTGCATAAGTTGTAAAACCGGGCATTCAAATTGTGTTTTGTAAGTTTGAGCACATGTATTTTACTATTTTAGAGGTTTTAAACTAGTTTGGTGGTGGTTTGACGGTTTTCGAGCATTTTAGGTGGTCGAAGGCCCGAAACGAGTCATTTTCGACACTTAAGTCTCTCTTTTTTTGCATAAGTTTTAAATCGAGCATACCAATTGTGTTTTGTAAGTTTGATCAAGTATATTTTACTAGCTTAAAGGTGTGTGAACTGGTTTCATGGTGGTTTGACAATTTTTGGGTATTTTGGGAAGTCAAAGGCCCAAAATAGGCCATTTTGGATACTTAAGTACCTTAGTTTTGCATAAGTTACAAACCAAGCATCCGAATTGTGTTTTATAAGTTTAACATATTTAGTTTACTAGTTAGAGGTGTGTGAACTAGTTTAGTGGTGGTTTGACATTTTTCGGGGCATTTTTAGGCGGTCAAAAGTCCAAAACGAGCCATTTTTAACATTTAAGTCCCTTATTTTTGCATAAGTTGCAAACCGGGCATCCAAATTATGTTTTGTAAGTTTGAGAACATGAATTTTACTATTTTAGAGGTGCGTGAACTGGTTTGGTGGTGGTTTGACAATTTTGAGCATTTTGGGCGATCAAAGGCCCAAAACGGATCATTTTTTACACTTAGATTCCTATTTTTTGCATAAGTTACAAACCGGACATCCAAATAGTGATCTTAAGTTTGAGCATATGTATTTTATTAGTTGTGAGGTTTTTGAACTAATTTTGTGGTGGTTTGATGATTTTTAGGCATTTTGAGCAGTCAAAGGCCCTAAACGGGTCATTTTCTACACACTTAAGTCCATTTTTTTTGCATAAGTTATAAACTGGGCATTAGAATTGTGTTTGTAAGTTTGAGCACATGTATTTTACCAGTTTAGATTTGTGTGAACTGGTTTGGTTGTGGTTTGACGATTTTCGGGCATTTTAAGCTGTCAAAGGCTCAAAACGGGCTATTTTTGACACTTAAGTCCATTTGTTTTGAAAAAGTTGCAAATTAGGCATCAAAATAGTATATCATTAGTTTGAGCACATGTATTTTATTATTTTGGATGTGTGTGAAGTAATCTGGTGGTGGTTTGATGATTTTTGGGCATTTTGGGTGGTCGAAGGCCCAAAATGAGTCGTTTTCGACACTGAAGTCTTTTTTTTTTTTTTTTTGCATAAGTTGCAAACTAGGCATCCAAATTGTGTTTTATAAGTTTGAACACATGTATTTTACCAGTTTAGAGGTGTGTGAATTGGTTTGGTGGTTTAATGGTTTTCAGGCATTTTGGGTGGATGAAGGCCCAAAATGGTCCATTTTCGACGCTAAAGTCCTCTTTTTTTTACACATAAATTGCATTAGATATATGACTTATTTACTAGTTGTAAAAAATGATAAAAATTTTAAACTTACCAAGATTGAGAAGGGCCACCTTGCTACTGTAGTAATGTTTGCACAATCTCTTGAAGATGGGACAACCTCTGCTCCAACTTTGTGTTATAGTGCTCTGATACCTTGGCCCTCTGTGTGGCTACCTAGACTCTCGTGTCTCTGTTCGCAGAAGAAGATGTTGGTGTCGACTAGATACCAGCCTCTTGGCCGCAAACCCATCCACGTCGCCGACCCAAAACGGCCTCGTGTATCTGGTCATCGGTCATCGTGGTCTACTATATGCTAAGAACACACATTTTAGAGCCAGGTCATGCATGAAAGCTTTATATATAAGTCTGTATTTTTTTCAAGTAAAACAAAAGCCACAAAGTAAGAACTAACTCCAAAGGAGCTCAACAACAAAGGAAAAAATCCATAGAGTATGTCCTTGCTAGATAAACCTAACAACGCCAAAAAACCATAAAGTAGGACTAAGCTAGATATTCCAAGCATTAAATAACTTGTTGATGAAAAAAGAGCTCTTATTACAACAAACAACCTCATCTTGGTTCTAACCATTAGGGAAATATCGCAAACAACCACTAAGGGGGCCTACTAGCTTGCCTAAAGACTCTAGCATTTCTTTCTTGCCAAATCTAATAGACAGTAACAGCAAGGGACCATTTCAAAATAAAGGTGTAGAAAGAATTCCTAGTACAGATAAAGAAAAACCAAGACTTAATGTTAGTCTAGTATAGCGGACCTCTATCAGTGTTGTTTTTGGATATAACAATCTGCCAAATCTCAAAAAAAAAGGGGTAGAGAAAGAAGAAATGGTTCTCAGGTTCTTCCTTTCTAGTGTAGCCAAAGAATAAAAGCACTGCAAGGATGATGGCCTTTAAACCAGATTATATTATATTAAAGGATAGTGGGCAGCTTCTCTCTAATATGATCCCAAGCAGCCTTAACATTTTAAATGGAACCTGAAAGAGTCTAGTTGGTGGAGTCATCTTTATCAAAATTCAGATTAAAATGAGTGGCATTAGCAAGGCTTTGGAGATTCCTAGGCCAATACGAGTTGTTGAAGTTGCTAATCTCAACAACCTTGGCCCTTGATCAGCACTAAAGAGAATTAGGAAATAACTCTCTAAATATGACAGAGGAATGCCAAAGATTTTTCTATAAGCAGGTGTTTTCATCATTGTTAATTTGATAAGAGGTCATATTATTAGCATTTGATCTAGTCTTCAAGATTTTGCTCCAGCACCAACTAGAGTTTTGAGGAGATTTGGTGACCCAAAAACTCTTATTTTTTTTAGCCAATACTCATGAATCCATTTGATCCATAGAGTGTCTTTTTTGCAACAGATATACTAAACATGTTTGAGGATCAAAGCCTCATTCTAGTCTTTGATCATTTTAATCCCTAATCCTTATTCTTACTTAGGATTGCATAAAACTTGCCAACTAACTTTAGCTACCGTAAGACTATTAACTTTGCCTACCTAGAGAAAGTCTTTGAGCTTTTTCTCAATATCGTTACGGATTTTCTTAGGTAATATAAGGATAAAACACTAGTAGACTTGGATGGAGTTTTCCTCGATAATAAAAAAATAGAGCACTAGTAGACTTAGATGAAACAAAGAGTGGAGATGATAAGTTAGAGCTTACCAACATAGGACAAAAACTTGTTAGCTCAGTTATTGATCCTCTTTGTGATTTTCTCTATTAAAATTATGTAGTCTTGATGTCTAAGTTTGGAAGTGATTAGAGGAACTCCCAAGTATTTAACTGGGATGTCGCCCACATTGAAACCAAGATAGTTGTTAATGGTATTGATAAGCTCAAGCCTATAACCAACAATGAAGACTTGGCTCTTCATGACATTAGGTTTAAGCCTTGTGTCTTCAAAGACCTGTCGTAAGGTGTGATTAAGAGTTTGAATGATGTGAGTGTTGGCTTCTATAAGAATAAAAATATCGTCTACAAACACTAGGTGACTAAGGGACATTCTATCACATTCAGGGTGGTAAGTGCATTGTTGGTCTTTGATTTGTTTGTTGAGAATTCAAGAAAAAACTTCCATGACTAAAATAAATAGGAAAGGACATAGGGTCCCCTTTGTGCAAACTTCTGCCCCTAAAAAAGTACCCTTCCCAAACCCCATCAATCACTATTGAGTACATGGGAGAAGCTACACATGATATGATCTGGTTCTTAAAAGTTAGAGGGGTATTGATGGCCCGAAGGACTTCATCAAGGAAATCTTATTCCATAATGTCAAAAGATTTTAAAAATCAGCTTTAATTGAGCATCTAGAAAGCTAGTTGTCTCTGACTAGCTCATGCATAAGCAGGATGTTGTTTGAAATGGATCTTCCTTGAGCAAAGGCACCTTGGATAGAATTGATAGAGTGGGGCATGAGGCTTTTTAATCTATTAGAAATGATTTTGGATATGGATTTATAGACCACGTTACAGTAATACCACTAGAAATAATCAGCTTTATTTGTTTTTTTTTCTTTGCATTGCTACCAGTAGTACCACTAGGGATTATGAGATTCTAACCACCTAGATTAGAAATCCTGGAAAAAAAGGTTGGTGGATGTGGTTGGTATGTTTATGGTATGAAGGTGAGGGTGGCAGAGTTTAGGGGTCCTTGTCTAGTGTTTAGCTTCTCCCTATTGTTCTTAGTGTTTTTAAGGTTGGGATTTGAGGTTCTAGTGACAATTTCCATTGTTCCCAGCTTAAAGGGGGAATAGGTTGGGGGTGTAGGGACTTGGGGGGGCTGGATTGCTTTGGAGATTTTTCCTTGAGATTCCAAGAATAACTTTCACTTCTCCTCTTGCTTCTATTTTAGGTTAAGGTTCAATGATTGCTTTAATAATTTCTTTTTCATTGGTTCCTTCTCGAGGCTGGGTTTTCTAATTCACTATAGCTTTGGGACATCTTTCTTTGCTATACCCAAAAACTTGACATTCACTATAACTTCTTGGTAGCCACTTATAATCTATCATTTGCCAACAAATTCCACCATCCCAACTGCAGATAGCAACTTAAGAGGAGACATCTTAAGAAGCTTGAACTTCAATGCATACACAAGCATATGATAATCTTGATCTAGTATTAGTCAGTCTGTTAATGTAGAGGGGAATGCCTATGGTTCTAGCAATTCTACTCAACATTTTGCTAGACCACCATTAGAGTCTAAGACTAAAGAATCTATCCCAAATAGGGACCTTAGTCACTCATTTGCATTCTAGTTAGGTTAATGTTGGAGTTTCAGGATTTGAGGATGAATGGTTTTTGTAAAAAGTCTAGGGGCCCATTTCTAAAATCTTGAACTAGTCTTCTTCATTTGAAAAATCAAAGATGAAGACTCCCAAATCTAGGATATACAAATTCACCTCATTAATATTCCCTAAGACATAGCCAACAATGGAATTTTTCCATCTATCAATTTCTTCTTGAATGTCTTACGGGCCAAACATGCCTTTGTTGATGCCATTCTCAATTTTAAGAGATTCAAATTCTAACTAAAGGCTATTAGTTTTTACTCTATTAGCAAGAAGAATGTTTTTCCACTCTTTATTATTGTCTTGGGGTTGAGGAAGAGGTTGGAAATACACTTTTGATTGGTTTGGGAGAGGGAGAAAGTCAATTTCTGTTGTAGAAGACTGGTGGTAGGAAACAGTAGGGGTGGGTTCGTTGGGAGCAGTTGCTTGATTGATGTAAGGGGTCATAGGTTTCTCAACACTACACAAAAATGGTATGGGGAGGGAAAACTTTGTTCACGTGACCTTGCAAAGGGTAGCATAAAGATTATATTGGCAATCCCACTTTTAATGGATTGCGAGTGCTTAACACTGGCTACCATGAAAGGGAGATTTCTCCTTCTTCTGAGCATTCAAGATTGTTGCCTAAGGGTTAGGGATGGTAAATTGGTGACGGGTTATCGTATGATTGAGGCTCATACCTTACTACAAGGGAGCCCTTGTCGTTACCACCCATTCCTCTTTGAATAATGACTCTACTTAGAAGGTTGTGGTTTGAGTTGGAAGAACCATAACCAGCCTTTTGGGGAACCATTTCACCTTTTAGTATGAGACATATCTCTTGGAGATTTTCATGTGCTTGGATAGTGGCTCCCTAAGGGTAGCAACCTATGCACTAAGAGCAATAATTTTCCTTGTCGCAGCTCTTTGCACAATCTGTCAAGCTTGAATGGCTTAAGGGTCATCCATCTTAGGAACAATGGTGCCATCGGAATCACTATCTTTCATGGTTTTATTATCTTGTCTTTCATGATTCTTATTGTCGTTCATTGAGATCGAGTCACTATCCACCTGATTATGTTTCACTTAAGCTTTTCCAATGTCAATCCATAAAGATCTTATAGATTGAGGGACTAACAAAAGGGGTATGGTGTTTTAGGGTGAGTTGTGACAAGGTTAAAGAGGGGGAGGGGCAATGGGGGTGGGGGGAAATTCAAAATTCTGGTTGTGGGAAAAAAGAGTTTTGCAAGCTTTGGGTGGGTTTTTTTGAGAGAGGTGGAGGGATAAGGGTGGTGTCGCTGAAAGAGAGGCCTTCAGGGACTTGGAGTCGTGGTGGAGGGTTTGCGGATGCTTAGAGAAAAAAGGACACTATGCTTTCTTTTAAGTTTGTATTACATCCATATATATATATATATATATATATATTTACATGCATGGATGCGCACTTGCATCATCTCACGTGTTTGATTTTTTAAGATTTTTAAACAATCATAGTAATATTTAAAGTTCTACAAGGACAAGCTTATTCTCACTCTACTTGCCCAATTAATATTTCGCTCTAACTCATAAAGATAATGAGTGGGAGTGCAAATGAACAAAAATCAACTATGAAAGCGAAAATAGTTCCACTTTTTTACAAAAGATCCTCAAGCTCATGAATCAATAATAGGTCGCCTAATATTGGGAAAAAAGTCGAGTGGTAATGTAGTATAGAGAAATTCCATACTTGTTTTAATCAATTTTAAACATATAGTATAAATAATGTCATGCTAATACTTTAATCTTAATATAAATTACAGATCAAAAATTTAATTTAAATGATCATAAAAATTTCTCATGCTACCTTATCATTTAAAGACATGTCCACAAATATGATATGCTCAAGGTGAAACAATACTCATGATGTCATTGAGAATATGGGCAATTAAAATTTAGTCACTTTTTTTTGAAATTACAAGTCAGTTAGTGGCAGACTTGATTTTAGATAAAAATCTATCTTTATAAGCTAAATTATGAAAGTATCATAAAAATTAGAGCTTTCTACCAAGATTTTACTTTCTTTACACATTTGTTTTTTGGAAGTTTTTTGGGAAGGTTTGATGGACCAAAAAACCATATATCAACCTAACAGCCTAGAAATCCCATCACACACCTTACAAATGATAAAATAGACTTGTACGAACTTACAACACTCGGTTCGGATCACCGCTTTGAAACTTATACAACTTTCTGCTCTAAAAAGACCAATTTTTGGGTTTTTACGGACCAAAATACTAGATATCAGCCTAACAGCCTCGAAACCCCATCACACTCCTCAAAAATAACAAAATAGACTTGTACAAACTTATGGCACTCGGTTCGGATCACTAGTTTGAAACTTATGCAACGTTTTACTCCAAAAAGACCCATTTTGGAATTTTGACTGCTCAAAATGCCTGATATTGGCCTAATGGCCTTGAAACCCCATCACACACCTCGAAAATGATAAAATAGACTTGTACGAACTTACGGCACTCGATTCGGATCATCGGTTTGAAACTTATGCAACTTTCTGCTCCAAAAAGGCTCATTTTAGGATTTTGATAGATCAAAATGCCAGATATCAGCCTAACTACCCCGAAACCCCATCACACACCTAACAAATGCTAAAATAGACTTTCACGAACTTACGACACTCGGTTTGGATCACCGGTTTGAAACTTATGCAACTTTTCGCTCAAAAAGACCCATTTGAGGTTTTAACGGACCAAAACACTGGATATCAACCTAACGAGCCCAAAACCCCATCAGACACCTAAAAATGATAAAATAAACTTGCACAAACTTACGACACTCGGTTTGGATAACCGATTTGAAACTTATACAACTTTCTGCTTCGAAAAGATTGATTTTGGGGTTTTGACGGACCAAACTGCCAGATATCAGCCTAATGAGCCCGTAACCCCATCACACACCTCAAAAATGACAAAATAGACTTGCACGAACTTACGGCACTCAGTTCGAATCACTGATTTTTAACTTATGCTACTTTATGTCGTTCTTACTATTTATGCATGCAAAAAAAAAAATTCACATTTTATGTTCATATATATTTAATAAGTGTTCTAATATATATCATTTGATCTTTATTTTAGATTGATCGTGATTATTGCACCACCGTCTTTCTGTTCTGCATCAGGACTTACTTTTCTCCTTTGTTTTATTTCTTTTCCTGGACATCTGTAGTTACATTTTTTGAAACAATTTTTTATTTTTGTATTTATTGAGAAATTCTACTTTTACAAGTATAAGTAATTGTTAATTTATATATATATATATATATGAATGCATTTCTCTTTTAATATATTCATTTCATAATGTTTGGAATTATTTTATATCAGGACGATCGATACAGGTTTTAAACAGGAATAAAACACCAAAAAAAAAAAAAAAAAATTCAGGTCCAAAGTAGCCTAAAAAAAAAATTAACTTTTAACGACACACACAAAGGCGTCGCTAAAATTCTCAAATATTAGTTTTAGCGACACTTCACAGTCGTCAAAATATACTATTAGCGACGCACAGAGGCCGTCGCTAAATAATTCCAATAACAAACTATTAGCGACGCATTCTAAGCATTGCTAATAAGATACTATTAGCGACGCCCATTGCAATCTCTGCATAGCATTAGCGACGCCGCACTTGATTATTAGTGACACACAATGTGGTTGCTAATAGTGACTTTTAGCAACGCCTATACGTGTGCATGCTGCTAATAATATTAGCAACATGATTACTAGCAACACACCTAGCAACGCACACTTGTGAGTCGCTAATACTATTTAGCGACGCAAATTGGTATTATTAGCGACGCACGTGTGCGTCGTTAAAAATGGTCGTGCGTCGCTAAAAATGGCTTTTCCTGTAGTGAACGTTGTGAAGGTTGCACAAGATTTAGAAGAATAACATCAAATTGAATTGGTGCACAGAGTTATGAGAGTTGTATCTAACCTTGTGTAAGTTGCACCTTATATTTTAGATAGTGACACCCTAACGTTGTAAGGGTTGCATCCGAACTGCTCGAGAAAGTGAGTAACGGTGGAGGTCATGGTTGTCGGTATTTTTCTGTCTATATAAAAAGAGTATAATATATAGTTGAAGAAAAAAGAAGAGAACATAGAGAAAAAGATGAGTAAAAATTGACTTTCCTCCATTGCATACATCTCAAGCACCATTTTATACGATAATTTTTTTATAGTATTTTAAAGGGATGAGATTGTAATTTGTAACAATTCTTTCATCTTTTACTTATTTCTGATTCATATTCAGTTGCAGATTGATAACATCGAATTAAATATGTAAATGTAATTAATACGTATACACACATATATAAATACGCAATATATATATTTGCACACTATATACATCTATACATATACACGCATACATATTTTTTGTATGTGTGTGTGTGTGTGTATATATATATAGATATATATAATTTAGGGTTTGAATGAGAAAGAAATGAGAATGATAGACAAAATGATCTTTTACAAATCGATTAAGGATAATTATAAAAAAAAAATATTAAAATAGTCAAAGTTAATATCTTTTAATTTTTATTCTTTAAGATGATATTTTTATAATTCATTTACTGAGAATGACTAATTCTTAATTTTTAAAAACAAAAAGTGATTCATTTTTAATTGTTGCTTGAGAAGTGGAAGTATTAGGGTTTCTTGCAGCCTTTTATGTTGTTGACTTGACTGAAAAAGTTAGGAAAAAAATAAGATTTTGTAAGCTGACTGAACCAAATTTGTGTGTGAGTAGCTACAAAAGGTTTTCAAGATGTAAATGACAGATAGTGCATGAAATGTTATATAAATAAAATAGCTCATAACGGTACATTGTAGTGTACATTGGTCCCTCACTCTATGACATGCTGTTGCTGATTACACCAACATTCGAAAACTTTGTGTGCTTGGCTCACTGATGCCACCATCGCAAAAAGCTGTCATAATCTGTTTGCGACAATGATAGGTATAGAACTCTTTTCTATTTATCGGACATACATTTTATAATATCATATCATTTAAACAAATTATTTAATTTTTAAAAAATATAAAAATAACATCATATTTATGTAATAAAATATTGCTAATAAAATCAAAATTTCTCTAGTAAAGATGGGTTTGGAGTAAAGGCTTAATTTTTTAAATGTCATAAATGAATGTTAGTTCATCTCTCATTTTCTCTCTCACACACGCACATATTTGGTGTGCAAGAAATTTCATAAAAATAAAATAAAAATTACTTATTTAAATAAAAAAAATATTTAGAATAACTTTTAATAAAATACTTATTTCATATCAAATAAAAATATGAAATAAAAAAATTAAAATTAATATTTTTAAAAAGCCTATTTTACTGTACAAACATGACATAAGAACGAGCAAAGAAAATATGTGAACAGAATGAGGCAAAAGAATTCGTGGTCTGTACACTTTGGTTTCTTATTAAGATCATGACCATCTGGAAGGTGATTCTTACACGTGTCATAATAATTGTAGGGTCTGGTGACATGTGGTGTTAGCGTGGTTGTTGCAGAAGGGGTCATGGAACAATGCATGATTGATTTAGATAAGCATCTAATCATGTTTGGCTAATTGGTTAAGACAAGAAATTGAAGCACCAAGAGATGAAATCGAATTCCATTGATCTTGATCAATCATAAGCACGCAACCTTTCTCAAAAGTCCCATTTTAGTACCGCTAGCTATGATTTGATTTTCTAGAGTACAATATTTCTTTACACATATACATATAATTTAGTAAAATATTAATCATCTTCATCTTCAGTGACAGAAAAGATTATATCTTTATCTTTAATGGGACTTTTGACAGTGACTACCCTAACTAACTCGTAGCTAGCGGTGCTAAAATCAAATCATATAGTAATTCAATAATTAATCGTTTTAATAATAATTTTTTTATCTTTTATGATTATTGATTCTTAATTATTAGAGAATTAATTGAATTTCATTCCGGAATGAATCCTAAAGCTCCTTTTATAGGTTAAAAGGGGAGGCCCAAGCAAAAATCTGAGTGGACCTTGGGCCATGGGCCATTTAAGAGTTGTTGCCCTCATTTGGTTTTTGGATTTGACGAAAGGAAAAGAATGGAACGGTCGTGTTTGGAGCGAAAATCCTTTCTCATTCACACCTTATAAAAAAATATTGACTTTCAAATCCGTTTAAACCCCACAATGGAATGGTTCTATTAAGGTTATCATTTAATTTTTAAATATTTATTTATTTATTAAATTAATTATAAAAATACATTTCAAATAAAACATTATATTGTCGAAATAAAGCATTAGCGAAAAAGGGGCATAATTGGAAAAAAAAAATTGACAGGTTAAATAGATTTCTCAAATAATTTTAGGCTATTATAGAACATCATATTAGTAGTAGAGCATTAAAAATGATGGTTTAAATTCTACCAAATAAATAAACATACACATCAATAGATAATTTGAATAATATTATTTTCTTTGCAAGGACATAATTTTTTCAAGTTTGTCTAAACTTTGGATGTAGACTAAAAGACATCACTATAAGTATTGAATATGTTCCACCCATTTATGGGCTGGATTAGATTGTTTATCCAAGACCCATATTAGAAAGGTTCTATAATATTATAAGTTGATTGAGTTGGTAATAAATTTGTGATAGAGTTATTATAAATTATCATACATGAATTGTAACACTCATTTCCTTCTATCAAAAAATATTTTTTTGAATATGTAACACAAAACTTGTTTGGTAATTTAATCAATATAATTGGGGTTGGAGATGCTTTCACTACAAAGCAGTCGCAAGTCTGACAGAATTTATATTGTTTCCCCTAAATTCATCCTAACAAGGTGGGGTTTGACTAGTTCGTTGATCGGATTAAATTACCAACTCTAATAAAGATCATACAAATTAAATTATGTTTTCGAATATCACAGAATATAAAAGAAAAAATTTAGGAAAAGCAAACAAAATTTTTAATTTTACATATTATCTTTCGTTTCTATTTTATATTTCAATTATATTTGAAATAACTTAATTTCAAATTTTATTTAAGAGAAATTCTGGGAGAAATCGTTTTTCCATTCTTCCTTATTTTTTGCTGAACGCATGAACCAAACAAAACCTAAGTTTTATCTGATTCTTTTAAAAGAAAATACAAAGATATTTGTTGCTGCACTTTCGTCCGCCCACCATAGGCTCTCATGTGAGGTATTGTCCGCTTTGCCCTTGGGCTCACGGCTTTGTCCTTCCTTAAAAGGGCTCTCGTAGGGAAGAAGGCAACTGGGTGCTTATTTGCGACCGCAGTGCCAGACTCCTAACCGATGTGAGACTAAGAGTGTGCAACAGTTGCCCCCTAGTCGTAACTGCAGGAGCATGAGAAGCAGTACGTGACCAGGCCTTCCCACAGACAGCGCCAAGCTGATACTGCACTTTTCTGATTCGTCGAGGCTCTGTTCTTTGTCCTTATGAAATCTGAAAAGAAAGAGAGTCAGGGTGCCGCCGGGATGGCTCCGGCAGTAACCACTCCGATGATGAAGTTAGTAGAGAGTAAAAGAAAAATTGATCAGAAGATAATTGAATGTAAGATAAAAATCCTCCCTCATGCGTACCTTGAAGGTGATAATTATAGGATGACTGTCTGCCAAAGTGGGTAGGGTTTGGTGCCATGAAATCAAGGTTTCACTGTTGTCCGGCGGTGGCAGTCTCATTATGACCACCTGCCTTACTGTCACCATCTGCCTCACTGTTTCGCAGGGCTACCTGCTTCACTGTTCCACATCGCCACCTGCCTCATTGTTCTGAGGTCGGTAGGCCAAGATGATGACGACGACGAGGTCAGTAGTCCGTAGTGCTTTCAATTCAACTATACCGACATCACTTCGGCATATCTAGTTACTTCATGACCTGCACACAACAAAACTAGAGATGTGTCAAGTTCAGGTTAGTTCGCATATTTTTGGCGTATCAATATTTAAGAATTAAAAAGCCTTTGATTTGTCCAAGTGGGTAATGACCTCATAACATTACCTACTTTTTCATTTTTGGTAACTTTTTTTATTTCTTTTTTTTTGGTAAGGAACATTTCCTACTTATTTTTAAAGAGAAGATAAGCGTTTAAATTCCCGCAAATAAAAGAGATCTGAATTACTAAGAATGTACTAACATCATCTTATCAATTGAGTAGGCTTTACCAAAAAAAAAAGGGCCCTTAATTATGTGCAGCTCTAATCTAATCCCAACTTTAAACGTTGAAATCATCCCATATGATAAGTTTGAGATATTTTTCTATGGTTTGGTATATTTTGTGGCAATGTATATTTTCATCACATTTTGTCATATGTATTATGCCCTACTAAAATATGTGGGTTATATCACATTTGACAGAATACTATTGACGAGGCACATTATCATGTCACTATACCGGACTCATTCAAAAAATTTCTGATAAATTTGTTCTCTTCGAACCAAATATACATATTTATATACACATACATGTATGTGTGTGTATGTATATATATATATATATATAATAAGTTTGTTTTCTTTGAACCAAATATACATATTTATATACACATACATGTATGTGTGTGTATGTATATATATAATAAGTTTATCCATTCAATAATTTGTCCTATTGAATGGTTTCAAAGGCACTTGATGAGACTAAGAGAATCCCTTCAAAAAATGGCAACACAATTGGGTCCCTCAATTGCTCATGACTTCACTGGCCCATTCACATGACTGCATCAGTTGCCAATTGCCTCTCTCCACTGCAAACTGCAGGACATGAAAAGTGTTGAGTACAATCTAACACCAAGCTAAAGAAATAAACAAGATTGTGTTTCAGAGAAAGAGATTGTTGGAAAGCAAACTTGATTTTAATAAAATTGTAGATACATATGTTTGTTCATGCATGTAATTAAAGAGTCATATTGATTCATGTATTTAAATATTTTACGAGTCTTGTTTGGAGAATTTAAAAGATGTCTTGAAATAGTAGTCATATTAAATATGATACATGGATGAATACATTTCAGAAATCTATAAATATCCATGTATCCAAAAAGTTCAATAAAAAAAAAAGATGAAAAAGTGAGAGTGGAGGTAAAAGGCGAAAGAGAAAAAAGTGCAAAGGAGTAGAGTAGAGTTGAGTTGAGAATGTATCTAGTAAATATATTAGTGTTTCAAAGTAGAGAAAAATAAGTTTATGTATATATTTCATCCTCTGCTAGTATCTCTAAAATACTTAGTTTGAATTGATTTTTTATTTCTAATTAAGTGATATCAGAATAAAGTTAACAATTTGGTATCAAAACTTCCGCTGACTTTCAACAGAAATAGAGGAATGAAGGAGAAAAATATTGTTTTCATTCATTTTTTATTCCTTTTTTTTTTTTTTTTTTATGGAGGAGTGAATACTCATGCATGTTAATTGCATCATGATTTTTTTGGAGACAGCAAAGCAAATCATACAGAAACACTTTTGTTCTTAATTTACCTTTGTTAAAATTTAATATGCAAAGTTTTTTGCCAATATTACATTCCTTTTAAATATTTGATGTAAAATAGGGGAAATGGTTATTTTTTTTAATATTTCTTGATTATCAATTTTAAAATTGGATTATTTAAACTAATAATTATAAGAATTAATTAATGAAAAGTACCTCAAAATAAGTTTTTACAACCTAAGGTTCAAGGATAAATTTTATAACTCCAAAAGTTTTTTGAGTTTTTAAATTGTGTGGGCTCTATCCAAAAGTGATGAGATGACATCACTATTTTATTCTTAATGACAAATTTGCTCCGACTAACCCCCCATTATAGAGATCGTGTCTCTCACTATTTTGAAAATCAATGTTGAACACCACCATCCGTCATTTTGTCCGTAGGCCAATTAAACTAAGCTAGTAGAATGTTAGTATGATTGTTAATTTGAGTCCTAATAATATTTGATATATTTTAAATAAACTTTATCTTAAATAAGAATTGGGTAATTTATTTTTAATGGGACTAAGAGTCTTTATGAAATAATATATTTAATTTAAGAGAGAATAAAAGTCTTAATTGTATTAGAACTACACTTTATATAATTTATATATGTGTAGCCGTGTGAAGAGATCTCCTGCCGCATGAGAGGAAATTAAATTGCCTTGTGAGCCACAGGAAGAAAGTCATTCCTTGTTCATGTGTTAATCTTAATAAAAAATTCTTTTCATTGAATTCTTCCTTCTTCATTATAATTAAGATCATTAGGATTTGTTTTTTTTATTGCTGAAACATACTGTTGTGTTTTTGTTTTTTGGCTTTGTGTCTATTAGGTTGGTATATGTTTGTTTAGTTCAATAATTAGTATCAGAGTCTGATTTTTAATTCATAAAAATAACTTTGTTTATTTGTACGGTGCACAAATTTGGAAGAAAAATTTCTTTTCTTATTTCGGAGAGTGCGATGATAACTTTTTTTTATTCAAGTGATTTGACATCGAAATTCA
This sequence comes from Nyssa sinensis, assembly GCA_008638375.1. Taxonomy (NCBI): domain Eukaryota; kingdom Viridiplantae; phylum Streptophyta; class Magnoliopsida; order Cornales; family Nyssaceae; genus Nyssa; species Nyssa sinensis. Next base: position 12,221,383 of record CM018051.1, on the reverse strand, counting down.
TTAAAGAAAAACTTACTGCAGATCCAGATGAGAAAATAAGGTGAATACATTTCAAAACTTTAAATTGTATTCATCAAGTATTAGATTATTTTGTTCTTTGTAAAATCGTCTATGTTCAGTCTGTGAAACAAACATGGGATATTCTTAAAATAACATATGTTGGTGTTGATAAGGTGAAAATGTCAGATTACAAAAATTGCATAGAAATTTTGAGTTGTTGCAGATGAAAAAATCATAAACTATTTCTGATTATTTTTCACGAACCACGACGCTTGTTAATGAGATGAGTACTAATGGTGAACAAATAGAAAACCGTCAAATAGTTGAAATTTTTTTTTCGAAACTTGACACTGCAGTTTGAATATAAAGTGACTGCTGTTGAAGAATCTGCTAACTTTGAATACATGACGGTGGATGAATTAGATGGTTCGTTGACGGTTTATGAACACTTGAATGGGAGATCAAAAAATTCAGTGGAAGAAGCTTTACAAGCTCAATTAAATTTGAAGAGGAAAAAGATGAGTCTCAGAATAATCCAGGATTTAATCAACGTTTTCAAGGTTACCAGAACAGAGGCTAGAATCACAACAATAGAGGAGGCAGATGCAATAATGGGTAGAACAGATCTAGTGGAGGAACAGGAAGAGGCAATCAATGACAGAACAACAACCAGTGACACAATAACAATCAGTGGTAGAACAGCAATCAGTGACAGAATAATAATTGGCAGCACAGACTAGACCAAGGAAGAGGGGATGGTAACAATTCTAATCTACAATCTCATAAATCCAATATTCAATGTTTTAATTGTGTCAATTTTGAGCATAAAAAGTCTGATTGCAGATCTAGAAAGTTGAATAATAGAGATCATCAAGCTACTATTACTGAAAATAATCCTGGTGGTAATAATGATTCAGAGACCGTGTTGTTGGCTTGTAACGTGGTAGATAATAATGATGGTACTAAGTGGCATTTGGATACTGGTTGTCATAATTACATGTGTGGTAAGAAATACATGTTTTCTGATTTGGATGAGTGCGTTCGGTCAGAGGTAGAGTTTGAAAATAATTCAAAGATACATGTGATGGGTAAAGGCATAATAGCAATTAGTTTGAAGAATGGATCTCACAAGTATATTTCAGATGTGTTTTATATACTAGGTCTGCAACAAAATTTGTTGAGTATGGGGCAACTTTTAAAGAAAGGTTATGATATGTGAATCCATCATAGAGTTTGCACAATCAATGATGCTCGAATGGGGCTAATAGCGAAGGTAAACGTTGACTCCAAATCGTTTATTTCCATTGAGTATTAAATGTGAGAATTTACCTTACTTTAAATTGATGATGATAATTGGTTATGGCATATGCATTTTGGGTAGATAAATTTTGGCAGTCTTAATTTTCTTGCTAGAAAACATTAGGTTTCTAGTTTGCCTGAATCCCAAACAGAGTTTGTGAGACTTGTGTTATGGGAAAGAAACACAGAGATGCGTTTCCTACAAGAAATTCATGGAGAGCGAAAAGACCTTTGAAGTTGATTCACTGAAATTTGTGTGCAGTGGAGTTACCTTTTTATGGTGGAAGTAGGTACTTTATTACTTTCACTGATGATTTTAGCAAAAAAGCATGGGTTTATTTTTTACAACATAAATCTAATGCTTGTAATACTTTTAAAAAATTCAAGTCCTATGTTGAAAAGTGAAGTAGATTTCAAATTAAAACTTTGAGAACTGATAGGGGTATAGAGTATCTTGTTTGTGAAGATTTTTTAAAGAAACATAGTATTAGGCATTAGTTAACTACTAGATATGCTCCACAACAAAACGGAGTGATAGAGAGAAAGAATAGAACTGTTATGGATATGGTTAGATATATGTTGAAATTTAAAAAATTTTCTAAAGAATTTTGGGCTAAAGCGGTTGCTTATGCTATTTATGTTTTAAATATGTGCCCTACTAGAAGTGTTTCTAACAAAACCCCATAAGAAGCTTGGGAGTGGACAAAAGCCTATTATTAAACACCTAAAGGTATTTGGATACATTGCATGTGCTTATGTGCCAAATCATCTTAGAAAGAAACTTGATGATAGAGATGAAAAGTGTATTTTCATTGGCTACAATCAATTTTCAAAAGCCTACAAGTTGTACAATCCAATAATATAGAAGGTAATTATTAGTCGTGATGTAACTTTTGATGAACAAGGAGTTTGGGATTGGTCTCAGAATGATCAAATCCAACCAGCTTTAACTTTTAATAATGCAGATCCGCAAATTAAAATATAGAATGAGCCTCAGATTCGTGATCCTCCGTCTTCAGATGTGTCATCATCTTATGCAGAGTCTTCTAAGCGTCCTCAACGCCAACGCCACTTGCCTACTCGCTTACAAGATTATGTTGTTCGTAGTGATAATGAGCCAACTAATGAAGATTTGGTGAGTTTTTCTTTATTTGCAGATTGTGGTCCAGTAACTTTTGAAGAAGCCTCTCGTGATGATCATTGGATTAAAGCCATGGATAATGAGATTCATGCAATTGAGAAGAACAACACATGGCAACTTACTACTCTTCCTAATGATAAGAAACCAATTGGTGTAAAGTGAGTGTACAAGACAAAGTATAGGCCCAATAGTGAGGTAGATCACTTCAAAGTGAGATTGGTGGCTAAGGGCTACAAGCAAAAGCTAGGTATTGATTATTTTGAGGTGTTTGCTCCTATTTCTATACTCGATATAGTTCGTATGTTTGTTTCTCTTGCTGCTCAAAATAATTAGAAAATTTTTCAAATGGATGTTAAATACGAGTTCTTGAATGGTGTACTTGAAGAAAAGGTTTATGTTGAGTAACCTGCTGGCTATGTGATAAAGAGGCATAAAAACAAAGTCTTTAGATTGAATAAGGTCTTGTATAGATTGAAGCAAACGCCTAGAGCGTGGTATATACGTATTGATTCTTATTTTGTTAAGCATAGCTTTGAGAGATGTCCTTATAAGCATACTTTATTTATCAAATCTAATTCACATGGTGATATTTTTATTGTGTGCTTATATGTTGATGATTTGATATTTATTCGCAATAATCCAAAGTTGATTTCAGAATTCAGGGAGGTTATAATTGTTCATTTTGAGATGACAGATATGGGACTGATGTCTTTTTTCCTTGGAATTGAAGTTGTTCAAACAAATGGTGGAATTTTCATTTCACATAAAAAAATATGTCAGTGATCTTTTGAAAAGGTTCAAAATGCACAAGTCCAATCCAATTTTGGCTCCAGTTGAGGAGATGTTGAAGTTGGTAAGAGATGGGATAGGTGATATTGTGAATCCAACCTACTTTAAAAGGTTGGTGGGAAGCTTGAGATATTTGATCTCTACTAGGCCAGACATTATGTTTGGTATTGGGTTGATTAGTAGATTCATGGAGACTCACTTGCAAGCTGCCAAACAAATTTTGCGATACATTCGAGTTACGTAAAGTGATGATATGTTTTACTCATCTTCTAAAAATTTGGAACTTGTTGGCTATATAGATAGTGATTGGGCAGGTAATACTGAGAGGCGAAAGAGTACTTCAGGCTATGTCTTTCATCTTAGTTCTGGTGTATTTTCTTAGTCTTCTAAAAAGCAGTAAGTTGTTGCTCTTTCAATAGCAGAGGTAGAGTATATTGCAGTAGGGAATACAGCTACTCAAACAGTTTGGTTGTGGCGTATGCTTGGTGTTCTACAACACGAGCAGATGGTCATACTACAATATTTTTTAATAGCAAGTCAGCTATTGCTTTAACAAAGAATCTAGTTTTTCATGGGAAAAGCAAGCACATTGATATCAAGTTTCACTTCATTCGTAACTTGGTGAATTACAAGGAGATCTAGCTTGAGTTTTGTCCTTCTGAAGAATAAGTTGCAAATATTTTTACAAAGCCGCTCAAAGCAGATTCCTTTTTGAAGTTGAAGAGATTGCTTGGCATGGTAAAACTTGAAGAACTTGATTTAAGGGATGCAATGTGATCCAATTAAACCAAGCTAGTAGAGTGTTTGTAGGACTCTTAATTTTGAAGTCTAATAGTATTTGATAAATTTTAGATAAACCTTATCTTTAATAAGAGTTGGGTAATTTATTCTTAGTGAGACTAGGAGTCTTTATCTTAGTAGTAGTATATTGAATTTGAGTGAGAATAGAAGTCTTAGTTGTATTAGAACTACACTTTATATAATTTATATATGTGTAGTCATGAGAAGAGATCTCCTACCGCATGAGAGTCAATTAAATTTCCCTGTGAGCCATAGGAAGAAAGTCATTCCCTGTTCAAGTGTTAATCTTAATAAAAAAATTCTTTTCGTTGAATTATTCTTTTCTTCATTATAATTAAGATCATTGGGATTTGTTTTTTTTTTTATTGCTGAAACGTACTGCTACGTTTTTTTTTTTTTTTTTTGCTTCGTGTCTATTAAGTTGGTATATGTTTTGAAGAAATAAAGAAGAGAAAGGAATTTATATTTATTTCTGTGTATTTAAAACTGTACAATATGAGGGCTATTTATAGGTACAATATGAGAATACAATGTGGTAGTGTATCCGATGTGGGACAAAGTGGTATGAGTAATCTAGAATATTCTAACATCCCCCCTCAAACTCGAGAGGACGAAGTCAACTGGAGTTTGGAAACAAGATCACGGAGTCGACCAGAAGGATGAGACTTCATGAAAATATCAGCAAGTTGATCTTCAGACAAGACAGAGCGAAGATCCAAGGTGCCCTGCTGAAGATGGTGCCGAATGAAGTGACAATCAATTTCAATATGTTTGGTGCGCTCATTAAAGACATCATTGTGAGCAATCTGGATGGCGCTCCGATTATCACAATAAAGAGGAGAACTAGTTAGCTGAGGAGCACCCATGTCGGTCAAAAGCCATCGTAACTACAAAAGTTCAGCTGTAGTATCAGCAAGGGCACGATACTCAGCCTCAGTACTAGAGCGGGCAACAATAGTCTGCTTCTTACTCCGCCAAGAAATGAGAGAGGTGCCGAGTAAGAAACAGTAGCCCGTGGTGAAGCGACGGTCGGTAGGATCACCAGCCCAATCAGCATCAGAATAGGAGCGGAGCTCAAGAGATGAGCGAGAGGAAAAGTGAAGGCCATGAAATAGAGTTCCCTTGACATACCGTAAAATGTGAAGAACAGCAGCATAGTGGGTAGAGCGAGGGGCACTCATAAACTGGCTAACCAGATGAACAGCATAGGAAATGTCTGGTCGAGTAACAGTAAGATAAATGAGACTACCGACCAATTGTCGATACAGAGTAGCATCAGGGAGAGATTCACCATTAGTAACAAGTAATCGAACATTAGGATCAAGCGGAGAAGTGCATGTTTTGCTGTCAGTCAAGCCGGCCTTAGAAAGCAAGTCGGATGCATACTTAGCTTGAGAGAGATAATAACCATCAGATCCAAATGTAACCTCAAGACCCAGAAAGTAGTTAAGCTGCCCCAAGTCCTTCATCTCAAAGTTCTGACTCAAGAAGTGCTGAAGATCTCGAATACCAGAGAGATCATCGCCTGTAATGATCATGTCATCGACATAAAGAAGAATAAGAATAATACCAGCACCAGTGGTCCGAAAGAAAAGAGCTGAGTCATAGGCACTAGGGGTAAACCCCTGTTGAGCAACAACACAACTGAATTTAGCAAACCAGGCTCGGGGAGCTTGTTTGAGATCGTAGAGAGCACGCCGAAGACGAAAAACGGTGTGAGGAGGATAGGCATAACCAGGGGGAGGATGCATATAAACTTCCTCAGCAAGATCACCATTCAATAATGCATTTTTGACATCCATCTGAAACAGTTGCCAATGACGCACAGCAGCAATGGCAAGCAAGGAGCGGACAGAGGTAAGACGAGCAACAGGGGCAAAAGTCTCCTCATAGTCAATACCATACTCTTGAGAGAAACCCTTAGCAACAAGACGAGCTTTGTAGCGTTCCACTGATCCATCTGAGCGAGTCTTGATTTTGTAGACCCACTTACATCCAACTGCAGACTTGCCAGGAGGTAAATCCACCAAGTCCCAAGTATGAGTTTTAGTGAGAGCTTCTAGTTCATCAGACATAGCTTTCTGCCAAAGAGGGTCAGCACTAGCCTCACGATAACTGTGAGGTTCGTGAAGGGTAGCAAGAGCATAATAACAATGAAAATCTTGAAGATGAGAAGGATGAGCTCTTACTCTAGTGGATTGACGAAGTGCAGGTACCTGGATAGGCTCGGAGGTAGTTGATGGATCAAGAGTATCAGCAGACGTGTCAGATGACTCTGAGACAGGCGAAGAAGGAACATCTGAGGAGCTTGGCATCTCTGCAGAGGAGTCAGGAAATAAAGCAATAGAGGGGTCAGTAAAGATAGGAGCATAACTGATAGACGACTGCGGAAAAGGAGAAATACTCGTAAACATCTTATGTTCCCAAAACTCGACATGACGAGAAATACGAAGACGTTTAGCGATGGGATCATAACAACGATAACCCTTTTGAGTGAGACCATAACCAAGGAGACAACAAAGTCTAGATCGAGGTTCAAGTTTGGTGCGTTCATGTGAGGGAAGAGTGACAAAACAAACACAACCAAAAACGCGAAGTAATGAATAGTTAGGAACTGTACCATGGAGAAGCTCAAAAGGAGTTTTATTTTGTATAGTGGGTGAGGGAACACGATTGATGGTATAGACAGCAGTAAGAGCAGCTTCGCCCCAAAAACGTTCTGGAATAGAGGCAGAGATGAGAAGTGCTCTTACTGTATCCAGAATGTGACGATGTTTACGTTCTGCTCGACCATTTTGTTGTGAGGTGTATGGACAAGAATGGTGAGAGATTGTCCCATTGTGCTGTAAAAGGGCAAGAAATGATTTATCTTTGTATTCCATTGCATTATCTGAACGAAAAGTTTTAATAGTACAAGAAAATTGAGTTTGCACCATTTTGTGAAAATTTTGGTAAACAATGGTGAGTTCAGACCTATGCTGCAAAAGATATATCCAAGTATAACGATTGTAATCATCCACAAAGATAACAAAATAACGAGATCCCCCCTCAGTCGGTGTCGGGGCAGGACCCCATATATCAGAATGAACTAAGTCAAAAGGAGCTGCGAAAAAAGAGGCACTTTTATTAAAGGATAAATGTGTTTGTTTTCCAAGATGACATGACACACAATCAAAGGACTGAAATTTAACTGGACCTATATGACCCTGAGAAGCCAAGAACTGGACACGTGGAAGTGAGGCATGACCCAACCGGGAGTGCCACAAACTGGAAGTAACTGTAATGGCAGCCCTGGAAGTGTTTGTGGAAGAAGGAATCTGTAGAGATGTGAGCTCAAAAAGACGTCCAACTTTACGGCCTGTCCCAAGCAGCTGACCCATCCGTGAATCCTGTACATCAACACCCTTGTTAGAAAATTTCAGATCAAGGCCTAACTCACAAAGTTGTCCAACAGAAAGAAGATTTAAGGATAATTGAGGCACAAGGTAAGTATCACTGACAGATAAATTAGAGGTAGAAATAGACCCTACGTGACTAACAGGCATATGAGATCCATTGGCAATGTATATTGCAGGATTGGGAGAAAGAGCAGTTTTATGAGAGAAGATGGTGGAATCAGATGTCATATGGTTACAACAAGCAGAGTCTATAAACCACTGAGATTTACCTGGAGTGACGGACAAGGCAGTGGAGGATTGGGACAAAACCTGATGAATTAAGGCTGTTACGTCAGCTGCAGTGAGAGGAGTGGATGGAGATGAAGACTCGGGTGCAGAGGAAGTAGAGGAAGCAAGCGCAGCTGTCTGGTGAGCAGGAGTAGATGAGGAGACCGTAGCTGTCTGTCGGGAAGCTTGTCGTCGCTGATAAGACTTGTACTTGCGACATTCATCAATGGTATGACCACGGAAATTACACCACTGGCAAAGACGGATCGGGGAGTTGGATTGTGATGATGGACGGCCAGTAGAAGATGGTGAAGGACCACGAGAAGCAGTGGCAAGAACCATATCAGATGATTGCATCTTCATAGTGGAACGACGAGTTTCTTCAGAGATGAGTTCAGAAACAGCAGCATCTAAAGTCGGAAGTGGTTGACGATGAAGAAGAGAGGCTCGAGTAGACTCAAAATCATCACGAAGAGCCATCATAAAGTGCATAAACTTCCGTCGATCAAGCCAGGCAGCAAATGTTTGAATGTCTTGAGCACATGCTAACTTTGGATCTGCGGCAGATAATTGTTCCCAAAGATGATTGGTCTGAGAATAAAAATCAGCAATAGACTGACCTGTGTCCTAACGCATCTGATAAAGTTTAACTTCTAGTTGAAACTCTAAGGAAGCATCATAGGTGCAGTTGTATCTTTTGGCCAGAAAATCCCAAGCAACCTTAGCATTCCCAAGTCTTGGAAGGAGACTGTTGATGGATGGAACAGAGGTGTTGATGAACCAAGACAAAATCTTGTAGTGCATACTACCCCATTCTTCTAGACGAGTTGAAAACGCCTCTTCTGTCTCACTTGCCTTCTGTGTCGGTGTAGCAAGGTCTCCAGTCACATAACGCCATAAGCGGCGGCCTTTCAAAAAAACCTCCATATTCTGAGCCCACATACTATAATTGGATCCATCCAATATTATGTCTATAGGCCGAACAATAGAATCGAGATTTGATACAGATTGAGACATATCGAATCTTCAAACGTATAAGCAGATAGGAAAAAATGAAAGCAGGACAAAAACTGAGCAGAATGCACCCAATTTGAAAAAGTCAACAGTCAAAGTCAAAGTCAATGGTCAACGGTCAAAGTCTATGGTCAATGCTGATGTGGCGACGGAAGCTGAAGTGGATCTAGGGCTGACATGGCAGTGACGTGACTAGGGCTGACGTGGCAGTGACGTGGCTAGGGCTAACGTGGCAGCACAAGGATAAGGCTGGCGCGTGGGGCGCGTGGGCGGCACGGCACGGCGGAACTTCGGGAGGCGCTTGAAGGCGCGTGGCAGCTCCGATTGGGGCGATCTTGGCTGCGTTGGACTCCTCTCTGAATGGACTGTCCAATGGTGGTGGCACCTTTGTGAGGTGGTGACGGGAACAGTGTAAAATTGAGGAAAACAGAGAGGAATGGCGGTGCGTTGTAGCTCGTGAGGTAAGATACCGTCACAAGGAAGAGCACCAAATATTTGCTGAAAGAACGGCTGAAAAAACAAGACTACAGGCCACAAGTTTGTGGCTCTAATACCATGAAGAAATAAAGAAGAGAAAGGAATTTATATTTATTTCTGTGTATTTAAAACTGTACAATATGAGGGCTATTTATAGGTATAATATGAGAATACAATGTAGGAGTGTATCCGATGTGGGACAAAGTGGTATGAATAATCTAGAATATTCTAACATGTTTGTTTAGTTCAACATGGCCCATTTAGAGAGAGAGAGATTGCGTATTTAGAGAGAAATTTTCAAAGCTTTGAGACTGTGTGTTCATCGTTGGCATTAAAAGCAACCAACCTACATGTCACAAATTCCAAAAGGTAGACCACTATTCAACTGTTAATCGCTGGCATTTTAGATTATATGAATTCTGTGCAAAGTGCTTTGTTGGCATATTTTTGGTCTTTCTCTTGCTCTAATATGAGATTTGATCTGTATGTTTTTCATGTTTCCTACATCTATTTTTTTATTGCAAAATGTGAAAACAAATATTTTTGAGATCTTGAAGTTTCTATTAATTTCCAAACCTTGTTTTAGATTTGTATGTATTTTTTTAGATCTATATTGCTTAAAATGCCATCCCTACTTTAACTCTTTCATGTTGTTTAATTTTACGGTTCATGAGCATGAAGGCCATCATTGATTTATTATCGATTCATTTAGAAAGGGAAAATGCTAATCATGAGAAGTTAGAACCAGTCAATGGATAGATCTATTCTTTGATTCTTCTTTATGTATTACTTATAAAAGTAACAGCTTCACTATTGGTACTTTTTTTTTTTTCAAATTGGTTTCCAGGTTTGCTTGATTAGATATGTTCTTCAGCAACCACGTGAGAATATTCATGTGGGTCTAGGGGAAGTTGCTGTGGAGATATTTAGCAAGTGTAGATGATGATGTTTGTGGTGGTGGTAGTATTAGTAGGAGTTTTAGTAGGAGTTTTAGTTGATGTTGGATTAATGTAACTCCTTGCCTACTCATGACCCAACAGTGACATGGGTAAATGGCTAATGCGACCTCTGATTGCATTAAAACATAGACAACAATAGGCATCCTGATGTCTATTTTTCAACAATCTATTTGCTTTAAAGTTTTGATTGCATTTGTAGTAGTAAAATAAAGAAATCTTGTTCTTCAATGAATTTATCTCCAATGCAATTGGGAACAAATTACTTTTTTGTTAAAAAGTAGACTCCTAGATATTTCTAATGTTATAAATTTTGTAAAGTGTTGTTAAAACAAAGTGTTGGGGGAGTGGGTGTTGGTTGATTAATAGTATTGACAAAATCTTGTTGATGTCAGTGGATTAGAGTAATTATGTTTCACAAAAAAAAAAATTAGACAGATAATTTCTTGGCATAGAATTTTCTTTGTTGCTATATACTTTTTTAGTTGTGTATTTTTTCTCTATCTAATTTGTTTGTTTTATCAATGTTGGGGTATTATCACTTTCCTAAGGAACAAAAGTTGTTTAATGCATTATTAAAAATATGTATAATACTTCTTTTTATTTAAGAAATTTCTCAAAATTCTCTATCCGAAGACAAAGAATTTTTGACAAAAATTCTCTATTGAAAATATATTGACAGAATTTTTATTTTTTATTTTTGTTTTATCAATATTAGAGTATTACCACTTTCCTAAAAAATAAAAATTGTTTAATGCAATGTTAAAAACATGTGTAATATTTTTTTTGTTGAAAGAATTTCTCATATTTCTCTGTTCGGAATAGAGAATATTCCCTATCTTGGTTCCGTGGAAGAAAATTCTCTGTAAAAAAAATTTGATTTTTTTTTTACAAAATTTCTTATACAATATGTATCTTGTTAGAGAGATCTCGATTTTTAAAATCCAAATATATAATTTTTATACAAAACAGACTTATATATTGTAAGTTATTTAATTTTGAAGTTTCACAAACAAAAAAGTGATAACATGACATTGCTGAAAGAGATTAAGGTAGAAATAAGTTGTTTCCTCCAGGTTTAATTTTGCAAGGAAGGGCATTTTGGTCACCAAATTTTCTTGGGACTTTTTGGATTAATATATTTTGGGTGGGACCTTGTACTAATTAAATACTTTATGTGAGATCTAGGACTGTATCTCCTTAATTATAATTATGTTGCATATATTCCACAGTTTGTTTTAAGATAAAGCCCTAACCTAGGTATTTTTGTGGCAGGATGGAAATAAAGTCACATTTTTTTAACGAATAGTAAGACTTGAACCCATGACCTCTCCTTTAGGAGAGGCATGAATGACCAATTGAACTAATCCTAATTGATTAATTGGCTACTCTTATTGTTAAAGAAATAGGAACTTTTATAAGCATAATGTACATTTATTGAAGGAAAATGCTAAAATAACGGATTTTCTCACCTTATTTTTTCAATCCGAGGGATAAGGGGATGAGATGATAATGGATCATGTCAACTTGTGTCTAAGAATGAGAAAAATCCGTTATATATAACAATATTCTTTATTGAAGCAGTTAATATTACTTCATAAAAAAATAGTGATTTATTGCACATGTATTTATATACATATTGGTGCATATATATTCACATAAGTATAGAATACGTCATCGTAACACCTACTCTAACAAAAACTTGTGTTGCTTTAATTTGGAAATTGAGTTTTCCTATACATTTACACAAGACCAACTACATGGGTGAAGGTAGAAAAAAGTTTTGGAGGACAAAAATTTTTAAGGTAAATTCCTTTTCTAAGATTTGGGAGAAATATATAAAGAAATTTTTTTTTTTCAAACTTAGTCAAACTAGGAGGCTATAGGAGGCTAGAGATTTTGGAGGACAAAATTTTTCAAGATAAATTCTTTTTCTAAGATTTGGGAGAAATATATAAAGAAATTTTTTTTTTCAAACTTTGTCAAATTAAGAGGTAACAATCATTACTAAGTCTAATCGTGTTAATTTTTATGACACAAACATAACTTTTTTATTAAACAGATTAACACGAGATAACTCGACTAACTCATTTAATAAATAAATTTTATAAAATAAAATAATCCGACACAACCCGAATAACTTGTTTAGCTATTAAACATATGTCACATGAATGACCTATTTCAATAAATTATATATCATTCTTAACTAAAAGGTTTCTTTTTTTTAACTATTATACTTTTATTACTTTATTTGTAATATTAATAATTATAATACTTATATTCATAATTAAAGTTAATAATTTTTAAATTATTTTTTATATTATTGATATTATAATAGAGAAAAATATTTATTAATTGTGTTATTCGTTGAATGTTAAATTCGAGTCACTAGGTATATTTTAATAAACGAATTAATCAGGTCAATCATAACACTACTTGAATAGTGATTCAAATATAATTTTTTAAAAAAAATTTTGAAATATATTTTTTAAAAATTATGAAAATACATTTAGATATAATAATCTAAATTTTAAAAAATTAAAAAAATTTATTTTAAATCATGCATCCCGTATTTTGAAATTAAAAAATTATTTTTAAAAATATAAACAAACATAGTCTAATATTTTGAGCTCGCGGTTTTGCGTCACATGTTGTCAGCCGTACCCGGCTCCCGGCTTTGGTTCTTATCCCAGCCCATCTACAACATTCGAACTCCAAACCCAGCAGTAATTAAACAATTTCTTCAAATAGATTTCAATTTACTTTTGTCTCTCCAAATACTGTTCAGTACAACGATACAAAACAATCAATCTAAAACACACCCTATAATCTAAACTGAAAGTAGAGCTGGAAGCGGAAGAAGAACGAATCGCTTCTCTAATCCAAAAATGTCCAAACATGCGAATTCTCCGCCAAATCCACGCACGTCTTCTCACTCACCCATGGCCCATCTCCACCTTTTCCTTCGCTCTGAGCAAAATCGTTGGCTTTTGCGCTCTCTCTGCTCACGGCGACATCGACTACGCCACAAGAGTCTTCTCTCAAATCCCTAGCCCAAACATCTTCTCCTGGAACTCTATCATCAGGGGTTGTTCCCAAACCCAAAACCCATCAAAAGAACCCATTTTGTTTTTCAAAAAGCTGGTCAAAAGAGGATACCCAAAATCAAACAGTTTCACGCTCGCATTTGTTCTCAAGGCGTGCTCCATCGTGTTGGCCCTCGAAGAGGGCCGACAGGTCCATTCGCATGTAATGCGTTCTGGGTTTGATTCCAGTCCGTTCGTTCAGACCGCATTGGTTAACTTCTATGGAAAATGTGAAGATATTCGGTCAGCTAAGAAGATGTTTGATGAAATTCCTGACAGAAATCTGGTTGCATGGACTACAATGATTAGTGGATATGCTAAAATTGGGATGGTGAATGAGGCTTTGGGCTTGTTTAGGGAAATGCAAAAGGCTGGTGTTGTTCCGGATGAAGTCACGATGGTTAGTGTGATATCAGCTTGTGCAGCTTCGGGGGCATTAGATGTTGGTAGGTGGCTGCATGCTTATATTGATAAGCATTTGATTAATACTGATCTTGAACTTAGTACTGCACTCGTTAATATGTATGCAAAGTGTGGGTGTATAGAGAGAGCGAAAGAGGTATTTGAAGCAATGCCAGTGAAAGATACAAAGGCTTGGAGCTCGATGATTGTTGGGCTGGCAATTCATGGCCATGTGGAAGATGTGTCGGAGGCCCTCTCAAAGATGGAAAAAGCTAAGGTAATGGGCTGAATGTGTAGGTCTGACTTGATGGTTAGTAACCTGTTGTATGGTAGAGGGTTATGGCTATTGGACAACAATAAATTTCAACATGCAGATCACATGCAGCTAACAACAATCCCCACTACCTTACCAAAAGGCCCTCGGCACATTCCAGATGAGAAGGGGTAGTCATGTTTTGCATTGTATTGTTTGTTGCTGAGCTGTTAAGATATTAGTGGTAGAGTTTGTTATTTCTTTTTCTTTTTCTTTCGAGAATCCTCTGTACAGAAGCTATATATATAAGCTCCTTTTGTACTGTTTAAACACACAAACGGAATATACCAAAATAAAAGGGAAATTCATCCATGGCTCTCTCTCTTCCCCTGTTCTGTTTTCAAATCTGATATGGTATCAGAGCAGTAAATCCATCCATGGCTCCCGACGATTCTGCCGTTCACGATCCAACACCTACTCTCCCTCCACCCAACCGATTTCTTAATTTCAATGACCCGACCAACCCTTTTCGACTTGACCATGGGGACAATCCCTCTGTTTCTCTCGTCCCCGATCTCCTTACTGTCGACAATTACACCACCTGGTCCCGTGCAATGCAACGTGCTCTTCGAGCCAAGAACAAATTAGGGTTCGTCAACGGTGAAGTCACTAAACCCACAACCCCATCTGACCCTCTATTTCAACCATGGGAACGTTGTAACGACATGGTTACTTCTTGGCTCCAAAATTCGATCTCTCCCTCCATCAAATCCAGCATCGCGCTCGTCGATGATGCCTCTGCTGTCTGGTTTTTGCATCTTTATTGGACACTCTCTTGTCTCTTGGAAATCCAAAAAGCAGTCCGTTGTCTCTCGTTCTTCTGCAGAGGCTGAATACCGTGCTATGGCAGCCACTTGTTGCGAGTTTACATGGATCCGTCAAATATTTCATGACTTACACATTCCACATCCTCATGCTGCCATCCTCCATTGTGACAATCAAGCCGCCTTACATATTGCTGCGAATCCCGTTTTCCACGAACGTACCAAACACATAGAAGTGGATTGTCACCTCATTCGAAACAAAATTCAAGAGGGCAGCATTGTCACTGCTCATGTCCCTAGCCACTCCCAGTTAGCCGACATCTTCACTAAAGCTCTCTCTTCTACCGTGCTTCATACTCTTCTTTCCAAGATGGGAATAGTTAATATCTATTCTCCATCTTGCGGGGGGATATTGGACAACAATAAATTTCAACATGCAGATCACATGCAGCTAACAACAATCCCCACTACCTTACCAAAAGGCCCTCGGCACATTCCAGATGAGAAGGGGTAGTCATGTTTTGCATTGTATTGTTTGTTGCTGAGCTGTTAAGATATTAGTGGTAGAGTTAGTTATTTCTTTTTCTTTTTCTTTCGAGAATCCTCTGTACAGAAGCTATATATATAAGCTCCTTTTGTACTGTTTAAACACACAAACGGAATATACCAAAATAAAAGGGAAATTCATCCATGGCTCTCTCTCTTCCCCTGTTCTGTTTTCAAATCTGATAGGCAATAACCACATAACCATGTAGAAACTATCACCACCCTCCATATTGGTTGTCCTTTTCTTTATTCACTTTCAACCTTGTGCATGCATTAGGCTTGCAGAACAATAAGATAGATCAAAATTTTGGTTTGACTTTGGTTTCTTCTTTACTTTGAATGTAACACACTAAAGGAATGATTTTTGCTAACTTAATTTAAATGATTTTTGCTAACTTAATTTAAATGATCTTGAATTGTCTTTCAGGTGAAGCCTAACGATGTAACATTCATTGGTGTTCTATCGGCATGTGCTCATAGTGGGCGTGTTTCTGATGGTAGGAAATATTGGTCAAGTATGCTCGAGTCTGGAGTTGAACCATCAATGGAGCATTATGGTTGCATGGTTGATCTGCTTTGCCGAGCCAACCTTGTTGAAGAGGCCTACTCATTTGTTGAAACCATGCCCATCACCCCAAATCCAATAATTTGGCGTATATTACTTGTTGGTTGCAAGAAGAATAGAAATTTGGACAAGGGTGAGATTGTTGCTAATCGGCTTCTTGAACTAGAACCACTCAATGCTGAAAACTATATACTTCTCTCCAATTTGTACGCTTCAGGTTCGCAATGGGTGAAGATGAGCCATGTGAGGAAACAAATAAAGGATAAAGGTATCAAAGCTGTTCCTGGGTGCAGCTCCATTGAAGTTGATGGCTATGTGCATGAGTTTGTGATGGGTGACTGGTCCCACTCAGAAGCAAAGGAAATAAGGGAGGTTTTGAGGGATATATCTGAGAGGGTTAGTGGTGCTGGGCATGAGCCATGGATATCAGCTGTATTGCACGACATGGGAGATGAAGAGAAAGAGAGTGCCCTTGGTGAGCATAGTGAGAGGCTGGCCATTGCCTTTGGGTTATTGAAGACAAAAGCACCGGTTGTAATTAGAATAGTAAAGAACCTTAGGGTTTGCGAGGACTGCCATGAAGTGACAAAGATTATCAGTAAATTATTCCAGCGAGATATCATTGTCAGGGACCGGATTCGGTTCCACAAATTTGTCAATGGATCTTGTTCTTGTAAGGATTTTTGGTGAACATCGTTTTTTTTTTGTAACATCTTTTATGCTGGAAACAGTGTTTATTGTTGTGGAAGGTGAAAGCTTTGACATAGAATTCTTGAGTACATGCGGATAACCCATCCACATCATGATCTAGATGGTGTTTTCTTTTCATACACTCAATTCAATTGAAATATCAAGATATTAGACATGTAAAAGCATGAATTGATTTTTGTAATAGGTTTTGTTCATCATTTCCTTTTTTCCTTCCGTTATGCATGTACATTTGCATTTGAGAAGATGAATGTAATGTTGTTCTCATTTGGAAAGCTCAAAGCTTGGCGTGGGATTTGGTATTTTGTAAAAGCTATTGGGTCCGATGAATGTAATAATGAAGATAAAAGGCTACATACACATAGGTTGGCCTCTACTGTAGACAAAATCAAAGAAAATGTTTCTTCAAAAGCATTATCTAATAGAGAACCATGCACTAATCCTGTTTCATCAATTCCAATATCTCTAATTGTATGTCCTCTTTGCCTTCACTCTGTCCCTGGAGTTGTAAGGTGTGCAAGGGTCACAACCAATAAAATAAAATAAAACAAAGATTTGGATTTAGTGATAGGACCATGAATCTATTAGTTAAGTAAAGTTACAAGGAGCAGGGCCTGTAAGTGATTAAACCAGCAGTCCTATGTTGGAGGACAATCCCATCTGCCATCAAATGCATTTTCTGTTTTCCAAAGTAATAAAAACAGAAAAAAAACCACAAATTCCCAAAATTTGAAAGTGAAACAAGCAAATATTAGGGTGCATTCAAGATTTATCAGAATACATCTTTAAAATGTTTACAGCACTGCATACTCAAACTACCTTTTTTTTTTGGCATTGTTGTATGTTAAATTTTTTTCTACAAGGAATGGATGATTAAAGCAGCCTGTCCAACAACCAGATTACCAAAGATGAGGCAGGAATTTTATCTAGTAACAGGATTGGTTTGGAACAGGATAGTGCCACCGGTTACCAACACTACCAGGGGTGGAAACTGCTAAAAAGATCAGCTTTCCACTCAAAATGTGGAACCCCAACCCTCCGTTAAATAACAGTTTATAACCTTTTCTTTATATGTTAGCAAAGTGATTTTCTTTTTGGCATTTAATAAAATGCTAGAATGAACAGAATCGAAGCAAAACACAAGAACAGCAAAGGTTTGAACCCTATCTCACATCAGAAAAGGGAAGCAAAAAAGTATGAGTGATCATCATAACGAAATCCACACGTGGTTTCAAACAAGACAAGAAAATGAAGTAAAATACGCAATATTCTGATAGCAATTTGGAATTAAAATGGTTGTCTATGATTCTCTTTTTCTTTTCATTGCCCTGGTCTTCTCGGAAAACCACATGATGCATCAAGTATCAACACACTATTTTCTTAAGTTCTTGGATTGTAAACATGTTGCAAGTAAGATGATAGTTTCATGATCTATTCAAAGGGAAGCAAGAAAGCTCAATGACCATCATAATGAAATCACTACTCCATTTGGTTGCAAAGAAAGCAATACATCTTTTTGTTATTCATCCAGAGAAGAATGCAGGCCAAAACTATTACAAGCCAAAATCTGTGAGTTCGTAAAACATCAAAATTATCTGCGGCAGATGAAGATACCTCACACTGTAAAACATCAAAATTATCCGCAGCCAGAAGAAAACACCTCACGTATTGGAACTAGACCCAAGTATACACATCAAAAATTGGTGAATGGAATTGTTAGCAGCCAAACAGTAAGCACATCGGAGTCATATCTCCACTTCACAAAAATCATCTGCAAGACAAAACAAGTACAGGAATTTAATGACGAGTCAAAACCCAGTAGTCAAATGTTGTTTTTTTTTAAAGAACAAAGAGAAAAGGAAAGAGAGATCATGTAACAAAAGACGATTAGGAAATACAGATAAAACATCACAATCAAGCTAAAATATCTGTCAAACTACATCACTCTCTGATCCCATTGACTGTTTCCTGGAACCTACAGGCTTTATATTTGTGAAGAAGATAAACTTGATAAAATGAAAGGAGAAGTTCTGCCTTAAAAAAAGTGGGGTCAGGAAAGGAAGAATAATTGAAGAAAACGAAAATCAATAAAACAAAAAACTGAAAGCAAAAAAAACACTCCCAAATTTCAGAGTACTTGGGTTTTGGCTATTCCATCGTTTTCTGACTTATGCTTACTCATCTACTACTAAATCATAGATTAATATGTTTGTTCACTGACTTATGCTTACTCATCTACTACTAAATCATAGATTAATATGTTTGTTCACTGACTCAATAGATTCTTTATCTTGCCTTCTTAAGGTCTTCCCATTATCATCTTAAAGACCAGAACCATATGAACATGAGAATCCTCACTGAAACCACACCAGAAAGAAAAAGAACTTCCCTCATTAGCATTTGACATCAATAAGGAAAAATCAAACAGCCAAGCACAGTATCTGGAAACTCTCATCCATAAAGCAAAAACCCACTTCCTATGCTTCCTGCTTCCTGCTTCTGAAGCTAATAGGGAACCTTCCTGAAAATCTCAGTACAATTTGCTTCCAAAGCTGATATCTTTCATTAAAGCAAGGTGAAATCCTGATGATTATTCTACATTTACTGTTAATAATTCCTAATTCCCCATCAGTTATGTCAGTTTTTTCCAATAGAATTACAATTGTCTTTAAACTAATTCATTTTATCTTCCACTTCCATAATCTCTTGCACATGCTTCCAAACCTCAAAGAAGTTTAATGGGGATCACAAATTTGGCAGAAGTTCTTTCTACCATCACCCAACTAATAACAATAATCAAGTATGTCAACTTTGAAGAACCCGTAAGCATTTCCAGCATATGAGTAAATTACTAATATGTAAATAAGGTGGAGACTTGTTCGTTCGAAAACAAATTTTGAACAAATATGCAAAAAGCACACTAACCCAGTAAACAATAAAGCAATTTGGTAGTTACCCATACTCAACCTAAAGAGGTGCCCAAACATCTTCAGCAACAATGTATTGAGATTGAATAAATGATTCATCAATTCATATGAAACAAAGTCAAAAGGCTTGAAACCATTCATTAGAAAGAAATACCATGAAGATTGTAAAGAAATAGATAAAAATAGCACCTAGAGACACCATGAAACTATAATACATCTAGCAGACATCTAATCAGTTTGAGGAGGAATGCCTATTTGTGACAGCTTGCCAATACTATACATGCACTCTAATACCTGCACAGTTAGTAAGTTTTAAAAATCCAAATGATATTTGAGCACAAAACCTTTCTTACATTACCAATTTAATTAAGCAAACTCACTTGGTTTTTGAATTTTCCCGACCCCTAGCAGGATTCTTCCTTCTCTCCACATTAAGCTGACCTCCATCCTTCTTGTTTCTCTGCAAAGCTCGAGTTTGTGCAGCTGAAAGTCCTTTTGAGACTGTTTTCTTGCTTGCCTTCTGTTTTGGAAGTTTTTTCTCTGGTCCAGCGTTTCCAACTTTTTGTGAAGGCTTCTTCACAATATCTGCAAGGACCAGGTCACCATCTGAATCCATTTCTTCATCAATTTCCTCCATATCTAGACTCTGATCATCTGATCCTTCTTTTGAAATAATTTTCTTGCCTTTTTGGCGTTTTACCTTCTCATCAACAATATTTTCCTTCTGCGGCAATTTTGAGTCCCTTCTTTTTGCAGCTCTGGTTGCTACTTTCCTTGTTGGTTTTGAAAGCTTTTCCACAGGTCCAGCATCTCCCACCCCAAGAGAACCCTTTTTCATACTCTCAGCATCTACTGAACCCCCATATGAATCTGTCTGTTTCTTTTTTACATTAAGCTTATGTTTGGAACTTAGAGTGAAGGCCTCACCAGGCAAAACTTCAAGCATAAAACGTTGTGTCTTTAGTTCCATTTCTTTCAAGTCACCATCATCACACAAAACCTTGTGAAGCTTCTGTTTGCCATCATATGATTCAATTTTCCCAGTAATCCATTTCCTTAAGCCGAATTGGAACACCTTCACTCTCTTTCCCACAACCTGTACAAAGCCACTTTCACTCAAATCAACTTTCCGAAAAGAAGGAACTCCCCTATTTGCCCGCAGATTATATGAACCTTCACCAGGGGACACATTTGCCTCTGCTATTTCCTGGCCAGCATTTCTTCTCTTTCCAGGAGCTCTGATTTTCCCTGCATTTTCCTCCTCAGATTTTTTCCCCTTGGACTTTTCATCTACATTTCCGTTTCCTATTCTCACATTTCGAGATCTTAATACCCTTTCAGTGCCATCCAAATTGCTCTTCTCCTTCTCATTTTTATCAGCATGTCTTATTCCTTTTGCTGGAGTTTTGGCCATCTCTACATTTTCCTCCTCTGTTGTCACTTTTCTCTTTCCAGCATTTTTACCTTTTTGAACCCCAGAATCAATCCTTAGGTTCCCCTCCTCTGCCATAGGTTTCTTACTCTTGGCATGCTCATGTATATTTCTCCCTCCTTTGGTCACAGTTCGGGATCTTAGTACCCTACCACCACTTGAATCACTTCCCTTATCTGTTTCCTTTTTTGATGCGGCATCTTTAGGTTTGTTTTTACCACCAACTTTCTTGTGAGCCATGGATTTCACTTTCTTTTCAGATAACACTGGACTTAATTATCAAAAACCATCTTTCACTGTGCTCAAGATAAACAACATTCCAAAAGAGTGAAAGCCAGTCAATGCTTCAATATCCAAAAATTATCAAAATATTCTAAATTATTCATGAAACAAAACATTGTTTTAACTTTAATTTGTGTGTATGTATGTGTGTGTGTGTGTGTGTGTGTGAGAGAGAGAGAGAGAGGAAGTTCCTCAACAGTGCAGGAATCAAGAAATGATAAATATTCTAAAATACTCAAGAACTAGGAGCTTCTGTGGAGAATGCAAGAAACATAGAATTCTTTTAACGTTGATACATGTTCTGGGTTTGGACTGTTGAATTCTTGATTTTCATTGGATTTGGACTGGGTATATACATATACATATGGATAAACCCACAGATTTGTAGTAGATATATAATATTTTGTAAAAGCCACAGCAAAGAACTCAAACTCAAACACGTTAAAAACCCTAAATCCAATGGAAATCAAGAATTCAACGGTCCAAACCCAGAACATGTAAACTCCAAGACTGGTGAAGCCCTTTCCATATAGCACTACTGAAGCCCTAGGTTTAACAATAATCAAATAACCCGTTAAGAAAGTTCAAGACACCAAAACAAAACCCTCATTGCTCAATAATTTTACAAACCCTTAGGCCTTAAGAAACGCATCAAACCCTAGAAAATCTAAAATGTTTAAACTAATCACATTGGACAAGAAAGATGAAAACCCATATAGCTTAAGTTACAGAAATTCAGGTACCGAGTTGCAGAGAAGGTGAGAGCAAATTTTTAAGAAACCAAACATTAATTACACTGATCGTGATAGATAAAACTACATAATATTCAAGAACCACAAAGTTAATCAAGCCAATAGCAGAATATGTAGAAAGCAAAACAGAGGAGAGAGAAACAGAGAGATCAAAGATTCTAAGGAAACAAACCCTAATTACATTGCCTGTGAAAGAGTGAAGTACATAATCTTCAAGAAACGCAGATTTCATTAACCATCTTGCAGATAACATAGAAAACAAAACAAGCGAATATATATATATATGTGTGTGTGTGTGTGTGTGAGTGTGTGTGTGTGTGTGAGAGAGAGAGAGAGAGAGAGTTGGAAGCATACGTCGGTGTAGCTGCATGTAGTTTTGAAAATGAGCCTTTCAGTTCTTTGGGTTCTCTTGTATTGGGTTGAGATGATACATGCAACAGCAGATCAGTGTCAAGAAAGAAAGGGGGAAAGGCGGGAAGATTTCATATGGGACACGTTTCACCTTCTTATTTGTTGGAGAGCGGCACGGAGTCCAAACAACTTTTTTTAGCTACGAAGATTTCATTCCAAGGAGCGTTTGGAAATTTTAGGTACAGGGCCAACTCTTCAAAGACGAAGAATACAGTGAATAAAATAAGAAAAAAATATTAAAACGTCTTTAAAATAATTTTTTAAATTTAAAAAATATATGATATATTTTTTTATTTTAAAAACTTTTAATACAAAAAATACATGATGTATTAAAAGTTTATATTTTAGACTATTTAGATGAAAAAATGTATAATAAATTTTTTGGATTGAAAATTTTATTTTAGTAACTTTTTAGTATTTTTTTTCATAAAATAACATAGAAAAAAAAATGTAAATTATACTTAAATTTTTTTAAGTTTCTACCATTACACTCATTTGTATTGAGATTTTTGAAATTACACTAATATTTCCTACTTCACTTGATAATATACAAATCATTTTTCAAAAATCTTATGAGAAGTCAGTGTAACTTATTTTTAAAAAGTATAAGATGTCAGTGTAACTTTATAAATCTTATGAGAAATCGGTGTAATTTATTTTTAAAAAAAAATACAAGTTGACATGTCCAAAACGAAAAAGATTTAATTTTTTTAGGACAAATTATACTAATATCTCTTGAGATTTCTGATCATTACTCTGACTTACTTTATTTTATCTGACAATATAAAACTACACCCTCCAGTCAATTTTCTTAATCAAGATGATAAAATTGCCCCTCTTATTTTATTTTATTTTGCATTTTTTCCATTTTAAATAATTTTTTTATTTTATATAAAAATAGATTAAAGGTAAATAATTTACTTTTATTTTAGAAAATTAAAATTAAAAGTATAAAGTTAATATAATTCTACTTAACAAAAAAATGCCCAAAATTTGTGTATTTATTATAATTCAAACTAGAAGTTTAAGATTAAAGAAAATCTAATCCTTAAATTGTATTTTTATTAAAATGTAATTCTTTTTATTTATCAAAAATAAACAAATTATCATATTTATAATTATCGCTTTTAACTTCAAATGATTTTAAGCCAACTCTAGTCCCAATTACAAAAGAAAGAATTGACATCTCATGTCAACAATTTCAGGAAGAGAAATTGTAAAAGGAATATTTAGTATATAATTTAAGTAACATCCCAATTAATTACAAAAGGGAAGTCTGAAATAATAACAGAGGAAAGCTTGGCATTCCAGTTTAATAACTTCTCAATTTAGTTGCGAAGTATTTTGAAATATAAAAATAATTACCACCAGGAGCGACCAATGTATTCTAATTTCTAACAATCATATACTTGTACCGTTGTGCCTGAACGGTAAAAATTTTAAAAATAAAATTTAAACGTTTCGAATTTGAGTTATTTCTATGCCGCTCATTGACAGTTAAAGTTTATAAAGTGAGTCTGACTGTCACAAAAAAAAAAAAAAAAACTTAATCTGACCGATTTATAAAAGAAAAAAAAAAAAAAAAAACTTGTCCAATTTTAAATTTTAAAACCAAATTCAAAAGAGTTTGAAACATGTCAACTTATAATTATCAATTTTGGACGAGTTCATCAATAGAAAACTCAAGCAGAAAATAATACCTTCAAAACTTATAACGCCTTCTAATTGTAATAGCCTTCATGATTTGGAATTTTAATTTACTATATTTTTTAGGTTAATTAAGTTTTTATTAAATTTATTTTGAAAAACTTATTCTAGTACAATCAGTTTGTTAATTAAAGTATCATTTGATTAATATTTTTTAAATACTTTTTCACTTCTTTGCTTAAATAAGTTTTTTTTTAAAAAAAAAAGTCTAAAATAGTATATGATTTATTTTAGTTTTAAGACGCAATTATTAAATACACTTTTGTCTTTTACATTTTATTTTTAAGAAAAAGTAAAATTTTTAAAAGTTTTACCAAACGGTAGCTAAGTATTTAATATACATTATTTGGAAGTGATTATGTAATGTGATTTCATCGTTGGAATTAGATGAGCTGAGAAGAGGCTTAGACAATTTTCTCAAAGTCCAGGGTCATCTCTGATCGCAAGGGACTTAACTATAAATTAATAAAGTAATTATGTAATATGATTTTATTTTTTTATCATTTGTTATATCTATAACTTATATAAAAGTGAGAATTTTGTTCACCTGAAACAAGTGTTTCAGCTGCTTCATGGTTTAAGCTTCTTTGTTATTTAAGAGTGGATCCTACAATGAGTCCATAATATGATAAGCCAATCGCTAGATAGTCGCTACGCACATTTGTTATAATTTATTTTCCTCACTAGCAATTTGTGTCGGAACGGGAAAATTTTCTTTAATGAGTCAATACAGTGACATGTTAATGTGTCCTAATAATATTCTATCATGTATGATATGAATCAATTTTTTTTGGTAGAATATAATATATATGGCAAAGTGTAATTGGAATGACATATTGCTACGTGATGTATCGGACCCATAAAAAAATATCACAATGGGTCCCATAATTTTTTTCGCTCTAACAATTTGTGGTTCACTTGTTCAGTAGTGAATCCCAAATTGGGTCCTACAATAAATTAATTGTCATGTACATCTACCATAATTGTTTGAGAAAAAATAATTTGATACAATTCCAATCATTATCTCTTTTTGGTTATTGGTGGTTGGGGTTAGCTTAGATGGTGGATTATACCACCGTTTTAACTGACGAGACTGCTTGCATTCGGAATTCCTTTGGGCAAGTTAAGGCGGTGCAGTATACCACTATTTCAAGTTTTTATACCACTATTTCAAGTTTTTCACCTGTTTAGTTGTCTCTCTTGGTTTAAGTCGTTGAACCTCCACCTATTAAATTGCATTGCATCCAGATATTTCTTAGTTGCCATTTGATTGTGTCATTTTGAATGATTTGTGTCATTGCAATAGACACGTGCACGTGTCTGCTTAAGTGTGTTTTAGTGTCGCATTTCTTCATACTTTATTACAACATTGTCAATAATCGGTGATAATAGAGGAGTTCACTACATGATATCAATTCTGTATAGTTATTTGATTTTTTATTCTCTGTTATTTCAAAGCATTTATACATTATCATATGACGGGTTGATTTTTTCTTTTTCTTTTTTTTTGAGTTCTGATAACATTAATATTAAATTTAATAAAGTGAGAGCACAAAGAGGTAAGAATTCAAAACCAACTTCTTTGTACATATAATATTTTCATGCATAGCCAGTACAGAGCACGGGCAAATAACTAGTATATATATAAAGGAAAGATTTGTATTTTTTTTTTTTTTTGGAGATATTAAACCAATTTCTCTAATCCTCTACCCCTAGCATCATTTACCACAATCAAATATAATCCTCTACGAAATCTATCTAACCAAACTATTTTATTTTTATGTTCATAGCTTCTTTTGCCAACCAATCAGCTACTAAATTAGTCTCACAAGAAATATGTTTAATAGTAACTTTAATACATTTTTCTTTAATAATGTTAACACAATCCTTTAAAATATTATAAATTCTCCAAGGACATCTTTGTTTCCTCAACAAACTATTTATAATTACTTTTGAGTCACATTCAATTTCAAATTTTTTCCCATCTTTAGTATCAATCTTTAATAACCATTCTCGAAGAGCCAAAGCTTCTAATTGAGGTACTAAATATTTTTTCATATGCCAGCTAGACAATGCTTAAAAAATCTTATCTACTTCATTTCTAACAATTACACCCACACTCCTAAAACTATTAGTCCCCTTTTTGATCCATCAAAGTTCATCTTTATTTTTTCAATAGGTGGAATGCCTAAAAGTTCTAATGCGGAGCTTAACATCCAAATACATTAGTGGCATTAGGTATTCAATAGAATTTTGACATAGTGGGAACAATTGTGCAACTAAAATATATACTAACAATTAAGTTTGTCACACAATGTGAAATTCAAAAGGTGGCATTTTTGTACCTAATGGGCAAAGGACAGATTAGAATCCCTAGTTACATCCATGACACAGAGTAAGGGACTTAGAATTTGCAAGTCATTAACCTTGTGGAGTTAAACGAATATATCAAATTCAAAAAACTACTAAAGATATTTTGGTAAATTATTAGCATAAATTTGCAATTAATAAAATTAAAATATATCCAACATAATTAGAAAATTAATTACACGATAAGTTGATAACATTATAATAATTAAAATAGAGGCATAGTATTTTATTTTAGTTGACGCGGACTACAGTTTTATTCATGACCAAAATAGAACTCTTGAAAAATAAATTATTTATATATGGAATTACAATTTAACTGCAAGGACCTTACAATTAAGATCTACGCATTGAAATTGGCTACACTTATAATTTTGTTTAAATTTTGAGATAGTTACTTTTGGGTGCATTGGCCAAATTAGGGAGAATTTGTAGATTATTGACTTGGGATATAAACATTAAATGGAAACCAGTCTCGCATGTAGAACAAACTTGTCCTTTGAGTCACTTCTCATAAACACCCAGATTTCAAGGGCTGCTTGGCAGGGTACATGATATAACCTAGTACACAAAATTTCATTTAGTTTTGAAATATGTACACTGAGGGAGAACTTGATACCCGGCCAAGCCAGTCACACACACACACTCTCTCTCTCTCTCTCTCTCTCTCTCTCTCTCTCTCTCTCACTCTCAACTTTCTCCACATTTTATATATATATCTTTCACAATCCCCCTTCACTGACACATAAGTAAGAACGAAGATTTAACTCGATTCATTAGAAACTCGTCACACCCCTCTTTAATGGGACGTGTTTATGAAATGTTATGTGTGAGATATGAATTGAAACTAACGTTACTCAAGTAAAATTCAATTTAATATAAAAACTAATGATAGTAAGTGTCTACCAAAAATGCAAAAAAGTTTATATTAAGTTTTAATTAATGAAGTTATCATTTAATTAATAAGAAATGTTGATTTTAAATATTCTTACTAATCAAGACAGATTACTATCGAAAATATTCACTTATTAAATATCTAGGATCTTAAGTTTATAAAATCATCACGATGGTAATAATAATAATAAAGATCACACAACCACACAAATAGAGAAAAAAAAGTCTACGAGAGAAGCCCTTCTGGAGAATAAAACCCACTCCAAATTGTAAATGATTCACTAATAAAAGAGAATGATAGTACATGTCTACAAAGTTATCAACTCACAAACAACTAACTTACCACACACTTAGTGGATTACCACTAGTTTTTCTGCAACTTCTCGTTGTACACTTCAACTTTGATAAGTCTTCATATTACATGACCTCCTAAAAATGTTTAGAATTCGTGTCGACACAAATTTTCTTGTAATAAAGTGATAACCCAAAGAAAATGCTAAAAAAACAAAATATTTAGACCTACTATTTTACATGAAAGGAATTATTTTATAACTCATTGCCAATATAGGCAATATCATTAAAATGATTGTTGATCGAAAAGCTATTTTCTAATGATTATTTTGAATGATTTCTTATTCAAGAAATACTATTGAAATGCCCATTGTTTAAAGTATTGTTATTGAAATTTAAAGTATTGTTATTGAAATATTCAATATCATGATCTTGAAAAGTTGACAATCGATAGAGATTAATCATGACATTTATTCTAAAACTCTATCAGTTAAAAACCCACAACAAAGTACTGAAATTGCTCATTAAATTTTATTTAACTCACCCCAGTCCCACCTTATCTTTCAGGTCCATCAAAGCAAGGAAAGTTAAGACAAAGATGTTAGTAAAATACAAGATAGAAGGCATTGCGCAAAGAAGATTTTTAAAGAAGCCTGATATAGCTCAAAATAGATTTACAATTATGTGCTAAAGGTAAGGCTATGTAGACATGCAAATATAGGTTATGTAAAGAAATATGTAGACAAATTCTGATGTTAAAGTATGAAATGTCTTGAAAATTCGAGGTTTAATGAGAATGTTATCAAAAAAAAACTTGGAATGAGAAATTCTTGATAGCAAGATAGATGCATTGATGTATCGAATGAGTTGCACAAGTTAAACTTTTGTTATTCAATTATATTTGGTAGGTGTAACTTATTTAATTCTATACCGTTTGTCTAGATGATAAATCGGTCGTGCTTTAAATTCCGTGAAAGGGTAGGGTTTGGAATGTAATTGCCTAGGCTTGCTCTTTTAAAATATATGGATTGATATTTTAAATAAGTCGAGGTTTGGGTTGAAAATAAAATTGGGTAGATCCATTAAATGGTTGGTAGGTTGAGTTGGTTATTAAATTTAGTTGGGTTAAACAAATAAAATTTGGCTTATTCGAATTAAATGGGAAACAGGATGAAGCACTCGAAGGGTACATGCAAGTTTAAGTTAAATAGCTTTGAGGTTGGTCTATTTTAAAAGTATTGGGCCAAATTTGTTTAGATCACATTGGGTCAAGTCTTCCCAATCAACTTAAATTTAATGAAATTTCCACTCATGGGGAAGAAAACCCACCTCAAGCTGCAAAAGTCCAATAGTTAAAAAAAAATGCAATACAAGTCCACAAATAATGTAGGATAAATATGAGACCCTAAAAATAAGAAAAGTTATTTTAGAATTGTATTAGGATTGTTTAATTTTTAATTTTAATTTATTCCTAATTTATTTAGTTTTCTTGTTTTATTAGAATTAGAATAGAAAATATAGGAATTAGTAGTTTTTCATTCGAATTACTAGTCTTTCTTGTAGTAAGATTAGTATAAAAATAGAAGTTTTAGTTTCTTAGTCAAAATATGAGTATTCTAGCACTATTAATACGATGTATTATGTCTTTATATGGTTATATTTTTTTATCAATAAATATTAATTACGAATTTTAGAGAATTATTTTCTTATATTAGGTGAGGAGTCCATATGTTACTTTGTTATTAAGGAATTTGACGTGTTCGATTATCCTTTCTACGCTTCCGTTCCGCATTAATAAAGCTCTCTATACAAACAACTAACATATCACCACTTGTGATCACTTGTAGTCTGTCTGCAACTTCTTGTTGTACTCCTCAATTTGAATCACTTCTACACGCCACAACACCAACCACGATATGATTGTAATGCTTAAACAATTATATGCTCTTGCATGTAGTCTCCTTATATTAGGTATATAGCGAACATAAGGATGAATGCCTTATCATAAATTGACGGATAATAAAAATATGAAGCTAAAGATAATCTATATCACTCAATGCTTCAAGAGGCTTGGTGTAACACCCCGACCTAATTAATTAATAATTAGTCCGCTAATTATTAATTAGACACAACATAAAGAATAACTAAGAAAATAAATCGGGAGTCTATCAAGGGTCACAATAGACCGATAAAATAATTAAACATGCCTGGAGAAGAGGGTGCAATACCCGAACCTAATTATCGATTAATTAGGAGAAATTATGTCGTTTTAACACTGACGAAACTCGAATTAGCCAACTACGAAAATCCCAAATAAATAATAACCAACGCGGGGCCCTTGGCGTCGAAGCTAACTGAAATAAAAGACCCTCAGAAGAAACCGCGTTGAAAAAGGAACAATAGAAAAAAAAAAAAAAAATTACGCAGGAAATAGCTAAATGGAAATCTGTGTTAGCCAAACAAGGCCTAAGATGAAAATTGATCAAAAGTGACAAAAAGAGGTGGTCATGGGAATTGATCCCTAGACCTGAAATAGTAAGAAATTTTCT
The DNA here is from genome assembly GCA_008638375.1 of Nyssa sinensis. Taxonomy (NCBI): domain Eukaryota; kingdom Viridiplantae; phylum Streptophyta; class Magnoliopsida; order Cornales; family Nyssaceae; genus Nyssa; species Nyssa sinensis. The sequence goes on along the minus strand of CM018051.1, from coordinate 12,191,245 downwards.
TCCAAAAGTTTAACCATGTGGCCACAAGCACTTTTGTGCTTAATTGTATTTGAGATACACATATATATAAGGTAGAATGCATGAATTCTGATTATCAAAATGAGGTGGCAGCCCCTCATTGGACCACCACACCCATCAATTGAACTTCATGCAAATCACATCAAATATATGAAATATAATATATGATGTATACGTCTGTATTGCGTGAAACAAAGGGGATCAGAATCAAATCTGTGAGTGTATGCATGAGGTCTGCTAGAGAGAGAGTAGTGAGAGAAACAATGGGGGTGAGATCAAGTGTACATGCATGTGTGTCTCCATTGGAGGTGCACAAAGGAGGAAGGAACTGAGGCACGACTGGAACTGAGCTAGCACAACCAACAATCCCACACCGAGCCTAAGAGAGGGAGGATTTGATTGAAGGTATAAAACATTAAACATGGTTTCTGATTTTTCTTAATTTCAGTGCTATTTGGTGTTACTTAAACCATATGAACTGCATGCATGCATCTGAATGTAGAAGAGGATGAAAATAACAGAGAATGGGGTAAAAACTGAACTGTTTGGACATTAGACCATGAGAAACCGAGAATAGACATTCTGGGTTTTTGAAACATTGACCCTAAGCTTGATTCTAAATACTTGGGCGTAAAGAGCACAACAAGTGGATTTTAACGCAAGTTGAACGGAACAAAATGGTCCAAAAAGAGCGAGAAAGGGGCAGTTGCAGGTGCAGCTGACCAAAATGATAATCCTCAAAATCGATTGATTTTGTAGGTTTTAAGCATACCAAACTGATCCTAAGGGTCCCAGAAAGTTGCAGTGGCCAAAAACAGGAGTCAAAACGACTAAAAAATGCACGAAAATGAAACCGAAACTACCGTCGGAGAGTCAGCCATGGCCAGAGCTGCGACCTGCAACTCACTGTTAGACGGCTTGAACCTAGGCTACACCAAAGACTAACGTTGGATATGGAAACCTCATGGGATTTACTTTCGAACCCCACTGGACCAAACCTAAACGGTCACCGGAATGTCCTTGTCGTCGTCGGAGAAGACGACTGTGGAGAAGCCCCAGTGAACCCTAATTTAGTAGGGATGATGAATAGTGGTGAGTCATAGGTCGGGCTTTGGGTCGGGCCCCGACCCAACCACGAAATGGGTTAAAACCATTTAGTGAAACTACGCCGTTTCATGTTTTAAATTTAAGTCAAATTCGGACTGTTTGGTTTCGGAAATAATAAATTGAAATCAGGAATTAGGATAACTTGAGCACGGATAAAGGGGCTGAAATCGGGGATAACAGGGATATCGTATCCCGATTTTTCTAAAGAAGGTGAACCAGTTGGTTCTTTATGTTTTGGACCGGTTCAGCTAGTTGAACCCTAAACCAAACGGTCTTGAACCCTTACTTTAGGAAATTGGTTTCGAATCCCCCAAACTTCTTGAAATTATATTTGACCCCCAACAGTTCTGGATATTTGTACTCTGGCCCAATTTTTGAAAAACTTGTGCATTTAAGCCCTTGAAAAATAATTAATTAATAAAATAATTATTTTATCTAATGGGTAAAATTACTATTTTACCCCTAGACATTAATTGAGTCAACCGAAGTCCAAATAAAATAAATGAATAGTATATTTTTACTATTTCGGGCATTCTGAACTCAATGGCGAATCCAATTTAGAAAATTAAGGCCCGAAAAATAAGGACACGTAAATGGGAAATAACTATATTGTCGTAATGATACACAGGGCCAATTAAACACAAAAGATAGTCTAATTTAACTATGTTAGATACTCTGGACCTAATGGTGAGGTCCATTTTATGAACTGAGATCCCAAAAATTTATCTATGGCATGTGAAATTAACAAAATACCCTTGATACTGTACGAAGCCAAATAAAGTCCAAATTGGACAAAATTGATACCAATAGAAGCCCAAATACTTGTGGACTCTTATATATGGTTAAATGATGAATCGGAATCAGAATTTCATAGAACGTAAAATGACCAAAATACCCCTGAGGACGGTAAGTGCAAAGTAGAGGTCGAATAAAGGTCAATCTGACCTAATAAATTATCATGAGCATAAGTATGAAAATCAAAGGGCTAAACGTGACTCTGGAACAGTCAACGTATAAAATAGAAAATGATCGATGTGTCCCGATGATCAAAAGCAAATACCAAATGAAGTCCAAAAGACTCAAAAATACATATATACGATATGTGGGCTATCTTGAGTACCATGGTAGGGTCCGGGGCAAGAATGACAAAATTACCATTTTGCCCCTAAGGGCAAATAAGTGCTTAATTGATAACGACTAGAGCCAAAATGACTTAAAATATTATTCGGACAGTTGCTAAGCCTATCTAAGGAATTTAATAACATAAGTTGAAACCCAATGAGTGGGTAATAAGTCAATGAACCTAATTAGGGGATCTAATAGACTCCTAAGATGATGAATAAGACATGAATGAATAAATTCTGATTTGTTTTTAATTAATAATGATTATTCAGGCTATGCAAGGATATGCCTGAAGTATCTGGAGATCATCAGAGTATTTGTAAATGGGGAATATGACACTAAAGAATCGAGGTAAGTAAATATGAACTTTGTTATGTGGTCCTTCCTCAGCCAGTCACATTTATTCCATATGTTGCCAAACTTGTACTCTATCACTACCTAATGTACTTGATTTGAAGCCAATCGACTTGTGGTTATCGGTTATGCCTGTTCTTTGGATTTGACTTGCTTGCTTGCATCATTGTGAACTCGATCACTGATACTTGAGCATCGTTGCACTATCATGCCATGACCAAATCTTGAGATATATTCTGTTGATAGAAATCTTGTTATTCCACACACTTCATGACTTGTTGATTGTGATATCATTTGTTTGTACTGTTGTACATCCCGTGTGAAATTTTGTTGATCATAATATTTGGCATGTACCCGGGGTTGTGCTCAGTCATAATGGCCCATCTATTCACAGATTACGTGGGGGAAAGACCCTTTGGGGGTCTTGTATATCCTTCGGGACTTGTAGAGAAAAGAGCTCTAACGCTTTTCAGAGAGCCTGAGGAACTGTGCAGATCTGAGCATGCGTTTTAGTGGGGTATGCCGGGCCCCGGGTGATTCACGCATATCTGGGTTATTAGAACTCAATGATGATATATCTTTGGTAATCATTGAATGATCATATGCTATGCCCTGTGAATGATCATATTATTGCGATCATGTTATACTTTATCGATGATGATATATCGTTGGTACTCGTTGAATGATCATATTCTATGCAAGCATGTCATACTTTTGATTGGCTATTGTAATTGTTGTGGCAGCAGATTATCATGATTGGCTAGATCCTGGTTATTGGATTCATTGTTACTATCTTCTTATATCTTATTTTGGGATAAGCCTTTTGGACCCTCGGGTCATTGTTATGCATCTTGGTGACTGGCTATGTATTTCTTGTTGCTCATTTGGCTATTGGCTATTGGCTATTTGTTATACCTTTCTTCCATTATTCTTGTGAACTAACCCTGACCCATGGCAAAGCTAGGAATTTACTTACTGAGCTTGTTTAAGCTCATTCCATTTATCTAACATTTTTCAGGTGACATTATGTGGGATGAAACACAATGAGATAACTAGTGGAACTAGTGATGCACAATGAACGACACTGACGATATGAACTCCAAGTCAAAGATTGAACGTAAACACTGTAAGGTTAAGTTCACAATTTGTATTATAATATTACATCATTAGTGATGAGGTTAGCCTAGTATGTTGGATCACTATGATTAAATTGTACTTGGAGACATTCTGATTGTTGATCATTGGAGATGAGTTTTGATCAGCTGAATTGTATTGGTGTGACTTCCGCTTAAGTAATTCATTGATATAGAATGAATGCATTGGAGCATGTATATTGATACTTTAGATATATTTGGTGACTGATTCTAGACATGCTCTGATGTGTTTGGATGAATTGCATTCACAATTTAAAAAGGTTTTAATTTCCGCTGCTTTGACCCTACATTTAGAATGCAATTCATTGTAAAGTTGCCTTTGGTTGGTCGCATTGACGGTGGGAAAAATCGGCAAGGTGGCCAACTGGCATCGCGGACCCCTAATCCGCGTAGAGTGGGTTTCGGGTCGTGACACTAGGGTTATCCAATAAGAGAACTTTAGTACTCTATTTATACTAAAAAATTAGCAACACACTCCGAAATCTAGTTGGAAAAGTTTGTTTGCGAATTTGATAATTTACTAAACAAAACCGAGTCGAAATGGCCGTACGCGTTCGGACAGAAACACTCTTCCGTTCGGATAGGAAATGTCCTTCTGTTCAAACGGGATGACTAAAAATAATATTTTGATTTTTCGAGTTAATAATGTTATTTTATGAAAAATACTACTTTTAGGTAATAAAATAAATTTAGAATGTTTCAAAAAGCCATTGTCCATAAGTTTATTAGTCTATAGTCAAAACTAAGTCACTTAGTATCAAATTAATCATTTTAAACCTTATTCTAAATTTGAATAACAACTCAAGGTGTGTGCCTAATGCATGATATGCATGAAAACGTACCTTGATTTGCATACTTTTTTAGACATTGACGTAGTTGTAGATGTCTTGAGTCTTCCTTCATAAATGAATAATTAATCACTTGACTTAATATTAACCTAATAAATAGTATCTAAAAAGTTACAACCTGTTGGAAAGAATTTCTAATATGAATTGTCTAATTTTCCTAACAAATAGCATGCCTTAAAAGAAATAGTTAGAAGAGTATTTTAAAGATATTATGTTTGAAACAATCTCATTTTATCTAATAAAATAGTAACTTTATTTGTAGTGTTTATACTATTATTGGTTTGTATGATAAGTACAAAAATTAAAGAAGAGAGATATATTCTTAAAGAGTTAAGAATTGAAAATCTTATACTCCTTTGTACTTTATTCTTAAATATGTTTATAGTCATAAGATTACTCAATGGGTGTTAGTATTCAGAATAGACTGACACATGTTATTTTTTGCTTTAGAAACTAACTTGTCTCAAGTCATAAGTACAGAAATATTAAAATAGACATTTGAGTGCTAGTTAAAGTACAAGTACACTGAACATAACCAATTTTTAAGAATGTCCATATTGAGTTTTACTTACTTATTAATAGAGTATTCTTAATTACAATTGTGCAAGTGATCCTTAAACTTGAGACATCATTATTGTCTTGTGTGAGAACTATTATACTTTAATAATATATGGTGTTTATATTTCTATCAAAGAACATAAACATGTATTATTAAGGGTGGTGGTTTACAATATGGAGGCATGTGAATGTACAACAAGAGATCCGTCATTCTTAAGTAAAGAGATAGAATTTCCTATGTGATCTATTATGATATAACTCAAGAAATTCCTTGACCAAGGCATATGCATATGTGCTTTATTGATGATGTCTTACCTTATTATATTCCATGTTGCTTATTGCCATTCTATTCCTTTGTCATTTAGTTTCATGATATTAAGAGAATTTTAGGGGAGATTTACACTTTCTTACTTCATAAAATCATAGTGTTTCATTTTGCTTGATGTTTTACTTTTAAAGTTCTTCGATTGCATGCTTTGTTCTTGTCTATTTTATGTTTTCCATACTTGTGTTACATATGGTAATTTGTTTTTTATCATTCGATATATTTCATGGGGTATGGTTCAGTGTTTGGTTTTGTAGGATTAATATATGTTAAAGCATCATGAAGTTAAGAGTAGTGTTGATATGGTCAATAAGTCATTAGTCAAAAACTATAAATCTTTTTTTTTGGGTTTTTGGGAGTTTATATTTTTGTCTATTTGTATTCATGTACTTGTTGTGATAGTTTTGTCACGGATTGTCAAAGGAGGAGTTTGGTCTAACTTTTAGTCAAAAGTTTTATTGGTCAATCCGTGTAGACAAAATTATGAAGTTGTAATGTGTCCAAGTTCAAGTGAGTCGAAGTTCCTAAGTCTTGTGGTCACTCATGCATTAAAAATTTCATGGAAATTCTTTTACAATGGTTGTGGTCACAATAGTAGGTAAGGTAATGATTTAGATATATTTAGCCTACAATTTTTTACACACATTCTTCATGCATTTAAAAGGTTTTTAATCATGTTTTTCAAAGTGTAGTTTGCATGGATGAATTTTGATTTTGGATTGGCTCAGGTTCTTAAGTATAAGTGTTATTCTTTAAAAGAGTCAACTTGAATATCAAAATTAAGGCAGGCTCTCACGTGTTGTCTTGGTCGTTCCAACGACCAAATTAGAGAGCTAATGTTTGCCTTTGTTTGACTAGTTATTCCAACAACCAATCTAATGGTTTCCTTAAGGGACCTTGTTGGATTTATTGGTCAAACAAGCTTGGTTCGTTTAAACAAACCCTAGCAAGTTCGAACGACCAGTTGGGAAAAAGTGTGAATTTCTAAATTATGTTAAGAAAACTATTTCCTTTTAATCCTATGAGTATATATAGCCATTGTCATGATTTTGAAAGTACTTTTGGTTGATACAACTTGTTTCATACTTCTCATACCAAAAGGTTTTCAATTGGATTCATATGATCACATAAATCAAAAGACAATTTTTCTAAGAACCCTACCATATTTTCAACAACATCCTTAGAGGACAAACATGTGGATTTCAAGTCGTCTGCGATTGATAGAGTTTGAGGTTGCTTGGGGATTCGTGACTATAATTGAGGTTGTCTGCTCATGGATTTGAAGTTAAGATCTACTTGAAGAACACTTGAGGATTCGAGTCAATGGAGATTAAGATCAAAAGCAAGGCTTGAAGGACCCATGTCGTTGTATTTACAGAGTTTGTAATCACCAAAGCTATTCTAGTAGATTGTGTGTATCTAGGTAAGTGCCCCAGAGTTTTTCAAAGCAGATATGATTGATCGATCTATAGGGTTTTCTCATCAACAAAAATCGATGTGTCATCTTACTAGTCTTTATTATTTCTTTAGTATTACTACTATCATATGATGATGCATGCCACCAATTGTTGATTTCACACGTGAACATAATTCTCACTTAATTGAAGAGAGAACCTTGATTATCAAAAGCAAGTTAAAATTTGTTAAGATAATTTTTAATTTGAAATATATCCATATTCACCCCCTCTAAGTCTACTTCATACCATTTGGACAAAAATTGGGCCTCATAAAACTAGACTAAAGGTTTAAAAGGACTTTAGCCCAAAGAGCTACCGAGCATACTTTAGGCTTATCGAAATGAATTCTCGATCCCCGATAGGAGAAACCACACTTTCACTTACTTTTGGAAGCAATGTAATGATACTTGTTGAGATCAACTTTACTAGCCACCAAGTAAAGTACCTGAACCCATAATAGAATCAGTAGTATATGTTCCTAAACCTTGATCTATTAAAAGAAAAGAAGAAACATGCCTCATTGCACTCAACAACTTATTAGCAGCGAATGGCAAAGTACTAGAATTTCCGGGTGAAGGAGAGGAAGTTTAGAATTAGAGACTAGGTTTTTAGAGGGTAACTCAAGCTATAAAACACCTAAGGAAAGGCAAGCTAGGGACGGATTATAAGGGATCCTACAAGGTGACTAGTTGTAACTGACTAGAAACTTTTTTTTTGGGTAAATGACCAACTAGAAACTTTTTACCTTGAAGATATGAATGTCATGGCACTTCAACACCCTTGAAATGGAGAACAACTTAAAAAGTATTAATATTGATGTATGAACAAAAGGTGATAATTAATAAGAACCTTCTCTTGTCAAAAAGGATGTATCAAGAAGTTACAAAGACCCTTTAAAGAAGGATATAACATATCATGGATTAGGTCTTAAGAATTAAGCAATCTCTAAAGAAAGAGGCGAAATTATAAATACCATCTAAAGAAGGGCACGCAGAACATATCACGAATCAAGTCCTAAGAATCGACTAATCCCTAAAGAAATGTAAAAAATTATAATCCCTCTAAAGAAGGGGCAGACAATATCACGAATTAGGTCTTAAAATTAACCAATCCCTAAAAAAATGGATAATATTACAAAGAAGCTCTTAAGAATGACATGACAGTTCGTTGATCAAGTCTTAAGAATCGGCCAACCTATGAAAAATGGAAAATATTATAAAGACCCTTTAAAGAAGGGCAGGCCAGATCCCAAATCATGTCTTAAAGATTGACCAACCACTTAGAAAGAAAAAATCGACCAACCCCTTGGAAAGAAAAAAATTATTACGAAGCTAGTCATCGCCACCCGCTAGATAAATTCATACAACAAAACAAGGTAAAATCATTCTCCCAAATATTAGATAAGAAATCACTAAGCACGTAAAGGCCAAATACTTGACATCATGGAGGGTTTGTCCAACATAAAAATTCCCAAGAAACATTTACAACACAAAAAATATGAATACGAAGTAGCATAAAAAAGAACTTAGAATTTCATTATATTGTTTGAGATTATAGGGCTAAAAAAGAAAGGAGAAAGAAGAAAGGGGAATAAGGGTTCTTGAATATAAAGTCCATTAGTTTGCGATTGCCACAAAAACCCAAATTTAGTGCCTTCAAGGCCCTTGGCATATATAGATAGTTGAAGAGACGAGTCATCTAGATGCCCGATTCACGTTCCTTGCATTTCTGTAGCTTTGGATAAATGAGGGTCTACTTGAGGTAGAAACCCTAGAAAATCTGGATACTTCTCGTGCTATGGAAAACCCCTTGAGAAACATTCTCGTCGCTCTATCATGCTCAAGGGGGTCTTACCCCTTTGTTTCTAGGTTGGAAGATTAGGAAAACTTATTTGCCTCTTTTGATCTTCTACCAGTCTTGGGATGGGTCAAAAATAAGAACAAGGGAGGACAGCTCCTTGTTACAGGATATGGAAGAAACTCTCCCCCATATTACGAAACAAAGACGAAACTCCAAGAAAAATGGGGAACTTTCACTAATGGAAAACTGGGTGAAACTTACGCATGGTGAATAGTCATTGTTGGGAAAGCAATGAAAGTAGTTTTTACCTAGTTTAGCGCCTCAAAGACGGAAATTTAAGGAATTAAAATCTCACAATTTTCAAAAACAGTTAAAGACAAGCATACGTCATTCCAAATTCGACAAGCATACGTCATTCCAAATTCTTGACGAGGCGTCAAGACATTGATCAGTAGGGGTACGACATATGGCATCAGAAAGAATCAAACCAAATGTACAGTCTTTAGGATAATTACTAGTCATGTTCCCTATGTCTAACCACTGGTCGGATCCACAACATAGAACAAACCATCGCGATTAACCGAAAATGCTGAGTGAACGCTCACACCTTGGCTGCTTGTGATTGCAATTGAATTCTACATAATAAAAGAATATGGGTAGCTCGGAACAGTAATAGTGATCAACCAAATGGCTTTATTACAGAGAAACAACCGATAACAGAAGTCACTCATTATTCCCCAATCACAACTCTTCCTCACTCCCTCTGTAATATAAAAGCATTGTCTAAATCACAAGGTAACCATCACCTTTGGCTCCAACATTCATCAACCCCCCTAAAATAATCGTGACATTTTTGTACTACTTTATTTCTTCTACTCTAGTAACTACTTAAACTTGGATTTCAATTGGCCATCTGTACATCTCCTCTTCTGGTAACGGAATGGTCATGGCCAGTAATCCAGTACCAGCATCGTAGTTGAAGTCGGTCTCAGCATTACCCACTCTGCATTTTAGTGGGCGCTGGGAAGAGTAAGCGCCGAACCGGCCACATCCCCTCACTTTGAGTGCAACAGTTGCCGTTGGAGATCTGTTTTCACTAAGGGAAGTGGACAGCTCACAAGGGACCTCACCATCAAATAGTTCTGGTTTATTGTCAGCCAAATTGACTTCAAACTGCTCCACAGCACCACCGGTGTTGAACATGTCTAGCAGGCCTATTGGAGCAAAGGAGATGTTTGCTGAGATTTCCTGCACCATTCATTGAGTATGTTGTTATTGAATGAATAATAAAGCATATTGATAATAGATGACAAAAGTTACTCCTAGAGAGGCTCACCTTTAGAGGAGAGAAGTGGAAGAGTTCATACTCAAGAACTTTGAGTGTCACAGGCAGTGAGGCACCTTTTGGTAGCCGAACTACCTCCCCTGCAATTTCAAACCACAACTTTTAGTGCCTTGTATAATACAATTTTGCAACAGAATCTTTCTAATGCCAATTAGTCATCCATTCTTAATTTTTTAGATGTTTGTAGTTCCTAAATTGATCTTTCATAGATATGTTCAAGCATCCAAAAAATAGCGTAAGCAAGCAGTTCAAAGAGCTAAGTTACCTGATCTGTGGGCGTACACCACTGCTTCCCCATTCCATTCTGGGCCAGCAACTTGAGCTAGAACATCAACATCAGCAGCTTGCACAGAACCAGTCAGGGTGTCAGGGGATGCGTCATGGATTCGGGTCTTTTTTGTAACCTTGCACCAACCAGCACCTTGGCAGTTGAACACACCAACCACACCGGTGCATTTATTCACATTCCATATCTTAAGCAAGCTGCAGAACGTATCATTTGAATTGAGCTTTGTTGATAAAATCACAATATTCCATGAGATAAGGTTGATTATGTATAAAAGGTGGATATAATGTTGCAAACCTAGTCTCATCTCTTGCTGGATCAGAAAAAAGACAGTCACGGGTTGGCCTGCCAGGTAATTGGGCACGGAGCACTGATCCATCAGGGAGGACCAGCTTCTTCAAAAGCTCAAAGTTGTGGTTGCCAGGCTTGTCACTGTTCAGAGAGTTCAGACAACAATAGAATAGAATTTATCAGATCACAATTGCCTCTAGTTAATTTAAGCTTTGATGGAAAAACAAATTGGGTGGAACATAACAATACCTGACATATATTGCACATCCTCCAATTGATCGAGCCGCAGAATGATAGTCCTGCAGCAGGGTGCAGGCTCTGAAAACAGAATAAATAATTCATCAATGTCCCATTTCATATGAGATGAGTTGCTTGCAATTTCCCATTGTAACAATGTTCAACTCAAAACAATGGGATGAAGTCATGTTAAATTATATCAATTAGACTCACGTGGAACATATCCCAATCAGGTTGCATGAATTCTCCGAGGAATAGAGTGTTGTAAGCCACAGAGGAGATGTGGATGGTGTGAGAAGCAGGGTCACGGGGGTAAAAGTCATCAGAAGCTCTCACTACAGCAGTCTGCTTGGCACTATAGATTCCATCAGTATTATGGCACATGCAAGCAATACATCCATTGTCGGGGAAGTTCTGGGCAATGGAAGCTTCAAGGGCTTGAAGGTAGGCACGAGTGAGAGAAACTCTGCCACCATAGCCAGCACCAAGGGTCTCAATAATGTTTTGCACATCAACTTTGACTCCATCCACTCCACATGAAGCCAGGTAGGTATGGAGCTCATTGTAGAAGTTGAAGACCTTCTCCGGGTGCACCAGACCCAGGCCATGAACAGCGAGACTGTCCATGACAATGTCTGGTTGGTTGCCTAGTACACCTGGAGACTGAACCGGGTATGCTAAAGCAGTGTCATAGTGTTCCATACCAGCAGCTGCTGGCTTCACTCCACCCCAGTAACCTGCTAGAGCATGCCATACATACACATACCTGTGCCAGTTAAAATAAGAAACATGGGAACTGATGAGTAGATGCATAACACTATGGAAAATATTCTCCTCGAAGAATTGTTAGAATGCTATACTCTTGTATCCAAGATACAAATCATGTTTCCTGATTTAAATTGGGGTAAGAAACCATTGAGATTGCATTATTAAATTTTTTAATCTAAACTATAGTTAAAAATAATTGAATATAATGCAACATGTGATTGTTATGCATAATGCAGAGTTAACATACAGTAAAAAGACAATCACTTACTGTAAATCTAACAGTAGCCTCAAAAGTTATAACATCTATTCATCATGATTTTAATTAATGGCAGGTAATCAACTGCTTGTAAAATGTTCTCCATTCAGGGAAAGGGGCAAAAATGAAAGAAAAGATGGCAGGTCTTAGTTGTATATGAATTATAAAATATAAACACAGATTGAGTACCAGACCAAGTTGAACCACTTACTTGACATTGTTATGTTGCTTGGCTTCATCCACAACGTGTTGTAGGCCTATGACCCGGTCGTTGTTCTTGATATTCTTTTGGAACTTTGCATTCTCTTTTATTCCTGTTAGTCTGCTCGCAAACCTGCAAGTTCATTTACCAGAAAATCAACAACACTGCTTTAAAATATAAATAGGATTGGGAAACATATGCATGCCCAATTCCTTTCTATACCATATTAAGCACTTCACAGACAGTCAACCATCCCAAGTCAGCCAACAACATCCACCAAATGTGAAGTTCTGGCCTAAACTCTCAAAACAAACAATATTAATATTATTCCCCTCGCACTCAACCTATGTAAGGTCCCTCATATGACTACATGCATCTAGAATGTTTCCAATATTATCATGCCATTTCAATGATATAAATATATGTACACATACACTATCAGAAGTCAATACCAACCATCTGGATTTAATTATAAGTCAAGCATTCCGAAGGATCAGCTTCACTTCTTATCAAGAAATCAGCTTAACTTGATCACGAGTAAAGGGTCCATGGATGAAGATAGAAAAGTAGATTGCTAATTGTAACTAAATCTTCAACTTTTCTCTTCAAATCAGAAATCAAAGAAAATCGCTATTAAATGATGACTTTGGTTCACTTCTTACAAAACCAACACTTCCTCCTCCTTTTTTTCTTTTACACCCTTCAATTCATTCTCAAAAGATTCTAGCAATTAAATGGCTGAAAATGCATAAAGCTGATTTCCAATACACTGCCTAATTTCTAAGTCCCATTAGAGAAATCTTAATTTCATTTGCTACTGAAATGGCAAGAACCTAACTTAAGTTGTGCCCCACCTTTTTAGACACAGGTTTTCAGATCTCCTTTTCCTATCAGGAAAATGTCCATGTAACTATCCTCTCACTAATAAAGGATGTGCTCTGATATGAAACATATTCGTGAACTGTTTTTTTTTATATCTATTTTTTTTAAAAAAATTCTCATATAATCCTTTTATGCTTACTTTTCTGTAATTGGGCCCAAATCTTTAGCTAACAAGATTGGTACGACATAGATGCTCCACAAAATTACTGGATCTAGGGAGAGTAAGAAATATAAAGATATCTTACTGTGCTCCTTCTTGTACAACGCAATTCATGTCCTTGACTTCGTTACCAATCTGTTGCCAACCATCATCTATGATGAGGAACCTTGGAGGAGTCCCACCCTCGGATAAGCTGCAATAATAACCATAGATTAACTTAGTGATTTCAATCATTAATAATAATCAGATTCTTGAAATTTTCATCCTCTTGTAGTTAGAATCTAATTAATTTAGTAATTTCATTTTAGTTTACCTTTTGAGGCCCTCTTGAACACCCTCAGCTGTGACTTCTGTGTAGAAAGCATCCCACGTGCACCAACCAAACCAGTCAAGGAAATAGGGCAACTACACAAACACCAAAAAATCACAAGATCCATTCAATAAACCCCTTCTTCTGCACATGCAGATGAACTTCTTGACACAAAACAAACAAAGAAGTTCTCACCTGTTTCTTCTCTCGATGAAGAAAAGTCTGCATGTGTTGTTCTACAGCTCTGTTTCAGGGAAAAGCATTTTTTTAAAAGGTCATGATTCATGACTTAACAGTGCAAAGCAAAAAGTCCTTGAAATTTTTGCAATTTCATGGTAGTTAAGAATTGAGATTAGCCCCTCAATAATCAGTAAAAAAGATGATAAATAGTTTTGGCATTCTTTGAGGGGAAAAGAATAATATTTCTCAGTGCATACATGCTCTTAATAAAAAAAATTGATCCCTATGAAAAGGAGGGACTTACTTTACAGCCTGGTTGATGACTTCAAAAGGATTGGTCCCAGCATGCATGTAGACAAGGTAAAGCCCTTGGTTGGTTTCAACAGCATTATCTCCTGCAAAATTAAATCACACCAAAAAAACAAATTCGTTTCGGTTCTTTCGAACTCAGTCCTTTCTATCTTATCTTCCCGAAATTCTAAACTCCATTAATTTGATAGTTTGAATGATAGAGTGATTGATCCATTTCTCCAGCTTGGTTATGTTTGCATTAACAGCAGCTCCAATCCAATATGTTGGACAGTTAGTCTCCCTTAATTTGACGAACAGGATGGGACTGGTTTAACAAAAGATATGGCCTTAGGTAGTAGTGTATTGCGAAAGCAGGCTTCGTGTAGCCTACATGAGATACTTTTATATGGCCATTATCTACTCACCACTCTCGAGGCAAATCTCTAGTTCGTTCCTCTCATTCCCTTGGAGAACAGCACGGAACTGGCCTTCAAGGAGAGGGAGGAAGATGGTGTAGATGGTTGGGGTATCATCATGCTCCCCCTCGGAGTTGTCTTTGCTCTCCACGAGCATGAATTGGGTCTCCAGAGGAATGTCCTTCCCGCTTGTCCCCATTCTTTGAGTCATCCACCATAGTTTGAAACGGAAACAACACACGAACCGAAGACCCCTGTTACAGAATCAGATAAGACAATTATGACATTTCCAAAATCATATGTTATTTCTGGATAAAATTAACTAAAGCTCAAGTGGCTAGTGCAAGACCATGAGAGGTCATTATTATTGTGCTATCATAAAGCAGAGAGCACCAAACATGAGTGCACAAGGAAACTTGAAATAATTAATGATCAGACCATGTGGTAAAAACTGTACTTTAGAAAGAGATGGTAAAGAGGAAAAAGTATAATTGTGAGTAAGTATTAATTTCCAAACCTAACTGTCAATGTTATAGGGATTAACAAAGATAAGACCCAAAGGTATTACTTACGGGATTTCTGAATAATTCAGTTCCTGAATGAAGTCGAACCTTTTTTTTAGTCTCTCTGTTGGTTTTCCTTTTATTTTTTAGTCTCTGTGTTGGTTTTCCAGTTAAGGAATTCTTCCCCCCACCCCCCAACAAAAAAACATTACTTCTACATCTCATGGATTAGTGTTGTATTCAAAGAGTTGGAGGTATGAGTGTGTGTGTGTGTGTGTTTTATTTTGATTTAATATAGGACTCAACCTATTTCTCATGGACAGATTGAACTGAAATATTATGAAATTAAATTTATTACTCTTTGGATAACAGTTCAGATCTCCAGAAAATATAAACAAATAAATTTTTGCTTTTATATGTACAAAAATAATGTCCAAATGTGAACTTAATAAAACTGGTACTATTGGAGTCAATCTTCTCTCCGGTTTGTTATCCATCAAATGGTGGTATAAATCCCTTTTCACTAGTGTCACTCTTATCAAAGTTGGAACTCTTTTAGGAATTTATGATTTATTTTTGTAATAAGCAGGATCCATCAAATGGTGAAACAAATCCCTTTTCAATCAATGACTTAAAAATTCCCCCTCCACAAAAAACCAAAAAAAAAAAGACTTAATATTCCATAAGAAAAAACTGTCTTTATGAAATTTCCTTGCTCTCAATAGAAAATATGCCTATTTAGGTGGTGTGTGCAGTATGGAATTTCAGTATAAAACTATATATGAAAAGCATTTCTACTTTGATTAATTGCTGCTTTAATTTATATATTTAAATTTAACTTTGTAGGTGCAATTAGCTTATGAGAACCAACTTCTTACAGAGCATAACGTCTTGATAAGAGCAAAGCCAATATTCTGAAGGCCAAACCATTTTTTTTTCAGAAGATAACAAAAATTAAGAAAAAGTTTATTAGCTTACTCTAAGACACCAACAGGGAAGACATGGAGGCTTTTGCTATGTGAAGCTATGGCACCAATGAAAGCCCCAGCAGCAAGCCCTACGCCCGATCCCGGAGTCAACACAATGTTGTCTGGCACTCCTGTCAGTATGGTCTTCCCATGAACCACAAGGTTCCCATCATTGATGGAGATCTTTGGTGTAACTGTCATCTTTGCACGCCCTACTACTCGCCAACAATAAACTACATCAATAAACAAAACAATACATAGCAAATATATATCTCAAAACTACATATATTATTCAAGGAATGGGTTCAGGTATTACTAAATAGAGAAAGGGTGCACGAGATAAGCACATGTTCCTCAAGTCATTATATTCCTTCTATGATTATTACCGTGTGAAAGCATTTCAATATATACACACAACGTATCAATCAGGCCAAAAGAATCTACACTCAGATATGATACATACTACAACAAGATGGACAGATAATTAAGATAGGAGCATAGAATAGATAAGCATAAGGTTGTGTGTAAATCAGGTCACATACAACTGCGCGATTACGATAAAAGACTAGCTTAAAGTGCGTCAAGATGCCATTGCACCTACCATATGCAAAAACATAGGCATACATTCAAGGATGTGTAGATATGAACCTATTGTTGGAGTGTCCCACATCGCCCGTCTCTAGCTCCTCTGGTCTGTATATAAGGGCCCTCTCTACCTTTCCTTAACACCTGGGTTTTAAGGATGAGCTAATTGGGAGTTAGGCCTCTAAATTTCAATATGGTATCAGAGCCAGGCCAGAGCCTAACTTTGGGCTAGAGGAGTCCGGGCGCGCCCATCTGAGACACGCGATGTAATCCAGGAGGCGTGTTGGAGTGTCCCACATCGCCCGTCTCTAGCTCCTCTGGTCTGTATATAAGGACCCTCTCTACCTCTCCTTAACACCCTTAACACCTGGGTTTTAAGGATGAGCTAATTGGGAGTTAGGCCTCTAAATTTCAATACCTATGATGAAAAATTGTCTATTAAAAACAATTAGAAAATAATATCACAACAACAACAATGATAATATAAAAACAAGTTACCCTTTGCGTTAGTCCTTTGGTTAGGTTCTAGCATTTAGGAGGCGACTTAGAAGCTCATTAAAGATACCTTAAACATTTGTAATGGGACCTATGGACGCAGTGCTAAGTCATTAATATTCAAAATTCTATTTGTACACGTCAAGGAAGGAATCAAGAGAATCTCGTGGTGGTGGTGGTGGTGGTGGAAGGAGGGGGATCGATCAACCAAATCCATCTGTTATGTTTTGCCACTTCTGTTCTTTTTCCATAATATGGCATCATCTCCTGCCTTATTTGGTAATGAATTGAAACTTCAAGCGGTTTTAAGAAAATTTTCAAACCGAACAAATTACATATTTAAAAGCAAAAAACAGTTGAACTTTAAACAGAGCTTTAGTGGAACACAGTGATCATTCTCTCTTAAAGCTTTTTAAAATTTGAGGGATGCTATATATTTTACATACAAAGTAGTCAAATTACTGAAATAACTGCCAGCGAAATTACAATACTTGATTGTATTTGACAATGAAAAAACTATCAAGAAAGTCCGATGTACATAACATCTTCCTTTAAACTTTAGCAAAAGTTGTCAAAAAAAATTAAAGAAAAAACAGAGAATATTGTGAAACCGACTAATCGGAAAACAGAGTGTTTTCGAGGAAAGAAAAAAGCTTTTGCTGAGAAACTCAGTGAAAGATACTCGGTAAAGGGGAGCAAAAAGTTCGAAAATGGCCAGATTCAAGAAAATATTCACCTATTACGACGGCAAAAGAACAATTAACTTTTTGAATCAAAAAATTAAAGAATCATATGAAGAGGAAGAGAGGGTTTTAGAGCGAGAGTCCAATTTTAAGTCCGAAACATGATTCACTGTAAATTGATAATTTCCCGCTCGAATCGCCGAGAGTCCATACGATCTGGATCACAGACTGCGACAGAGAGTTTAAAGAGGGACGAGTCCGATGAAAGTCCCAAAGGTAAAATTCACCGTAACTAATTAAATTGCAGTTTCTATGATCGGAAAATCCCCGTGATGTATGGAATCTGAGTATAGAGAGGCAATTTTAACAGAACCAAGGGTATATTCGTCAAACCACCATATAAAATTTAAAAGTTTACCAAAACCATGCATTTCCACAGTAAAACTCAAATTATCACCATGAACAAAACAATTCTGCAATCACCCCCGGAGCGCTTCAGATTCCTTCGAAGAAACGAAATAGGAGCTGAAGAACCATACGCATGTAAAGCAGAAGCTGAACGAGCGATCATTGATAAAATAAAAATAAAAATTCACATAGAAAAACAACAAAATCAAGTCGAAATTAACAAAAATTCTCCCAAGTTCACAGGCTTTGCACGTACATCCCTGTAAACACATCTCAACATCAACCAAAACATCCCAAAAAATCTCTGAATTTCAGAGCTCCATAGCTCGATCACAACAACAACTCAAACAGATCAAATATTCATTAAAAAAACTCCACCAAAGGTCCAAAACTCACCTCTGTAACTCTTAAGAGACGTGTCGAAATCTCAATCCTTTCCTCCAAAGCTCCGATCAAACCGAACTTCTATAGATATAAGATATACGTATATATATATATAGAGAGAGAGAGAGAGAGGAAGCAACAGAAACCACTCAGCAGAAGCGCATTCCAAAAGGGAATGCAAACTTTAACTGAGAGATTAAAGACGAAACAGACGCAATCAGAAATGGCAATGCTCGCACACAACGAACGATGGAGTGAGTAGAAACTTGAAAGAAAGTCACCTTAGTTTTATACTCTGTTCGGTGTTAAAGATCGAACAAGTTTGGTGAAGGAGCAAATGAGATAGCCGAAACGTGGAAACTATATAATTTTATTCTCTGGAAAAATAATTTAACAGGTGGAGAGTCTAAGCACGAGTCGGAGACGCTTCAAGGAAAGCGGCAGTTCTTTTACGTTCTTCCACCGAGCCGAAAATCATTCATTGGCATCCCGAAACATTGAATATTTTATTAATTTTGTAACAATACAATCACAAAAAAAGTTTAAATTTATTTATTCACTCTTTTTTTATTTAATTAATTTGTGACATCAAAATTACTAAACTAAGACAAAATATAATGGTTAGAAATATAATAATTATACGTATATATATATTATTTTGTAATGCTAGTGGAATTAAGATTTCATAACTTATTTCTTTTATTAACACTTTTCATATACAACCTCGTGACTTTTATTTTCTTTATTCAGTCTAATACAATAAACTCTTTCGATTTTTCCTTTTTCTCTTTTTTCTCTATTTCTTGTCTCTTTCATGTTATTTTATCAAATTTAACAATAATAATTGTAATATATATATATATGTATATGAGGAAAATATATATAAATACTCTCTTATTTTTTATTCCTAAATTTTGATCAACATTTTTATTATACCAATATGTATCTGAATTCATATTTTTACATTTTATAAAGTTGATTTTTTTATCATACTTTTTAAGGGAAAAAAAATCATACATATAACATAACATTTTTTGTACTATATATTATTAACTATGCAGTTTCTTCCATTAATTTTAATAGTCACGTTTCAAAAACCAACTTTTAAGGAAATAAATATTTAATATTTAAAAATTTATAATAAATTTTACAAAACTAATATTATTTTATATTTATTATATTTACAGAAAATAGGTAAATAATAATAATTTTAAATACTTTAAACATTGAATTTTTAAACTAAACTTATATTTTCGAAAATCATAAAAATAATAAAGAATTCTTAAATCGAAACATTTAATCATAAGATTTTTATTTTTTGGGGGGAAGGTAACAACATACAAAGAAAAGCAATACAAAATGCCTACATAAGCATCATTTTCGGCATTATATATTAATTTTTTTTCTATATGTTATTACCTTTTTTTATAATATTTTACAATTAAATGTTACAAAAATGATAAGAAAAATATTTAATATTCCTAATTTATATTCTTAAAATTATCATATAATGATACAAATAAAATAAAAATAGAAAATATATAATATATAATATTAGTCAAAATATACATTATTTTATTTTAGATTAAAATATTAGAAACAATGACTGTATATAAGATTGTTTACAAAGTGTCATTAACACCATGGTCTCAATCATGGATTGAATTCTAAGGACGTAGATTATTGTCTAGTTCTACACTATGAATTAATTACCATTATTAAGTGGAATGCTTACTTAAAATCACAATGTCTAGTGGGATGCTTACGTAAAATCACAATGTCTAGTTCTACACACTGAATTAATTCTGATTACCACAGAAGGAATCGAACCCAGTTTGCATACTCGTCCAAAATGAATGTAATGTGGGTCCCAGGATCTGGCCCACTCGATACGCAACACGTCTGAATTCCACGTTTGACGTGCAAAGAACATCCTTCTGTCCACCTCCGAGACACGTCAGCCACGTATGTGGTCAGGTGTCAAGTCATGATGTGAGACCCACGTGGCCCTTAATTTGAGGGAAGATTTTCCATCCTACTAGGCGTGTTTTATTTTGGATGAGAGAGAGAGTCGTTTCATTCTTATCACATCAACCACTTTTTAAAAACTTATTTTATTAGTCTATAATTTTTATTATTTAGACATAAAATTTAGATAACTCATTTTTTATTTTATGATAAGTTATATTAATTTTTTTAAAAAATTTTTATCATTACGTTGATCTTATTTAATGTTTATGAAATTACACTTACTTTCTTATTTTATATAATAATATACAAATATTTTTTTTCATCCAATTTTTTTTAAAAATGACAAAATTATTATTTTCATGTTTTTTTTTAAAAATTTAAATTTTAACAATTTTGTTCTTTTTTAATTTAAATATTGATAAAAATCTTAAATTTATTTTTATATAAAATAAATAAAATTATTTATCTTAAATTATTTTATATAAAAGTATAAAAAAATTGGTCAAATTAAAAAATAATAATAATAATAATAAATAAATAAATAAGACAATTTTGTTATTTTAAAAAGAAAAATTTGACTGAAAGATATATATCTATATGTTATTATGTAAAGTAAAAAAACCAAAATAATTTTAAAAATCTCAAAAAATATCAGTATTATATTAAAAACCTTATAAAAAATCAGTGTAATTTGTTCTTTATTTTAATTTTGATAAAATTAAATTTTAGAAGTGTTATAATATCAAAAAGTTAAAAATTATTTTTTAACATTTCTATTCCAATGCTAAAAGTTATTTTTTGTTTGTATTTCTATTTCAAGAAATAATTTTGGTTAAATTTGAGTCGTTAGATTAAAATGATTCATGTCATTTAAATTATGACAATCTGTGAAAAATTTTCTCAATTTAAGAAAAAGTATTACAAACACAAATTTTGAGAGAACATTAGACAGATCATTGGAGCTTGCTTTTTTAAGTGACCAGTCAAAATTTGAAAATAGCAACTCCAAATGACTCTTAGATTGGAGTAATTCTTAAAATATCAAAAAGTTATTTTTTTGACATTTTTGCTATAATAAAAATATTACTGCTACACGAAAAGCTTAAGTTGTTAGTGGGGTACAATTTTATTTCCTTAACTCTTTTAGCGATTAGTATCACGAGTCGATTACGCCGCAATATGACAGGATGCTGACCCGCAAGCCTAACAATCCCTCCCACAATGCCTGCTCGCAAGCAACATGTTTTTCTTGAGAGTCTAGCCCGTGGCTAGGTTCTAATACCAATTATAAGGATCAAACCTTTACCACTACACCAAAAACTTAAGTTGTTAGTAAGGGCGCAATTTTATTTTCTTAATCCTTTCAGCCGCTAGCACTATGTGTCGATTGTGCCACAATGCGCGCGATAAGATGCTAGCCTGCAAACATAACAAACTATCATTTGAAAACAATCTAAACTATTGAAATGAATAATAACTACTAAAACAAAAATTTTATTTTAAAAAAATATTTGACTCTGTTAAATTTGAAGAAAATGAATAAATAACTATTAAAACGCTATTTTAAAACTACACTACTAAAATATATATGTAACAACTCTAATAACACTACTGTCAAAACTGTTATTTTAACTCTACTTGTTGAAGTTGCTCTTATCAGGAGACTTGTCTAATGTAAAAAAAAATTTGTAGTCAAGTGGAACGTGCAGCTTGAAAGAGTTTTCTAGATTATATTTACAATTTTTGAAAAAAATTGTTTACCCTTTCTTTTTTCTTTTTTTGGATCAACGAAAGGTGTATTCGACCACTTTGAAAAACTTGATAATTCATAACGTCTTTCTACATATCTCTTTCTAATAGAAGAAGTAAAAATAGAATTCATAACCTCTCTATAAAAAAGTCTTGAGTTATCAATCAGGTTGGCCAAAATAAAAAATCTTTTTGTTTACCTACCCAAATTAATTTGCTCTATTATAAACATCGAGTTAATCATGAAGATTTCGGAAAAAATGTTGTTAATATTATTTGACAAATTTGGTATTATCCTAATGATAATAATTTTACTCTTTTCTTTTGTGAGTGATAAATTTAATTTATTCTATTTTAAACCACAACATGTGGAGTCTATCTTCGCCAGTTATTAGTCTCATCTCTCTTTATACATATTCGCTTTTGAAAAATAATTGGTACATCAAATGATTTTTTTCTAATTAAAAAATATATAATATGTTTATTTTAATTTTAATTTTTTAAAAAAATTATAATGAATGATATTACCAAATAAACTAATCCAATAAACTAATTTAATATATCTAACATTACTCATCGACTTTCACCGGAAGAAGCCCCCAACCGCCAGCTTCTCGTCCATTTCTTACATATCATTCAGCGACAATACGTGCATTTATAAATTATATATATATATATGTATGTATGTATGTATATAGACATGTATACAGATACGTAATTGCAACTGTGATTGTAACGTTAGGGGGAAGAAACAAAATCAAATTTCGAAAGCGCCCAAATATATTTTGTCAGGCCAGTTGGACTCAATTCAATTAGAGTCACTCAACTAAATGATTTTATCTTAATAATTTTTTATATAAAATATCAAATTTATAACATGATTCCGTATAAGAAATGAGATATACATTGAATCTGATTGCTGAAAAGAACAAAAGATTGTTGGTACTTTTTGCTCAGCGGTCGATAGAGAGAGGAAAAAAAAAAAAGAGAGAAAATCTATTACTTCTTGGCTCGCAGTTTGGCCATTCGAGTGGGTCCGCCATTCAGACGATATGATCAAAATATAAGATAAATTATATTGATATTTTTTAAAATTTTTTATAATTATAAAACTTTTTTTAAAAAAAAAATTATATTTTTTTTTCATGTTTTTATTGATAAATTAAACACCTCTCTTCCTTCTTTTTTTTTTTTCTAAATGATAAAAATAATTTTTTCATGTTTTTTGTTTTTATGTTTTTAAATTCTGACTAAATTTTTTAACTTTTTTTAAAGATTTTTTTCATTTTATATAAAAATAAACTTAAAGTAAATAATTAATATTTTATCATTTGAAAATAAAAAAAGTTAAAAATAATTGGTTAAAATTGAAAAAAATGCAAAATTTAAAATAAAAGGATTATTTTTATCATTTTGAAAAAAAATAGACTGAACATGAAGTATACATAATTTATCAATAAAAATATGAAAGAACGGTATAATTTTAAAAATCTTAATAAAATTTTTTGTTAGAATTAAAAATTTTAAAAAGATCAATATAATTTACCTAAATATACAATTATAATATATATTAAAATTGAGTGTATCATTTAGTTCACACGCATAAGAGTGAATTTACTGAATCATATTTTCTCAAGCTAAGAATTATGTTTTTTTTGGCTCTCGAGAAAAGTAAAGGAAAGGAGCCTAGCTCTAACAAATGCCATGCATGGAGGCCAAGTCTGCAGCTAATTCAAAAAAAATTTTATCACCACGTTGGCATTAGAAAGATCTCTGGAAAATAATGCTAGCGACTATTACTCGTGATTTGATATATATATATATATATATATATATATATTATATATGTATGTGATCACACGTAATATTGACGCATGTAATACATACGTTAATCAAATTACAAGTATTCATACTTGCGATTGACGCTAGCATTTCTTCTAAAAATATTAATAATAATTTTTACAAATAAATAAAAATTAGTCAAAATTGAAAAAAATATATAAAAGAAGAACACATGAAAGATACAGTTTTGTCATTTTAAAAGAAAAAAAATTGATTAGAATGAGATATTTTTAATTTGTCAGGTAAAATAAGAGTAGTTAATGTAATTTCAAAAAGTTCAAACGAGATCAGTCTAATTGTAAGAAATTTCAAAGAAACTCAGTGTAATTTATACTAAAATATATATAAATACAAGAATAACTATTTTATCTTTCTAATAATTAATATTATAAAATATTTAAAATAGTTTTAATTATTTAACATAATATTAAATTGATTTTTTAAAATTTTATTATTTGTTAATTTATTTAATATTAATTATAAGACGTTAAGAAATTAAAAATTGAATTTATTAGTTACAAATTTTTCATTAAATACAGTTTAAGTGAAGATAATAAGTTTAACTTTTATTATTAAATTTTTCAAATTTATTATGAATAATTATATTTAGAGCAATGTTTTCAGACCTAGATCGTTCATCGAACCGGAAAAATGTCCGGGTTACGGGTTATTTGTTCAATCGTCGGGTTAACCGGAATCAAACCGTGATGTCATAGTTATGTAATTAATAAATTTAATTATACATATTATTGATATTTTAAATTAAAAAAATTATACAAAAATTACTAAAAATTATATAAAAAAGTTTACAAAATATGAATTTTCTTAATATGTAAAACTTCAAGAAGAAATTGAAAAAAGTATAGTAGACATATTTTATTATAATATTGAAAGTTAAAACTTCGTTGTCATTCTTCCATAATCGCAAGAACCATAACAAAAATTATTTTAACATCCAATCCAAGTATAATTCAATAGGATAAATCTATCCTTACCTTTTAAATTTACCAAAAAATATATACATGCTGATGTGGCAGCGTGTCATTAATTATACATCATATCATGATATAATGTATAACCAATGACACGCTGCCACATAAGCGTGTATAACTTTTTGGTAAAATTTTTATGTATGCATAGCATTGCTCAATTCAATAATTTAGTCTTCAACTACATGAAAAAAAAAAAAGATATAAACACTAATAATCATTCATAAAATAAAATAAAATACCACATGATACAAATATATAATACTGGAGTTTCAAACTTTAAGGGTTTAAAATTTTAAATACAATCCAAAATAAATTCAGCCAAATACCAACTCAACTTAGCCAAAATTCAGCCAAAAAATTTCATAAAATTTGAGATTTTGAATATACCAAAAAAAAAAAAAAAAGCAGCCAAGAACCGGTTGAACCATCTGATTTTATCGGTTTTCTATTTTTAGAACGGTTTTGAACTTAAAACTTTTGAATATACCAAAAAAAAAAAAAAAGCAGCCAAGAACCGGTTGAACCATCCGATTTTACCGGTTTTCTATTTTTAGAACGGTTTTGAACTTAAAACGGATTTATGGGTTAAACCGGACCGTTTTGTAAGCCGGTCGACGGTTCAACCGGTTGAACCGGCCGGTTTGATCCGAGTTTTAAAACATTGATTTAGAGTTAAATACATTTAAGTACCAACTTGTTTATTACCCATTTCAAATAAAGTTTTCTATTATAAATTGCTTCAAATAAGATCCTCCATTAATATTTTCATTTCAGATAAAATCTTCTATTTTAAATTGTTTCTAAGAACTTCAATTTGAATGAAAAAAAAGTGATTTAAAGTAATTTTATTTAAATAAAATAAAAATATAAATTGAGAATCTTATTTAAAATAATTTATAATAGAGGCCTTATTTAAAATGAATAGTAAATTAGAGAATACTAAAATATATTTAATCATTAAATTTAATAATTATTAAATATTTTTTAACAATTCATTTAAATATTTAATTACTAAAATCAAATAAAATTAAAGAAAATTAAAGCAAACAAGCCGTACAGTGGATCATGCAATTCACAATACATAAAGTATTGTGATTATTAAGAAAAAAAATGTTAATTTCAGTCACCAATAATGAATTTTTTTTTATTGACCGTTGAATATTAAAAAAAATAAAATTTTAATTTTAATTATAAATAATTATCACTTATAATTTAATTAATATATATATATATATAATACACGTCACAACCAAATAACAAATAATTTACTCACAACTATCACAAAAATTTTTCTTAAAAAAAGAAACATGGAGAAACAAAAGCAGCACGACATTCGAAGGGACAAGATAAGGGACGCCGAAACGGCACAAATCAGTTTGGATTCTTATAATTATAATCGAATAATATCTTTTGTCTGATGGAAATATTATATTATTTTTCGTGTTTCCGTATGGATAATTATTAGCATGAAAAAGACTGGTACATGGCCATTGCCACCATGATTGCCTTTTTGCACCCCACTTTTGAGTCAGACTGATTTTGACTGATCTATCACAAAGCTACTTCTATTTCTTGCTTTTCTTTTTCTCTCTCTCTCTTTTTTTCTTTTCCATGTGAGTCACGGGTTCTCTTTAGGACAATTTTTAAATATGAGTATTTTAGTAAGTATCTAACCTTGGAGAAGTGGTTGGTGCGTCCATGTCCTCATTTACTCAAAGCCAAAAGGCTTTTTTTATTTGGACACTCATATTTTATCTAATAGGTACAAGTATTTATTTTTTATATAATAAATATGGTTAAATTATATGTTCTTTATTGTTATATTTAAAAAATATCTTATTTAAAAGAATGATTAAAATTAAAAAAATGAAAGAGGAATCTTTGTTATTTAAAAAAAAATAAAGAGAAAGAATTTATAATTTATCAGTAAAAAAAAAAATTTAGTGTCATTTCAAAAATTTTAAAAATAGTCTTTATAATTGTTAAAAATTTTAAAAGAAATTGATATAATTTATTCAAATTCTAATATGTGCAAGGACTTAAATCAAAATTTGTGTATATAAATGAGTTGAAACCTTGCAATTACCAACTTGGATAGAACAACTAGCCTTAGAAAGTATTACTATCTAGAGGTCATTGATTCAAATAGTCGAGGGTCACCTCGTGTGCAACCAAGGTTGTATCAAAATACTTTTAAGGCACTTATGAGCTTTATCTATTTGAGGTACAAGTCAATAATTTAGTGATATATTAAACATATTATTTAATAATTAATTGTTATGTCATTTAAGATGTGAATTTTAATAATATTATTTAATAGTATATGAATAATTAATTATTACGTTATTTAAGATGTAATTTTCATGTCATACTGTAACTAGTACTTTTTTTTGGATGAATTAGTAAGAGAATATTCTGAGTCAGCTTACGCGCATCAGATTATATCTCATTTTTTGTGACCGTCAGACCCAATCTTTAAGCTCTAACTGTCAATGATCAACTTAAAGAGAATTCAAACTCGAGATGTTTAAATTTTATTCTCAACGTCTTTATCGTTCAACTACACTTCTCAATGATTCATACTCAATAGTATTATATGGTTCCTTTCTTGTTTTCAAATTATTATGTTATTCCACTATTTTACCTTTCTCCCAACTCAAATTTAGAAAATTGGAAGGTAATAACGATATTTGAGTACATGAAATGCCCAAATCACCTATTTGAGAATTGAGATGCCATTATTGTACGTTTATGAATGTGGACATGTGAACACAAAAAGGGAGGTGAGATATTTGTTCACGTCACCACCATTTGAGTCATCATCTGACATAGACACACATCAAATTGTTGGGGCATTGCGCTACACATGGTTGAAAATTTTTTGATAGATTGGATATTTTTCCTTAAACAAGTCGAACCAATACACGTGTATATACAGGAAAACCCTAAACCCTAAAAACTATTTTCTAAAATATATACAATAAATATATTCAATATAAATATATTCACACCCTCCCTCAAACTCAAAGGGTTTGGGATGAAAACACCGAGAGTTTGCCAAGAAGGAATCGAAAACGAGCAACAATGTGAGTCTTCGTGAAGAAATCGGCCAGTTGGAGCACAATGGAAACGAACAGAAGGGAGATAGAGCCAGACTGCAAATGGTGACGAACAAAATGATAATCAATCTCAATATGCTTAGTGCACTCATGAAACACTGTATTGTGGGCAATCTGGATAGCATTTCGGTTGTCACAATAGAGAGGAGTGGGAGAAGACTAACAAACGCCCAAATTAGACAAAAGACCACGAAGCCAAACAATTTCAGCTGTAGCATGTGCCATAGCACGGTACTCGGCCTCAGTAGTAAAACAAGCAACAACACTTTGCTTCTTGCTTTTCTAAGAAATAAGAGAATCACCAAGAAACAAGTATAGACCAGAAGTGGACTTGCGATCAGTGACATCACCAGCCCAATCAGAATCAGCATAAGCAACGAGTTTCAAAGAAAAAGTAGAAGATAAAAGCAAACCCTGATAGATAGTACTACGAAGATAGCACAGAATTCGAACTAAGGCAGCCCAGTGTGGGGAACGAGGAGCAGAGACAAACTGACTAATGAGATGAACAACATCGGCAAGATCAGGACGAGTGATAGTAAGGTAGACCAAACAGCCAACAAATTCCCTATACAAGGTGGGATCATTCAGAGGGACACCATCAGTAGAATTCAGTTTCACATTCAGCTTAATTAGAGTGTCAGAAACCTTAGAATTGATTAAGCCAGCCCAATGAATAACTTCATTAGTATACTTAGCCTGTGAAAGAAAGTAACCCTTGGGAGAGTAGACCACTTCAATACCAAGAAAATATTGCAAAGGACCCAAGTCCTTCATTTCAAAGGTGCGAAACAAATGCTGCTTAACGAGAGTGATGGCAGAAGAATCAGAGCCAGTGATAATCATATCATCCACATACAGTAATAAAGCAACAAAGCCAAAAGAGGTGTGAAGAAGAAACAAGGCAGAGTTATGAGCACTAGAAAGAAAACCAAGCTGAGTAATAACTGTCTGAAAGCGGTCAAACCAGGCGCATGGAGATTGTTTCAAACCATAAAGGGCACGACGAAGGCGGCACACCTGACACAAAGAATGAGGTAGTCCTGTTGGAGGACGCGTATAGACTTCCTCTGTAAGATGGCCATTAAGAAAGGCATTCTTAATGTCCATTTGATAGAGGGGCCAAGAGTGAATGGCAGCAACAAAGATCAATGTACGGACAATAGTCATTTTGGCAACCGGGGCAAATGTCTCCTCATAGTCAATACCATATTCTTGAGAGAATCCCTTAGCAACAAGTCGAGCTTTGTAACGCTCAAGAAAGCCATCAGAGTTGGTCTTGACTTTGAAGACCCATTTATAGCTAATCCAATTTTTACCAGCAGGCAAAGACACTAACTCCCAAGTGGTTGTCTTTTGTAAGGCAGCCAACTTTTCAGCCATAACATGGACCCAATGAGGACTCTGACAGGCTTCCTTATAAGACTGTGGTTCTGAAAAAGAGTGAATAACAGACAAGAAAGTACAGTAAGAATGAGAGAAACAAGTGTTAGAAAAATCAAGTAATTTTACCGATGACTGGCGATGACGAAGAAGATATCAGTGGGGAGCAGGATTAGTGTCTTTAGAAGTAAAAGGAACAGAGAGAGAGATATCTGGTAGGGGACTAGTCGATGCAGTAGTGATTGAAGGTCTAGTGGCGTCAAAGGGGACAGCAGAACTAGTGGGTTCAGGAAGGGACTCAGTAGTGACTGTAGAGATATAGTCATCGGAAGGCACATCAGAAGGAAAAAGGATCAATGTGAATCAAATCCTCTTTGGAGATAGTAGCAGTGGTAGTAAGTAGCTGAAAGTAAGCCAATCGTTCAAGAAAAGCCACATGCCGAGAGACATAAAGGCGACGAGAAGTAGGATCATAACAACAATAACCTTTCTGGGTTGAACTGTACCCTAAGAAGACACAGAGAACATACCTAGCACTCAATTTGGTTCTATCTTTCTGAGGAAGGAAAACAAAACAAGCACACTCAAAGACACGAAGAAGAGACTAATTAGGTACTTTAGAATACAGAGTTTCATAAGGAGAACGATCAGAAAGAAGAGGAGTAGGCATCTGGTTTAGAAGAAAGGCAGTAGTAAGAATAGCTTCACCCCAAAAAGGTGTTGGAACAAAAGCAGACAGAAGAAGAGATCGCGCGGTGTCAAGAAAATGACGGTGTTTATGCTCAGCCCTACCATTTTGTGCAGGAGTATCGGCACAAGAAGATTGATGAATAGTACCTAATAAAGCCATGTAGTCACAGAGTTCTGTTTTAAAGTACTCTCCATCCAAGTTAGACCGAAATACTTTGATAACACACCCAAACGAAGTGGAAATCATAAACTGAAAATCATGATAAATTTGGTAGAAATCAGACTTATGTTTCATAAGAAACGTTCAAGTATAACGAGTACAGTCATCAACAAAAGAAACATAATAAGCAGAACCATCTCTGGTAGAAACAGGAGAAGGTCCTCAGACATTATAGTGAACTAAAGAGAAAGGTGTATGAGAAATTGAAGTACTTTTATTAAATGGTAAAACTGTCATTTTAACAACTTTACAACCATGACATTCGGTAAGCTCACTAAGTGAAACTTTACCCAAAAGACCAGACTGAACTAAAGATCGTAAATGATCAACAGACAAATGACCTAACCGCGAATGCCATAAGTAAAACTGAATAGACTAAGAGTCTAACTAAAAAGAAGAAAAAGCAGATGAAGGAACAATAGCAAGAAGATGTAAACTGTCAACCACATACAGATCCCCAACTCTACGCCCTATCCTAATCTGCTTCTTGGACAACCGATCCTGCACAGTACAAACAGTAGAAGAAAAAATGACATAAAAACCAGAGGTATTAAGTTGACTAATGGAAATGAGATTAACTGATAAATGCAAAACATAAAGAACAGAAGGAATTGTCACTGCAGATTTGTTTGAGAGTAATACAGAACCAATAGATAAGACAGGCATGCGAGATCCATTGGCAATACTAACAGTAATGGGAGAGGGAGGTGGGATACAATTGTGTAATAAAGAAAGATAGGGAGTCATATGATGTGAAGCACCAGAATCAAAAATCCAAACTAGAGGAGAGATACCTGAGGAAGACCCAAGCAAACCTGAATGAAGAGATAAAGCAGGAGCAAAAGCAGAAAGTTGGGTGGTAGAAGACATAAGGTGTTGGAGCTGAGCAATCTGAGCACTCAAGGAAGCAATGTCAGAATCACTAGTTGAAGAGGATATTGTGTAGGCTGTTGGAGACTGAGAAGTATGCGAAGCAGAGGCTCGGAACTGGGTGGATGACTGCTGAGAGGAAGTGGGCGGACGTCCCCTCTTGCGACAATTATACTTCTAATGGCTCTTCTGATGACAAAAAACACATTCATCGGAGGGTAGTGAGACCCTCTTAGGCCTACCAATGGACTGAAGCAGTGTAGCAGGAGAAGTGGGCAGTAGAGCTGGCTGTGCAAGAGCTAAAAAGACAGAAGGAGATAAAGACTGACTGTTTATCTTCATACAAGTTTCCTTAGAAAGAAGTTCACAAACAATAGCATCCACAGAGGGAAGAGGAGACCGGTGAAGAATGCCACCACGAATCGCCTCAAATTGAGGAGAGAGGGTAGTTAAGAACTGTACTAAATGGCCATCCTCCCGAAACTTCAGATAATCATCAAGTACACTTATGCTAGAAGGCTCTATCATAACAAGCTGATCCCAGAGATCGATCATCTTAATATAGAAATCTTGAATAGACTTATCTCCCTGACGGGCACTCTGAAGGACTGTCTCCAACTCATACCGTTTGACAAAGTTGGACTGCTAATAAACACCAAGTAAGTATGTCCACACCTCATTTGCCGTAGAGTACTTACAAAACATCATCCTAATCCGATCATCCACAAAGTTATGGAATCAAGTCAGAATATGAGCATTGTCACAATCCCAAGTTTCACATGCAGCCTCATACCCCTCTTTCTTGGGATCTGATAGATGAAAGATGGATCTAGATACATAATCCCACTTTTTGCTTCCAAGTATAAAATTTTTCATAACACTAGCCCAATAGGTGTAATTGGTTCCATTAAATTTGTAACTAATAGCATGAATTTTATCCTCCGTCATTTTAGTAACAATAGGGACAAAGTGTAATAAAGAGACAAATAGAGCTGCAACTAAAAAAAAAAAAAGGAAAGAGGAGAAAAAAAGAAAAAAAAGAAAAGAGAAGAACGGAAGAGGCGGCACAGAAAGAATAAAAGAAAAAACAAGAAAATAGCGGCTGCGGCTAGGGCGCAAAACAAAAGAGAAGAGAAAAAAAGAAAAGAAAAGGAAAAGGCGGCTGTAATTGGCGTTGTGGCGCAGGAAAAGAAAAGAAAAAGCAACAGGGAGGCGCTGGGTCTTGCTAAAAACGGCTGAAAGAAAAGAAGGAAGCAAAGAGGCTTGCGGTTGGAAACCAAAGGAGCTAGTGGCTGTGAAGAAAGCAAAAGAAAAAAAACAGAACAGAAGAAAAAACAAAAAGTTAAAAAAGACGGCCGAGCGTTGCAGTAGAAAAAGAAGAGAAAGCAAAAGGAAGAAAAAGACGCAACAGGAAAAGGAGGAGCAGCACTTGAGGCACAAAACAAAAACCAAAGAAGCGGCTTAGCGGCTTAGATGCAGATTAAGAAAAGAAGGGAGACAGGCGGCTAGTGGCACAGGAAGGCAGAAATAGAAGAAACAAGAAGCGGCGACGCAGAGAAAATCAGATGGAAGAAAACTGCGGCTCTGATACTATGAAAACTTTTTTTTTTGTAGATTGGATATTTTTCTTTAAACAAATCAGACCAATACACGTGTATATATATAGAAAAACTCTAAATTCTAAAAATTATTTCTTAAAATATATTCAATGGTACGATTACTTTATGCGACAGTTGGTGGAGAAATCTTAGGGTCCATTAACTTTGGTATATAAACTTTATTAATTATTTTTTGTTACGTAAATAAATATTATTTTTAATATTTTAAAAATTAAATATTTTATTTAAATAATATTACATTATAGACAAGTCTATATAAATTTAATGAATCCAGTCTATGTTAGAATTTTTCAAATTAGTGCGGTCTATGAGTATACTACTCTACTTTTACATGATAATAATTGGGCTTGCCACTTTTTACATTGTTTTATTCCAGAAGAAATGAGTAATTGGCTTATATTTAAGAGATTTATGACTTATATATGATTGATTAGGTTAGTTGGTTATAATATGTTATATTTTTTAATTAATCAGTAAATTGTAATATTCTATCGTTTTACATCCACAACTATGTTTTTAAAAGATCGTTTAGAAAGAAAAATTCCAACTTGTCTCTAAAAATGGTTACATAGTGACACTTTCTTGAGAAAACCTACTGGTTTCTTCGGATCTTTCTCTTCTAGCTTTCTAGTACTGATTGGGGCGATTATTGAGAAATGCTATAGGTAGATCTAACTGAATATGGATTGAAAAAATGAAACAATTTGCGTTGAAAAGAAGGAAGGTAAAGATATGGAAATGATTTTCGAGATGAGAAAGGATGATTTGAAGGAAGAAAATGTCAAACTAAGATGCATGCTTAAAGATTAGGAAGTCTATATTCGGGATCTATTAGATTCAAGGAAGCATCAGGGAGTAGAGATGCCTGATAAAGGGTTGCTTGAGGAACAACAGATCGTTTGAATGGTTGAGAAAGGAGACCACAATAGAAAGGAAGGTTTGAAGGTGAGAGAGTTGGATCTTCGGATGGCTAGTGAAGCTAATGAACAGAAGGCAAATACAATGTCATGGACTCAATTGTTTAAAGGAAACAAAGTAAAGGAAAATGGTGTCCAATTGAATTTTGTACATCCAGAAAATCAGCAGGGTCAATTCAAAGCTCAGATAAGGAAGATGGATGTTGTGAATGAGCTTGCTAGATGGGAGAACTCGCTAGTTGGGTATGTGGTGGGAGAAAGTGTGTTTTAAAAGGATGTTGAACTTCATCAGGTATTTTTGGCAAAAGATAGGGGATGTGCATTTGCATTCTATGAAGGAGGGAATGTTTTTGTTCGATTTTTCTCATGCAGTCGATAAGTTTGAAATTCTAGATAAGGGCCCTTGGTTTGTGGATAGTAAGCCAGTGATTCTAAAGCCTCGGACAAGAGACTGTGATATAGGAAAAAATGACCTAACTCATGTGTCAAATTGGATCAGACCAACTTAGTTAAAGTTGCACTTATGGTCCGGTAATGCTCTAAGAAAAACTGCTAGTTTGGTTGGAATTCCTTTGTTTACAGATAGATCAACTACCAAGAAAGATAGAATTCACTATGCTCGGTTGTGTGTTGAGGTTGAGCTAGGAAATGAGTTACCTAATAA
Source organism: Nyssa sinensis (assembly GCA_008638375.1). Taxonomy (NCBI): domain Eukaryota; kingdom Viridiplantae; phylum Streptophyta; class Magnoliopsida; order Cornales; family Nyssaceae; genus Nyssa; species Nyssa sinensis. The sequence continues at coordinate 12,156,816 of CM018051.1, read as the reverse complement.
ATTGTTGATTCAAGACTTTGATGGGAAAGAATTTTCACAACAAATTAAGTATGAATGGATTCCCTTTACATGCCAAAAATGTAAACGATTTGGCCACAGAGAGTAGTGTGGTGCAAGGACCACAATGATTGGACAATGGAAAACCAAGGAAAGCAAGAAGGAAACTGATTAGGAAATTGTTAGAGATGGTGAAGATTCAGAAGGGAGGTTTCATATCCAAAAAGGGTGGATCCACCTAAGGATAGGAAAAAGAAGGGGGAAATGAAGGAAAATTCAAATCATTTGGCTATTGTTCAATTCAATGCTTTGTAGAAAGGGATAGAGGTTGATCTCCACTTTAGGCAACCGTTGCAAAATAAAAATGTGGCTGAACAGAACACCTACTCAGTTTTGTAGATAGAAGATGGAATCCAAAACCAAGAGATTTTTTAGGAAGGAACTCCAGAAAGACAAAGCAAAAACGAGGGGAAAGGTTTAGAGGCTATAATTAGTTTGGTTTTTGATTTGTTGGTGGATAATGAAAGTGCTCTAATGGAGAATGAGATTGGGGCTACTATTTTTAGTCTACCATTGGATGAAGAGGATCAATCTCTGGTGAATATTGAGGCAAGTCAAAGTTCAAGAAGCAAAAATTTGAGTTTAGGTCAGAATGCAACAACAAAAAATAGGGCACCAAACTCAAAAGCCCGAAGTAATATATGTGGCAATGAAAAAGGCAAAGGGAAGAGGAAAAAGAATGGGCCAGGAAGAGGCCTTGGTAGATAATGCTGAAGAATGGTGCATGGAACATTAGAGGTCTTAATGGCCGTCTAAAATAAAAAGAAGTGAAAAATCTTATAAAGCATAAAAGATTGTCCATTATGGGCTATTTGAAACAAAAGTAAGAAGAGATTGCATGTACAAGAAGAGGTATTGAATGTAGTGTGAAAGTGATAAAAAATAAATAATAAATTAATTTTAAATAAAAAAATAGAGAAGACACAAGATTTATATGTTTAAGCAAGATATCTACATACAAGAGCAAAATACTTACAAATCTAAAATCTTCATTCACAGCTAATGATGATTCATACAAAGTCGGCTTCCCTAAAAATAACACTCACATATATGGGTTATAAAATAAGAAACGAAGCTGGTAATACTAAAATGAAATGGGTCAAAAAAAACAATTTTAGGATTTTTTCAGGTCACACTGGGTCATCAAAAGTCGGGTGAATTCATAATATGACCCCCCTACATTGAAGTGGCATTGCTAGCTGGTTTAATGCTGCAAATATAATTGAGAACTGTTAACATCGCCCTTTGCCCCTATTTGATGACACTCACACGATAACGTGGTGTAACGGTTTCATAAGATAATTATTTGAATAAATGGTACAAATCACATTTGGGACAAGTTGAAAACTATACAATTAACATGGTTGGAGTGAGAACCACGACATTTTCAATCAAAATTTATGTTTTGAAATCATTTTTTTTCTATAAATTAACTTTTTGTATTTGAGTCATAATCCAAATATAAACTTTCTAATAAAGTGCTAATACATTACAACAGAAGTGCAATCTCAATGGACGACAGAAGAAAAAACAATTGTTTCATTATTATTATTCTATACAGTTTTTTACATGGCTACAAATACATAGTAATGAAGTTTTACATAAATATTTGTCAAGGTTTAAAAACATGTTAGTTATGACAAATGCAAAAGGATATTTTCCAATAACATTTGCCTTTTTTTTAAAAAAAATACAGTTTTTATTTTGGAAATTTGGGAATTCAATCTCAATTAGAATTTTTTGAATTATATCCAACTTTTGAAAGAAATGAATATGCTCATTTTTTAAGACTTCATCATTTTTTAATGTGATGGATCCATCTCATCATTGTTAATCTTCGACTTTTTGGTACTCTATCCCTTCAAAGAAATGCTGCAATCTAGGGGAGTTGAACTTGGGCACCACTGCCATGAGAGATGTTTCACTCTCTCAATTTTATAAACAATAAGATCAGATCTGATGCAACTTCGGCAGCCACCACTAGTATATAAGATCAGACCTTTTCTTTTAAATATTTTTTAGTTTGTTTATTTTAAGATATTAGTTTATTTCCAGTATGTTGTTTGTTTTTTTTTTTTTCTAATTTTTTTGCCTCTTGTTGAGCGATGATGGGTATCTGAAGATTACTGACCAAGTAAATATTTACCTTCATCTCCCTTGTGTATCTTCTTTAACTTTTTGTTGAAATAAATATTTACCTAGTATTTTTTGCTCGATTCATGCGAAGTAAACATTTTTATCTTTGGTCTCCCTTGTATGTTTTCTTTAATTTTTGGCCGAAGTAAATATTTACCTTTTGTTTCTTTTTAGTTGTTCTTTCTATCATCATGCAATATAAATATTTATTTTGGTTTTTTGTTGTTTGTAGAGTTAATTAGTATAAAGTCCCTAGTACAATCATTTAATTATTGATAAATACATGATAAGTTACAATTTAGTATAAAAGACATAATAGTTACTTATTGAATTTTAATGCATGATTTAAGGAGGCAATTTAGTTGAAGTAGCGAAAAAAGTAAAATTCGACATTCCAACGAAAAAGGTAAAATTCGACTTTTCGACCTTCCAACGAAAAGGTAAAATTTTACCTTCTGAAAAACAAGTTTTTTTTTTTAAAAAAATTCATATGCATTATGGATCTTGTTTGATAGATCTTAATTTTTAAACTCCAAATATGTCATTTTTAGTAAAAGCGAATTTATAGATTAAAAGTTATTAAATTTTAAAGTTTTGCAAACTTGTTGGGAGTTTTGTTTCCCATTTTACGGCATTTGAGGGAAGCACATACATTAAGGGATATTTTGGTCAAACAAAAAAATAAGGGACTTGGTGGTATATGAACAATAGGCTTGGATTAGAAAACAAATTTAGTCTTTTTAATGTCCTTATGACCAAATGACAATTTTTTTAAAATCTTTTTTTGGTCAAATTAAAACCAAATTTAATAGAAATATGTATATTTCTTTTTCTTTTTTTTTTTTGATAGCTCGATATCCGACTATTTGAATTGACTAATTCAAGTGGATTAATCTCACCGTCTACTAATAGGAGACTCGATTAAAGCCGAAACAACATTCCATATAAACATAATCCCTGCTATGGTACAGTGTAGTGAGAGTTGAGTATTATCCCCAAAATCTAACAGCTAACCTTCATTTAGCTTGTTATTTATTCATTTTCTTGTATATGTAGGAATTTTCTACAGTTTCTAAGAAAGTAATTAAGTTTGATTTTTTTTCATATTATATGTTTTACATCAAATTCATTCTTATACATATCATATACTGTGAACCATATGAAATTTTCATTCATTTATCACAAAAAATCCAAGATTGCATTAATTGTTTTGATAATGTATAAAAATGGGCTATGAATTTTTCATGAACATCTTTTGCTTTTATAATTAAAATTTAGAGTGACTTTCTATTTAGAGATCACTAAAACTTTCAAATTGTTGAGGTATTGGAGGAAACCACTCAATGATTTCACAAAACAAAACCAAATAGCGAGATCTTCAGTCATGTTTGTTAATAAAGTATGGTAATGGGACGCGTCTCCCTTTTACAACGTGCACTTGTTTGTATTGCCCGCCACTGCCACTGCCACTGCCACTGCTACCGCTTCCCCACACTCTGATGAAAAGAAGCAATGATATACAAGCTCATTCTCCGCTTTTCTATTTTCTATCTAAATTTTCATATACTTTTGTGTTTATTTAATGCTAACCCGGCTCTGCACCCCATTAGGGCCGGTCTCTCTCGTTGTTAAGTAGTTGTAGTAAATTAAAGATGTTTCTCAAGAAACATCCAACTCCGAAACAATGGAGTACAATTCACGTTGACCGGAAAAAGTCTAATTGTAAGAATATTTTTAATAGTGACTCAAATTTAAATTAAAATTAAAATTAACAAAAATCTTCTTTAGTGGTTATTCAAACTCATACTCAAATGGGGTATTAATCAAATTTAAATCCAAATCAGAACACTATTGTTCATAGACCCAAATTTAAGTGATCATTGAAAAACATGAAACTCAAATTCAACTTTTACTCAAATTTTAACTTAAATTTGAATAAAAATTTGATTTACCACTAGAGATGTTCTAAGAAGGTATGAAATTTTTTTATAGTTATACATATTAGTTTATAACATGAGGCATAAATGATATCAGAATGATCCTTTAATTTAAAATATAAGTCACATTTCAAAATTTAATTTGAATGATCATAAAATTTCTTTGAATTATTTCACCACTAAACTTTTTTCCTCAACAAAACTTAAAATTCAGCTCCAGCAATTGTGTACATCAACGTAACGCTATAGCACCGAAAATACGAAGCCATGATACAAAGCCCAGTTTAATTGTCAATATTGTGTAAATAATAGTTTTTTTGTAGGAGTTAAGAACTTATTAAAAAATATTTAATACTTTCAAGATGTCTTAAAAGTGAAAAATCTAAGTGCCCATGTTACAAGCTCTTGCTCAAAGTGCTATTAATTTGAATGTGCTCTTTCTAAAAGCACTTTTAATTTAAAAACACTTTTAGTTTAAAGGCACTCCTGTTAAGAACACTTTCAAAGATGTTCTTGTAGAAAATGATTTCAATTTAAAGGTATTTTTTATAAAAGCGCTCAGAATTTGAAAGTATCTTTCAATTTAAACTTGAACATGAGTTTTTTTCAATTTAAAAGTCTCTTAGTGCGTTAGGTTAGTGTCTAATCATGCTTAATAAATATATAGCTTTTGATGGAAACAGTAACCTAGAGGTGGCAAATGTTATCTGAATTCGTCAACTCGCCCTAACCTGTCCACAATCAACCTGTCTTAACTCACTCATTTAGTTAGCGGGTCATACACGGGTTGAGTAATAAGAAACCTGTCAATTTAGCGGATCAATACGGGTTGAATATATGTGTTTGACGGGTTGAGAATAGAAAATAATAAAAATAATATAAGAATATATATATATATATATATCTCCATTTGACAAAAAACTAAATACTAAAACATATACAATAAATTATAAAACAAAATTAATATTTAGAGAATTATATATGTATAAGTATATGTATATATATACACACACATACACAGGAATTTTCAGAATTATTGTAGTAGCTATATATGAATCTTGAAATGGTAGGCCATTTTGCAAGAGCATCCAAAAACCCCCCAAACACCATAACTGTCCCTTGTCATCTAATTAATCCAACATTTCAATCATTAATTGAAGCATTGCATTATTGAGGTTGGTTTAAAGATTTGAGTGGGGACATAATTATGGACATGATCAATGCGACATGATCAATGGCCTATGAAATTAATCCATTGCATTTTGGATTAAGTTGAACTCCAGCAAGTAGCAGAATTGAATTGATGAGTTGATGGAAATTTCTGAATTAATGGAGCAATGCATCTAAGAGGAAACCATCTAACCTATTCGTTCAATAATCAACATACCAACAAATTATTATTGTTTTTGAAAATTTCATATGATAAAAGTTTTCTTTCCTCACACCAAAACCTTATCTCTTAGAAGCGACTCCAATCCTGTAGTCCTAATCAAGTTATGAATGTTCAAAGATAATTACATAGATTTATATCCTTTTGCAAGTTTTGTTTAAGTCCCAAGATAATGTTATTTATCAAAACAATTATTTAAGTTGTTATTAGTTTAACAATTTAGTTCATACTAGAAAAGAAAATGAACCCGTGAAAGCAATCACTATAAATTTCGCTTAATTAAATTTACTAATAAAGAAATTATTTTTTTTAATGTGTATTAACAAAAGTTTTAACAGAAAAATATGATAAATTTTATTAATCATATTACTTTATTGAGATGTGGCAATCTTAAGTAATGTTTTGTTTTTTTAAAAAAAGTTAGGTAGCGGGTCAAATTCGAATTGACCCGACTTATTTATGACCCGCTCGTATTCGACATGACTAATTCGGATCAAATATGACTCCAATCCGTTTATAACTCGACCCGTTTACAACCCGTCCAAACTCACTCAACCCGTCCGTTTTGCCGGACCTACAGTAACCTTACAAAGCTTTTGATGAAAACAGTAACTTATTAGTTCACTTATCAATCCAACGTATCTATTAAATAAGGATTAACTATACTTTTGCACCTTATAAATTCATAAGGATTTTAAATATCATCTTATAATTTTTAGAATTAATAATATTTTACATAGTTGTTTGGAATTAAAGTAGATTAAAGTACTTCTGTATATTAAGAGATTTAATTATTTTAATTAAAATTAGAAAAAAATTTTAAGTTCATACAAAATTATAAGGTACAAAAATAATAATAATTAACCCATTAAATAATTTAATGAGTCCCTTGATACAACATAAAGCTGTATTTCCTTTTTAGACTATTTATACTTTTATTAAAAACCAAAGCTGCGTGACTTGTTACATTGATTTGACAGTTTAGTGACATGATTAATAATTCAGCAGGCCCTTAGTGAATGTAGACTTACACTTTTTTCCGACAACAAAAAGTTATAAACGTACAGAATCATTCTTAAGAGGATCACTTTGAATGTTGCAAAAGTAAAATCTTTGTGATTTTATTAATGGGTGTAATATTTACACAATTGTATACATGAATTAATGAAATTATAAAAATTTTATCTCGCTAATTAATCTTAGCAAAATTTTTTTCTTAATAAATTCAATGACTTGTTAATACACCGACACAGTTTAAAATATCAAATATGGCCATTTAAATCTATTCTTATTTTTCTACCAATAATCTTATGCTTAGTATTAACATGCATGTTTAAATTTAATAATAAGAGAGGATGTGTATTTAAATTTAATTATGAGATAAGGTACGGGGAAGTAAACCCATATTGCTTAGCACTGGCTCTCTTTTTTCCATCTATATTACCTACACTTTTATGTTCTGTCTTCATGAAATGCTAGAGAGAAAGAGGGAGATTGTTGAGTATTCAACCAATATATAAACCATAAAGTAGGTGATTTGTGAGCTTTTAGGATGCTTGGGGAGAGATTTCCTTGGGGTTGATAGTCTTGGCATCCAGATGCAAGCATTTTTCTGAAAAGAATGTGGCAATACTCTTCATTCTCCCACCTCCCTTCTCTGCAAATATAAGAAGTATAACTGCATATCCATCTCCATGGTTTAAGCATTTTCACCTTCAAAACAAATACACCCAGCGAAAAGGCAAGACAACTCAATCTCCATTGTCAAACCAAACAACTCAAGATACATTCATTTTGAGTATGGACAGTAGAATAATGTAACAGAAATGAGAAACCGTGTTCTTTACTTTATAAGGTTTATGATTATGAAATAGTTTAAATTTACATCAATAGTTGTAAACAGAAATATATCTATAAATATCACATTTTAGAAACTGATTCATGTTAGTATTGTTTTTGTCTGTAGACTTGCAGGCGAGTTGGTGCAAGTAATTGAAAATTGAATTTCTAGGCCCATTAAACACCAACACATCAACCTAAAATGGCTCATAGCTAATTTGAATGAGCTTCAATTTATGAAAAATAGTTTCTAAAAAATAGATTCTAAGTGCCGGATGAAATTAGTTTATAAAGACTGAATAAAATTGAATATTTAATTTTTTAAAAAAAATTATATTTTTATTGATTAATTTTGAGTGTAATGTATTATATTACTAGTCTAGATATAATAAATAATTAAATACACACATTTTAATTGTAATTTCTAGTTAAAAAGAGAATAAGGTACACAATCCAATTTAAGCAACATTAAAAGTAGAATAATATAGCTTACTACACCTATTGAATTAAACTTGAACAATGTCACAAGATAAAGCACTTGCAATTTCTATGCAAACTTATCACGAAAAGTCTGCATAAACCTATAGCCATTAACAACATGACAATTTTCTCCATTTTCAATATTTGAGCTAGTTGATGTTATGAACTCAGGACTTGAATCATATTTTTGAAATTGAATATCATGATGTGCCTCACTTCGAATAAAATTAGGAATTGTTATTGATGCAACTATAAGCTTCACTTGAATGTTGATGTCATATGGCGGCATATTAGTCAATAGACACAAAGACGATGTATTTAATTAAAATTTTTTTGCACATTTCTTATACCTGACCCACATCGAAACTTAGGTAAATGGTATCTTTTTCTTCGGTATGGGTCTAGAAACCTCTTCATGTTCAAGTATTCTGCATTTAACAAGTGATATTCATTTACATCTAATATTTGAATCTGTATATATAAACAATGATTCCATAATTGAAAATCTTTTACTCATATATTAATCTACATCAAATATTTGAAGATGTAAATATTCATCTACATTCATATATATATATATATATAATACTTATATTAAATATGAAAGTTGATTGTCGTGTCTACTTGAACTGCTTGCTTAACATATTTATTTTATTTTCAAACTAATTTACTATTTTGACCCTATTTGTTAGACTCTTGTTGTTTATTATCTTTATTTATGAATTATTTATTGTATTTGCCATTATTTATGAAGTCAGTTATAAGAAATATTTTTGTATCATACATAACACGTGCATTGCACGTACCTATGACTAGTGTATTTGTGTGTGTATATGTATATGTATATATATATATATATATCACCTAGAAAAAGTGTAAGAAAATATTAGAACACTTCTATCATTTGTTACCTCTCATAATTGAGTCAAGTGAAGTACATATATGTGAAAATATTTGAACACTTCTGTCCGATTAAGAAAATATTAGAACACTTCTATCATTTGTTCCCTCTAATAATTGAGTCAAGTGAAGTACATATATGTACAGTCAATTAATATTCAATTAAGTTAATATCTCTAATAAATAGTAAATTTTTAAGCAATCCAACTTGATTATATGGTAAATAATTAAAAATTCTATTACTTAATAATTAATAATTTTTTTTCAAAAATAACTCTTTATAATATTAATTATTAAAGAGATAAAATAGTTGTATATGTCATTGTATATATTTCATTTATGACATATCTTGGTAATGAAATTCATTAATTTAACATAATTAAAGTAAAAAATATTATAAGTGAAAAAAACTATAAAACCAGAAAATGCAACTTCTTTACTTGAAAGTAATTTTCAGAGTTTTTTTTTTTTTGGGTCTAAAGTTGAGCACTATGTGTATTTTTTATGAAAATTAAAATATCAATAAAAGTCACATATAATGTCTTATTTGTTTACTGAAAATTATTTACATGAAACAAACACTTATTGATTAATAAAAGTAAGAGAAAATCTAATAATTTTTAATTTTTAATTTCTCATATCTATTAATTATAAGATAGTTAACTTTGTGTGTCACGTGACATTAATTAAACTTGGGACAGGGATGGATGAGAGACTAAAATTTAGATTTTCTATCTTACTCTGAATATGTATTTAAATTACACAAATACTCTTCAATATTTTCATATTTCCTTAAACACCCTTACATATGTTATCTATATAATCTACATATGTGTGTGTATAAATTTGTATTTTGTAATAATATTAGTTGATTAGTTTTTGTTTTTAAAAAAGTTTATAAAATTAATTTTTATATTGGGGCTGGCGGGGAGGTGGGATGGTTTAGGATAGTGACGAGACATAACTAGGAGCATTAGACAAAGATGGAAGAAGACTTCATTTAAACGAGACAATAATGGGGAATGGGCCTCACCTTAAGCCAATCTGTTGCCATCCTAGCTACATAAACAAAAGTATATTTCATTATGTATTTGATTGTCATAGTCCAAATATAAACTTACTAGAGAATTTCTAATACACTGCAAAGAGAGCGAAATCTTAATCGATGTCTCGGAAAGAAATCGTAATACAAAATAATGAAAATTTACATGAATATTTTTTGGGTTTTAAAGACAAATCCAAAGATATGTCTTTCAATAACATGTGTTCTTAGGTAATTTGTAAATTCAAACCAAATTGTAATTTCTTGAATTATCCAACTTTTTGAAAATTTTGATTACTTCAATTTCTATTTTTGTCCAAATTAGACAAAAGATACAAGAAATTTGGTCTAAATTTTGCCAAATAAATAAATAAAAAAAAATCAGAAGGTCTTTTTCTTCAAATTCTAATTCCAAGTTTTTCTTAATTGTGAGGAATATTTGATCATTTCTTAATTCTTGAATTATCCAACATTGTTAAAAAGCAATGTTGATTTGTGTTAGATATATAAAATATATTGTGTATAATGTGTATAATATATAATAAGTATTAAGAATAATGTATTACATGCATGATGTATATTATGTATAATGTGTATAATATACTAAGTATAATACAAAATAACAATATAAAATACAATAAGAAGCGGAAAAAAGATGTATTCCTCCATTAGACAAGGCTGTAACTCAGCCATACCACAACCATGCTTGGACCAAGTGACGAGAGGCCAACATGGGAGGCAATGGATAATTGTCCATGCTTGCCTCCAAATGAAATTTCTATAAATTCCATCCCTCTCTCCACAATCCGGATTTCTAGAATATACACACCTTAATAGAGGAGGAAGAGAGAAATTCATGTGGAGATAGAGAGCTGGAATAGAGGTAATTCAAAGAGAGAAAGGAAGGAAAATTCATAAATCAAGCATCAAGAGATTAGAAATGAATTCTTCTCACTTCTTTAAGTTCCTGTGTAATTAGTAATGATGTTTGAACCCTCAAATGGGTCTACATGGCCTTGGAATGGCCTCTCCAAGCTTGGACCGCCATTGTTGGAGCTTGAAAACTCAACCCAAAATTGAACTTGCAATATTAAACCTAATTCTATGTATTGGGACCTGATTTACACACGAAATAGACAATAAAATGTGTGACCGCGATAAAAAAGCTCAAATATGAGGTATGAAAAATCAAGTTACAAGTTTAGCCATTAATGGCAAATCTTTGGAAATGAACCTTAAACTGATTTTTGTGAACGGGGAATGGAAACCCACACCTTAAGGTTTATAATGCAACATACCGCACCTCGAATGGTTAAGAAATGACCTTGAATTGAAAGAAACACAGTGATGGCCATTGAGGTTTAGTTTGAGCTTATTGGCTCAATTCGAACCCTAAAACTTACGTTAAATCACTCTTAGGTGACCCAGAAGATCAAATGGATTGAGGAACCCTCAAATCACTCACTAAAAATGCACGAAAATGCGTATGAGATTTTAGGGTTTTGCGAGTAACATTAAACCCTACTATAAGGGAAACGATGAACAGTTTCGGGTTATCAGGTTGGGTTAACATGTCCGGGTCAAGACTGATTGTTTAAAAGGGTTATAAAACATTATTGGAACGATGTCGTTGTGGCGTTTAAATGGGTGATGTGGCAGACTGCACCAAATCGGTCGGTCTTTTGTAATTTTGAGTTGATTTATTTAAACGGTCCCTAGATTGGTCAACTTTAGGAAGCTATGATTTGGTTCACTCGAATGATCAACGGACTAGTTGGTTCTTTTTGGATTTGGGCCGGTTCTCAATAGTAAATGGCAAACTAGTGGATTTTGCCCTAAAATAATGAACCAAAAAGTTTTGGTATTTGTGTTATGACCCTAGTTTTTTAGGAAAATTATATTTAGACCCCCAAAAAAATAATTAAAAAATTATTTTAATACCCTAAAGCTTGGATAAAATTTCTATTTTACCCCTAGGCCTAAAAGTGATATAATAAAGGCCAATTGAAATGTAATAAGAGGCATGTCTAACAGTTTCGGACATTTTAGACTCAATGGTAGAGTCTAATTTGTGAAATTGGACCCCAAAATATATGAATGAATGAACTGGACTAATTCCAAATGAACCATAAAAAGTTGATTAAGCTATCAAATGGACACCAATGACCACAAGGATAGCTACCCTACGATTTTTCGACGTTCTGGACTCAACGGTGTGATCCATTTTGTCAAATAAGGTACCCAAAGTATCAAAATGCAAAATTCGTTATTTTCAAACTGTCCTTAATGATTAATGAACTACCAAATAGACTGAGAAGGAATAGAAAAAGGGCATGCCCAACATTGTGGATACTCAAGACCTAATTGCGAGGCATGATTGAGCATCTGAAAACGGAAGATGGTTCCACATGAAAGTGCAAAATTATGAAAATGCTCCTAAACCTAAAGTAAGCCACAGAAAGGCTAATTAAGACCTGCAAAAGGCTAACTTAAATATTTCTGACATTCCGGATCCAACAATGATATCCATTTGAAAAAAATTAAAACTCTGAAACAATTATAAAATTACGAATACGTCTCTAAGACTTAATTAAGTTACCAAAAGAGTATATAATAATAAGAAAGAACCATCCTTAAGGTTTTTAGGGCTTCTGAGCCCAATTATGAGGTTCGTTTAGGCTAGAAAAATTACTATTATAGGAACAACAAAGGCAAATGACAGTAAAAAAATACAATAACAAATCTCTAGATATGGACTACAGGTGAGTAATCTATGTTTTAAGAACTATACTTCTTATTACATTCTTGTTATTGAATAAATTACTATCGTCTTATTAAACTGCTATCATTTTATAAAACATATTGTCATTGTTTTAAAGAACAACTCACTATCATTTATTGATCGAATTGACATCGTTTATTGATTAAATTACAATTATTTCATCATCGAACTACTATTGTCCTATTGAACTTGATCCAATTGATTGAATTATCGCAAATCGTCTATTGAATTGTTTTAAATTATTTTACCATGCCATTATATAGTGTTGATGTGTTATCGCTCACCAAAATTGAAATTTGTACGTACACCTAGTGTAGGGGATTGCACAGTGACTGCGTCATGACCAAGCTTACATTGGGCTACTCGTAGTAGCCATTGATTCTTGTGCTGATAGTTGCATTGTTCACTATAGAATAGGCATGTTCTTTATTTAATCGAAAAGCTTATCTTTTTTTTTGGCATAATTTTCATTGTGTTGATAATTGTCATCTTACTTTTAGCAAATTGTTTATTCCATTTTTATAATTGATTGCCAAACTGCCTATATTGAAATTGTCAAATAGATTTTATTGCATTGCAAATTGTTTCAAAATTTGATATATACTTTAAAAATTGTTACCATGCTTCACATTTACTATTGATTGATTGAACATGCCATATCAATGAAGAACTCCATTAGCCTTCTCTAGCTCTAAAAACTCTGTTAGTCTAAAACCCATGATAGAGTACCACGATTATTGATTGAGCTTAAGTTAGCTCACACCAGTTCCAAATATTCTTTTTGTGTAGATGATGGAGAATGATAGATCGGCCCAATGAGGAGATCCTTTTAGAAAAGCTTGGCTTAGGAGCTTAGTGAATTTTTGTTCAGGATTACATCTAGAATTAGATTTTTGATTAAGTGGTAATCTTGTAGTAAATTATGAATAAGTAGGGTTGTGTTATGGGAAACATTTTGGATCTCCGATTTAATGAAAACTTAATATTAATGACCTAGTAATAGATTTGCTTTACCAAGTGTGATTGCATTCATTCTATTGAAATTTGGAGGCCCAACTCCCAATTAGCTCGATCCTTAAAATCCAGGTGTTAAGGAGAGGTAGAGAGGGTCCTTATATATAGAGCAGAGGAGTTAGAGACGGGTGAGACACTCCAACATGCTTCCTGGATTACATCGCATGTCGCAGCGAAAGCCAGATGGGCGCGCCCCAACTCCTCTAGCCCAAAGTTAGAGCTCTGGCCTGGCTTTGATACCATATTGAAATTTGGAGGTCCAACTCCTAATTAGCTCGATCCTTAAAACTCAGGTGTTAAGGAGAGGTAGAGAGGGTCCTTATATATAGACCAGAGGAGCTAGAGACGGGCGATGTGGAACACTCCAACACATTCAAAAAACAAACTTAAGAACTTCCACTACAAACCAATCGCTTTAAGAATGGAATTTAACTTGGGATTGAACTGAAAGCCCTGCGACGGTCGCATTCCTTAATCATCATAGAGTGCGTTTCGGGATATGATAGTGTCTTCCTCATTTGGTCTAAGCATAAAACCCTCAAGTGTAGATGTGGACAACAACTGATATAAGCTTGAGTTTTGAGACCACCTCCACTCTTTATGTCTTATAAAGAAGAGACCAGAGAATTCTTAAGAATGTATCTATATCTTATATGATCTTTTGAAATAGCATCAGATAACACACCCAAAGGATGTCATTAGTTGTACCATACAAAAGTTCTTTTCCCATTTCCAATTTTCATACCCATAAATCAACTTCCTTATTTTCCTTATCATATTATGCCTTTGCAAACAACTAAATATCGTTCCCCTCAAACTCATCAAACTTTTGATTCTTATAAGCTATAGATCCAAACTGCTGGAGAGGTGGCTCTAATGGGGATTTGCCAAGAGAGGAGATAGGGAATGAGAGTTTTAGTTTGTAGCTGTCGAAAAGAGAGATCACACAAGACTGAATATATATCAAGTTACATTTTAGTCATTTTAAAAAAACATAACATTATCACGTTAATGCTTTTGGATTCAAACAATTTAAGAATTCCAAATTTTTTGAGATTATAATGTTTTGCCTTTAATCTATAAAAACTTATTTTGAGAAACTTACTAATAATTAACTCTAAAATTTACTATATACAGGCTTTTTAAAACAAAAATTACTTTCTTTGACTTGGTCATAGAGACTGACGCGATATCACATAATTCTTTGTCTTTGTTCTTGCGGACCATCTCAATCCAATCTCAACATTTTTGTTCATCAACAATTCTTGTAAAAAAGTCTCAATCATTAGTTGGCAATAAATAAATTTCAAGCACTTAAAAACTAACCATTTCTTAGGTATCAAGTTTTAGATTATGTAAATTTACAATATTGATGGTAGTTTTGGGATTCAGGAGTTATCAAGCTAGTGAATCATTCTTCACTAGTTAATAAATCAAGTTCTTCTTTTGCCATTCTATGCTTAAGGATATTAATATCTAAAAGGGTCAAACTAAATGGATTAATATCCTTAATTTCCAATAATTTGACTATACTCCCTACAAAGATTTGATTAATAACTTCTTTTAAAAATAATAATGATTGACACATTTAATCAATATTACACTAAGAATAGAAATTTCGGATTATCTAATCTTATATTTAAAGGGCTTAACTAAGTAACAATTAGTTATTGTTTCATGATTTGGAGCTATCACAACCTTGGATGCACATGTTCAGTGGTAACAAAGATTTGATTAATAACTTCTTTTAAAAAATAATAATGATTGACACATTTAATCAATATTACACTAAGAATAGAAATTTTGGATTATCTAATCTTATATTTAAAGGGCTTAACTAAGTAACAATTAGATATTGTTTTATGATTTGGAGCTATCACAACCTTGGATGCACATGTTTAGTGGTAACAATTCCATCTCCTATAATCCGAAGATATATATTTTTAAAAAAATCCTCACTGAATATTTTTTTTAGTGACATACTGTCATTCAGTTGTTTCTTCCAATACCTCAACCCTACCTTTGATTGCCTAGTCAGTTTTTAAAATATAAATTCCGATGATAAATTCTAATGTGAACCCCTTTTATACATTACAAAGAAAACATTATGCAGAGATATGGTGATGGCTACAGTCAAGAAGGGAAAGCCAGATCTTAGGAAGAAGGTCATGCCCACCGTCATCGTCCGACAATGCAAGCCATGGCGCCGAAAGGACGGTGTCTTCATGTACTTCGAAGATAATGCTGGTGTAATTGTGAACCTCAAGGGAGAAATGAAAGGATCTGTTATTACAGGCCCAATTGGAAAAGAGTGCGCTGATCTGTGGGCAAGGATTGCTTGTTGTCACGGGCTTAATATTTTAAGCACTCATGCTACACTTAGCAACTTACAATTGGACTTATAGTACTAAGTCAGCTTATCTAGTTAGCTAGAGAAAACAAGAAAGCTAGAGAGAGAGGAACTTGTATTCTCAAGAGAAGATTGCTTACACTTGATTGAATGAGTGGCAAATGAAACCCCCACCCCTTTTATAGGCTCTTGACCTTACAATCAATGGTTAGGATCACTTTGATCTAAATGCTATAATGGTGGGTCTAGAATATTCCTTAGGGGATCATTCTACAATCCTTACAAAGTCAACATTCTAGAATACTCTTAAGACTATTCTTTATACAAAGGTTATTTCTAAGTCTCTAGAATATTCTACTTGTATCTACATGACTCTAATATACAAGAAGACTCTAGAACATTCCGCACTCCATGAGAATGCCCTAGGTCACTCTGAAATTCTCTAGATGCCCAGCCTTGTAGGCATGCCTATGCAGTGTGGATGTGTGGATGCTTCTTGTAAGCGTTAGTGTGGCGCCCATGTGTGGCGTATGCATGACGTCCATGTGGCGTACCTTTGTCCTTTTTGGCAAGGCGTGACATAGTGCTGCCAATGCTATTGTTTAGGAGTATCAATTACAAGTGATTGGAATTTTGTTGACTTATTTTTTTTCTTTGTTGAAATTTTCCGAATATCTAGGTTTGTTTTGCAGACATGATGATTGGTATTGGTCATGAGATTTTGTTGGACTTAAAAAACAAAAACAAAAAAAAGCATTTGTGTACTTGAAATTCCGAGTTTGATACTGACCTTTAATAATAAATAGGTGGGCGAGAGCTTAAAAGGGTGAGCCTACTTCGTCCCCAATATTAAGTTCCAGGCCACGTGTTAACCCAATTAATAAGGCCAGTTCTCTATCACATAAAAAAAAATTACAGGTGATAAAAAAGTTGCTTGCAGGAAATAAAAATATTAGAAAACAAAATCAAGTCTTAAAATTTTTAATCCAAGCTTGAATACAAGTTAATACCAAAAAAGAGTTAACTTGATGATTTTGATGACAATACTCTTCTCCGGTCGAATCACATCACATGTATCTTCCCAAAAGGGAACCCACTTGAGCGAAGGGCATAATTCTCTCACTGGTGAATTATTTACAGCAATAAGGATGGTTTTAATTAGTGTAATGATATATCTTTAAAAAAATATGTTACTTATTTGTTACTATTTTTAAGGCATCACAATATATTGATGATATGTTTCATATGTTATTGCAAGAATTTTGTGCAATTCTTGCCTATAATTATTCTTTTGTATTGGTCTTGGCATCATTAGGTCGATTATTATATTTAACTTTGTTTGATATGTATGCATGACCTTTATTTATGTTAATATAGTTAAATTATATATATATATATATATATATATATATATTATAGATTAGTGCTCTTTAAATTTTCATCAGTGCACATTTTTTTCACCTTACATATCATATACTTGTTAAATATATGTTTTATTTGTAAAATATTGGCTCAAAATGATACATTAACATTTCAATTAATATTTAAAAAAAATCATTCAAAATTCTCATGAATTGATATTAATGTTCAACATTTAAAGAAAAATTGATATTGATATGTAGTTGTGATATATAGTTTTGATATATTCATATTTTTAGACGTGTGATATATTTTTTTTTATTAATATTTTATTCCTTGATTATCACGAGGCATGAATGAAATTTAATATCAGCCTCTCTCAACAGGTCAATCCTCGAACTGATTTTCACAAAGCCATAATCAAAACAGTTTTAGTGTTAATTTGAGTAACACAAACCAACCCAATATATCTGATTGTATAAATTGCCTGACCCGAAGCCAACTTATTTTATTCTGAAGTCAAACAAAACCCAACCCAACCCAACCCATTTGAGGTTGGTTCAATACCCCTAATCAAAGGGTACAAAATGGCTATTAAATTAACTTCAGTGGTCGCTTTGAAACATGTAGTCAAGCCTTATGTCCAATTTTCTGGGTTAGTTATGCCATCAGTCGGGACATGATACACTGTTTCCATCATACTGGAGAGCAGGGTTTCATTAATTTTGCGACAACTTTGAAATTGAGTATGCACTTAAAAGATCTCATCTTTATCATATTTTTTTCTATGTGCTAAAATGGAAGCTGCAGTTAACTTCAGAGGGTGGTGGTATCATCAAAAGATTCAAAACAACAAAACCCCATCTAAATTGTTACCCAAAGTTCTTTATTATCTTATAATGACCCCTCTATCTTTTATATTTTTCATATGTTGGTAGGCCAAAGAATCTTCAATTTTTCTAGTTTTTTTTTTTTTTTATAGGAATAGTTATAACTTGATTTAAAAATCATTCTAATCTCAACAAAATTACATAAAATTTATTTTTTAAATCAAGTTATTTGAAAATGTCAACTCGGGTTAGAGGAGTTGGTGACTCCTAAGACTCTCATTCTTCATTAAGAGGAATGCCTAATTTATTTGTTTATTTCCTCTTCTCAGCTATAATCTGGACTTTACCTTTGTAATTGTTGTCTTATGGGATTTTTCGAGATATAGAATGAGATACTTTTGTAGATGTGTAAAGTAATGATAATGATTATATAATACACCTTCTCTCACAAAAAAAAAAAAAAAAAAGACATGAAAATAATTTTAAAATGTCTATAAATAAAAAATACGTTTATAAAGAAATAGAGAGTTGAAATATCAAATATACAAGATTGAAAGAGGTTGCTTCAGGAAGACATGAATGCAGAATGATGGTTCATTTCTAATTGGGTAGACTACACTAACCTCTCGGTTCATTTCTAATTGGGTAGATTACACTAACCTCTTTTAAAATTTTTGACAATTGCATGTCACCTCGTTTATTTCTGAAATACTCTATTACTAAAGACATCCCGTTAAGCCATTTTCAACAATGACTCAAAATTTTATTCAAATTTACACTCAAATGTGAGTAAAATTTTCATTTGAATCTGATACTCTCTAGTAGTTCATCAATATTTTGTATTTATTTTAAATTTGAGTTTATAAATAATATTTTTTAAATTTGGGTTTAAATTTGAGTAAAAATAGATTTGAGCTTGCTTGGAGAAGGTTTTTTAAAATTTTGACTCAAATTTCTGAGTTTGGTTTGCTACTGAAGATGCCTCTATTAACAAAGGAATCAAAATTGTTGAAGATGCCTCTATTAACAAAGGAATCAAAATTGTTGCAAGCACCTTTAGAAACAATTTAGAAAACAAATTGCTGACAAATCGCTCAAATTGCTGAAGATACCCCAAATATTTGTTAAGCTGGCAAGAATAGTATGGGAAAACAAATTTAGGTCTAAAATTGTTTTCTTTTCACATCTCTTTCTCACTCTGTTTTATCTCTATTCAGATTTCTGAATTCTTCACTTGAAAATTATTTTTCTTTTTCACTTGAAAATTATTCCTCTTCTTCAAGAGTCCGTTCCAAATTTGAAGTAAGAGAAGATGGTTCAAATTTCATTAACTGGTTGCAATTTTCTTCTTCAGCTTTTCTAAAACTGTAGTATTCAAGATGCATTGTTGCAGAGAAGCCAGGAATAGTCTCAATGAGAATCGATTAGCCTCATGGTCGTCGGTCAGAGATGGAGAATATGTGATCTGTTGGACCCAAATCTATTCTGCAATTTGTCTTCAAATTGCAGCCGCATCTTTGAGATAATCTGAAAGAAATCAGAATTATTGAATGAATAATTCTTGCAACACAAGCTATCTTTACGATAATAGACAATCTCAAAAACAACAATCCCCAAACAAAACTTAACAAAGGTTTTCTTTATTGAACAAAGCAATCTCACTTTATTTAAAAATAATAAAAAAAAATGTTATTTTACTGAATTGTATCAATCACTCACTTTGCCTCCGGTGGACTCACTGCTCACTCTATTTTTTAGCCGTCTCACACACACAACAGCACGCTGGCACACACACATATATTAAAATTTGTTAAAACATTTATTTCATTTTGTCATAGAGTATGAGTAATATAATACAACTTCAATGTTCTTTTATTCATTTGAACACTGTAATGTTCAACTAAAACAACAGTAAAATGAATAAATTAATTCCAGAGATAAAACAAAAACTAAAATCACAAACTCAAATTTCAAATTGATAAGTCAGCTACAAATGACTTACCAACGAGCTTTATCATCTGTTCATCTTGATGGTCATCCATGATAGACTTTACATAATCTTCTTTTTCCCAAAATTAGATCACTACAATAACAATGCAATTGCATAAGCAATTAAGTTTCCAACTTACAAAAAGATTGGAAAAAACAAAACAGAACAAAAAAAGTATATATCTATACAAAAAAATCTAACAAAGCAATCATAAAATTCTTACTCATCAAAAAAAAAAAAAAAGTTAGGGCCTGTTTGTGAAAGGCTAGAACCGGTTCTGTAAGATACATATAAACTGGTTTTAAATTTTTTATTGTTTGGTAAATACCTTTTAATAATATATTGGTTCATATTTAGTCTTAAAAAATACTTAAAATCTTAATAAAGTTAAACTAGAGAAGAGTTAATTTTCTTGAAAACCAGATAAACAATGGGGATGGTTCTGATCTCATGTAATTTGAAAATTCTCAAACAGCCCAAACAGAGCATGAATTGTTCTACTTTAATAAAATTGATTTTACTAGCAAGAAAATACACGAAAAATGATGATTTTACTATCTAAAAAAATAAGTGCACCTTAATAAAAATTGTTAGCTAATTGAAAAAATATCAAGTTTCACCTCACAAGGTGGAAGTAAATTGAGAAGAACAACAAACTAATCAAATTCAAGACGCTAATCAAACTCAATTCAATGAAGACTTATATTTGGAATCTGCTACAAAAATCATGTCTGGTCACTTTCAATATAACAACAAATTTAAACAAAATACGAATCAAAACAATGGAAACAGCTAGGCAAATTCTAGGATTTTATTTGTACTACCTCACCCATCAAAACATCCCTGTATATATATGACATGATGCCTATATATACAGCTACATATAAATAGATATGAATCGATTATGTATAATCATATATATATATATATATATATAATCCACATTTAACAATTAACAGCAAATGAGATAAATTATAGCTTATTTACCTCATATTTCAAAATGTTTTTATGAATCATGACCATTGTATCAAATGTAAAATGGTTTCCCAAATTCACAGAATTTCTTGTTAGTTATTGTAAACGGATATAGAGAGGTAACTTGTATGGTAATATTCATTAGTTTCCTCCAATACTTCAATTTTAAAACAAAAAAATGGTTTCATACTCAAAATACAATGTATTTAAGAAACATTTTATATAAAACATGCAAGGACGTTAATAAAAAATTGTCATATTTTCCATACAGAACCCTTTTTATAGATTACTATAAAAATATATTATACATGATTTAGACACATAATGAACGTGAATGCTTCTCACACAACAATTGCCTTCACTAAAAACAAATTATGTGAGACAATAATAAAGTTTTAACCGTTTTAACCGAAAACTTTAATTTTATTATGCTTAGTGAATGCAAATATAAGTGTTTATATGATTGACGGTATGATATGACTGAGGATGAAAGGCACCTGAATGTAAATATTACCAATCTTTCGTGGTCTCAAAACCACCCAAATCTCACTCCCATATTTTGTGATTTAGACTGGATTTATTTGTGTTTAACAAGACCATTGCAAGAAAAAAGTTTAGGGGGATTAGAATTTTTTTGGGAAAAGTTTTTGGCAAGAATATTTTTTCATGTAAAACATATATATATATATATATATATATATATATATAATGCCCAGGCTTGCAAAACTTTGGGAATATAGCCCTCCAAGCTTGTATTTAGTTCCGTCCTTGTATTTAACCATTCTACTAAGACATTTGGGGTGTTTCTTTCCAAAATACCCAATATCTCTTTTAAATCTTCAATGGGAAAAAATGCAATACCATGGTGTCATACCTCCATTTTACTTTTTTCGCAAAACATTTTTTATTTTTTATAATGAAGCAAGTAATAAAATGAGGCTTAAGTGACCATGATTAATGTTTAAGGTTTTTTAATTAGGGCTGTTAATGTTAATTACGGCCGGGTTCCCACTGTTTGAAATATATTGGAAATTAAAACTTTTTACCTGGTGGCAATAATTAATTAGTCATGCAGTTGAGATTAAATTTTGTATTATAAAACTAATGTGTATGGGTGTAATGGGTCTGTATCTGATCCAATAACACATTGCTTAATGGATCTGAGTCGCGGACAACATTTTAAGGGTGCCGACCTGTGTTAAAAGGCTCCGGGTCGGATTCGATCTAGACCTGACCTGTTTACCGACCTACTTAAAAATTCTACCAAAAGTGTTTACCTTCATGAGTTGGCAGTGTTGTATTGACTGGATATCACATCATAGTTGTGTAAAAAATATGAAGATAAAACTAGCATTACTCAAGAAACAATTATGTGTAAAAAAAAAAAAAAATGTGTGAGGCACCCAAAACCATCGATAATGGTCAGTACATATTTAGGTGTCATTCCTATGGTATTTATCAAGATGGACTTTAAAAGTGTGCTGCTTAATGCTTGGGCTAGATTTCAAAGTCCAAAAATATATTAAATAAAATATGGACTAATTATCGGAAGATCTTTTAAAATAAGTGTTTATAAGTTAAAGTGTAATATAAAACATTGTAATCTTAAAGTCCTGATTTTTTAAATTGTATGGGATTACTTCACATTTGATGAGGTGGCCCTAATATAATTTTTTAATGACAATTTTATCTCTTCAATAAACGATTTCAAGATCCAAATCTAACTCATCTTTTATTTTGTTTGGTTTGAAAAAAGAAAAGATTTGGGCATGGGCGACGGTGCACTAGTGAGAGACCAAGAAAACTGGAGTTGTTTGTGTTCATCTCTTTCACCTATGGCCAACCATATTAACTTAGTAATTTATAGTTGTGTTTGTTAGAGTATTTGTAATAGTGACTCAAATTTAAATTGAAGTTAAAAAATTTATAAAAATCTTTTCTAATAGTTATCCAAATCCTGACCCAAATAAGATTTTATTCAAATTCGAATATAAATCAGTATATTATTGTTTACAGACCCAAATTTAAATAATCATTAAAAAGCATGAGACTCAAATTCAATTTTTACTTAAATTTTAACTTGAATTTAGATAAAAATTTGAGTCACCACTTAGACATGCTCTTACATATTATGAGATACAAACTTAAAAACGTTCAAGTTTGGGTTTATGATGACCGAAGCAATTGCCTTGTGCAGATTTCATTCCAAATTAAATGTACTCCACTTTCATTCCATGGCTTGATAATGCCACCGCCACAAGTGCTTACTCCACTTTTATTTTCAATTTTATTTGTATTTTCAATAAATAATAAATTAAGAAAGAAGTGAATCACATGACTTGGAGCAATTATTTGGTAATTCTTTGAGATCATAGCTCTAAAGGTCAGGTCAAGAGTTATGTCTACAAAAATATACTATACATATATATATATATGTGATTTATTATTTGATCGCTGAAATTATTAGACTAATCCATTCTATAATTTCACCATGACTTGACCTTTATGTGCAGAACTCATCGATACTACCTCTCCACCAAATGGTCGGGAGATTCCAGCAAATGGGAGCATAGTCATATGTTGTTCTCAATGAATGAATACATTTGATTTGGAAATTGATACTTGGAAGTAGAATATGAAGGCAACAAGTTGTTTGATTTCTTTGTAACAGTTCTAGCATAAAAAAATATTTCTGTTGATGCCCTTTTATTCTTTTTTTTTTAAGTCTTTTGTTTGTGAAAATTGAAAAAAGAAAATTAGATTAATATTTGTACATCTTGTAAGCAAGAATACTTCATACTTACTACGAGAGGGAAAATTATCCAACATCAGTTGAGTTTTGACATTATGTATATTGTAAAAATTCTCTTCGAGAGAACAATGATCACATTGTCGAAGTTTTTTTTTTTTTTTTGTTTATTTGTTTGAACGTCTTTGTTTGTCAAAATTGAGGGAAGAAAAATGGATTAATGTTTATACAATTTGTAAAAAAATAGTAGGAGAAGAAGAGGAGAAAAAGAGAAAAAAGATTTTAAAATTTTTTTAAAAAATCCCAAAAAAAGATTTTATATCTTTACTTGTTTAGAGTTAGTTGAGTCTAATGTTGATCCTTTATCCAATAAGATTTTGGAAATCCTATCTAATAAGGAAGCATGAATTTTTCTACATAAACAAGTTTGCATAAACAAGTTTTCTGTAAGAACAATGAAAAACAAATTTTAAGCACTATAATACTCTTTAGATTTCTCTTTTAATGGCGATACTATCGTAAATTTTAATATGTGAGATTATTAGGCTCTTAATAGATTCTAAAGTTTCCACTCATTTTCTGCTGCTTTATCTCATTTTTGTCTAATTTTCAGCATGCTGTACATTATAAGTGGCCACAAATAGCTCTTCAAGCACCCTAATTTGACCACCAAAAACTTACCAATTTCAACCTGTCTCTGATTCCATCTGCATCCTATTCATCTTATTGTCACGAGCATTTGCTCTCCGAACTCTGTGTTTTTGGCTTTCTTCCGCTCACTATTCAAAATGAACTCATTAATGTTGTTATTTATTTATACAAATTTATAAGTGTATTTTCTATAAATTACTTACTTTAAATCTTTTTGTTGGCTTTTTATTTTTGTTACAGATGTTTTCTGTTGCTGCTTGTCCAACCAGATTTGGAATGTGAATAATCATTTTCAAATTAAAAATGAAAATGTAAAATAAATAAATAAATAAATAATGCAATTACCATTATTCAATTGCAAGGTTCTGTAATGTAGGTTCAGAAGCCATTACTTGTATGGTAATATTCATTAGTTTCCTCCAATACTTCAATTTTAAAACAAAAAAATGGTTTCATTCTCAAAATACAAAGTATTTGAGAAACATTTTATATAAAACATGGAAGGACGGTATGATATGACTGAGGATGAAAAAATTGTCATATTTTCCATACAGAACCCTTTTTATAGATTAGTACAAAAATATATTATACATGATCTAGACACACAATGAATGTGAATGCTTCTCACACAACAATTGCCTTCACTAATAACAAATTATGTGAGACAATAATAACGTTTTATCCGTTTTAACAGAAAACTTTAATTTTATTATGCTTAGTGAATGCAAATATAAGTGTTTATATGATTGACTGTATGACATGACTGAGGATGAAAGGCAACTGCATGGAAATATCACCAATCTTTCGTGGTCTCAAAGCCACCCAAATCTCACTCCCATATTTTGTGATTTAGACTGGATTTATTCGTGTTTAACAAGGCCATTGCAAGGAAAAAGTTTAGGGGGGATTAGAGTTTTTTTGGGAAAAGTTTTAGGCAAGAATATTTTTTCATGTAAAATATATATATATATATATATATATATATTTTAAATCTTCAATGGGAAAAAATGCAATAACATAGTGTCATACCTCCATTTTACTTTTTTCAGAAAACATTTTTTTATTTTTTATAATAAAGCAAGTAATAAAATGAGGCTTAAGTGACCACGATTAATGTTTAAGGTTTTTTAATTAGGGCTGTTAATGTTAATTAGGGGTTCCCACTGTTTGAAATATATTAGAAATTAAAACTTTTTACTTAGTGGCAATAATTAATTAGTCATATGGTTGAGATTAAATTTTGTATTATAAAACTAATGTGTATAGGTGTAATGGGTCTGTATCTGATCCAATTACACATTGCTTGATGGATCTGAGTCGCGGACAATATTTTAAGGGTCCGACCTGTCTTAAAAGGCTCCTGGTTAGATTGAATCTAGACCTGACCTATTTATAAGCCTACTTAAAAGAGACAATTATGGGTTAAAAAAATTGTGTGAGGCACCCGAAACCATCCATAATGGTTAGCCCATATTTAGGTGTCATTCCTATGGTATTTATCAAGATGGACTTTAAAAGTGTGCTGCTTAATGCTTGGGTTAGATTTCAAAGTCCAAAAATATATTAAATAAAATATAGAGTAATTATTGGAAGATCTTTTAAAATAAGTGTCTATAAGTTAAAGCCTAATATAAAACATTGTAATCCTAAAGTCCTGATTTTTAAATTGTATGGGATTACTTCACATTCGATGAGGTGGCACTAATATACTTTTTTAATAACAATTTTATCTTTTAAATAAACAATTTCAAGATCCAAATCTAACTCATCTTTTATTTTGTTTGGTTTTAAAAAAGAAAAGATTTGGGCATGGGCAACGATGCGCTAGTGAGAGACCAAGAAAATACGAGTTGTTCGTGTTCATCTCTTCCACCTATGGCCAACCATATTAACTTAGTAATTTATGATTGTGCTTGTTAGAGCATCTCTAATGGTGACTCAAATTCCGACTCAAATTTAAATTTAAGTCAAAATTTATAAAAATCATCTCTAATAATTATCCAAATCCTGACTCAAATAGGATATTATTGTTTATGGACCCAAATTTAAGTAATCACTGAAAAATATGTGATTCAAATTCAGTTTGTACTTAAATTCTAATTTGAATTTAAGTAAAAATTTAAGTATTATAAGATACAAACTTAAAAACGTTCAAGTTTGGGTTTATGATGACGAAACAATTGCTTTGTGCAGATTTCATTCCAAATTAAATGTACTCCACTTTCATTCCATGGCTTGATAATGCCACCGCCACAATTGCTTACTCCACTTTTATTTTCAATTTTATTTGTATTTTCGATAAATAATAAATTAAGAAAGAAGTGAATCCACATTACTTGAAGCAATTATTTGATAATTCTTTGAAACCATAATTCTAAAGTCAGATCAAGAGTACGTTTACTATAGATATACTATATATATATCTATATATGATTTATTATTTGATCGTCGGGACTATTAAACTAATCCATTCAATAATTTCTCCATAACTTCACCTTTATGTGCAGAACTCATCGATACTACCTCTCCACCAAATGGTCGGGAGATTCCAGCAAATGGGAGCATAGTCATATGTTGTTCTCAATGAATGAATACATTTGATTTGGAAATTGATACTTGGAAGTAGAATATGAAGGCAACAAGTTGTTTGGTTTCTCTGTAACAGTCCTAGCATAAAAAAATATTTCTGTTGATGCCCTTTTATTCTTTTTTTTTTTAAGTCTTTTTGTTTGTGAAAATTGAAAAAAGAAAATTAGATTAATATTTGTACATCTTGTAGCAAGAATACTTCACACTTACTACGAGAAGGAAAATTATCCAAAATCGTTGAGTTTTGACATTATGTATATTGTAAAAGTTCTCTTCGAGAGAACAATGATCACATTGTCCAAGTTCTTTTTTTTTTTTGTTTATTTGTTTGAACGTCTTTGTTTGTCAAAATTGAGGGAAGAAAAATAGATTAATGTTTATACAATTTGTAAAAAAATAGTAAAGAAGAAGAGGAGAAAAAGAGAAAAAAGATTTTAAAATTTTTTTAAAAAATCCCAAAAAAAGATTTTATTTCTTTACTTGTTTAGAGTTAGTTGAGTCTTATGTTGATCCTTTATCCAGTAAGATTTTGGAAATCCTATCTAATAAGGAAGCATGAATTTTTATACATAGACAAGTTTGCATAAACAAGTTTTCTGTAAGAATAATAAAAAATAAATTTTAAGCACTATAATACTCTTTAGATTTCTCTTTTAATGGCGATACTACCGTAAATTCTAATATGTGAGATTATTAGAAGGCCCTTGATAGATTCTAAAGTTTCCACTCATTTTCTGTTGCTTTATCTCATTTTTGTCTAATTTTCAGCATGTTGTACATTATAAGTGGCCACAAATAGCTCTTCAAGCACCCTAATTTGACCACCAAAAACTTACCAATTTCAACCTGTCTTTGATTCTATCTGCATCCTGTTCATCTTATTGTCACGAGCATTTGCTCTCTGAACTTCTGTGTTTTTGGCTTTCTTCCGCTCACTATTCAAAATGAACTCATTAATGTTGTTATTTATTTATACAAATTTATAAGTGTATTTTATATAAATTACTTACTTTAAATCTTTTTGTTGGCTTTTTATTTTTGTCACAGGTGTTTTCTGTTGCTGCTTGTCCAACCTAGATTTGAAATGTGAATAATCATTTTCAAATTGAAAATGAAAATGTAAAATAAATAAATAAATAATGCAATTACCATTATTCAATTGCAAAGTTCTGTGATGTACGTTCAGAAGTCATTATATTCACACAGCTAATAAATAATTGTAGATAGTGAGAATTAATTTCTATTTGATCAACAACACGAGCATGGTTTAATGGTTATGAAGATCAGAAACAGGCAGAAGGGCTCCTTTGATTACTCATGCATGATTTAATGGTTATGGGGATAAAAAACAGGCAGAAGGGCTCCATTGATTACTCATGCAATAAAATAATGGAGAAAAACAATGTTGATCATGCCCTCATTGGATACAGATCATGCCCCAAAAATTCAAAACACATTATATATTACAAATTAGGGTTTAAGAGACATACCTGAGAGTCAAAATTGAGTAAGATTCATTGTCTGTTTCGTGAAAGAATGAAATTGTTAAGAAATGATTGATCCATTATCCATTTTCATGATTACGGTTTTATAGATAAGAGACACATACGTTTCAAAATCAGAAGCAGTGCAGAGCAAAGAGGCACGGATACGGCACGACATAACACGACACGGACACGAGCACACGGCATTTTAAAAAAAGTACGACACGGAGACGTTGAATATATATACATATATATATATATATATTTATTTTTATATGCCTATATAATAAAATTTTAATATTATTTCGATGAAAATTGACATAAAAATATACAAATCACGTAAATATTATTAATGTATCAAAATAAAAAGTCAATGAATAAAAATTTAAGAATTTTATTTAATAATCAACATTCATGATTCAAATTTTAAACAAATTTGTTAACTATTCTATATATTTGTGTGTGTATAAAAAAAATAGTAGAGAAGAATAGGAGAAAAAGAGAAAAAAGATTTTAAATTTTAAAAAAAATCCAAAAAATTCTAAAAAACGTGTCTGAAACGTGCTCCTAACGTGTACGGGATGTGTTCCTATCTAATAAGAAAGCATGAATTCTTTAACATAGACAAGTTTGCATAAGCAAGTTTTTTGTAAGAACAATGAAAAACAAATTTTAAGCACTATAATACTCTTTAGATTTCTCTTTTAATGGCGAGACTCCAGTAAATTCTAATATGTGAGATTATTAGAAGGCCCTTGATAGATTCTAAAGTTTCCACTCATTTTCTGCTGCTTTATCTCATTTTTGTCTAATTTTCAGCATGTTGTGCATTATAAGTGGCTACAAATAGCTTTTAAGCACCCTAATTTGACCACAAAAAACTTACCATTTGCAACCTGTCTCTGATTCCATCTGCATCCTGTTCATCTTATTGTCACCAGCTTTTGCTCTCCGAACTTCTGTGTTTTTGGCTTTCTTCCGCTCACTAATCAAGATGAACTCATTAATATTGTTATTTATTTATACAAATTTATAAGTATATTTTATATGAATTAATTAAAATCTTTTTGTTGATTTTTTGTTTTTGTCATAGGTGTTTTCTGTTGCTGCTTGTCCAACCAGATATGGAATGTAAATAATCATTTTCAAATTGAAAATGAAAATGTAAAATAAATATATAAATAATGCAATTACCATTCTTCAATTGCAAAGTTTTGTGATGTAGGTTCAGCAGCCATTATATTCGCACAGCTGATAAATAATTGTAGATAGTGAGAATTAATTTCTATTTGATCAACAACACGAGCATGGTTTAATGGTTATGATGATCAGAAACAGGCAGAAGGGCTACTTTGATTACTCATGCAATAAAACAATGGAGAAATAAGACAATGGAGAAAACAATATTGATCATGCCCCATTAGATACAGATCATGCCCCAAAAATCCAAAACATATTATATATTACAAATTAGGGTTTAAGAGACATACTCGAGAGAGTCAAAATTGAGGAAGATTCACTGTCTGTTTCATGAAAGAATGAAATTGTTAAGAAATGATTGATTCCATTATCCATATTCTTGATTAGGGTTTTATAGATAAGAGACACATACGTTTCAAAATTAGAAGCAGTGCAAAGCAAAGAAGCACGGATACGGCACGACACGACACAGACACTAGGACACGACATTTTTAAAAAAAATATGACACGGACACGTTGCATATATATATATATATATATTTTATATGCCTATATAATAAAATTTTAATATTATTTGAATGAAAATTGGCATAAAAATATACAAATCACGTAAATATTATTAATATATCAAAATAAAAAGTCAATAAATAAAAATTTAACAATGTTATTTAATAATCAATATTCATTATTCAAATTTTAAAATAAATTTGTTAACTATTTAATATATTTGTGTGTGTATAAAAAAAAAATAGTAGAGTAGAAGAGGAGAAAAAGAGAAAAAAAATTTTAAAATTTTTTTAAAAATCTCCCAACAAAATTCAAAAAAATGTGTCCAAAAGGTGCTCCTAACGTGTCTGGAATGTGTCCTTATCTAATAAGGAAGCAAGAATTCTTCTATATACAAAAGTTTGCATAAACAAGTTTTCTGTAAGAACAATGAAAAACAAATTTTAAGCACTATAATACTTTTTAGATTTCTCTTTGAATAGCGTGACTCCAGTAAATTCTAATATGTGAGATTATTAGAAGGCCCTTGAGAGATTCTAAGGTTTCCACTCCTTTTCTGCTGCTTTATCTCATTTTTATCTAATTTTCAATATGTTGTGCATTATAAGTGGCTACAAATAACTCTTCAAGCACCCTAATTTGAGCACAAAAAACTTACCAATTTTAACCTGTGTATGATTCCATCTGCATCCTATTCATCTTATTGTCACGAGCATTTGCTCTCCGAACTTCTGTGTTTTTGGTTTTCTTCCGCTCACTATTCAAGATAAACTCATTAATGTTGTTATTTATTTATTCAAATTTATAAGTGTATTTTATATAAATTACTTAAAATCTTTTTGTTGGCTTTTCAGTTTTGTCACAGGTGTTTTATGTTGCTGCTTGTCCAACCAGATATGGAATGTGAATAATCATTTTAAAATTGAACTCATTAAGAAATAAGGAAGATTCATTGTCTGTTTCGTGAAAAAATGAAATTGTTAAGAAATGATTAATCCATTATCCAGATTCATGATTAGCGTTTTGTAGATAAGAGACACATACATTTCAAAATTAGAAGCAGTACAGAGCAAAGAAGCACGGATACGACACGACACGGACACACGAACACAGCATTCTTAAAAAAAGTACGACACGGATACGTTGAATATATATATATATATATTTATTTTTTATATGCCTATATAATAAAATTTTAATATTATTTCGATGAAAATTGACATAAAATATACAAATCACGTAAATATTATTAATGTATCAAAATAAAAAGTCAATAAATAAAAATTTAAGAATTTTATTTAATAATCAACATTTATGATTTAAATTTTAAACAAATTTCTTAACTATTCTATATATTTGTGTGTATAAAAAAAAATAGTAGAGAAGAAGAGGAGAAAAAGAAAAAAAAAAAAAGATTTTAAAATTTTTTTAAAAAAATTCAAAAAAAAATTCAAAAAACGTGTCCAAAATGTGCTCCTAACATGTCGGGATGTGTCTCTATCTAATAAGAAAGCATGAATTCTTCTGCATAGACAAATTTTCATAAACAAGTTTTCTATAAGGATAATGAAAAATAAATTTTAAGCACTATAATACTCTTTAGATTTCTCTTTTAATGGCGAGACTCTAGTAAATTCTAATATGTGAGATTATTAGAAGGCCCTTGATAGATTCGAAAGTTTCTACTCCTTTTCTGCTACTTTATCTTATTTTTGTCTAATTTTTAGAATGTTGTGCATTATATGTGGCTGCAAATAGCTCTTCAAGCACTCTAATTTGACCACAAAAAACTTACCAATTTTAACTTGTCTTTGATTCCATTTGTATCCTGTTTATCTTATTGTCAGGAGCTTTTGCTCTCTGAACTTCTGTGTTTATGGTTTTCTTCTGCTCACTATTCAAGATGAACTCATTAATGTTGTTATTTATTTATACAAATTTATAAGTGTATTTTATATAAATTACTTAAAATCTTTTAGTTAGCTTTTTGTTTTTGTCACAGGTGTTTTCTGTAGTTGCTTGTCCAGCCAGATATGGATTGTGAATAGTCATTTTTAAATTGAAAATGAAAATGCAAAATAAATAAATAAATAATGCAATTTCCATTCTTCAATTGCAAAGTTTTGTGATGTAGGTTCAGAAGCCATTATATTCACACAGCTGATAAATAATTGTAGATAGTGAGAATTAATTTTCATTTGATCAACAACACGAGCATGGTTTAATGGTTATGAGGATCAGAAACAGATAAAAGGGTTCCTTTTACTAATGCATGGTTTAATGGTTATGAGGATCAGAAACAAGCAAAAGGGCTCCTTTGATTACTCATGCAATAAAACAATGGAAAATAATGACAATGGAGAAAACAATGTTAACCATGCCCCCATTGCATACAGATCATGCCCCAAAAATCCAAAACACATTATATATTACAAATTAGGATGTAAGAGACGTACTTGGGAGTCAAAATTGAGGAAGATTCACTGTCTGTTTTATGAAAAAATGAAATTGTTAAGAAATGATTGATCCATTATCCATATTCTTGATTAGGGTTTTATAGATAAGAGACACATACATTTCAAAATTAGAAGCAATGCAGAGCAAAGAAGCACGGATACGGCACGACACGACACAGACACTAGGACACGACATTTTTAAAAAAAGTACGACACAGACACGTTACACACATATATATATATATATATTATATGCCTATATAATAAAATTTTAATATTATTTGAATGAAAATTGGCATAAAAATATACAAATCACGTAAATATTATTAATATATCAAAATAAAAGGTCAATAAATAAAAATTTAAGAATGTTATTTAATAATCAACATTCATGATTCAAACTTTAAAATAAATTTGTTAACTATTCTATATATTTGTGTGTGTATAAAAAAAAATAGTAGAGTAGAAGAGGAGAAAAAGAGAAAAAAGATTTTAAATTTTTTTAAAAATCTCCCAACAAAATTCAAAAAAATGTGTCCAAAACGTGCTCCTAATGTGTCCGGGATGTGTCCTTATCTAATAAGGAAGCATGAATTTTTCTATATACAAAAGTTTGCATAAACAAGTTTTCTGTAAGAACAATGAAAAACAAATTGTAAGCACTATAATACTCTTTAGATTTCTCTTTTAATGGCGAGACTCCAGTAAATTCTAATATGTGAGATTATTAGAAGGCCCTTGAGAGATTCTAAGGTTTCCACTCCTTTTTTGCTGCTTTATCTCATTTTTGTCTAATTTTCAGCATGTTGTGCATTATAAGTGGCTACAAATAGCTCTTCAAGCACCCTAATCTGACTACAAAAAACTTACCAATTTTAACCTGTCTCTGATTCCATCTGCATCCTATTCATCTTATTGTCACGAGCATTTTCTCTCCGAACTTCTGTGTTTTTGGTTTTCTTCCGCTCACTATTCAAGATGAACTCATTAATGTTGTTATTTATTTATCCAAATTTATAAGTGTATTTTATATAAATTACTTACTTAAAATCTTTTTGTTGGCTTTTTAGTTTT
Source organism: Nyssa sinensis (assembly GCA_008638375.1). Taxonomy (NCBI): domain Eukaryota; kingdom Viridiplantae; phylum Streptophyta; class Magnoliopsida; order Cornales; family Nyssaceae; genus Nyssa; species Nyssa sinensis. The sequence goes on along the minus strand of CM018051.1, from coordinate 12,123,025 downwards.
GTCACAGGTGTTTTCTGTTGCTGTTTGTCGAACCAAATATGGAATGTGAATAATCATTTTCAAATTGAAAATGAAAATGTAAAATAAATAAATAAATAATGTAATTACCATTCTTAAATTGCAAAGTTTTGTGATGTAGGTTCAGAAGCCATTATATTTAAACAGTTGATAAATAATTGTAGATAGTGAGAATTAATTTCCATTTGATCAACAATACGAGTATGGTTTAATGGTTGTGAGAATTAGAAACAGGTAGAAGGGCTACTTTGATTACTCATGCAATAAAACAATGGAGAAATAAGACAATGGAGAAAACAATGTTAATCATGCCCCTATTGGATACAGATCATGCCCCAAAAATTCAGAACACATTATATATTACAAATTAGGGTTTCAAAGAAGTACCTGAGAGTCAAAATTGAGAAAGATTCAGTGTCTGTTTCGTGAAAGAATGAAATTGTTAAGAAATTATTGATCCATTATCCATATTCATGATTAGGGTTTTATAGATAAGAGACACATACGTTTCAAAATTAGAAGCAGTGCAGAGCAAAGAAGCACGGATACGACACGACACGAACACGCGGACACGACATTTTTAAAAAAAGTACGACACGGACACGTTGAATACATATATATATATTATTTATTTATTTATTTTTTATATGCCTATATAATAAAATTTTAATATTATTTTGATGAAAATTGGCATAAAAATATACAAATCACGTAAATATTATTAATGTATCAAAATAAAAAGTCAATGAACAAAAATTTAAGAATTTTATTTAATAATCAACATTCATAATTCAAATTTTAAAATAAATTTGTTAACTATTCTATATATTTGTGTGTGTATAAAAAAAAGTAGAGAAGAAGAGGAGAAAAAGAGAAAAGATTTTATAATTTTTTTAAAAAATCCCAAAAAAAATCCAAAAAATGTTTCCAAAACGTGTTCTAACGTGTCCGAGATGTGTCCCTATCTAATAAGGAAGCACGAATTCTTCTTCATAAACATGTTTGCATAAATAAGTTTTCTGCAAAAATAATGAAAAATAAATTTTAAGCACTATAATACTCTTTAGATTTCTCTTTTAATGGCGAGACTCTAGTAAATTCTAATATGTGAGATTATTAGAAAGCTCTTTAGAGATTCTAAGGTTTCCACTCCTTTTCTGCTGCTTTATCTCATTTTAGTCTAATTTTTTGCATGTTGTGCATTATAAGTGGCTACAAATAGCTCTTCAAGCACCCTAATTTGACCACAAAAAACTTACCAATTTCAACCTGTCTTTGATTCCATCTACATCCTATTCATCTTATTGTCACGAGCTTTTGCTCTCCAAACTTTTGTGTCTTTGGTTTTCTTCCACTCACTATTCAAGATAAACTCATTAATGTTGTTATTTATTTATACAAATTTATAAGTGTATTTTATATAAATTACTTACTTTTAAATCTTTTTGTTAGCTTTTTGTTTTTGTCACAGGTGTTTTCTGTTGCTGCTTGTCTAACCTTGATATGGAATGTGAATAATCATTTTCAAATTGAAAATGAAAATGAAAATGTAAAATAAATAAATAAATAATGCAATTACCATTCTTCAATTGCAAAGCTTTGTGATGTAGGTTCAAAAGCCATTATATTCACACAGTTGATAAATAATTGTAGATAGTGAGAATTAATTTCTATCAGATCAACAACACGAGCATGGTTTAATGGTTATGAGGATCAGAAACAGGTAAAATGGCTCCTTTGATTCTCATCCATGGTTTAATGGTTATGGGGATCGAAAACAGGTAGAAGGGCTCCTTTGATTACTCATGCAATAAAACAATGGAGAAATAAGACAATGGAGAAAACAATGTTGATCATGCTCCCATTGGATACAAATCATGCCCTAAAAATCCAAAACACATTATATATTACAAATTAGGGTTTAAGATAGGTACCTAAGAGTCAAAATTGAGGAAGATTCATTATCTGTTTTGTGAAAGAGTGAAATCGTTAAGAAATGATTGATCCATTATCCATATTCATGATTAGGGTTTTATATATAAGAGACACACACGTTTCAAAATTAGAAGCAAAGCAAACAAGCACAGATACAACACGGACACGGCATTTTTAAAAAAAGTAAGACACGGACACGTTGAGAGCACATTGAATATATATATATATATATATATATATATATTTATATGCCTATATAATAAAAATTTAATATTATTTCGATCAAATTGGCATAAAAATGAACAAATCACGTAAATATTATTAATGTATCAAAATAAAAAGTCAATGAATAAAAATTTTAGAATTTTATTTAATAATCAACATTAATAATTCAAATTTCAAGAGAAATTTTTTAACTATTATATATATATATATATTTGTGTGTGTATCAATGTTTTCAGACCCAGACCGGACATCGAACGTCGAAAAATGTCCGGGTTACGGGTTACCGGTTCAACCGTTGGGTCAACCGGAATCAAACCGTAATGTCATAATTATATAATTAATAAATTTAATAATACATATTATTAATATTTTAAATTTAAAAAATTATACAAAATTTACTAAAAATTATATACAAAGAATTTCATGTTTTTTTTTTTATACTTTATTTTTTTAAATTCATGTTCTTGCTTAAATTCATGTCACATGTAGCTTGTGTAGATTTTCCTTAGACATGAGATCTGAAATTTCCCTTTCAGAATTCAGAGGGCACATTAATCTCTCTCATCAAGCAGAGAATGTTATCAGAGGTTGTTGGGTACAGGTGGGGGCAAAAACAAATCAATTGCAGAAATAAGAAATTATGGTTGTTGTTGTTCAGCAATGAGAAGCCAATCGGTTGTTCAACAGTTCAAGATAACGAAGAAGAAGAAGAGGGAAGGAGGGAGAGATACCTGGTGCCGAAGTTGTAGATTGGAAGATTCGGAACTGGCCGTAGAGGGTTGTATTGGCTTCATTGCTTCAGTCGATCAAAGAGGGGCTGCGAGTGCTATCGATGAAGACTGGGCTGCGCCGCTGCTACTGGGCTGCACCGCTGTGACTGGGCTGTGCCGTTACGACTGGCGACTGACTAGTGAGTTCTAGAAGACTGGAACAATGTTGTAGATCGAAAGATTCGAAGTTGTTCACAAAATGACAGGTAGAGGCTAGAGGGTTTTCACTTTTCAGTGGAGTATTGGCTTCACTGTTCATTCTTCTCTACTAGGCAGAGACCCAAGAAAAGATGGAAAAATTATGTACAGAGCAACATCAATAACAAAACTACAAAGAAAAAAGGCTTGAGAAATACCTAAGGGTTTCACCGTTTCAGTCGATCAAGGACTAAGCTACGAGCTCTGGTTGTTGATCACTTGATTGAAGGTGTCGAGATGCAGAATGGTTGTTGATTGAAGCTTCGAGATGCAGAATTGCAGAGAATTGGTGGGTTTCACCGTTTCGAAGGACTGCGGCTTGCCGCTTGCGAGTTCTAGAAAGTGGAAACAGAATGAGGGATTTAATCCTTTTTGGCTTTTTATAGATAGAGAGAGAACCGGTGTGAATCGGTGGCCCAGTACCGGGTCACACGGTTCACCGGTTCAACCGCCCGGTTTTACCGGTTTTCAATTTTTAAAGCGGTTTTCAACTTCAAACGGGTTAAAGGGTTGAACCGGACCGTTTTGTGGACCGGTCGACGGTTCAACCGGTTGAACCGATCGGTTCGGTCCAGTTTTTAAAACATTGGTGTGTATAAACAAAAATAGTAGAGAAGAAGAGGAGAAAAAGAGAAAAAAAATTCTAAATTTTTTTTAAAAAATTCCAAAAAAATTTCAAAAAACGTGTCCAAAACGTGTCACCAATGTGTCCGGGATGTGTCCCAACTTGTCCGTATCGTGTCGAAATTCAGAAAAATTAGACACTATTTTTTCGCGTGTCTGACACATGTCCAACATGTCTGTGTTCGACACGTGTCAGACACGGATACGTGAGGTAAAATTGAGTGTCCATGTTTCATAAGTGCAAAGCGTTTTCGAAGGGGTTTACGCACGCTCAGGGGTTTAGAAGTGGGTTTATGCCAGCTGACTTATTCTATCATTAATCAGTAAGCCAACGTCTGGACAATGCTATTCCATGTTTAGTGTTTTTCATTTGATTGGATATTTATATTACATCAATTATTTATATTTTATCTAGGTAGGATATAACTTGTACTAAGCAAGTGGTGGTATTAGAGTTATTCAATTTTTTTAAAATAAAAATATAACGCCACATCATTAAAAATAATTATAACGCTACAATATAGAAGAGTCGATCCGATTTTTTTTTTCATTGTTTATGGGGTTTGGAAGTGGGTTTATGCCAACTCGCTTATTCTATCATTAATCAGTAAGCCAACGTTTGGACAGTGGCTATTCATGTTTAGTGCCTTTCATTGGATTGGATATCTATATTTTATCACCTATTTATATTTTACCTAGGTAAGATATAACTTGTACCAAGCAAGTGGTGGTATTAGAGTTATTCGATTTCTTTAAAATAAAAATATAACGCCACATCATTAAAAATAATTACAATGCTACAATATAGAAGAGTCAAAAAGTTAAGTTAAAAAATCAAAAAAAAATTTCATTATTTAATTTTTTTTATATGTTCTAGCTTTTTTAATATATTTTTTATATCAATAAATTGACTTTATATATATATATATATATAATCATTCATTTGAATGATTCTTAATAATACGGGTCGTGAATATTTTTTTTGAGTTACCTTGAAAGTGAGAAACTGTTATATTTTAAATGATATTTGCACAAACAATTCTAAAATATTGTGATTATGGCTATTAGATTTTGTAATTGATTTGTAATTAAAATTTTAATTTTAGATCTCTTGTATACATGAGAAGAGCAAATATTCAAAATTGTTGAGGTTGTCATTATGTATATTGTAAAAATTCTCTATCCAGAGAACATTGATTATTTTGTCGAATTATTATTTTTTTGTTTAAGCCTATCTTTATTTGTAGAAATACGGGAAATAAAATTATATTAATGTCTGTGTTTTAATTTTAAGAGAAATTCTATTCATCCCAAAAAAAGAAATTTCAAAACTGAAATCCCAAATAGTTGAATATCACATTATGAAATGAACATAATTCCAACTCATTTGGTAAAATAACTTTTAGAAAATAATTTTGATAAGAATATCTTTTTACTAATTTTTTTTGTTAAATGAATGAAGCTCAACATCAGCCTATCTCAACAGCTCAACCTTGGTGTGCAAGTTAAAATCTAGGGTTAGTTTCCATAACCTGAGCCAACCCAATATATCCGATTGTATAAATTTACAAACCCGAACCAAGCCAATTTTACTTTGATTTGAGTTCGGGTTGGTTCAATTCTCCGGCTCTCAAGTTATGTAGTCAAGCCTTGTGTACAATTTTCCGGATTCAATCAGGACATGAAACACTTCAATAGATCTGTTTCCATCATACTGAAGAGCAAGGTTTCTTATGTTTGCAGCAACAACAAAAACAAAATGCCATCTAAATAGAGGCTGTGCTGCAGTAGTTTGGGTCTTTGGAGAGAGCAATGTGCATGATCTTCTAACATATCACTTCTTCATCAGATGTCTCCATACTTCATGGAGATTCTGCGAATGGTATCCAGATATATTATAAACTGATAAGATTCAACTAACAAAAGCCACAACTTGACTATTTGATTGAAGTATATGCCAATCTATGTACAACCACAAATAACCACCCCCCCCCCCCCCCCCCCCAAGTCCCCCTCTCTCACCACACTTGTACAGCTCTATCCAGACAAACAAAAGCAACATATAGTAATTCAGAAAGACGCTCAACACCCGCGGCCCAAATCCTAATTATCCCGGAAATGGGTCTCACATAAGATAAAAAAAAAAATGAACTGAAATATAAAAAAATATAGACTTTCAAAAGCCAAGAAAAAAAATTTCATTTAATTTCACTTTTTAACGTCTTTCCTTGAGATATCTACCCTAGTTCTTTGTCTGAAATGATCCATCCTTCATCAATTTCAAGCTGAGATTATTGTACCGCTCTCGTGAATACTGTCTTGATGCCTTTCTCCAATCTGTGCCGGCCTTCATCATTGCAGCAAACTCCTCATAACTTATACGTCCATCCTACAAGCATATGAAATGAAACTGAGAATGGATCCAAGCATGCAGAGGAAAACATATCTCAATGCTGATGTGCCAAGATTGAATGGATACTGGCCCTCTAGTACTAGAGATGAGCCATCAACTAAAACAATAATAAAGGAATAACTGACCTTGTCTGTGTCCACATCCTGCATAATGGCATTAACGACTTCTTCATTGTTGGTTTCACCTTCATCAGCTAAGGCATCCCTTAGCTCTTCGATCTCTATATACCCATTTTGGTTTTGGTCGAAAAATTCAAATGCTTTACGAAGGTGATCATCATTGCCCATCTTCCTTAGGTGAACAGAAATCGCTACAAACTCTCCATAGTTCAAATATCCATCCTTATCAATATCACCCTGTGGAAACAGCCTCTGATTACTTCCACATGAATAAGTAAAGATAACATAAAATGCAGAGCTGAAGGTAGTTTAAGAACCCCAATCCACTTGTACTATTGCAGGCTATAAATGATGTATTATTTGAAGTGCCTTAGTGAAGTGAAATTATACAACAGCTAAAAATTGCTTTGGCGTTGTAAACACTTGTGGCTAGCATAGAGTGAATGAAATTGGTGCAACACCACAAGGGAGAGAAGTTAAGGTGAGTTCTGCACATTATGAATAACCCGTTTGTGGTCATCCAAACGGCACTCTCTTGGGGTTGCTTGGATGTTTTCTTTTCTTTCTGGACACAATTTAAAAAATGTGTACATGTTAACTGCATATCTTCTTGAACTCGCTTAAATATAACTGTCCCGACGTGAATGTTGTTTATTTGACGACTAGAAAATCAAGGGCAAGCATAATGGGAAACTTGTTAATCATCCCAGTTGTATTGGAAAGAAAACTCATTTTTCTCTAATTTAACCGTGGGTCTTGGAAAAAATACAAATTTCAGCTAGCATACGTGTCCGATTAAAACAAAACACAACTGCATTATACCCTACAATGCATTAACCATGTTCGACACATTTAATGCATTGTTCAAAAATTAACTTAGATGTAAGAAGATTTTTGCAAGGCATATAATTCCAAACCCAATTTAAGTCTGCGAAGGTAACACATTTAAACCTATGAAACTGTGATCAAAGGCTAAGAAAAACTATGGTTTCAACTATAGGATTGAACTTACAGCATCCATAAGAATCTGAAGATCTGCTTCAGGGATCTGATGGCCAAGTTTCTGCAACCCAACCCTCAGCTCATCAATGTTGATCTTTCCTTTGTTGCTGGTATCCATCAATTGGAATCCCTCCTTTATGCCTGCCACTTCCTCCACTGACAAATGCTCAGCGATCACCTGTTTATTTGAAAAGCAATCAGTAATTAAGTATGTCAGTATGTGTATAAAACTGTATGTGACAAGATCCAACAAAGATCAATCAGCCTGACAAAAATTTGAACAGAAAAGCAACAAGATCAACATATTAGTTTATTTTGATAAAGCTTTGAGACATTACCTTTAGAGCTCTTTTCTTGAGCTTGTTCATTACAGAAAATTGCTTGAGCCTTGCTCTCACAGTTTCACCTAAAGAAACATTTGGGGCCTTCTTGGCATTTTGTAACCAAGGATGATCTGCAGTTGATGAGTAAACAACAACCTTAGGTTTTTATATTTCAACTCTTAAGAATTTTGATAGTAGCCACTCATTTTACTGAGCAATAACAAAAAAATTCATAAAAACTGAATATTGTCATTTTAACTGAACTGTACACTACCTAGGACTTCCTGAGCAGTAAGCCGCAGCTTTGGGTCAGGGTTGAGCATCTTCTTCACTAGATCTTTTGCAGGGTCAGAAACTTTAGGCCAAGGGTCCCTCTTAAAATCTACAACAGACCGAATAATTGCTTGGGCAACTCCTTGTTCAGTTTCTGCATCAAAACATTAACTTATTTTGAGATAAAGAAAGAAACTCGGAATCAACGACAATATGAAATCGTGGCAAAAACATGATTCCAATATTGCAAGTTTGAAAAACAGAAATTTCAACCCATCTTATATTCTCCAGATGGAATATAGGAAGTTGCTATATATTTCAGCCATCATAGATTTCCGTGTGTATTTGAGAAAAAGAATATAGTGAAACAACTGCAATGCTCCAACTCAAACTCTCCCACCAAACACTCTGAACTACAAGTGTATTTCATGATTCTGTCCCATAATGTGCTTCTATTCTTACACATTTTTCTAATAACTTGCACCCAGTGATCGTTTAGAGTTACAATCCTCATGAAAGAGAAAAAGGTTCTCTTTTTAATACAAAGAAACTGACCTGCCCAAAAAGGTGGGACACCACAAAGTAAGATGTATAGTATAACCCCAGCACTCCAAACATCTACTTCTGGACCATATTTTCGCTTTAGCACCTCAGGAGCCATGTAGTATGGACTTCCTACGATCTCATTAAATATCTCACCTGTAGAATATAAAAAAACTTCAGCAAAGGTAAAATGAAGGGAGCACTAATTGATGATGCCCAACAAATAAAGTATTAAAATGAAATAACTATCAATAGGCATTACCAGGTTTAAAGAACACTGACAACCCAAAATCAATTGCCTTTAAGGGTGCTGTTTCCTTCTTGTTTGCGAATAAAAAGTTCTCAGGTTTGAGGTCCCGATGCATAACCCCATGCTTGTGGCACATCTGCAACACAACAGAGGACACAAAATTCATACCCAGGAGCATATTCAAAAAATCAAATTGTTGTAGAAGAGAAGAAAACAGCATCTCAATCCAATCTTGACTCCAAAAGATGTGTGTGTGTGTGTATATATATATATATGGTGTGCACACACACACTTAAACACACACGCATGCGCCAAGTATAAAAGTGATAATCCAAGGGGGAGGAAATGCCAGCAAATCAAACAGATCGGTTTTATATGCTTAAAACATGAAATTGGGAAGAAGAAGAAAAAAAACAGGAGCAATCAGATGCCACTAAATTAAGCATGGACAAAAATAAATAATAACCCAGAAGACAACCATTCAAATTGAACACAAAATTCCATTTACCCATATTAAATTTGAATGAAGTCTCATGTTTCACAATGATGGCAATAATACAGACTATCGTGAGAAATAGGGATCTAGAATCTTGAAATGGAACCAAGATATGCTAAAATTTGAAGGCCAAACATATCATTTGAAAACAGATGTACAAAAATAGTAAAACCAAAAAGAGGAAATGAAATTTGAATTTACTAGAATTTAAATTCCTACAAGTCCTGCAAACCCACAAAAACTAGTTAATATAAAATTCCCTACTTATCAAGAAAATTGCCAACTTTGAATCATCCAACAATTACCCAGTTAATATAAAATTCCATCCACCAACCCAGATCAATTACAGTAGGTCGTTGATAGAAGTAGACTTTTGGGTAAGTCGCTGATTAAATTTGTTTCTCACTTTGTACTTTATTTCATGAGGTCCTGAAGTTAGGACTTCTATAAAGCTCTCCTTTTGCGAAGTAATAGATTTATATATCCATGCTAGTAATCATTTCGATTAGCTTCTACTACTCTACTTACCAAGAAAATAAAAGTCTAATTAATAGCCAAAAAATATCAAAATGAAAAAATTGAAAAATCATATGGATCAAAGCACCAATTTAACATCAATATCCAAATAACACAAATCATCACCTGAATAACTTCTACAATTGTACGAGTAACAGCGGCGGCAGCCCTTTCTGTGTAATGTCCTCTGGCAACTATCCGATCGAACAATTCACCACCCTCGCACAACTCCATCACCAAGTGAACAGCATTTTCGTCCTCATAAGTGTCCTTCAAGCTCACAATATTGGGATGCTTGGGCAAACGCTTCATGATCTCAACTTCTCTCCTCACATCCTCGATATCCACCCTTGTCCTTAGCTTCTTCTTCGATATCGATTTGCAAGCATACAATTCCCCTGAAGATTTTTCGGTACACAAATACGTAATCCCAAATTCACCGCGACCCAGTTCACGACCCAGTTCATATGTCTGCTCGATTTCGTGACCCGTTGGGTTGTCCAATACATAGGACTTGTATCCACCATTCCCAGTTGTATTGTTGGTACCATAGTCAATAGAAAAAGGGTTTGGCTTATGCTTTCCCTTTTTCTTCTCTGATTGAACGGACGGTGTCACGCAACAATTTCCCATAAATCAAACCTTCAATTATCAACTTCTTACAATCCTTTGAGAAAATGGGTACCAAGATTTGACCAAAATATGGGATACAAAATCTGAGCAAGAACACAAGGAAATCAAGATATCAAAGCTTCGATTTCTTATAAACCAAAGCTTCAATTCTCAGGCTTCCTCGATCCCTGAACGAAATGGGTCTCCCAATTTGAGTTGAATGTAGGCGAAGATCGATCGAAATCCGATCCTTTTGATCCAAAAAAACAAAGAAATCAAGTGAACAAAACCTGGGTATTCTTCAACAATTGAAGAACTTCAAAACCAGTCTAGAACTCCCGGATCTCGGAAGCCAATCGGGGTTGAAATTATCGAGAAAAAAGAGAAAGAAACCTGTGCAAGAAAAGAAATATTACCGAGAAAAAATTAAAATTAAATGGCTATGATGGGAATAATCAAGAAATATATGAGAATTTAGAGAAAATTTGCTATACCCAGAATTGTCGGAAGATGGTAGACGTGATTTAAGGGAAGAAAGGAGGGGGTTTGGGGAGGAGAAGAGGAATTTAGCGTGTGAACCCCATCATGGACGAAAGAGGAGCGAAGGTCAAAGCCATTTCCCAGCGACTTCCCTCCTACCCTCCTCTATAATTTTTTTCTTTGGTTGTTTTTTCAAAATATCCAAAACAGGACTCCAAATTTTGACAATTCTTTAAATAAAAAATAATTTCACTGTAAATTACCTATTTTCTCCGATTTTAATCTCATTATGCCATTTAGGTTCATTTACCAAAATACCCTCCTTGTCCTAAATTTCATGAGCTTATGATACGAATATGATATCAAGCCTATCAAACCGTTTGTGCCATTTTTTTCACGTCACTATTTTAGTATTATTATAGTATTAAAATATTATATCATGACATTTTTACTATAATAATATATTTAAAAAAAATGTTATTGTTTGACACAATTATTCCATTTCTAATTATTCTATAATTATTATTCAAATATATATATATATATATGATATGAATTTGTTGTATCAGTTAATTAGGTTGTTACGTATTTTGTCAAAATTTGAAATACAACAAATGTTATGCCAAATATAACATAAGATTTGACATTATAATTATAGCATGTCATTGAAATATGAAATTTAAGTTTTGTCCTATTTTTTAGTATTAGCATACCAAATGGCACAATCATTAGACTTATTTTTTCAAAATAAATTATAAAATTTTAAAGTTAATTACGTAAAAGTTAGAAAAAAAAATACTAAAAAGTCCTTAAAACAAAATCTTTAAACCAAAAAGTTCATGATAAATTTTTTTTATTTAAAAGATCCAATAAACAAACTTTTATTACAAAAGGTTGAACTATTAAATTCAATCTTAATTCCGTTAAAAAAATATTACTAATTTAGTTTAAGATATATTTATTTTATGAATTTCTTAATATTTTTATAAAATGCATCTCGAACACTATTTCAAACTACATGAGTAATATTTTTTAATAGAATTAAAATGAAAATCAACAGTTGAAACTTATTTATAATAAAAAAATTTGTTTGTTGGATGTTTTAAATAATAAAAAAATTTGTCATTGATTTTTTGGAGTGAAAATTTTATTTTAAAAGTTTTTTTAATACTTTTTCCTAAAAGTTATTAGTGACATTAAGAACATACCTCTACTCAACGCCCTATTTAGCAACATACGCTATGGAAGGTAGGTTAGAGAGATTACTATTGTAGGGTGCAAATTGACAATAGAGCAAATTATTAAATATTGAAACAGGTTTTTTTTTTTTTAATTTGTTTCTTTTTTAGGGGTTTGGTTTGAACCTGAGTTGGGTTAATAGTGAGCTGTCCCTGGTTCATTATTTTTCCTAGTTAAATTGTCAAAGCATTGACTTAATGCAATGTTAAGGTTTTAGTTAATAAAAAAAAACTGTTATATTTAAAACAGTTTATTTTAGGAGGGAAAACAAGCAACTGAAAGAGAACATGAACAACTAGATTGAGCTGGAAGATATATAAGAAATGGGGAGCATTTTAATCTATTGTTATGTCAAGATGGAGATCCTTAGATTCTCATTAAAAGATTTTCACAATTCTATCAAAATTTGTTTATATTGTGTTCATATATTTACACTGAAATGAGACTTATTGTTGGACTTCATCATAATAGATATCATTCTTTGTAAGTATATAGATATAATATGAGCTAAATTTTGATGAACATTAAAATATTACTTTTTGATCAATACTTTCTCAGATGAGTCATTTTGTAGAGAAAAGTTAAGTTTGTAATTATAAATCTTTTTTAACCATTGGAGTAACTAAAACACGAACATATATTTTTTCATAGTAATGTTAAATATAATTGATTTTGTCACTCCATTTTTTTATTTCTAGATACAAGATAATGAGATTCATATGTATTTATTATAGCATGTCTCACAATTTTGTATTTAGGAATGAGAAATTTCGTTAATTTTTTTTTTTTAGGTTTGAGTCGTTTAATGTTAAACGTAATAGATTTTCTTACTCCTAAACATATGATGATGAGACTTACATATATTTATTATAATGAATCACATGACCTTATGTTTAAGAGCAAGAAATAAAATGAAAAAATCAATTCTATTTAGCATATTCCTTTAGAAAAAGTGAGATACAATGAGACAAGTAGTAAGAGTGTAAGTTACGGTTATTTTAGAACTTTTTAGAGCAACTCCAATAGTACAACTAATTTTAGTCATGTTCAAACTAAATTTTAGTTATGTTATAATACAAAAAATTCATTTTTTGACATTTCTATTCTAATACTGAAAGCTATTTTTTAATATTTCTGTTTCAAGAAATAACCTTAGTCAAATTTGAGTTATTCATTAAAAAAAATCTATGTTATTCAAATTATGATAGCCTATTAAAAGTTCTATCAAATTAGAGAAAAAGTGTAATTAAAAGTAGAACATAATTTTTGAATGCAACAAATTAAATCTCAAAGGACAAACCCCACATCTCAATTTTCATTCAAATAGAAAAAAAAAACCTCTCTCATAACAATATTCCAAATATTAAAATGAAAAGCATATTACAAAAAAAGATGCTAGTTTAATTTTTACAAGCCCCCACAATGTTAACCATTCACACTAAGATACAAAATAAATAGATGTAAGAGCTTCCATAATTTGATGTACAACAATTGACAAGAAGACAAATTATAATGTTTGAAAGAGATGTTTGCTCATCTTTCATATTCAAGAGAAAAAAGATCAAATATGCCATGAATGACTCCCCTCTTCCTTCTTGTAAAAGTCATCACCTTGGCCACCATCTTTTTCATGACTATCATTTCTTTTTTAGGGTGTGGGGGAAAATTTGTATCTCTTTATGGTGAGGAACATTAAATCACATTCATATTGCATATTTTGGAAATATCAAGTCAATGTGATTAAAATGTCTTGAAGTTGTGTTAATAAATTACCACAAGATAAATCATGCAAACTCCCTTGTTATACATTATTATCTTTAATTTCTTACAATGTGGATTTGTAAGTGGTTTTTTTCTCATTTTTTTTAGTAAAACAATTAGTCCGAGGGTGGCCCTTGGTGTAATGGTAAGACTACTTTATTTTAACCTGAAAATCACACGTTTGAATCATGAAAATAGTCGCACCACTTATATGGGTAAGTCTGCATATGTCTAACTCTCTTTATACCTAATAGTGATAAAAGTTTCGTGCATTATAATATCCTTTTTTAAATAATTTGTCAATTTGACTCAATTTTTACATTTTACTTTCGCATTTACAAAAACTACTAAACAAATGACTTTAACAGTTTAACTAAACTATTAAAATAATTTTTATATTGAAGATGTTTCTTCAAGTGCATTTTCATACTTTAGGAAGCAATTTCAAATACCTTTATATCTCTATCATTTTTAATTCTTGCTTCCTGCTTCCTACCGTTGATCCGTATAATTACCAAATTTACTTATACTATTACTATAAATTTAACATAAATTAAGTTACCATTTTTTTAACATTTGTTATTATCTTGTCAATTAATATTTCAGAATTATCCGGATGTGTGATTGAGCAATAAACACGTTGAGAATAAAATTCAAGTATCTCAAGATCAAGTACCCTCTATCCTAATTGTTGATAGTTAAAACTTAAAGGATTGACCTTTAAATCTTAAAGGAAAAAAGAACTTAAAAGAAGGATTTAGGAAAAGAGACTTAGTCTAACAATTATAACTTAAAGAATGGGTCTTTAAATCTTAAAGGGGAGAGGGACTTAAAAGAGAGAATTAATTTAATACGCGTAAATTAATCTATAATATCCTTTAACCTGATTTATCAAAAAAAAATTAATATTTTAAACTTCGGATTTTTTTTTTTTAAAGTAATTTCACAACAAGGATAGTATCGTGATTTTACCTTTAAAAGGGTGTCATGGTCAAAGCCTTCAGCAACACGTCGACATTACCGTTCCAAAAGCGACCTGCTTTTGCACCAGAAATTTTGGGTAGACGTGGCACGTTCCCATTACTTTATCAATGCCAAGTTACCGAGCTTCTAGAAGCCAACTAAAAGAACCCCTTAATGTAAGCTAGTTTTATTTACATAAATACCCCTAGACTATGCCAATTTTTCAGCCCAGTCAATTAAACAACTCTTGGAGATCTAATTTTATCATTTACAATAAGTTTTAAATGGATACTATAATAAATATTTTAGCTAAAATATAAGCCACATGTCAAATTTTAATTTGACCAGAAATAAATTATGTGATACAACTTTTCCCTGCATTACATACTGAGAAATCTTAAATTGATTTGCATTCACTAATCAAGTCATTAAATTTAATTAATCATTTTGTATCATGAAAATAAAATTATTATTTTTAAATAAGTAAATATATACACATAACATAATTTAATTAGTCTAATTTATGTATCTAATTCACCTCAAAACTTTTCATTACCTACGTGGATTAGAGTAGTGAGTGTTTGGGATTATGCTTGTTGTTAGGGGCTTTTATGTCCAAAGGAAAGATTTATTTTTAATTTCTGAAAAAGAAAAAAGTGAGTTTCTGTCTCCTTCGCATAGTATCGTCTTTTTGACGGCATCAAAAGCACCAACTACTTAAAGCTGGCCGGTCAAACTTGACGATTTGACTTGGAATCTGGAGTTACTCGTTGCCTACAGTGTTATCCACTTAGACGCTTTTATTCCATATACTTTATCATCTTGACCGTCCGTGAGACACTGTGATCTGCTTTGACACGGTCAATCTGATACTAATTTTTTGGGGTAAGTACTAAAGAGAATATTTTATGCAACTCTAAAATCTTTAGAAGAGTCGTCCAGTGATGAAGTTGAAATTTTCATTGGCTTTTGTGAACCTCATTATTTTGGCTGTTCCTTCACTTTTTATGCCCACTTTTTACTTGTTATTGAATCCAAATCTTTGTTCTCAGACCCTAGAATCTAGAGAACAAAATTACAATACCTAGAGAATACTTGTCTAATGTATACACTTTTGTGTGTGTCTATATATATATATATATATATATTTATTTGTAGATATAGTTGGTGTTACTTGTTAGGTTATGGTAGGCATGTAAATGGATTTGATCGAAGTGATTTAAATTTGATTTTATTTATTAAGAAAAATACATAATCTGATCAATTTGATAATTTAGGGATAGTACATTGATTCATCCACATGCGATGTATTAATTATTAGACATTTGATTTAATAATTAAATCCAATTTGAAAAATAAAATTTAATAAAGGAGACTCAAGCACCATAAAATTATTTAATCTTGCAAATTTATTTCAAACCTCAGATCATGCATATTTATATTTGGTGTGTTTAACAAATATTCTTATCGCATTTCGATCTAGTTATATATATATATATATATATATATATATGTTTAAATAAAAATCAAATTTGTTGACAAACCTAGATTGTGAAATCACTTATCAACTGCAAACTTATTTATAGCATTGAGTCCACAGCTTAAATGTTAAGAGGACTGGTAAATTATTATTAATCCAATATTTCACTGAAGTTTATGAGTGATGCTATACCTAATACTTTTTTAAAATATATATATATGATAATTTTTAAATTTAATTTTTTGCATGAAGCATCTATCTATTGGCCTAGACCATTGTTTTTTATAAAAAAAAAAAACACGTCTTGCTTTATTTTTCATAAATCGTACTATTCAGTTTGAGATGAGTAAGTCTATCTAAAATGAAAAGATTCATTTTTTTTTATAGAGTTGAATTCCTCTAACATAAAACAAACAGATGCAAACCTTCTGTCAAACGATGGAAAAGAATCATCACAGTTCACAACTGCACTAACTGATGTGTTTTTCAAGCATGATATATTTGACCATAGGGATGAAGGAACCTTCTTTTGTGGGGATTTGGTTCCCTTCATGTGAGAGTTCATGAGATTTGGGGTCTACCACTTCATGCAAACAGCCAACATTGCACTGTTAGAAATGAATTGCCTCAATGGGACACACACCAAATGTGGTATGTTTACAAAGACAAGCTAATATTATAACACTAAAAATGGAAAAATATAAGGTGAGTTGACATTCATGTCAAGATGACAGTTGTAAAAGAGGGTGATCTATTCCATATGTTGGATCAAAAAAAAAAAAAAGTGTATGTATGGTGCACTTGTATTATTAGGGTAAAGATTTCCATTGTTTTGAGTTCCATTGATTTTAGGGTTTCCATATTAACCCTAGCTTTGAAAATATAGGGTTTTGTAGGAATAGTGCCGGATTTAGAAATATTACTTAGGAAAGGTGACCATGAGGGCAGAAGAAAATTTTGAAAAAGATTCTTATGCAAATACAAAAATCTGGGAGGGGCAGACAGACAAAGTGAGAGAAACTATTAATTTTTTTAAATAAAAAAATTTCATATAAATGATAGATCAAAAATTAAATTTCAAAAAATTTAGAGGGGCCATGGCCCCATATAGCCCTCATCAATGTTTAAAAACCCGGACCGGACCGGCCGGTTCAACCGGTTGAACTGTCGACCGGTCCACAAAACGGTCCGATTTAACCCATAAACCCGTTTTAAGTTCAAAACCGTTCTAAAAATAGAAAACCGGTAAAACTAGACGGTCCGACCGTTGAACCGGTTGACCCAGTACTGGGTCAATCGGTTCTTGGCTGCAATTTTTTTTTTTTTTTTTGGTATATTCAAAATCTCAAATTTCATGCAATTTTTTGGCTGAATTTTGACTGAGTTGAGTTGGTCTTTGGCTGAATTTATTTTGGATTGTATTTAAAATTTTAAACCCTTAAGTTTGAAACCCCAATATTATATATTTGTATTATGTGGTATTTTATTTTATTTTATGCATGATTATTAGCGTTTGTATCTTTTTTTTTTCATGTAGTTGAAGATTAAATTATTGGATTATGCTTGGATTAGATATTCAAATGATTTTTGTTATGGTCCTTGCGATTATGGAAGAATGGCAATGAAGTTTCAACTTTCAACATTGTAATAAGGTATGTCTACTATACTTTTTTCATTTTTTTCTTGAAGTTTTACATATTAAGAAAATTCATATTTTGTAAAAAAAATTTATATAATTTTTAGTAATTTTTGCATAATTTTTTAAATTTAAAATATCAATAATATGTATTATTAAATTTATTAATTACATAATTATGACATCACAGTTTGATTCTAGTTGACCTGACAGTTGAACCGATAACCCGTAACTCAGTCATTTTTCCGGTTCAATGAACAACTGGGCTGAAAACATTGGCCCTCATTGGATCTGCCACCATTTTGTACAATGGTAGATGGAAGGGTCAAAAACCATTGTCACAGCCTTCAAAAGAAAAAAAAAATTCACTATTTTTATTATTATTAGTTTAAAAAAATTTAAAACTATGATTTTGAATAATAATTTTTTTTAAATGTAGGATTTTTTCCCTCACAAATTTTTTAATACATTTATTGGGACCCTTTAAAATGTTAATGCTTATACTTGCATTTCTCATTGGTATAATTTTTAAATTCACAATATTAAATGATAAGTCCTTAGATATTATGACATTGTGCGTCCACACATCAGTGTTTTAGTGGTGATTTGGCAGAGGATGCCCATTGTCCGTTTTGGGAAGAGTCTTTAAGATTGATATCTTCTATAATAGTTTTCCTATAACTATTTTAAGGGTAAAATAATTTCTTTCATGTTCCACTCCTACTTCTAATTTTTTCAATCTTTTTGACCTCTCCAATTTGCAAAGTAGTAATAGAATAAGACTAAAAGAGAGAGCACCACTACCACATGTGGTAAATTTCATGTCAATTTTAAAATTTGGTTAGAATATAAAAAATTATCGTTTCAATGGTATGACATTTTGACATGTTAATCACATGTGCTAACTTAAGAGGTACTACTATAGGCGCCAACACGGGCACAAGTTCCCCGCCCCACTCCGATCAAGAATAATGAAAAGAACTTTTAAAAGAAATCTACTCGAAACTGAAAAGTTCTCAAACAATATCAACAAAAATTTTCGAAGGAAAAAGAGTAGTTGCAGACGTACTTTTGAGAATGCAGAAATAAGAGAGCTACACTGTGGGGCCATATCTGGTATCAAAAATACCACTTGATATTCCATGTTATGTCACCCATTGGTAGTAAGATTTCATTATTTTTATTTTAGATTACTTGTTGGTCATTAGATAACTTAATGTACTAAAAATTGACGTTTTAGTATTTGGGCAAATTGTCAAAATATAACATTTTGATTTATTTTGGATCACTTGTTGGCCATTAAATCACTTGTTGTTTTAAAAATTGACATTTTAGTATTGAAGCAAATTGTCAAAATATAAGATTTTAGTACCGCCGATGATAACAAGTACTCTTTGCACACATTCTTTATAAAATGAGTGTTTTTGTGCTGGCTTGAATTTTATTCTTGGCTTGTTTTGGGGAATTTTTTCTTTTATTGGAGTCTCCTTCAATGTCAAGCCAATGTTTATTCATTTAGGACAGCATTATGGCCGCCACAACCACATCAATGTCACACTTCTAGAATTTTGAGTTTCTTTTTCCAAATTTTCTAGAATGAGTACTTCATTCACTTGTTTTTTTTTTTAACTTGTGTACGGTGCCAGTTTTTGAAGGCAAAATATGATAAGACAAGAAAAAGGGCTTATTATGCTTTCTAGAACATATTTATAGCAAAAGTGAGAATTATTAAAATCTATTCAAAATATAAAATTAAAAAAAATTATTAATATGGGATAAGAGGGAAAAGGAGAAAAAAAAATTAAAAGAAGAAATGGAATCATGGCAGAATGATGTAAGAGATACCAAAAAGCTATCCCAAATAGCTTACGAAATGAGATGATAGTTTGATATTTGATGCACATCATGTCATGAAATAATGTATATTTAAATTAAAAAAATAATTTAATGTATTAAACTAAGTAGCAACACATCAATTATAAATTAAACAAGCATTAGTGTAGCATAAGTAGATTTTAAACATTTCGGTATACCAATTTAATTTAATCAACTTATATTTCAATTAAAAAATAAAGTACACAAACACTTCCAATAATTTTACTCATTTGTACTTGATTTCATATAATTTAAAATTTGACAGAGACTTCTTCATGCATCAAAAATCAAATTCATTTAATAAATATAAGATATATTACTAATACATGAAAACGTGCATCTATCGAGTGCATTATTATTATTTTGTTTTTTTCATGAAAGCGATTTGATGTTAGAATTTATGTATTACAATCAACTGAATAGTATAATTAAAATTCGACAGAGACTTTTTCGTGCATCAAAAATCAAATTCATTTAATAAATATAAGATATATTACTAATACATGAAAACGTGCATCTATCGAGTGCATTATTATTATTATTATAATTTATGAAAGAGATTTAATATTAAAATTCATGTATTACAATCAACTAAATATTATAATTACAGTAACATTACAAAGCAACACAATATTATATAATCTAATAATAATATAAGTCTCTCAAATACGGGATATGAAGATACAATCCAATCTAGACCATGGATTAATAAAAATAAATGTCTACATCTTCTTAATGAGGAAGTGAGACTTGAACCAGTGACCTGCGTTTTAGAAGAAGGCACGGATGGAAATGCATTATTAATTTTTAAATTATAAAAAGTTAAAAGTGAAAGCGAGTAAAATTAAAGAGGGTGTTTATGTCATTTTATTAACATATTAAAATAGAAATGAGGTTCTTAATTTCCCCCATTATAGTGCCAAGTCAAGAATGGTACGTGTTAGAATATTTCTACTATATAACCGCCCACGTGGCATAAAATAGTAGTTAAAATCCACCACCAGATCAACTTCTTCAAACAATTGACAAATAGCTTGTTCAAAAAAGTCAAAAGCGCGTACGTATCCTTCATATATCCTAATGTTTGTTTTTTTCTAGTGCACAACTAAAATGACTTTTAAAAACAAATAGATGACTCATTGACTGATTCTAAAGTATCTAAAATATTTCTAGGAAACTTATGGAATCTGTTTTATGGGTTTTTGGTTTAACTCACCATCCAGAGAACCATTGCATGATAAAACGTCAAGGAGGACTGCTTTTTCCTATCTATTCCAGGCCTTTTTTTAGTTCTTATTCACTTGAGACACAAGGTTTGAATTTGGTCAAAAACAATGGGTCTGCAACTTGCATAGACATAAAGAAGTGATCAAAGAAGTCAACTTTTTGCCCTAATTCTACTCTAACCCCTACTTATATGCATTTTCAGGGAACCTCCTCTCTCTCTCTCTCTCTCTCTCTCTCTCGGGAGAAAACATGAAAATACTTAGTGAGCATGTCAATATTTCAATTAATCATTAATCTTATCTGCAACTTGCATATCTCGATACTAATTTCAAAGTCTTAGACATAAAGAAGTGATCATAGGAGTCAACTATGTGCCCTAAATCTATCATAACCCCTACTTGTATGCATTTTCAAGGAACCTCTCTCTCTCTCTCTCTCTCTCTCTCTCTCTCTCTCTCTCTAGGGACAAAGCATGAAAAATACTTGGAGTGAGCATCTCAATATTTCGATTAGTTCTTAATCTTACTGTCACTAAACTAAAGAAGAGAGAAGAGAAAGAACAAGGAGGTCAACCAGAATGAAGGAAAGAATTGGAGGAAACTCCAATACTAAATGAAATTATTAACCCGGGCTGATAACGCAGAGATATTAAGTGGGGGAAAGTTGAGTTACAATCTCTTCAAGAATGGAAGACTTCCCAGCCACTGAGAAACTCATTTAATCAAAATGTATCATTTGTAATTCTTTTAGGAAAATGTTGTCTCAATAGATGAAAATCTGAGGGTCAGTTTTTTTTCCTCTCAGTACAAGTATTCACTATTTCAGACCTATATGAGTAATACGAATTTGAAGTTCTATAACTATTTATTATATACATCCAATAAATAAGGAAGCAAAATTTTCCCTACCTTATCTATTCAATTCATGTATCTGAATTGCTAGATGTAGGAAGCTTCAAATGGTTATAGGAGCTCCTTAAAGAGAGCAAAAAATTGCTTTAAGTGAAGCAAGATGTGACATGTATATGGAGACGAGTCTTGCAAGGATGCACAGCCAACAGGTCCGCATGGCGTCATCTACGATTGAGTTTTTACCTTCCCTTCTTTGAAAACTTTGGATTTTTGCACATTCGGATACTTGAGGGAGTAACCTCCACCAGTTCATCTTCTTGAATGTACTCTATGCAGTCATCCAAACTATAATCCAATGGGGTATCAAGAACCACTGCATATATAGAGGGGAGAAATATGTTATTATTAAGTGATATAAAGCAACCCTTGCTTCTCAGATATATAATCCTCTCCCGGGATGCAAAATGATAACAGCCTAAACAATTTTGGATAAATATGATGATAAAAACTTAGGGAGGCTCAAGAACTATTTGTGACTAATACAATTCTATGAGGAAGACCTCTTTATGCAATACTTCCAATTACATATGGAATTTTCTTTTAAAAGGGGAAGGCAAAAATGAGTAATGTATTTGATCAGTTTCTCACCTGTTTGTTCTTTGTTTGAACGTACATTGGTTGCAGCCTTTTTCTTGCACACATTTAAGGATAAGTCACCAGGCCGCTGGTGAATACCTACAATTTGGCCTTTATAAACGTCCAGTCCAGGGCTGATGAACATCTGCCCTCTTTCTTGTGAACTAGAAAGAGCATAAGATGAAGTGGTTCCACCCTCAAATGCAACCTGAAAAATCATTGCACTGAGAAAACTTTGGTATAGTTGATGCAGGTGTGACACATTGGCCTTATTGAAAGTCATAGTTTAAACTTAAAATAGTGGCTGATATATATTCATTTTTGAATAACAATCAGTTTTATTAAAAATAAACTTCATTAAAAATTAAAGGGGTAAGTTTCAAAAATATAATAATTAGTAACGAGTCCAGAAAGCCATAAAGATAAAAGGTCCATGCCACCATAATGCTTGTAGCAGATGTTATTCCATTATTAAAGACAATAAAAATTGTTCAAAATATCCATTAAAGAGCTTAAATTACTTATTTTATATTAAACAATATATTAAACTTTAAGTAAGGCCAAAAGTGAGCAGTGCAGTGGCCACTACAAGCATTATTATAATAAATAGTGATTACCAATGAACCCTGATCACGGGTATTGATATCACCAGCCCAAGGTCCATAGCTATCAAATATTGTGTTGAGAATTGCTGTCCCTCGTGAAGCTGTTAAAATTGCATTCCGCAATCCAAGAAGGCCACGGGTTGGTATCTTATATTTAAGCAGAGTTGTTCCTTCTGACCTGGTAGAGAAGTGAAGTTTAGATTACAAGATGGATATTATGAAAACAAAGGGACAAATCTGATAAAGAACTTCCACTACTCAAAACTCTAGTAAACTGACCCACAAAAAAAAACAATAAATAAAAAGAAATAAATACATAGCAAGTGTGGAGGCTCGGGACTTCAAACAAGAGTAAAGCATCAGACGTGGAAGAGTAAACGATACAACACACTGCTACTGCACAAGTACTATTCCCACAAGCTCTTTATTTACCTTTTGCTTTTGCATTTAGCATGGCAGTTCCTCTGTTGGGGTATAATACATTTTTCCTATTTAGGTTTTGAAGATACGTGTGGCCTTTGGCAAAGCTGTGTTTATTAGTTTCCTCCCACACAAATCAAGGAATTAATCATGTCTCCAGATCAAAAGACTATGCATTGTTTTCTAAAACCTGTCTAATCTCGAGAAGGAAAACCTGAACAATCAATTAAAGGATAATTAAGTTTTGAGTAACATAAAACAAACTGTGTCCTATAGGTTACAGTAACAAAATAATTACTAGTTAAGCAATAGGGGGTTTTGCAATTCAGAAAATGCAACTGCACCATTTCACATGCTGCAATATCAGATCCTTATAAAATGCCCCCACCCCAACCCCCCCACCCCCAAGAAAAAAAAAAAACACACACACACCTATAGTACAAATAAACCCACCAGTAGTTACCCATAAGTATATAGGCACCTAAAGGGCATTGTCCAGTGCTGGTCTGCCCTATGGAGTACTAGGTTTTGTAGATTGGGAACACAGAGATGCATTATTTGCAAAAAGTGGCTGCTTCAAACTCAAATCCATTCTTGAAGTATTAAGGACATCAGATTCATTTTTCTTTTTCCCCCTATTGTCCCCATAGCAGACATTTGACAAATAGAGAGTCAGATACAATCCTTACATGACCGTACAGATCCCATGGTTTTATGAATAAATTGATGACAACCTCAGCAGAAGATGCAATAACCAGTCAAATTGGGTAATAGAAAAGCAAAAGTGATGAAGACAAATTTTAGATACATTTTCTCCGCAAGGGATCATAGAATCTTGAATCAACTCTAGAGAAGTTTCCCTATTGAAGTTTGGCAGTTGAAGAATGTGAGGACAAAAATTGTCAATTTGTCATGTTGGCAAATTCCGATTCCAAAAACACTGGTCTATGTAAGTGTGTCGAGTGAAAACTAATGACTACATTCGTTTGAGCTTTAATACGGTTGAAAATTAAAGATCCAAAGACTTCAGTTGAGCAATAGATCTCTGTGTTTTGAAATGGTAAGTAGACCTAAATAACTAGTTGCTAAATTAGGAGGTTAGGCACAAAGTCATGAGTTAATACTTTATGCGTTTGTATCCATGCATTCATGGATACACTTCACACACTTTGCTTCACTTTACTTTTCATGCATAGATCTCGATTTTAACATAGATTTGATTTGTAAACATCTTTGAACATATTTAAAGTTTATTTTGAATGTTTTTCAACAATTTAGGATTGGTCTCATGACATTTTGGAACAAGTTCAATCAAAACAAATTTTGAAAACAATTTCTAGAATGACCTATCTGCACTACTTTGATCATAATTTAAACAATACTTTAAATTTTGAGACGATACCAAATTCATATGAAAGTAGACTTCTAGAGCTTCGAAACAATAAGTAGAATGCCCCAATCCGATTTTGTATGAGTGAGATATCGGTGTTTGAAGTTGGTTCATCTGCATCACTCCATTTCAATGTGCGAGTAGCGTCCGAATGGATAAGCAACATGCATCCGACTGGTAATTTGACTATCCGAATGACTCGCATTCTGTTGTGATGAAGCAAGAATTGTTTTTGTTGCGTCCGAATAAGTCAGGGTGTGTATGAACGAGTGGAGATAGCCTTGTGCGCAAATTTTGATGGGAAATATGATTTTTAACAGGAAATTTAATTTCAACTCAATTTAGAACTTTCCAAATAAATACACCTATCTAAGGTAATCTTTTAGAGAGAATATATAGAAAAAATTCTTTGAGCCTCTTAGAGCCAGCATATACATCATATTAATGCTTCTCTCATGGAGCTTTTCTTTCGAATCATATTTTTGAGAGTTCTCTTACATTTCATAAGTTTTATTCATATCAGATGTTGAGTACCTGATTGTTTTTCATTCTATACATGTTGGAATCATTCTTAGAAGTCACAAGACGTTTCTTTGATTTTTTACGATCTTAAATCACACAAAAAGATCTCCTATGTCAATGAGTGACCAACAAGAAGAACGCACACCTTTAGATCACTGTCCAAGAAGTTGCACACCAGGTAGCATGGATTTGCAGAGGCGGATTGTGATTGGTACAAGGTGTTTGTGATTAGTAAAAGGTGGTGTCGTGGTAAAGGAATAGGCTAATAAAGGCAATTGGCAAACAAGAGCGTAACAAGGAAGACAACATGGTTGATTGACTAGCAGTAATCTACATAGGTCAATGTGGCGGGTTACAGCCTCTCTACTCGCAGAGGTAAGGCTATGTACGTCTAACCCTCCCCAGTTCCTACAATGGCGATCGCCTCGTGCATTGGGCTAGTCCTTTATTGTTCTTTAACAACAATATGTTTTTCTGCCCTGTGAGAGTTTTCCACTTAAAAATCTTGTCTCCTATCAGTCCTTTGTGATTGGCTTATTACTTTAATTTTTCATGCTGGACAAAAAATTGAAATTGGGTTTAACATCAAAGTTACTCAAATTGAGATTAATATTTTATAAACATTGCACTATCAATATAAACAAATAAATTTTTTCCGCATGTAATTTAATATCACATAAAATTTATTTTTCACAAAGAATGTCATAGATGAACAATTATGTAATGAATAGTTATCATGTACTTGTTCTTAACCACTATAACCAAAAATCGATCCCCCCCTAGCGAATTGCAATTTAGATCGCACGATGATCATTCGCGATTTTGAACTCAAGATTTAGCATTCCAATCTAAAATATCAAAAGTCCCAAAAAATCATTTAACAAAAAAGAAAATACATACATACATCGTTGGAATTTTTATTCTATAATGGCTTGAATTCATTGAAAATTTTCTAGTGTATATTATATATATGAATATTATTAAAAATACGATAAAAAAACATATCATGTTCAAAATAAACGTGTTTCATTTCAACTAAATAATTCAAAGAAGCCTACCCCTATCGTACTGCGTTTTATAACAAGTGACCATCTACGTTCTCATTCCATGTACCATAACGATCTACGTTCCAGGTAATACTGTTCTTAACATTTATCTTGTTGTTTTGGCACAAGTCCATAACTCAAAAAAACTTGAATTGAAAGTTCGGAAGTTATGAATGACATGGATGCACACTTGCAAAGAGAATATTAATTGAAGTTGGATAGTTATGAATAACATATAAGCACACTTGCAAAGAGAATATTAATTGAAGTTGGATACTTATGAATGACAAATGACCACACTTGCAAAGAGAACATTTTACATACCCAAGCCCTTGCATGTCAAACATCTGCCCACGCCTTTTACCAAGAAGTTCAACCACAGGCCCCATGTGTTCTTCTGGTACCTCTACAGTGGCAATCTGCACAGAATCAAAATTCGGAAATTTCATTTTCAAAAGAGTAGTTAAGTCTTCTAACTGCGCATAAGATCTCAATGGCTAAATTGGTCAGGTCTCTTTGATGTCATACCAAAGACCAATGTTCAAGCTTCTAATATACAAGGATTAAAATATTATATCATCTTCGGCTAATAAGTTCGTGATCATTGTCATTTCTACTCGTTGAATCAAGGATTAAAATTTCGTTTCTTTTCCATCGAAACGTTTCTGTTTCTCAGGGAAGCAAAACGAAACACTAGTAGAATATCGAAATTCACATGTTTCTATGGAAACAAAATTGTTTCTGTGAAAACATACCGAAACTAGTGGAAACATACCGAATCAGAGGAAACATTTCTTTTGTATCAACAATAATTCTAGAAGTTAGTAAAAAATAATATTCATTTATTTTTCAAGGATTAAGACTCAAAATTACAAGAAGATATTTTTATTATTTTTCCTAAAATAATAAAAAAGTCGTAGGGGAAATAAGTGTAGAGAAACAACTATTTTAATACTAAGTTACTAATTATAATAAGTTTAAATCGTTATTTGTTTTACTTTTTATTTTATATATAACTTGTGTCAAATTCTCTAATTCGTGGATATTACATAATATATATCTATTATGTCATTTATGAATTAGTGTCATTTATCATGAATATGATGTATATGCCTTAAACATGTACAAATATTTAATAAATAGGCTTATTTGTATTAAAAAAATAAATTTTAGTTATGTTTTCACATGTTTCCAATTTTTTCTCCGTTTCTATTATGTTTCCGAAACGTTTTTGAAACGTTTCTGTTTCCGGACAGACCGAAACTATATATCAAAACGATATTTTGATCCTTGCGTTGATTATATAAAAATGTTCATTTTTGGGAAGGAAAAAAAATATGTTATCTGAGATTTTATGTCCTTTAATTACTAAGATCTCAATAGCTTGATTAGTCAAGTCTCTTGAATGTCATACCAAAGAACATAAGGTACAAGCCTCTAACATACAAGGATCAGAATAATGACATCCACTTCAGCCACAAGGTCATCATCATTGCCACTCCTATTGGTTGATTGAATGTTCATTTTTGAGAAAAAAAAATGTAATTCAGCCATAATTTTGCAGTCCCCGTGGGCCTTCATAGGCATTATGCTGAAGAATTCTTTGAATTACCCTTCAATATTGAAGATAAGAATTTAAAGTAATTCCTTAAACCTTTAGAAGTGCATGGCCACTCTGGTTAAAAAAAAAATACATAACAAAAGCAAAAAAAAGGCACAAGCATGCAGTTAAAATAATGATAAAGCATATCCATATTCATGTTAACTATGAAGCATATATATCCATGTCCTTTATTGCATAAACACAGAAAAAATCAGAAGAAAAATCACCTCATAAGGTTCCAGCAACTTGTCATCCACCTTTTTGTTGATTACTTTTGGGGGTCCTACCATGAATTCATATCCTTCCCTTCGCCTGATGTGCATGATGATTATATAAATATGCGAGAAGATGATAAATCAAAGTCACAATATATAGCTTATACCCCAACTTACATGTTCTCTATCAGTATGGTAATATGTAAAGTACCCCTTCCACTAACAATGAACGTATCTGCAGTTTCACCATCCTCAACTTTCATGGCCAAATTTCGCTCAAGCTCACGGTAGAGCCGATCTCTTAGGTTTCTACTAGTAACATACTTCCCCTGAAAGGAGACAGAAATTTGCAACTGTTAAAGCCAGAACACCATTGTTTGCTACAAATGCAGACAACACAACTTGAGAGATTACCAGACAGTCGGGCTTAATATAGAAGTTAAATCGAAAAAAATGGCTGGAAAATGCTTGCAAACAGATCACCATGTAGTATTAACCAAATGAGCATCGTTGATCAAATCTTTGTATTTATCTCAGCACTCATTCATTAAAGGAATACAGACAACAATTGGAAAGGCCATCACATCATGCAAATTAGTGTTGTAAAAGACGAGCAACGGTCAGACCTACAGGCTTTCCCGAAGAGTTGCCTCGAAGACAATTTTTTATGAAATCCCCTCAAGGTTCAAGTGAGCACCATGCCTCAAGAATGTGAACGGTACATCTCCTGATTTAAAAGTGACTTCCAATTAAATCAGGTGGCTCATTCATCAATCAAAAAGCATCTTATACTACCCACCAAAGTACTTCAAAAATTATTTTTCATTTTTCTAATTATAAGGTTATTGAATTCGCACATAGTTGTCAGAAATACTTAGGTGTCCTAGGTCATTGGCTATTCCAGACACTAAAGTGATGCAGAATATCAGTGTCATATATTGCAAACATAATATTAATTGCATAGGTATATCTAAGTCTGAGACTAAATAGGAATTTGTAAGCAATTCATGAAAATAATATATAGGAATTTGTAAGCAATTCATGAAAATAATATATAGGAATCTAGTTCAAGGAAATGAGCTTGGAATTTGGATTTGGGATCTCAAATTTTAATTTTTGACTTTTATGTGAAACCCCAGTCCCACAATTAGCTGTGATAACCTCCACAAGTCACTGTAACCAACACCACACCACCACCTCTGACTTTGTCACCATGCCAACATCACGCCTCCACCATTGTTCCATCAACACCACTGCAACCATTGATGCTTCCACAATGACAACTGCAATTTTGTGCCAGTTTCACTTTAAGCACCAGTCCCACCCTCAAAATCATGCCATCCCTGTTGATCGCACAACCATTACTACCATTGATGAGGAGAAAATATCCTCCATTATGAATATGACACGTCCCCCCCCCCCCCCCCCCCCCCCCCAAAAGGTCCTAGTTACCTACGGTAAAATATATCCCAAAGGAAAAATTGTCTAGTCAAAAAAGGAATCTTCCCACAATCTAGAGATCAATAGATAATCCTTAACTTATCCTGCAAGTAAGGTCTTCTCTTTCAACAAGGAAACTATCAGATCTAAGGATTCTCAGCCGCTATAAATAAAAGCACAAGGTATGCTCAAATAAAGAGTTCCTTTTTAAATATATACGTACATATTATTATCTTTACTGACTTGATCATGAGAGAGTATTGGACCGACACCACACTAGTGCCCCTAAAAGCTTCTTTTTCTTCTTTGCAAGTGATTCTTGTCGGATCATGAATGTTGACAATATTTTGGTATACCATCATGAAGTAGTGTTGGTAAGATATTTTCATTGTTATTCTTATTTTTAATTTTAATGAAAGAATTCATCTAGTCCCTGTGGATCTCTGAACCACGAATCTTTTGCTAAGCGCCAGATATCACAATTCAAATCTATTCTGGCTAAAAATCTTGAGCTAAGTGCTTGACTACCATAGTCATTAAGCCAAAAATCCAAAGGTCTTGTAAATTGCAATGCCAAAGTTACCTCCAATTCAAAAATCTTGAGCTAAGTGCTAAGTGTCACAGATCGGATATCTAAACCAAAAATCCTAGCTAAACATCAGGAGTCACGGTTCAAATCTATTTTGAGCTACATGCTCAAGTGTCGCAACCCTTAAACCAAAAATTCAAAGTTCTTGGGAACTGCAGTGTCACGGCAACCTCTAATCCAAAACGATTGAATTAAGTGCCCAAATGTCATAGATCGGATATCTAAACCAAAATATTGTGCCATTCAAGACATGCCAACCTAAAAATCCTAAGCTAGCCGCAAGTTGTAACAGGTCGGAACCAAGCCAAAAATTATGAACCTAAAGGTGAAGATATCATAGCTTAGACTAAGTTATTACCAATCCAAAAATTTGAAGTCTTAGATTCAGTGTTACAGAATGGCATATCTGAACCAAAAATTTGTTGCTAAGCACCAGGTGTCACAATTTAGATATATTGAAGCTAAAAATTTGATGCTCAAGTGTCACAATTTTAAAGCCAAAAATCCAAAGTTCTTGAAACTACAGTGTCACTGCTACCACCGATCTAAAAGTCTTGAGCTAAATGCTCGTGTCACAGATTGGAACTCCTAAACCAGCAAATCTCTCACTAAGTACCAAGTGTCATAGTTCAGGACTAAAATGCCCAAATGTTACATCTCAATGTATCATCCCTCTTTGAAGTAAAAATCTTGCAACTCCACAGCCCTCCCAATAGCTTTCAATTTTTTCAAGAGCTCAGTTCAACTCTTCCAAAGAGTTTAGTTCTTTCGAGAGCTCGGTTGAACTCTTCTAGAGAGCTCACTTTTAGCTCTTCAGAGTACGGGATATTGTCAGTCCAAATCAATATTACTACTTCCTGACCTTACTACCCAAATGAGCAAGGCTCATAAAGGGGGAGAAAGCTAATCGATGAGGAAAAAAGATCCTCCTTACTTATGAATGGGACCACCCCCCCCCCCCCCCCCAAAAAAAAAAAAAAAGTCCTAGTTACCTAGAGACAAGTTGGAAATCAACAAACAATCCTTAACTTGTCAAGAAAGTAAGGTCTTCTCTTCCAATAATGAAACTACTAAACCTAAGGATTCTTAGCCTCAATAAAAAAAAGTACAAGGTACGCTCAAAAGGGAGAGTGATTTTTATTATTCACATATACATATTATTCTTTCTTTACTAACTTGATCAGTCAGAGAGATTTGGACTGGCACCATACTGGAGGCCCTAAAAGCTTATCTTTCCTTTTTGCAAGTGATTCTAGCTGGATCATGATCGCTAACAATTTTTTGGCATCATCAACCAACAATTCCACCACTAAACTATAAACATTGTAACACCTCATTGCCACTCAACTACTAAAATCACATCACTCTATCATCACAACCACCACACATAACCCTTCACGATCAACTTCAGTAACCACTCACCACCACCAACACTAAACATCAAAACCACTTCAAAAAACAGTGATCCACCACCGCCATCATCATTTCTATAGCGCCTCTTATAAGGATCACCAAAGTTTCAAACCTAATACAACCTTTAGTTAGTTTAACGAGAACCACGACTACAAACACCTTCATTGTATCAACTTTCAACATTCCACCCAGGCTTTGCTTATATTTCCTCTCTTGTTTTTCCCTTTTTTTGGACATGCTTCCCTTTTTAACCAACTATTCAAGTATTAAAAATATTTTCCCATAATCCTCAATTAAGCATAGTATATGCTACATGTTTCAAGATTTCATTCTAATACCATAACATGAAACAGATGGTAGCCTAGTAGAAAGGTAAGCCCAAAAAAGTGCACATACCACTGACACTGAGCAAGCTATGAAGCATGAACACTCTATTTTGGCTCACATGTCCGTGTTAAACACCGACACTCTCGGACACTTCCTAGACGTGTATGCAAAAAAAAAAAGTCCGAGTTTTTTTATTTTTTCTAAATTTCGGACATGTTCTGGACATGTTTTGGAGACGTTTTCTATTTTTTCATTTTTTTTTTTTTTTTGGATTTTTTCACCTCTTCTTCTTTGTTCTTTTTTTAGTTTTATATACACACACACACACATGTTTTATGTAATAGTAAATTTCTTTAGGAATTTCAATCATAGATGTTGATCATTAAATGAAGAAATTCTTAATTTTTATTTAATGATTTTTTTATTTTAAATGAAATAATGTTCAGTTTTTATTATATTGTCATATAAAAAATTATATATATTTAATGTATCCCTGACGTGTCCGTGTCCTACTTTTTTTTAGAAATAATGTGTCTGCGTATTCGTGTCCCGTGTCTATATTTGTGCTTCTTAGTAAGCAAGTAGCCTTCAATACTGCCCAGATATGAAACGTGCCCACGTAAGCCAGCATTCAAAGACTGTTGATTCCAAGTTGCACAACATGTCATCTATAAACAATAAGATGACTGCTATTGCAATACTGAAAGTCATCACAAGACATGTTGCTTCATTATTATTGTAAGTGAGAAAATGGGGGGTCGTAACGAGCCTTCCTCCCAGAATGACCAAAGAGGAGACGTAAGTTGTACAAGGGGTACAAGATTGGTGGAGGAGAGGGTGAGTGAGAAGTCAAGAGAAACGAGGTAAGGGTGGCAGTCGTTCGTTATGGCAATAAGGAATGATCATGGTCCTTTCCTGTCGGTGGAATCCTCCCCACTTTCCCTTTTGGGGAAAGGTGCCATTTATAGGAGCCTCGCGTGTACGACGATTAAGGTTCCCATCATTCGCTCTTTCCATGACGTCTGTCATTTCCTCATCGGTCTGGGTACCTAATAAGAAGATTTATTGATCAGTCAATATCGAGCCCCTCTCACCAGCTTTCAATCCACTAAATCCCATGTTCCTGAGGTAGGGTTACAACTCGGTGTATCACAGTTCGCACCAGATTACACCGCAGGCCATGACCAGGTCGCTTGCTGGAGCAAGACCATGACCACAGGACGGGGTGCGGTGCGCTAACACAGCACCCCTGGGCTGTGACATATCTCGGCTTGAAGGATCACTACAACTGCGGGGTTAGAGCACGCCACATCCTGGGAGCGTACCCTAACCGTTGGTCCAAGGCCATCACTTATGAGTGGATGCCTCGCGGCCGTTGTCTAGCCACCGCCTCGGGCTAGCACCAACAATATTGGCGTGGTTCGAACACCCTCAGTAATATATATTTTCTTTTCGGAGACCTCAGACTAAATACCATTTGGAGAGGACATTTCAACCAACGCGGCGATCTCTCTCTAGATGTTGGTTACTTTCAGGTGATAATGCTATCCATTGGTTTTTCTAAATACCTCAATGGTCTTAATTACCTCAAAGCCTATAGTGCCATGGGGATTCTGATCACCTCGGATGTGGTCTTACATTTATCCGTAGCTTCCACAATTTACATCTATAGCTATTGTGTTTGGCACAAAGTTCTCCATTTCTCTTCAAAGGCTAAAGAAGAAAACCTTCCTATTGATATCATGGAGTCAAAAATCATAGATTTCAAGGCTCTAAAGTTTTTAGTGTTGAAGGATTCATGGTTAAGACATTTGTTGTGTCTGCTCAACATGAAAAAGGCATATGTATATATATATATATTTAGTTTGATTATGTTGTATAAACAAGAAATTGTAGATTGAGAGGAAATTACGTAATTTTTGTTGCATTTATCATTTTTCTTTTGCACTAAATTTTAAATTTTAAATTTTTTATTAAAAAAATAAATAAAATATATATTATGTTGAGAGCTTGATATACCATTATTATCAGAACCGGCCCAATGGCTTGGCCGGTTGGACCTGTGAAACGGTGATACGGTTCCTAAAGCAACCCAGTTTGGACCGGGTGACTCAAGCAGTTGAACTCCGAACCGCTTGGCCTGGACAAGTTTATAAGAACCGGTCATAACCATTTACCATATATAAAATAGAACTTTGTGGTTACCAAGAGTCGAACCCAAAGCAATGAGTTAATAAGTAAGTACTCCAAACCACTGAGCCACATGTTCCCTTATTAAATAATTTACATATTTAATATATAAAATATATATGCCTCGTGATAAGCAATTCATTTGTTAAAAAAATCTCCCTTTGATCCAAAATACTTTGAATATTGAAGACAAAAATAAAAGAATAATTTTCAATATTGTTGTTGTAAATATTGACCGAATCTGTAATTTAATTTAGGCATTAGATTGATTGAAGAAACTAATTTAGAATAGTTTCCTTATTTATTTGTAAAGTTGTGACTATAAATCTTGACCTCCTAGAAATAAGAATATATATTTTTCATTCTCTAAAATATTTTCGATTATATCAAAGCAGGTTTTCTAAACCATAGCTTCTCTTTCTCGGTCCTCCCCTTCTCGGTGCCTCTCATCTCCCTTAGTCCCTCTCGGCATAGCCTTTCGGTTCCTTCGGCACCTCTCGGCCTAGCCTCTCGTCACCCTCGACAAAGCCTCTTGGCTCCCTCAGTCCAGCGAGTCTCGACCAGCTTTTCTCGCTTCCCAAATCTTTGCTCTAGCAATTTGTTTGTCCTATCATGGCTGATAAATAGAACACCAAGGACAACAAAGATTCTTTTTTATTGGATCACTGACCAAACAAAATTGAAGGGTTCCAACGAACGAACCAAGCACATTGAAGTTGATTGTCATTTCATTCGATCTAAAGTAGGGTCCAAGGAAATTACCACTCCGTTTGTTCCTTCTGGTAATCAACTTGCCGATATCTTCACCAAAGCTTTACCAAAGACTGTCATCGACTCTATCTGTAGCAAGTTGGGAGTTATAAATATATACTCTCCAGCTTGAGGAAGAGTGTTGTAAATATTAATTGTAAATATTGACCGAATCTATAACTTAATTTAAACATTAGATTGATTGATTAACTGATTGATTGAAGGAATTAATTTAGGATAGTTTTCTTATTTACTTGTAAAGTTGCGACTATAAATCTTGACCTCCTATAAAGAAGAATATATCTTTTTCATTCTCTAAAATATCTTCGACAATTGTAAATTTTCAAAACATAAAAAATAATGAAGTATGTAAATATACATATAGTAAATAATAAAACAAGGGGTATTAAATGTGCATATATTGATATCAATAAAATAAAATATTCTTATACATGTTCAAGATTTTCATAATTATAACAAATTCATGCAATAATTAAATTATATTTCTTTTTTATATCAATAATAATGACAATAATGTAATAACATCAATTTAAAAAAAAAAAATCTTTAACATGTTTTATAAAGTTACATAATTATTTATTTTTAAAATGATATTTTTATGTTATTCTGATTCAACCAATTAACCCAGCGGTTGAACCAGTGACCCATCCACACGGTCACCTCGCCGGATTGATGTCTGGGCCGATTCTGATTATTATGTGATATACATAGTTGACCCATTCTCTAACAATTTAAGCTTTTGGAATAAAGCGTTGCTTAACTCGGTATCAAAGTCTTGGTTATCTGCTTCGCATTTGTCCGTTATTTTTTTGCCTCTCCATGTGTGAGTCCGGAGTTGCACGTGAGAGGGAGTATTAAGAATTTGAAATACATTGTTGGTCATTCTCTAACGGCTTAAGCTTTTAAAGTAATTGGTTGCTTAACAATATCAAATTAGAATGAATATTTATAGATCTAAGATATATGCAATTGTAAATTACTTTCCATCATATATGTAATTATGGACTGTTCCCAATATTTATTATCCAATTGCTATAAATATTTTAGTAGACAACTAAAGTAGCACTTGCGTGAATCTTTTAAAAAATGTAAATTGGGTTGCATTCTTTGTATTTTACGGATCCATTTTGTCTTTTTTTAAGCCTCAACTGTATTGCATCATCACATATCACCCAATACTAGATGAGACACCATGGCTGAGTTGTCTCAATGCTTTCTATAGTGGTCGACAAGACAAAGGCATTGAATTACGACGTATGCAGACTTCATTCAGTTCTTGCCTCAGCATGGTTGAAACAAAATTTGAATAGAAACTTATTTTCTTATGTTATGTTTATCAAAATTCTAAAGGAGTATGCTTTAACAGGACTCACCCATGTGTCTTAAAAATTTTATTTTCTTTTAATTTATAATAAGTTTAATTGCTCTCAAAATGAGGAATTGTGAGGCTTAAGCCTCACGCATTAAGAGATTGTTATTCTATGATTCAAGGGATCATGCTTTCCCCTATTCAGAGCATTGATGCATACCAAAAATAACAAATGCTTCGAAGCAAATTAACAAATTTCACAAATTTTCGAACTTGATAAGAAACGTGATACTATTGTATGACGAAACAGCATATAACTCACCGAGAGTATCTTATATTCTTCATATTATGTAATGATACAAGTAAGGTCTTCTTTCAAATTGTTTATGTTCTTCTTCTCAACTCAACTCAACAAAACCTTATATCCTAATTATTTGGGGTCGGCCATACAAATCATGTCTCATTATTCTTCTTTATTTAAAATAATTCCCTTAGTTAGACCACACATTATCATATCTATTTTAACTACCTCTACCTAGGGGTGCAACTTGGGTGGGCCGGGCTCGGGCTAAGGTATGTCCAAGGCCAGCCCAAGCTTTGATACAATTGCCCCGAGCCTGACTCGAGCCTGGCTCGAGCCCAAGCAACTCAGCCCAAACCCGTCCTGAATTAAAATTCAATACTATCGGGTTTAGCCTGAACCCGAACCCAAACCCGAGAAATTCCCAATACACATGAAAGCAAATTATCAACATATAACAAAACTTCACTCGTTAGACTTTTCATATGAAAATTTACACTAATTTACTCTCAAACAATTGAAATTACACCAGTAGAAATCAGAGGCAAACTAATACCAAGAATACAATTAGTATCCCAACAAAAACTCAAATTTGAGAAAAAGGACAAATCAAAATAGAAGAAAACAAAATGTTAAGAACAATATTATATAAATATATATAGATATATAATTTTTTGAAAACCCACATGAAACATATACAATAAGATCTATATAGCAAAGCATGATTAACCCACTACATGAATGAAAGGTCAGATCCATGCAATAAAATAAGTTAATAAAACTAGACTAACAATTGAACAGAATAGTAAATAAATTAGCTTTCACTTCCAAATGCTACACGACTATCAAAAACAAAAGCAATACAAAAACCCATCTTCCATAATCAGATATGAGAGAGAGAGAGAGAGAGAGAGAGAGGAGGGGGGGGAGGAGGAGGAGAGTAGAGAGAGAAAGTGAGAAACAAAACTAACCAGGTGGTCCACCATAAGCACCGTTAGAGTTAATCTATTAAAGCATGAGAGCAAACTCGGATAACCCCAGATATGTATTTTTGTCTCTAATCTCTAATAATGGCTTTGAATAGTTACTGAAAGTAAAAATAGAGATTTTAATAGCAAAAACAATGTCGAAGAGTAGTTGAATCAGACGTAGGAGGTTACTTCTTGTTGAAATGATCTCTCCATGAATCGATCTAGCAGGAGGATACTAGTTGGTCGGCGACGATGGTGGTGTTTTGGCAGTGCTGATGGTGTTTCGGTGGTGGCACTTGGTGGCTCTTGAAGAGTCTTAAGAGGGTTTGGATAAAAACTTCTGAAACCCTAAAGTGCATAAACAAATTTATAAACATTGAAATCTAAGGCTATGACCTATTTTATCAATCCATCGAATGGTGCTAAACAAAAGACTACATATATAATATAACTCTCAGGCTCGGGTTGGGCTCGAGTTACCTACGCCTCTACCCAAGCCCAGACCGATTTGAGGTCGGGCTTATCTTTTTTTGTCTAGGCCTGTCACGAAATATCAAAAATATAATCCAAGCCCTAAAAATTTTGGATTAGGCTCAGGTGAAGCTCGGGTTAGCCTGCTTGCCCGACTTGCAGCCCTACCTGTACCAAAATTAATTTTGGTCACCCACGCACCCTAGCATGACACTCAACATGAATCATGTCGCTCAATATGAATGGGGATTTATGTTCTTCTTACATCATTTTAAAAACCACCACTTTAAATCAGGTAAATCTTGCATATATAGCAATTTCTATGTGTTGAGAGTTTGATATACATTGTTAACCTATTCTCTAACAGTTTAAACTTTTATATGAATTGGTGGTTTAATATGGTATCAGAGCCTTGGTTATAAGAGGTTTTGGGTTCAAGTCTCTCCATTTGAATTTATTTCCCAAGTTGTTTGTTTGTGCAAAGTTGCACTCTATCTCTCCATGTGACGAAGAGCTTGATACACATAGTTAGCCCATTCTCTAACAACTTAGGCTTTTAGATAAATTGGTGGTTTAACACTATGTTCATGAATTAGAATGGCAAAGGAACCTAACCCACAAAAAATAGATTCCTAAATCGTGTTGCAGTGAAAAGGAATCACATTAATAGGAAAATATGCAAGGTAGCATGCCAAGACCAATGCATATTTTGACAATAAAGTCGTTTTGAAGATTTGATCACTTATAAATAGTTGAATTTATGAAAATGTTTTTGTAAGTTACTATAATTAAGCATACCTCACGGCCAACAAAAGGTGAAGTATTGATAGAGAAAGCCATTTTCACTGTAGGTTCTTCCACCTTAATGGCAGGTAATGGCTTCCCAGAATTTTTATCAGCAATTGTTTCCCCAATCTGAGTAAAGAAAACAAATTAGCCATCACAAGTTAGACAAGGAAATTGATTTGATAAAAATATCTAGCTCGGCATTAATGTCAAGATAGAAAAAATGGTTGATCCACTGTCCAAAGCTAGGTTAATGCTACCTGAATATCATCAATACCACAGACAGCACATATATCACCAGCTTCCACAGTTTCGGCCGGCACCCTGTTAAATTTCTCATACACAAAAAGTTCACTGATTCTTGCATATCTGCACGAGTCTTCTGAGGTGCATATCTAAAAAGAGTGAAACGGTAAGAGTAAATCTCATAATTTTTGGCAGTCTTCCTTTTATATGGAAGTCAATCAATGGAGAAGCATTTGCCCACTATAATAATAATTTTGTTGCCAAAATAAGAAATACATTGATACACGGTAGTACAATGAAACAACTTCAAAGCGCAGGAGAAAATCTTCAAATTAGGTAATTTAAACTAATCTGATCATTATATTTTTTACTTTTATGTCCAAAATGGAGCTTATCTTCATCACTTTACATAAGCTAAAATTTTAGTATGACAGTTCAAGATCCATGCTTGGGATAGGAAGCTCAGAACACGTATGCTCAGTGTACGTATTCATGTAGATTCTTACATATGCAACGGGAACTCATATGTAAATACACCACGAAGAAGAGTACTCTACAAGTTTATAGAGAAGATCAGGACCAAGTAAGTCAAACACCTGATATCTTCTGATTTATTCAATTGAAGCTTAACACTAAAAAGAAGAGGGGTGGGATGCCAAGAATTGGAACCCCTGCCGCATTGGAGATATAACTAGTCATACTCAATACACATCGGCAGATCTAGGGGAGGACACCCCCCCCCCCCCCCCAAAAAAAAAAAAAAAAGATTTTAAAAAATTGTGGATTGGAACTAAGAATTTTACTAGTTCTGAAACTTTATAAAGAGTGGCCCCCCTGAAATTTTGTTAGTTTCACAAAGGTTACTAAAATGAATAACAGGTCTATCAAAGACTGGCCCCTACAGCCTTACTATAATTATATATAATAAAATATATGTTAAAACAAAAGTATTTTCCAAATCAAACAAGGATCACGTGGAATTGTCTTTTATCTTTTTTAAATCTTAGGACTTCTCAACAAACGGGAAAAAAGAATACCAGGCATGGCAATGATGAGGCGTGAACCATCAATCTGATGATCTGATCAATACGACTTGCACAAGTGATTTCTCTTCTCATAAAACACTTAAACTGATCGTCTTCCAGTCATGTAAATCTATTCTCTCATTCTCTATATATAAATATTATATATATATTATTATATATAAATGCATGTATGAATAGCATATATAAAATATATTTTTTGATTAATGTATATACTATACAACGAGCATAATGTATACAGAATACAATACATATATATTTATATAATATATTTATATTATATATCTTTTTGCTAATTATCAATGTCAATATTAATTGGGTGAAATTATAGTTTTATGACACTTTCTTAGATTTTGTTCTTGAATTGATCTTACAGTTTTTATCTTTTTCTTGAGAATAACTTTACAACTTTCTTGTTCTACTTTTTTTTCTTGATACATAGACTTCGGTCCCCCCTAACCATAATTCCTGAATCCGCCACTGTCAATACAACCATCATTGCACGGTTTTGCACCGAACGTTGCAAATATTTATTCATCAGACAATTATGCAGTACAGTTCTTGCTCATGTGAAAAATTACAATACACACACAAACATATACAGTTCAAACAGTTAAAGAGATAATATTTAACTTAAATGTGTTGTTTTTATCTAGAAAATGATGCAAACTCTGCAAAAGATTTTTGGATTGGGTGAGCCTTTGTATTTCTTTAACAAGTTCACTTATAGATCCTTTCCTTACACAGCCGAGTACCATTACATGGATCAAGAATCCACATTGGTATTCAAGGAAGAAAGTAAGATTACAATTTCTTTAAGAGATTCAAATCATATCAAGTAATTTAAATATAAAAAAACTCAAATATAACTGATATTGGTCGCAAGTCATGACTACCAAAGTTTATGTAATCAGAATGCACAACAGGGATAGCCCCTCAGTAAGATAATTATAAATCTAGGATATAACACTGCAAGGAACAGAATTTAGCTCCAAAACAAACTCACCCGCACATCCATTCCTCTCCGCAAAGCCCCAGCATGCAAGCGTCCAATAGCTATCCGTCCTTTATGTTCCTCATACTCGATATTTGTGACCTAAAATATGTTTAACAACAATTGAAAATAACATAAGTAATATACAATGATGCTCAATTGAAAAATATAAAATAGAAAGAAAAACAAAAAAAACAAATAAGGGCAAATATTACCAGAGATTTACAATCCAAATTACATGGCCAAACACCTCGAAGCTATGGGATGTCATGCTATATAATAAGAACTTAAATTTATTCCTGATATTTCCTTTTATGCAAGGTTATTTCAATCAGTATTAAGTTATCAAATTACATGATCAGTTTTATCTGGGAAAAGCATACTTCAATTTATTGAACATTGGAGTTCAGCCATGACAGTAATTCAAATTCCTTTAAAATTAACATCATTCATAAGGGAAAAGCTATGGGCACAAGAACTTTCTAGCCACAACGCAAATATTGAAAACTTGGATAGAAATCCTTGCAGCCAATCTAAAAGGATTATGCATTAATAAGACATGGAGCTACACTTTATGGTTAGATTACAAATGTTATAGCCAAATACAAAGGTACTGCACCGAGATTCTCTAAATGTTAATTTTTTTCCCGTTCCATTGTTTCTGTTTCTTTTCCAAGGAACCTTTAAGTCAAAATTGTTCTATATGTTACCGTTTTTAACTTCTGGCAAGACAGATTCAGCACCAATAATTCAAAGTTGATGCTCAATCTAATAGTTATCTTTTTTCTCATTTGAAACTCGAAAGTAATTATTTTGGAATTCCGTCCGCTGACTCTTCATTCACATCCTAGTAATGTGGCATAGATTACCGCATAAAAGCCTTTGAACATAACACCATGTTTCAGAACTCTCATGCTGCTATCTAAAGAATGAAAAAAACTGCTAGAGTGATGTGACTAAGCCACTTTAGAGATAGGGGTGAGCCAAAGAGAAATGGTAGCAACAAGCTACTAAGGAGCGATAGTTCAAAATAATGCTTGCCTTCGAACAAATAGTCATCAAAATTTTTGCAGTATTTCAAGAGTCTGTAACACAGAGAAATGGGGAAGGCCTAGATTAAAGTGAAAAAAGAAGAGAGAGAGAGTAGGAAAAATGATATTAGAGACAACCACTAACAAGCATTTGAAGTGCACCATCTTTCTCAATATTTGGTCCCGGTATGCATCTAATTATTGACTCAAAAAGTGGGCCGAGATCCTCTGCCAAGTTCTCAGGAGAAAGTCCAGCCTTTCCCTTAATACCACTTGCATATATTGCTTGGAAGTCACACTGCACAGAATGAAAAGCATTTGGAGATTAAACTAAAGATCCTAATCATTTATGACATCAAAAGTACCTCTAAAGCATCAGACATTGACACGAAGACAAATATAAAGACACAATGCATTGGAGTGGAAATCTTTCAACTTGATTGGGTTTGGATTGGGCTTCGTGGATTCAAGACGTGAGATATTACTTGAAACCAGGCTACATCTAGGTCTGGAAAATAAAAATCATCTCAGGCTCCTTTAGTTTTTATATTAAAAATAGTAATAATTAAAAAAATACCCAGTTTTTCCCCTCTAAATAATGACAGACTTTCCTGACTCCCCAAACCCAGTTCAAGTTTGACAGATAAAGCAAAACAGTTCCAGATTCTGTCCATCACAAAGTACCTGTTCATCTGATGCATTTAGTTCAATAAAGAGTTCAAAAGTGGAATTGATGACAAATTCTGGACGAGCAGATGGCCTGTCAATCTTATTAACAACAACGACAACAGCAAGGCCAAATTCTAGAGCCTTCTTCAGAACAAATCTTGTTTGTGGCATTGGACCCTCAACAGAATCTACCTACAAAAATGTGCCATATGTATTTGTCAGTAATATAATCCCATGAAAGGAGAAAGAAGCAATTAAAATAATAACATTTGTCATAGCCTTACATAGAAAGAGCACCAAAACAAATCCTTAAGCCCAGAAAAAGAAAAAAAACAGCATCAAGAATTTAATTCAAAGCTTGTAACGGAGTACCACTAGAAGAATGGAAATTATCAGCATGGAAATTAAAAGGTTACAATGCTTTAAAAAGTTTCAAGTAACAGAGCTTGTAAGGGAAGTACCACTAGAAGGACTCCCTCCACCATATTGAGGATGCGTTCCACTTCACCTCCAAAATCAGAGTGCCCTGGTGTATCAATTATATTTATTTTTGTATCTTTATAATAAATTGATGTGTTCTTGCTAAGTATTGTAATTCCCCTTTCACGCTCTAGATCATTCGAGTCCATTATCCTTTCCTGTACGAATTGATTTTCACGAAATACCTGCACAAAGAATTACTACTAAAATTAATTTCATCATGCTATCAGGATCAATTGAAGAGGAAAAACACTGATGATGAATCGCTAACATTTAAGAGTAATATCACACCTCATAGTGGATAGTTAGAACTTAGAAGTGACTACCATAATTTTTTGGAAACTACTATCCTAACTAGCCTTTCAGTGAAACCACGTTTCTTCTGGATTTCTAACACAAAGAAAAGGACTGGATTCTGGCACTGGATTCAAGTATTTCTCTATGGAATGCAGTTTAGTGTACCTCTCAACCAAATTTGGCATCTCAAGATAAATATCACTTGTCTGCTGCACATTAAATGTATGGGAATTTACCAGGATCTGTTAACTCATGAAATATTTGGAAGTTCTGCCATCAGATTCTATATTTGATAGGTAAATATATATATACACAC
Organism: Nyssa sinensis; assembly: GCA_008638375.1. Classification (NCBI taxonomy): domain Eukaryota; kingdom Viridiplantae; phylum Streptophyta; class Magnoliopsida; order Cornales; family Nyssaceae; genus Nyssa; species Nyssa sinensis. Next base: position 12,079,115 of record CM018051.1, on the reverse strand, counting down.
ATACAAATAATATACATAACTATATCTATATTCAACCTGTCATTAGCATCATCACAATGATCATGGATTGGAATTGTTATTGTTATTGAAGTGTTACTGAGGTTGGCAATCCTACTCTTGCTCCACCGGTCCAGTTTATCAAATCCATGTCATTAGATTGGACATCAAACTTCAAAACTGAATATTAGTCAAATGTGTTTTGCGCCCACTAGTTGGGTCTGCATTATTTCAAAAAATTAAAAGCCATATCTCAGATAAGCACTATTGCTAAGTGTAGCCCCTTCATTTTATTTCTTTTTTTGATTAATGATAAGAACTGAAAGCTTGATCCCCTCTCCCCCCTTCACTTTCAAGATGTCACGCCAGCACATAACCACAGCTCTACAACGGGTTCGGCACTAATTCTTAACCTTCATATTAAGCATACTTGTCACGCCCCAACTACTGTATAGATATTTCCGCTTTGGGCCGATTGACTCTCACGGGTTTAAAATGCATCTACATAGTTAGGAGTAGCTTGCACATATATAGCAAAATGATCCTCTCTCACCAGGAAATGTTGGATCCCGGAGTACAACATGCCCCCACCCAAAAAAAAAAACCCACACATACTCATGTTGTCAATGGTTCCCACTATGTCATTGCCACCAGCCAGGATGGGTGCACTAAGGATGCACAGTCTGTCCCAGTGCACCGCCGGGCAAGTCCTACTTCAATACCATACTGTCATGCCCCAACCAATGTGTAGATATTGTCCGCTTCGGGCCCACTAGCCCTCACAACTTTAAAATGTGTCAACACGGTTCGGAGTGATTTGCACATATATAGCCCAGTGACTCTCACAAGGTGATATGGGATCCTGGGTACTATTATACCTGTCTCCTTTTATCACTCTCAATCTGTCCTTTCATCATTCTATATTTCTACTCATGGAAAGAACAAAGTTCAACATCTCTCTAAAATTCATTTGGTAAGAAATTGGAAAAAAATTGCAATAACTTATGGACATACATAGGAATTTTGATGAAAAACTAATAAAGTTTTGTACAAACATAAATACAGTAATTTTTTTTTGTACAAGTCTTAAATACAATAAATTGAGGAAATCTAAAATAAAATAAAATTTCATGATGAAGTTTAAGAAACTATAAAAGAAGTACAATTTAGACCAAGATTAAATATACAATGTAATGTAACAGTCAAAAGAGGACATTGCAGCCGGGTGATGCCGGCTACACTTACAAAAATTGTTTTGAGTTGGAGAGCTAGTCGTATGAAGAAGGAACTGAGGGGAGTATGGAGGATGGCACCGCTTTGCATTGCTTGGAGCATTTGGAGAGAAAGGAACTGTCAGATTTTTTAGGGGAAGGAGAATCCTTCGTGGGTACCTTGCTTATAATACATACTTACCTTTACTGATAAAAAAAAAAAAACATTGCAGCTCCAGAACAGCATAGATTGCTGTTTCGCAAGTCCGGAACCAGTCTTTTGAATGCCAATTGCACCAGTAGAAACTTTTTTTTTTTGATAGGTAAAATTAGATATAAAAAATATAAAAGAAAATGAACAATGGGTCTGCATTCTCATAAACTGTCCAATGTTCGCATAGAATCTTCAAGATTCATGTATAAACTTGGCCCTCATTCCTTTACATAAAATCAGAAACTTTTTACTCTACCTCTATTTTTCACTTAAAATTTTAGTTCACCAAGAACAAGAAGTGGCTAAAAGAATATCAAACGTTCTCTAGACCCAGGATACCTAATCCATCTAGGATACTGACAGGATACTTCTGTTTCTGCCTGCAATTAACATGTTCTTTCTTTCATAAGCAATGGATTTGATTCATAAGAAAGAAAGATAAAAAATGGACAAAAAGAACATGAGTATGTGTAGTTAAAATACTAAAATGTCATTACCCTGAGATAAGTAAATAACTACAACCTTCAACGAGTGTTTAAAATAACAGTGCTCTATGACTAATTCTATACTAGAGAAATTAAGAAATTAAGGTTGCAATAAGTAGCTTAAATTATTTTCCAATCTTAGTCATGCAAAAATTGACTTCTTTGAATAAGTAACTTGTGCATATTCTGGAAAGTTTGTTTCTGCAATATACTATAAGGCCTCGTTTGGTCGACCGAATAAAAATGTCAGATTGGATAGGGTATGTTCGGATCGGATAGGAAATAAAATCCAATGGGATATTAAATATCTTATTCCAGTGTTTGGAACATGCCCGGATAAAAAGTCTGGATATGTTATTCTACTTCAATTCTATACTTGAATCGATATAATTATTAATAAAATCTTATGAAAATAAATTATTTGTAATATTAAATTTGTATTCTTAATAATATTTTTTTTGAGATTTTAGAAAATCAAATTCCTAAAATATGTTTTTTGAAAATATATGCTTAAAAATTCAAAAACAAAAGTTAAGAACAATAGAGAGATATAGATAAATAAGAGAGGGTTCAACAAATTTAATAATTTATTGTATATAAATATTAATATAACAGATTACTAATAGATGTAAGAAAAAAAAAAGTCGGAATATTTGAAATCTATTTAATAGTCTTAAAAGTGTCATCAACAAGGATGATAATATGTTACAAAAATTTATATGGGTAACGTCAATAGCGGTTGTTGGAAGTAATCTCCTCCCTCTTATATATTTTTTTCTTGTCATAAAAGAATAATTGAAGATTTTTATTTTACTTCTTATCCCATTGAGCATGGGATAAAAATAATACCACCACCTTGGTAGGATTATTTTTATCCCACACTAGTAGGATATAATTATAAATAATCCCATCCCAAGTAATGTCTAAACATAAGATAGGATATCATTTATCCTATCCCACCCTCTTATTCCGTCAAACAAACATAGGCTAAGTGCATATTATATGTTTATCTTAAATTGTTAATCAATTGAGTTATATGAAATATACTATATTGTTTTATGCTTCTAAAGGCCAATTAATTTGGCTGCACTAAGGTTCACAAGATTCACAACAAACTCAAAGCTACATTGTGTATCAACATGAATCAATAGTATCTTTTCTAATCTATGTCAACACTAGCACGATTGCCTTTTATTTTAGATTCAACTTACTATGTCTTTCTTCCCTTCTTTTTCTCAATTTAATAATAACACCTTCATTTAAATTAATGGCACTAGATATCCTCCTTGCATATTTGAATTATCTGAATCAAAGTCATCTTATTTTGTCATTTAAATTTTTTTTTTATCAATTAAATGTAATTTGTATTAAAAAGGGTGCCCGTTTAATGGTCTTTTTCCTATGGTTTCCTACTGATTAAAAAATCCTATGGTTTCCCATTCATGCTTGTTCCAACTTTATATTTCTTTGTTCTTCCAGTTCCAGTTAACTTTACTAGACTTCTGTTTCTAAATCTCTTCTTAATTAATCTAATCATGCCTTATTCTTACTTCCAATCTGTGCCCAGTTCATTTATTTTCATTGGTGTTGGCATTAGTTTCTTTCTACTTGCCTAGAATGTATTTTATGTGCTAGTCCCTTTCTAATCTGTATTCACATACTCAGGAGCTATGGCTAGTATTCTGGGCCACACTAGTATGACCTGTCTTATTCATTCTATAAACCCACATCATCATCCTCTCAGAACACGTCTTATGAGATGACCCTGCTTCATTGGTAGCAAAACCTTATGCATTGTAAAGCATAGCTGCTCATGTTGTCGTCTTTCATTTAGATTGACTTCAATTCTTTAGCCATTATTATCAAGAACAACCAAAGGCGAGACCAGATTTAACAATTATAATCTCCCAGGTAGTCATATTCCATATAATAAGTGGTGGGATGGTAAACCATATAGCACCATATATTTTCCTAGAAAGCAACAATGAATGACTTTGTTATCATAAACTACATTCCACTGGATTAGGAGTTTAATCAAGATAATAAGGTATAGAAGCTTTAATTATAACTTGTCAGGTCAAGTGTTCTTTGATATATTTACTTGATTCATATCAATAGTTCCAAATGAGAGACCACCAAGTGTAGTTTGGGTGGTAACTTCTCCACCTCCCATAGAGGAGGTGGAGGGTTCAAGTCCCAAATGGGACAAACTACAAAGTGGGAGGGTGTGTCTTACTTATCAATAAATAAAAAATAATAATAGTTGTAACAATAATAATAATTCTAGATGACTAGATGAGAGGATATTTATAAAAAAATAATAATAATTCTAGATAAGAGAATGTGAAGCCTATGGCAGAAAACCAAATGATTTCAAGAGAAACCTTGTGGCATGTTTCTATTAGAGACTAGTTTGTGGAGAAAAACCAGTTCAATAGAAAAATTCCTTAGATGATACCTTTGCTTGTTTCAACATTGCATCCACCAAAGTTGTCTTCCCATGATCTACGTGAGCAACAATCGCTATATTTCTTATGTCACTTCTCCTCATTAATTGACTCTTTTTCTCTGAGGCAGTAAAGTAAAGAAGGTATTAGAAGTTTACAAATGCACAAAAAGTACCAATGCATTTGGCCCTAACCTGACCCATAAGTGCAAAAAAAATTATTTAAACAACACAACTACCAGAAATATATATACATATATATATATGTATACATTTATACAAGTACATATGCCTAAATATAGGATGATTATAAATAATAAAAAAAAAGATTAGGACAGTTATAAAGTTTAAGAGCACCAGAGACCTATCAATAGTATATATATACTTCGAAGCTCCAATGAGAATTTTGAAAGTTTACCAAAAAGAAATTTATCATGATTCAAGAAATGACTAAAATTGCTGACAGATGTTCTGACTATATGTACTATATAGAATCAAGTACAGTCTATTCCACATATATACTACGAAGAATAAATAAAGAATTAGAATCAACTTAAGCAAGCAAATTCAGATTGTAAATGAGAGAAAAATATGAAAATTTAGAATGAAAAAGAATTCGAATTACCAGTGGCAGTTCCAGTAGCTGCAGAAACTGCGCATTTGATCGAAGTGCGAATTGAACTCCCCAAGTGGAAATTGACTGGTGTTTTGGTAGTTAAAGATGAAGATAAGGTGCAACCAAAGAATTGATTTGTGAGCAGAGGAGAAGAAAAAGTGAAGCTCCTCTTAGGGTTAGGGTGTGTTATGGAGATGGAAGGAGTGATTGAGTTGTGGAAGCCAATAGCCATCTCCATTGCTCGCTCACTCGCTCTGGCAGTCGACGTAGAGAGAGAAAGTAGAGAGAGCAATGGAAGATGGGGTGCAAGCGAGAGGCTGGCAATGAAAATTTGAAACGTTAATAACAACGAAGGGAGAGGCCAGTGTTTGTTTGGTTTTTGTTTGCTTGTAACTCTTATCGTCTACTTTTATAAACTGGCCCAAACAGCCCAAACCGTGTGTGGCTCTCTTTTGTCTGTGAACACTTACAAATTACCACCACCCAAAACTTTTTTGTCAATTTGGTTCACCCAAAACTTTTTGTCAATTTGAATTATCTCTATTTTATTAATTTCATGTTTTTGTAAAAGAAGCCCAATTCATGTTTTTGTAAAATAGGACCCATTATTGTGTACACAAGATAGGACCGTTACAAAGTTCCATAAGATAAGACCCACTATAGTATCTCACAAGATGGGACCCATCACAGGTGACACTTGTGATGAGTCCCATTTGTTTCATAAGGTAGGACCATTACAATGTTCATTTGTCTCATAAAATGATACTCGCTACAAAGTTTCATAAAATGAGGCCCACCACAATGTTTACTTGTCTCACAAGATGGGACCACAACAAATGACACGTGTTCTGTGGTGAGTCCTATTTTATGAGACAAATGAATCTCGCTATTTCATTTTTAAATAAAAAAAAGTACCAAATCCTTTTTTTTTTGTATTTTGTTACATATCATGGGTCTCATCTTATGAGACAAATAAATATTTCCATTTCATGTTAAAATGGAGAAACACTCTGGCCTTTTTGGTATTTTGTTTTTTGGTTGCTCTCCTTTTATTGGCACCTATGCTAGGGATGCACATGAATTGGGTTGAGTTAGGTTGTAAGAGAATCAGAACTAACCCAACCTTTCACAATTCTTAAAAACAAAATCAGAATCAAAACTAGAACCAGACTCTTGTTAGACCCGACCCAAAACTAGAACCAGACTCTTGTTAGACCCGACCTAAATATTTTAGGTTGGGTCTCTCTCTCTTTGTGTTTTTTTTGGCATCTGTTATTTGTGTCTTACATTCTTGAGCCGACTCGCACCCAAATCGTTTCGGGCACTTTTGGTAGTCTACCGATCGACACTTGGACCTAGAAAACCCCTTCTCTGTTAACCAATTGGTACAAGAAATTTTAGAGTATTTAGAGAAAGTTGAAAAATGGCCCATTGGTACTCGGTTGCTAGCAACCCCCTTCTATGTGTGCCAATCGGCACTCGGGGTCCAGTTTCGTAATTTTTGCCTCTTTTTTATTTTAAGGTTTGGGAACATTACATAATGTATTGTTGTGAGAGAATGAGAGATGAAAAATGGCAAGAAGTCTTTTTAGACATTTGTAAGCGGGTTTTAACACCTTGTTTTGTATTCTTCACCTTTTGATAGTGGATCTTTTATTGTGCTTCGCCCATGGACGTAGGCTGTTTGCTGAACCAGGTATATTTTGTGTTCTCTTGTTCTTGCTGTGTTTGTTTCTTTTCTCTTCTTTATTTTGTTTTTCGCTCTGTTGCACAACAAATTAGTATCAGAACTTTAGGTAATAGCTATCGCAAAATATGAAGTAGAGAAGTTTGATGGTCAAAATAGTTTTAGCCTTTAGTGCATCAAAATGCGCACTTTGTTACGACCGCAAGGTTTAGCGAAGGTTTTGGATGGCACATTTCCAACAACTTTAACCGTGGAGCAGAAGATTGATATGCAAGGAAAGGCACATAGCGCCATTTAGTTATCTCTTTCTGATAAAGTCTTGCGTGAGGTATCAGACGAAGAATCTACCTCTAAGCTTTGGAAAAAGCTAGAGAACTTGTACATGAAGAAGTCGCTCACCAACCGTTTGTATTAGAAGCAGCAGTTATACACCCTCAGAATGAAAGAAAGTATGTCCATTAATGGGCACTTTGATGAATTTAATAAAATTATCATGGACCTGAAGAATATTGATGTTAAAGTTGAAGAAGAAGACCAAGCCCTAATTGTTTTGTGTTCATTGCCTGATTCTTTTGAAACTTTTGTTAATTCCATGTTATATGGAAGGGATACCATCTATTTAGTAGATGTTAAGGCATCTTTAAACTCAAAAGAGTTAAGGACTAAGTTGAATGGGAAAGGCAGTGATTATGTATAGGGCGAGGGTCTGTTTGTGAAAGGTCTTTTGGATTCCTCTAATAATAAAAGTCGGCCTAATGAAAGAGGTTCTAGTAGTGGTAATAATAAAGGTCAAGGCAGAGGAAGAGGCCAAGGTGGATCTAAAGGTCGATCACAGTCTAGAACACCCATGAGTGAGATTGAATGTTATTGTCACAAGTTTAGGCACGACAAAATCGAGTGTCCTAGGCTCAAAGAACAAGGGGGAAAGAAAAATGTTAATTCTACTAACGTTGCCAGTGTTGCGCAAGAAACTGTTGAGGTTGCAAATAATGTCCTTTCAGTTACTATTTCTGATAATCGCTCTAATGAGGAGTGGATTCTTGATTTGGGTTGCTCCTATCATACAACCCCTAATCGGGATTGGTTCGTCACTTATGATGCAATCAATGGTGGTCAGTCTTAATGGGCAATAACATGGCATGTAAGAAAATTAGGATAGGTACAGTTTGAATTCGTCTGCATGATGAAATTGTGAGGACTTTGACAAATGTAAGGCAAATACCGAACTTGAAGAAAAATCTGATTTCTTTGATTACAATGGTTGCAAATTCCCCGCTGAAGGTGAAGTTATAAAGGTTTGCAAGGGATCTTTGCTTGTGATAAAAAGTAATAAAGTAAATGGCTTTTACATCCTTTAGGGCAGTACAGTTGTTAGTTCTGCAGGTGTTTCATCTCCATCTTCAGTTGATCTAGATTCAGATACCTCTCTTTTGTGGCATATGCGATTGGGTCACATGAGCAAAAGGGGTATGACAATTCTGAGCAAACGGTTTGCTTTGTGGACAGTTGACAGGAAAGCTTAACTTTTGTGAGCATTGTGTTTTCAAAAAACAGAAAATGGTGAAGTTCAATACTGTGATTCGTAGAACCAAGGGTATAGTTGACTACATCTATTCGGATCTTTGGGGTCCTACAACCATCCCATCCCAAGGTGATGCTCAGTATTTTCTAACTTTCATTGATGATTATTCAAGAAAAGTTTGGGTGTATTTTCTAAAGCACAAGAATGAGACGTTTGCTACATTCAAGTAGTGGAAAATCTTGATTGAGAAGCAAACATGTAAATAGGTCAAACGGCTTAGAACAGACAATGACATGGAATTTTGTGATAGAGAGTTTAATAAGTTCTGTCAGAATGAGGCAATTTCAAGGCACCACATAGTTCATGGCACTCCCTCAACAAAATGGAGTTGCAGAACGGATGAACAGAACTCTTGTGGAGAAAGCTTGTTGTATGCTCTCGAATGTCGGGTTGTCTAAGGCATTTTGGGCTGAGGCCGTTAATACAGCTTGCTATTTGGTGAACTGTTCTCCTAATACTGCTATTGAAACTAAAAATCCTAATGAGGTATGGTCTGGTACTCCTTCTGATTATTCAAATCTGAAAGTATTTGATTGTCCTGCTTATTATCATGTGAATGATGATAAGCTTGAGCCTAGGGCCAAGTAGTGCATATTCATTAGATCTGCACAAGGGGTTAAAGGTTATAGATTGTGGTGTACTGATCCTAAGTTACCCAAGTTAGTTATTAGTAGGGACGTTACTTTTGATGAATCTGTTGTGTTTGATTCGAGAAAGAGTTTACTGATGTTTCTGGGAATAAACAAAGTTATAGCAAAGAGTTATATTAGGGTTACATATATAGTATTGTGTAATTCTAGTAGGATTAAGATTTCATGGTTTATTTCCTTTATTTATACTTTCCATGTACAACCTCATAACCCTCATATATAAGGAGTTCTCTTGTTTAGTTTCAAAATAATTCAGTCTAATATAATGTAGTCCTTTGAGCTTTTTCCTTTTTTCTCTTCTCTCTCTTTTATGTTATTTCACAAAATCTAAAATGGTATCAAAGCCTCTCTCTCCTTGGTCTGATTCTTCTCTAGTTTAATTTCTCTTTGGTTCTGATTCGAACATCAGTCGTAATTGTCTAGTAGCCATTCTCTTCCTTTTCTTTTCTTTTTGGTCAGCCGTTTTTTTTTCTCTCTTCTTTCCCAGTCGTTTTTTCTCTTTTTCTTTTTTCCTTCTGTTTTGCTTATGTACCCCTCAAGCAGCGCCGCCTCTTTTTTCTTTTCTTTTTTTCTATGCTTTCTCTTTTTCTTTCTATTCCTCCACACTACCGCAACACAGCAACCCAAGTTGCAGCAACACAATAGCCCAAACCGCAGCCCAAACTGCAGCAACACAGCAACCCAAACCAGCAACACAGCAACCCAATCAGCAGTCCAAACCGCAACAACATAGCAGCCCAAACCAGCAACACAACAACCCAATCAGCAGTCCAAACCGTAATAACACAGCAGCCTAAACCGCAGCAACACAACAGCCCAATCAGCCGCTACTCCTGCCTTCCAAGCCACTTATTTTTTCTTCTTTTCCTGTTCCACCTTCCTTCTTTTTCTTCCTTTTGCCTTATCTGCCCAATGCCGCTTCTAGTTCTTTCTTTTGCTTTCCTTGCTTCTGTCCAAGCCGCAGCCCCTGCTGCGCCGCTTAAGCTTTCTCTCTTTCTTTTTCTTCTTTCTTTTGCTTCTGTTGCCTAACTGCTTTCGCCTTTTTTCTACTGCTTCTGCTTTTGCGCCGCAACTTTCCCAACCTTCCTTTCAACGCTAAGAACCGCCGAGTGTCCTCCATCAGTTTTTTCACTGTTAACCTCTGTCACACTATTCATTGGTTCTATTTGGTTATTCAGACACTACTTTTGGTCTAAGTTCTGCTGGTTCCCTCTTCAGAGACCAACTCTGTTAGCTTCAGCTCCAGTTCTACATCTAGCTTATTTGGTTCTAGAGTTGGCAGTCCAACAAATCTCCCATCTTTGGTTCTATTCTCTCTTTCACTGCAATTGTTTCCATCTGTTTCACCATCTCAGCCCAATCATTCACAGCAACCCCAATCAGCCGCAGCTTTGGTTCTGCCTCAGTAAGCAGCAATTTCGTCTGTCACAGCCACAACCGTAACCCCACATCTGGTCCTACCATCTCAGTAGCCATAGTACTGATTCCGTCTCAACAGCAGTTCATCCCTAGCATACTTCACCATCACCGTTCTGCCCAACACGCGGCCTCGACATTCTCATCATCGTCTGTTCCACCGTCTCAGCAAGCCGTAGCACTGGTTCTGTCTCAGCCGCAACTCTGGTTTTGTCTCAACAGCAGGCCATATCGCAGCCTCACCATCGTCGATGCACTGCTATTGTGTTACAGACCCCAAACCTGTTCACTTTGCTTATGTTCTTGCTCTTCCTCTTCCTCAATCGTCTCTCTACTTCTCTCACAACCATCCATCACCATGTCTTCCTCAAGATTTTATTTTATGATATTTCTATTTCTCTCATCTTTTGCACTTTCATCTACTGCTGATCAGTTCTGTTCCAACCTCACCGTCTCTGTCAACATTCGATTTACCATCCGGCTCAGTCGTGACCCTATCATTGCCTTGTACCTCCACCACATCTGTTAATCGTCGATGCAACGTCTCTGTTCATCACCATTCGATCAACCCTTCGGTTCAATCGTGACCCTGTCACTGCTCCTCACCATCACTCAACATTCGTCGCCTAGTCGTTCCTCCATTGCCACTATCTCAGCTTCACGGTCTTTGCCCCCCATTGGAATTAGCTATGCATACCATCATTTACGCTTCCATGCGCCGCCTTCCATTCTAGCTCCGCACTTCCATGTGTCGTCATGAAATCTATTGAGAGTCTAGCTCCACCGCCATGTCCGCTTGGGTTACATCTCCATTTCAGCCACAACGCCACCATGTCAGCCACCAAGTCAACCAATCCACATCCAAATTTTGTTTGCAAACTCAAGTTGGTCTACCTCCCACCTTGAGTTTGAAGGAGGGGTGTTAGAAGCATATTAGGGTTACATATATAGTATTGTGTAATTCTAGTAGGATTAGGATTTCATGATTTATTTCTTTTATTTATACTTTTCATGTACAGCCTCATAACCCTCCTATATAAGGAGCTCTCTTGTTTAGTTTCAGAATAATTCAGTTTAATACAATGTAGTTCTTTGGGCTTTTTCCTTCTTTCTCTTCTCTCTCTTTTATGTTATTTCACCAAATCTAACAGATAAGCTTGAGCCTAGGGCCAAGAAGTGCATATTCATTGGATATGCACAAGGGGTTAAAGGTTATAGATTGTGGTGCACTGATTATAAGTCACCCAAGTTAGTTATTAGTAAGAATGTTACTTTTGATGAATCTGTTGTGTTCCACCCGAGAAAAGAGTTTACTGATGTTTCTGGGAATAAGCAAAGTTATAGCAAAGAGGTGAAGCTACATGTTAGAGCTCTAGAGAGAATGCAAGAGGGCACTCAACTTCAATCCATTGTTTCTACATAGAGTTCTCCATCTGACTTTGGTGCAGAAGAAGAACCGCAATATAGTAGTGCAACTGGTAGAAAAATGAGACAGATTAGGCCACCTTAGAGATTTGGGTATGAAGATTTGGTTAAGTATGCATTTACCATGGCAGAGGATATTGCAGTGCAAGAGCCTTCCACCTATTCAGAAGCTGTCACGAGTAGTGACTCTACACAGTGGATTTTGGCCATGAATGAAGAGGTTGAATCTTTTCACAAGAACCAAACATGAGACTTGGTAAAATTGCCTAAGGACTCAAAGACTGTTGGTTGTAAATGAGTTTTTAAGAAAAAAGAAGGCTTCCTAGGGGTTGAAGATGCTAGATACAAGGCACGCTTGGTTGTAAAGGGTTATCGTTAGAGAGAATGTGTGGACTTCAATGAACTTTTCTCACCCGTTGTGAAGCATAACTCTATTCACGTGTTGCTTGCTTTGTTTGACTTAAAGTTTGAGCAGCTTGATGTCAAGACAACGTTTTTACATGGCGAGCTTGAGAAGACTATCTACATGAAACAACCAGAGGGTTTTGTTATGCAAGATAAAGAATATCATGTTTGCAAGTTGAAAAAGTCATTGTATAGCTTAAAGTAGTTTCCAAGGCAGTGGTACAAGCAGTTTGACACCTTTATGGTGGGCAATGGTTACTCGATGAGTAATTTTGACAGTTACATGTATCATAGACAGTTGTCAGATGGTTCTTTCATTTACTTGTTACTCTATGTAAATGACATGCTTATAGTTGCCAAAATCATGTCGGAGATTAACAATTTGAAGTCTCAGCTAAGTAATGAGTTTAAGAGGAAAGATTTGGGTGCTGCAAAGAAGATTTTGGGTATGGAAATTCACAGGGACAGAAAAGCATGAAAGTTTTACTTGTCACAACAGAAGTACATAGATAAGGTGCTTGAGTGTTTTGCTATATAAAGTCTCAAATCAGTGAATACTCCACTTGTCTCTCATTTTAGGCTTTCTGCAGCATTGTCACCATAGAATGAGGAAGAGGAACGGCATATTTTGAGTGTTCCTTATTCTTCTGCAGTTGGTAGCATTATGTATGTTATGATTTGCACACATCCAAACATTTCACAGGCAGTTGGTGTTATCAGTCGATATATGGCTAATCTTGGCAAGGCTCATTGGCAGGCAGTGAAATGGATAATTCAGTATTTGAGATAGACTTCAAATATTGACTTAGTGTTTGATAAAACTTGTGACTTTGGTTCTACCGTTGTAGGTTATGTTGCTTCAGATTATGCAGGTGATATGGATAAGAGGAGATCTCTGACATGTTATGTCTTCACACTTGTTGGTTGTGCAATTAGTTGGAAAACTACTCTACAGTCTACAGTTGCTTTGTCAACAACAGAAGCAGAGTATATGGCGGTAGTAGAAGTAGTGTAGGAGGCAATTTGGTTGAGAAGTTTGGTTAGTGATTTGGGCTTACAGCAAGATATTACTGTTGTATTTTGTGATAGCTAGAGTGTAATACATTTGACCAAAAATCAAATATATCATAAGAGGACCAAACATATAGACATTAGATATCATTTTCTTGAGATGTTATGTCCCAAAGGTGACATTACAATCAAGAAGATTGCCACAGCAGAGAATCCAACAGATATGATGACTAACCATATTCTGTTATTCAAGTTCAAACACTCTTTGGACTTGATTGGTGTTCGCACCATTTGATTTGGTCCTTAGGAATTTTGTAGAGAAGACAGCATAAGAAGGTTGTTTGCTCATGGCTTGAGGGAATTCAAGCCAAGGTGGAGATTTGTTATTTGTGTCTTACATTCTTGAGCCGACTCGCACCTAAACCGTTTCGGGCACTTTTGGTGGTCTACCGATTGACACTTGGACCTAGAAAACCCCATTCTCTATTGACCAATCGGTATAAGAAATTTCAGAGCATTTGGAGAAAGTATGTGCCGATTGGCACTCAGAGGGTGTAATCGGCACTCAGGCGCCAGCAACTCCCTTCTCTGTGTGCCGATCAACACTCGGGGTCTAGTTTCGCTATTTTCGCCCCTTTTTCATATTTTAGGGTTTGAAAACATTATATAATGTATTGTTGCAAGAAAATGATAGATGAAAGCGGCATGAAGTCTTCTTAGACATTTGTAAGCGAGTTTTAATACCCCATTTTGTATTCTTCACCTTTTGATAGTAGATCTTTTGCCGTGCTTCATCCGTGGACATGTGCTATTTGTCGAATCACGTATATTTGATATTCTCTTGTTCTTACTGTGTTTTGTTTCTTTTCTCTTTGTTATTTTATTTTCCGTTTCCGTTGCACAACAACATCCAACTACCAAAAAACAATGATTGTGAGTTAAAATGACAATAAATATGAAAATTAAAGGTATATAAATTATTAAAAAGAAAGTCCAAAATACCATATGTATCTTTCTTACATAACATAGAATAGAAAGTTTAAAGTCCAAAATACCTTACAAAAGGCAATACAACTTAAGAAAACCAACCATTACAGGTCCTAAGCATCAAGTTGATTCAATAAAAAAAAAAAAAATTATTAACATCAGTAGTTTAACTATACTGGGATAGATCAATCTAATCGAAAATAAAAAAATATTTCAAAAACCTTAAACTTGCCACAGAGTAAAAAAGTGCTAATATGGCATCTGCAATCAACCATCTTATAATTAAGAAAAAGATATTAAAAATTTATTAATTACGATAATTATTAATTATTAAGTTTTTTCATATTTTCATTAATCAACAAGTGTTTCTAATATGTGTACGATTTTATGTAAAAAAAAAGAAGCTTTATATATAACTTTTCAATAACAATCCTATCTTTTATATAAAATGCGTATAATAATTAACTTAAGACCTAAAAAAACTTATAATACGAAGAAGTTGTGTTTCTTACATTTGTTTATGTCATAGTTTTCTCTACTTACAATTCTTTTAACTTCAATTATACAAATTAATTAATATAATTACCAAGATATGTCATAAATAAAATATATATATATATAAGTATATATATATAATTATTTTATTTCTCTAATAATTAATATTATAAATAATTTTTTAATCAAATTATTAATTATTTATCTTTAAAATTTCTTAATTATTAAAAATTATTAATTTATTTAATATTAATTATAAAATCGTCTAGGAATGAAGTAGGATATAAATTCGGCCTGGCTGAAGGTTGGTTAACTTGGCTTGGTTGTTTTCAGGCCTCAGTAGGGCCATCGGCCTGATCCATAGTCTGGCCCATCTCAAGACAAAATAGGCCAATCCTGTCCTATTTTTCCACAAGTTTTTGAAAGTAATGTAACATAGATAAGGTAAGCCTACATGATAGAATAGAATAGTTATAAGCTCCTTTCATTCACCAACAAGCCTTGACATTATTAATTTATTAGTTTTAAATTTTATAATACAGACTTGAAGCTACCCTGGCTTTTAGGGCCTAACTTGGGCTTGAGCATAGATTATTCGGTTCGGCCTGCCTCCGAAAAAAACTGGACTCGAGCTGGGTCGATCCATTTTACTTCTCTGGGTTGAAATTAGGGGTCGATTACTGTTGCTTATGAAAACTTTTTTTTTTTAAACGAATAAAAATAAAAATATTATTAAATCATAAAACACTAGGACATACAAACAGGCAAGGATAAATGTTCCAATCAAGAAGGGAAAAACTCCATCCAAGAAACATCCATCCCTGTGAAATGGGTATACTAGGCCACTTCATGGGTCACCCTATTACATAGTGAAAAACGCAATGAAAAGAAATAGAAGAGAATGACATTGATACTCAAAAAATATCATGTATGAAAAACTTTGGTGTACCTTCTTATCAGAATTTGTTATTTTTCATTACAAGTTTACACGAGACTTGAGAAAAACTCTAATATTCAAGTTCAAACAATCTAGATTTATTTATTACCAATCCCTAATAACTTGTTGCCAGAGTAAGGTGTTGAACTTTTCATGCTTCTATTAATGGGAAAAAAGTCTAGTAATAAAATTTTGATATATAAGATATATTTCAAATTAGAATATTATCATGACTTTATTTTTATCACACGTTTAAAATTAATTTACATGATCACTGAATTTTTTCATGCTATTTTCTCAATATACTATTTTTTCTATTGACGAGGGTGAAAAGTTTTAGGAGGACAAAAAGGCTAATGACATTTGTAAATTATGATGGTAAAATAACTGAATCCGCATACTCCATTTCTATTGGTATGAGTTTGGAAAACTCTATAAACTTCAATAAGATTTGGTGTGGGGGTTGGGGTTAAGTTATCATCCTTGTCTTGTTAATATGAATAGTGATAAAAGAAATTTTGTATTATATAATTAATATCGATAGTAAGTTTTTTTAACTTCAGATTAACACTTTAGATAAATGTGATAGATTTGTATCTTTATAAAAGAAATTAATATTCTATTCTTTTTTTTTTTTTTGTCAAGTAAATGAGATATTCAAGTAGTCAGAACTCGATTAATTCACATTTTTTTACACGGAACCACCGCCTCACAGGATTGTATACCGTTCAGATTATTAGAACTGACTGATGACTAATCCCAAGAATGCAAACAGTAGAAATCGAATCTACAAATTCAAGAGAATAACTCGTGTAATATAAACAAAATAAATAAATAATAATAATTACACTTATTTTGACGAAGACTTGCCCATCCTTTCACGGATTGCATTTGGGGTACAATTTTGTATCGGACCATACATACGTAACCCAAATCCACAAGAGGCTAGACCAGCCCGGCCATGGTACACATTAAAGTTTTTGCCGTGTGTCCATAAGATAGCCCAGTTTACCGTAATGTTCCTATCTTGAACTGGTGGCCCAACTCCAGTAGATAAACGTTTCTGATTTGTTGGGCCGGCAATGGAATGGACCGAATGGTAACATGTCCTACAAAAAATTTCCTTACTCCTAAATATAATAGGAATGAAATAAAAATTACTTATCTAAGACAAAAAAGTGTTTATAATAATTTTTAATAGAATGTTCATTCAATGAAATCGCGTATTGCTAACTAGATTCATGAAACAATTCCACAAAATAATTTTCAAAACATTTTTATAGCACAAGACGGTGCTAAAAGGTTCAAAAAGACAACTTTACTAAGACTCTCTTTTTCTCTCTAACTTTTATGTATGTATGTAAATATCTATATATAGTAACTTTGAAAGAAAGTTAAATACTTTAACTTCAATATTATATTAGAGAGTGTGTGTGTGCGCGCTTGTTAATGATTTAGCGGATTGGGTCTTTAACGAATATTATTCAACGGATTTATACCTGACCTATTTAATTAGTTTTTAAAGAGTCCGGATCAGATCTTGTTAACGAATCTTGCTAAAAAATCCGGATATTGTGTAAACAGTCCGAGTTATGTCGGATCAGACTCGACTCGTTGGGAGTAATCTCTAAAAATGCATGCATTCATTCACAAACTATATGCATGAAGTAAGATTAAAGAAAATCTAACTTGAATTTTTTATTTTAAAATGTCTCAATTATAAGATTCAAAATGTCTCAATTATAAGATTCAAGATGTCTAGATTTACGACTCGTCTCTAATTATAATTCCTAAATTACCTATTTGGATTCATCAATTAATTTCATAACTGTAATTTTATTGAAAAACAAATTCTTTATACATATATATTACTAATAAATTTAAAAAAAAAATACTAAAAAGTTTTTAAAATAATTTTTTCAATCCAAAAAGTTATGATATATTTTTTCTATCAAAAAGATTCAAAAAAGAAACCTTTAATACAAAAAGTTCAATTGTTAACTTTCATCTTAACACCGTTAAAAAATATTTTTAATTAGACCAAAATAACATTCAAGATATATTTTTAAAAATATTAAATAATGATACAACAAATTCTTCAATCCAAAAAAAAAAAATAACATTTTTTTTTATTTATCTAGAATGCCTAAAAAATAAATTTTTACTTTATAAAATGTTATGATTTTTTGGCATTGAAAATTTTATTTTATAGATTTTTTAGTATTTTTTTTCTAAAATCAATTTCGAAGGTCATTTTAGTATAATCAATAATATTTTTTAATAGTGTTAAGATGAAGTTAACAATTGGATATTTTTGTATTAAATTTTGTTTTTGGATTTTTTAGATAGAAAAAATGTATCAAAGATTTTTTGGATTGAAAATATTTATTTTAGGAATTTTTAGTATTTTTTCCTAAATTTTTTTCCTTATAAACAAGTTCAATCCATAGCCGAAAAGAACATATCTATACTACCTATAAGGTTAGCTCATTATTGAAAAATACTAAAAAGTCTCCAAAATAATTTTTTTAATTCAAAAAATCCATGATACATTTTTTTTTCCTATCTAAAAAATAAAAAAAAAGAAACTTTTACTATAAAAAAAACTCAATTGTTAACTTTCATTTTAACACTGTTAAAAAATAATACTGATTATATTAAAATAACTTTTAAGATATATTTTAAAAAATACGAAATAGTTGATAAAATAAATTCTTTAATCCAAAAAAAAAACATTTTTTATTTTCTAGAAGGTCTAAATTTTTTTTTATTTTTTTTTTCACTTTATAAAATATTATATATTTTTTTGAATTGAAGAAGTTATTTTATATATTTTTAGTATTTTTTTTCTAAAATATATCTTGAAAGTTATTTTAGTCTAATCAGTAATATTTTTTAAACAATGTTAAAATAAAAATTAACAATTAAATATTTTTTATATTAAAATTTTTTTTTCTAGATTTTTTAGATAAAAAAAATATATCATTGACTATTTGAAATAAAAATTTTATTTTAAAATTTTAATAGTAATT
This sequence comes from Nyssa sinensis, assembly GCA_008638375.1. Classification (NCBI taxonomy): domain Eukaryota; kingdom Viridiplantae; phylum Streptophyta; class Magnoliopsida; order Cornales; family Nyssaceae; genus Nyssa; species Nyssa sinensis. The sequence continues at coordinate 12,060,519 of CM018051.1, read as the reverse complement.
TATTTTAAAAATAAACATATCATCAACTCTTATTGAATTGAGAAAGGGAATGAAAAAAAATCCAATATAAAAAAAGGCAACACATACCATAAACTACCGAAAATTTCCACATAAAATCTATTTACCTTTTTTTTTCTTCTTTCCCGACGGTGATAAAGAATCAAATCCTAATAAAGTGATCACGATTTGAGAATCCCTATAATTATGGATTTAATCTAGAATAGTGACATAAAAAAAACAAAAAATCTAAATCATCTCTCATATATATATATATATATATATATATATATAAACACTAAAGAAATCGTTCGACTTCATGGACCGGTGACTCCACCAATGGCCAACTCCAATCCAAAGTTTATCACAAAGTCATTTTCATATGCCAAAGTTGTCCCAATTATCCTACAAACACCTCTTTTTAAATTTGTTTAGTAGTTAACAGTGGACACATGTCACATTCCACCTTCACATGTGTTACACTTCAATTACATCACAAAAGTAGATACATAATGCCAAGTGTACTCCTCTTATTGGATAATTTACAACCTTGATTTTTCTTGTTTGTCATGATAAAATGATTATTGTACATTATTAGTGAGAGATAATATTATTTATCACGTGAGACGTGGCCATATTGAATTCCTAAAGGCCATTACTCATATTAGCCGCACACGTGTCGTCAATCAACTGCAAAAGCGTCAGCCATTGCATGGATGGAACCAACGTTGGGGCTGTGATGGGCCCACAGCTAATCATGTTTTGCCACGTATTTGCCATCAAAAGAGCTTTGATGGTTACGGTGCGACGCGTGTGGATGGTGTGACTGGTCCAACAGCACTACCTAATTATGGCGGGGTCCTCCGATTCCCCTAAAATTCTTTCGGCCGACACTACTGAAAATGTTGAAGGTGAATTTTGCAAAGGAGCTCCTTCTCTTTTGTATTATTTGCTGAAGGTCTCTTAACTTTGGTGATTTTGCATTTAATACAATCATTAGGTAAATTCTTTGCATTTAATAATAATTTTATCATCTGAACCAAAAAAAAGTAGAAGAGTAAATTATACTGATCTTCTCTGAAATTTCTTTTAAAATATACATATATATGAATTATTTATTAAATAAAAGATAAAAAAGAAAAATTCATATCCTAAAACAAGAGTCAAAAAGTATTCATGATCAAGAGTTGTGTACAAATTTAAGAGTGTAGAAGTTTGTCAAGATAAAGTTTTTTTTTAGTGTAACGAATATCCGAGTGTGATCTAACTGGCACAAAAATCAATGACAAGCTCTTCCATAATAAAAGAAATGAATAGAAAAAAGAGTACTCCTTATCCAGAGATATGAACAAATTTAAGACCGTAAAAAACTGAGTTTTAAATGAGTTTACGAGACATTTTAGTACAACAAATGTCCGAATATGATCTAATCAACAGTAAGACAAATATCATAATTTTTTTTTTTGTGGGTATAAGATCGATCCATGATTAAAATATATTACATTAATTTCATGGTTAATATTCTTACTATGCTAAGATTTGTCAAGATGAGGTTTTTTTTTAGTGTAACGAATGTCCGAGTGTGATCTAATTGACACAAAAATGGATGACAAGTTCTTCCATGGTAAAAGAAATGAATAAAAAAAAAGTACTCCTCATCCAGAGATATGCACAAATTTAAGACCGTAAAAATTTGAGTTTTAAATGAGTTTACGAGACATTTTAGTACAACAAATATCCAAATATGATTTAATCAACAGTAAGACAGAGATCATAATTTTCTTTTTGTGGGTATAAGTAAGATCCATGATTAAAATATATTACATTAATTCCATGGATAATATGCTCACTGTGCTAAGATTTGATCTACAAGCTTACAACCTTATAATTCTGGAGTGGTTAATATTGGTTATGCCTAAGTTTAATATCCAATGATTTGGTTGGAAAATTTCCTAGGGGTAGGTAGGCTTAGGCTCTCTCTCAACCAATCCAAAGAAAATGAATAATAATAATAAAAATTTGGTTGGTAGCTTTGATTGGGGAAAGGTACAAATTGAAAGATTTCATATTAAAGGGTCTAGAAATGGAAAACTTATAAAAATAAGGGTCCATTTGATTTCAAAACTAAACTGAAAATTCAAAATCATAAGCTCCTTTTAACGACACATTGCATCTCTAGGTCTATCTATCTATGTTATGAGCTATCACTTCAACTTTCTTCCTCGAATTTTCCTCACCATATGCATGTGTGGCTCCTATTGATTCCCCTCAATTATAGAGACCTTAATTATTGAGATTATGCTTAAACTCTTTACTCACTTCTCTTCCCTCTTCACTATTTTGTTCCACTGTTGAACCCACATCCTAAAAACTTGATATTATGAATGAACAAAGGGCTACTACTACCAGTACAGAAGATCAAGATCATGATGATGAACACATCAGAGACATCCATGCCCTAACCCCGCCTCACCCTCCACCGGCTAATCGTGCCCGTCGAAGGGAGACTTGGGAAACAAGTAGCCATAGATCATCATCTTTATCTATGGCTAGCGAAGGTGCTTCAAACGAAAATTTTACGAGCATGAGTAGAGAATTCAATGCCCTTGTGCTTGCAGGATCGACGATAGCCAACAACGGAACCGACAACGATGGCGCAAGCAATGGTAACAGCTTGGCTATGATTGGGGAGGAGGAAATGCTGGAGGAAACCAACCCCTTGGCTATTGTACCGGATAATAACCCGTTGGACCCGGTAGCGTCCCCTAGACGTGCCACCGGCGGTGGCTCTTTGACGGCGAATAGTCACAGTGAGGTGTCAGTGCAGAGAGTGAAGAAAGAGGAGGTGGAGTCGAAGATATCAGCATGGCAGAACGCTAAGATCGCCAAGGTTAACAACCGGTTTAAGCGGGAGGACGCCATAATTAATGGCTGGGAGAGTGAGCAGGTTCAAAAGGCCACTTCATGGATGAAGAAAGTTGAGGTACGTACCAAGACTTGAACTCCATGCATGTTAATTGTTTTCATCTACTCATTTCAAATACACACACACACAAACACAAGTATATGCTGCATACACACAAAAACATGTATATGCTGCATGTATGATAAGAAAGAGAGAGAAGAAGATGTGCTAAACATCATATCATCATTTGAACTTGTCAGGTCTACTCACAAATTGTCATATCCAGCTCAAGTTTATTTGATAGTATTGCAGATATAAATTGCCTACTGACTCAATTTTTCATGTTAATAATAAAACCCAGCTAAATTCTGTTTCTCTGAATAAAAAGTTAAAACTAATTCGATTTCAATAAGGTGTTTTCTTCCCCAAACACACACACACACACGCACATAAACACACACATATATATGTTAACTTCTATTGGTCAGGAGCAAGTGCGATGCATGTGCACACCTTTGTATGTTTCACGTGTATGCACGTGCCCACACGTGTGTAATTCTGGACATTCTCTTTTGCAATAATTGTCCTTTGAATTAACACTGGTTAAAAGAATAAGAATAAGCATCTTCTTATTTATTAACTAAATGAAAAGCATCTTCTTTTATATTTACTCAAACAAAAGCATATTCTTTAATTAACATTATTCAAGAATTATCTCAATAATTTCAAAAGTGCTGTTATCTATCTACTTCATACAATCATTTCAGGAGGGAAAAAAAAAGCATAATTTAGTAATTAAAGTATTCAGTTATTTATTTGTTCAATAAAATCCTGAGTTATGCGAGTGGAAATTAAAAAAAACTAAATAATGACAGATAATTTCCCCCCTTGTGTAGAGGAAGCTGGAGGAAAAGAGAGCAAGAGCCTTAGAAAAGATGCAAAATGATGTAGCAAAAGCACACAGGAAAGCAGAGGAAAGGAGGGCATCAGCAGAGGCCAAGAGGGGAACAAAAGTGGCTAGAGTTCTTGAAATTGCCAACTTAATGAGGGCTGTTGGAAGGGCCCCTGTCAAGAGGTCCTTCTTTTAAAGACCTACCATATATACCCTATATTTTTCAAGTCATTTAAGAAGAGTTGGTTAAAAGCACCCCATGGTACAGGGGTCCCTTAACTTTTGAACTATAGGGTACCCTATATGAAGTGGAGAGCTACAGAACTAAACCAAAAAAGATAATAGAACTATGAACTGTTAGCTGAGTGCTTTTAGTGTGTGAGCATTTTTCAGAAGGTGTGTGGGTGACAGTATCGAAACAATTTTTTGTCTTTTGCTGTACAGTTTTTCCTTATTACATGTACTTGTTTGAGCTTAAGACTTAACAATTTTTGTGAATATGCTACATATGAGATGGTAATTAGGAACATCTGTTTGCTAGAATACTATGATAAATAGGGCTTTTTAAACAACTATCAGACACTGAAAAAATTCCTGAAAGTAGCTATTGACAACGGAAGAACAACATATGTCAGAAAATAGAATCAAATTCACCTCTATCATGCGCCCTAGATTTCAACTTGGTTGACTATCAATTGCAATCTGTTCCTTGTGTGCAGTGTTCATAACCAACCGCTACCAATGTTTCAATGAATGTGAGATTTAGAATACAAGACATGCACAAAATGGGAATGCAATCTAATGGTGACTTTACAATCTGAGTTGTTAGGTATAATTGGATGTCAACTCTTAACAAAAAGTTGAGGTAAATCTATTTTTGTGTTTTCAAGAGGAAGAAAATCACATTTCCATAAGGATAGTGCTTTTCTTTATTTATTTTTTTAGGGTAAGTAGGGTGCATTTGTTGTTCCCTGATATGCTATGACATGAGCACACTGATATGGAAAATCCTTTAAAAAGTTGGACAAGGACTCGACAGTATATAATTGCAAAATTTATATATTGATCTATATTAGACAATATATACAACTTCGATGAATTTTTAAGTCTTTAAATTATGAGTTGCATAATGTGGAAGATGAAACTTGACAAATATTATAGAAGTTATTGTAATTATATATGCTATTATTCTTACTACTTACTAACTTAGTATATTTGTATATTTACCCTAATATTCTCATCCTATATTTAAGGGTCTGTTGCATGTTTTAAGATTTTCTTAAAAGAGAGGGATTGAACAAATTGAAACGTGTTCATATAGTTTAAGTTTTGGATCACTTCTATTAAAATGAATTTGTACTACATAATCATGTGTTTGGGAGTGTCTGAGATGCGTCCACAAAGCCTTTGTATCTTCTACGTGTCCATGCTTCCTAGGTTGTAAGATTAAGAGTAGGAAAGATATTCCCAGAATTCTTTGGTTCCTTTTTTTTTCAATCAACTAAACTAAACCCATTGCAGGCATTCTTTGACCAATCAATCAATTATCTGCTCTAGTTTTCAAGACACTGGTTGCTCAATGTCTCAGAAACAGAACTTCATAAATTCTCTCTTCAAAACCCTTGTACTAGATACTGCTTTGTGAAAATGATACTATAAATCACATTTATATTTGTAGTACAACAAGATTATCATAAACTTCCATTTTTTTTTTTTTACAAGTTCCACACACTTCCAAAGTAAAATGTTTGTTCAATACCCCGAGCCTTGAAAGTTCTAAGGTTTAGAATGTAATCAGTGATTTCAATGAATAGATGAACTTGAGGGTTAAAAAAATCCAGGAATACATAAGAGATTTTTGATATGGGTTAGTACTTGTAACTAAAGAAAGAGTTTTTTTATTTTAATACAATTTTTTCGGCAAGTGCAATGTAATAAAAGTCGGAAATTTTTTTTTTTTTTTTGGGGGGGGGGGGGTGTTAATGGAGAAATCTAACAAGGTAGGACTTTTGACTTTCTTGTAAGTGGGGGTTTTCAAAAGCACTAAAGAAAAGGCCTTCATTAAAGATTTAATAAAAGTAATTAATTATCAAAAAAAAGATTTAATAAAAGTGGGTTTTTTTTTTGTTTTTTTTGGAGGGGGGGACATGGAGAAATCTAAAAAGGTAGGCTTTTGGCTTTCTTGTAAGTGGATTTTCAAAACCAAGTAATATATAGTTTGTGGACTAGTGTTTAATTGAAAATGTATGAGTGCTAAGAGATCTCCTTCTAAATAATAAAGCAAGACTTTAACAAAAAAGAAGATAGGCTAGTCCAGTGCAACCTTACATAGCCTTACCTCTGCAACCTTATCGTTGCATTAAGGTCTGCCCTTAAACAAAGATAATAAATTGAAAATATTATCTATTTCAAATTATGGAGGGCTGAGTAACCTCTTTAGATAGTGCTCAAAACGCGTTAGCCTGTGAGGCAAAAATATATATAGCAAAAATTAGATTCAAAGCCACAGAGCCATATATTTAATGGTCAAAGATTTCCAGATGCACCAATTCTCCATTTTACTTTGGCTCATGGCATGTGCATTGCTTATAAGCCGCATACATGTGATTTCTACATGCATGAATTAGTTTTTGCTATTGTAGGTGGTTTAAGGATGGTGCATAAGATATGTGCCTAGATCACAGAAATTTTGTTATCATGCTTTGGTATGAAGCCATTAGAAGGATTTGGGCATGAAAACCAGCCAAAATATGACTTTTGATGAGACATTGGACCAAACTTTTAATGCAAGATTAGAAATATGGTAGTTGTCAAATACTGAATCAATCCAAATACATGCTTAGTCATTGAACATTGCAGAACTAAGTTGAGCATGCTAGGTTCATGATATATTTGGTGTCCTATACAGTAAATCATCTGAAACAGGCCCTAGACATTGGACCAATTGTGACTGGCCCAGCATCTGGTTAACCTGAAATAGATGCAATTAGAAAATCTTAACCATGATTCTGGACAGGAGGGGAGGAAAAAGAAAAGAGGACCAAAGAAAGGAAGAATCAAAAGCAGATCATGCTTTTTCAGGCTGATATCAATGAAAGAAGGAATTAATATTCATTGGATATGCAAAACAACTCATTGTAAACACCATCATAATTGCAAAAGAACCAACAGTGAACCCCAAGGGCGGAACCAGGGAAAAAATTTGGGGAGGGCTAAATGTAATAAATACTTTTTAAGCCCTATAGGTACCTTTAAACTCAAGTGATTATCTAACTAACAGGATATTCCTTCCAAAAGAAACAGTATTACTTAATGGATTATTCAATTTCGGCACTTAGGCTAATATGATCAGGCGGCAAATGAGTTTACTATAGGAATAGATATTTCCATTAATTTTTAGAGTTTTTAATGGCAAGAATCCATTCTTTTTCGAGCCCATGGGCCACCATACTATTAAAATCCTAAGCAATGCCCATCTTCAGAGCCAGCTTGCATTACGAGGACAAAAATATTGTTAGCAATACATGCATGCAGTTTGCAGATACTTTAAAGCTGTATTCAAGCAAAGCAACTCCTCATTATGATCACGAATTCATGATCATGATCATCAATTAGAACAATATATAACTTTTAAACCACATGATGACAGGTAATACAGTTGATAATATTCAAAGCATGATTTCCCTGATCCTCAAATCTCCCAAGTACAAATAACAGTGCAATTGAAATATATGAACATTTAGATCTGTCATATTTTGGTTCAGAAACTACATACTAGTTTTAATTTTTGATTATTTATTGTAAACAAACGGGAAAGATGACCATACTTACTGTGGGGAGGTTCCTTGACCCATGCCAGCCTGATTTCCCTCCAGTCTTCATCCAGCTAACTCGTACAACTCTCTTATCAACTCTCTTATGTGGTTACGCCAATCCTTAAAATGTTGAATCATTAAAGCAAAGTGATTGAATTGCAGGTGCCCAAATAGCTGGTGAAATGCAGGTATACTGTTGCATTCATGGATTCAAATCGGCTGCCACCCTGACACTAGAAAATTGATGATTCTTTTGCTTATTAATACTTAAACTGGAGCCCAAATCAATTGAAAATCAGTCCTATCTTCACATTTTGTTTCGTCACAGCCTTTAATAGGTTTAATTTTGCATAAATATCTCTACTTTCTGGGCGGTTTTTGCCACTTGCCACAAACCGATGTCTTCAACTCAATCCAGCTGCACCCTGCTTCTTTACTAATCTTCAAATCATTCATAATGGTTCTCACCCTTGCCCTCATCTACCATTCCCCTCCCACATGGCCACATATATGTTTGAAACAAGCCTATAAGAGCTGGCTTCTTTAGGTGACAGATCAAGCAAATGTTGCGAAGCTATCTAGCCAAAACTCAATTCCCCACTAAGCTTACATGAATGGACCAGTTGTCCAGAGAAGAGGTGGGTCTGAAAATAGGCTTCTGTTGATGAAATGCATGACTGCTGCAAAATGCCCAGCTCGGGCTAAAAGATCAACCATGCAAGTACAGTGTTCTAGTACCAGCCTCATTCCATACTTCAGCTCCATTGAACCAGCAAAACCCACAATCCCACAAACCAGAGTAAAAGCAAGCTTGAAGAAAACCCAATAGTATGATCTCATAAGGAACAAATTCTTCTTTTATCATTTCTTCAAAGAGAGTTAAGTGCTTCCCCACCTTGTGGGTGAAGGGTGTATGCAGAAACCATGGCATTCCAAGATATTGTATCATGGTTACTCATACCATTAAATACTCTAAAAGCATTTTTTGATGCTTCTACATTTGGCATATATGGTGATTACAGCTTTACCAACAATAAAATCATCTTCAAATCCTGATTTAATGGTGCACGCAGGAAGAATTTTCCCTCTAACTAAACAGGCTTGATCAGCAGATATAGTAAGGAGTCGAGCAAGAGTCACTGAATCTGGTTTCATACCAGCAAACCTGAGTTGACGAAACAAAACCATGACATCTTCATCTCCATCTGTCACTGTCAGTCCAACTAAAATTGCATCGAGTGCTGCAGTATTTGTAACAAAGAGACAGTCAACAACTAATCTTGCAGACTGAAGGTTCTTGCCATCAATCCTTGTAAATACAATTAAAATTGCATTGAGTTATGCAGTATTTATAACAGAACAGAGTAAAAAACTAATCTTGCAGACTGATGGTTCCTGCATTTGGCTTGTAAATTACTTGAAGCAGTCCCGACATTAGCATCAGAAATAAAACCAAGCTTTATGACAAATCCATGGATTTGAAGTCCAACCCAAACTCTTGCATTTTGAACAGTCATCAAGAACAGTAGCTAAACAACTAGGATCAATATATATTCCCAGGTCAACCAAGGTTAAGAATATACCAAGGGCCATTCTTCAGATCTACTGATAGAAGTGCAGTCCAAGAAACCAAGTTCCTACCATCCATTAGACAAAACATACTTTCTGCCTCTACAACCATCCCATGCCTACCATACATTCTAATCATTTCATTGAATTTCCAAAAGAGGTTTCACCCATTAAACAAAGCTTAACGGCGAGTCCATGTAGTTGCCTGACTTCCCCAACAGGGCCCACACACTTATTACATTGGTAAATGTATAGTCATTTGGCTCCAAACCAAGGATAACAAATCATTAAAATGTCAAATTGCTCTCTTCCCGCATCCCACTTCACTATATTCTGAAATCATAAGATTGAAACACCGAACATCTTTGTATCTCAGATAACTGAACAATTTATCTGTGATGCAGCTATTTTTGGCTCGTCATAGATTTATCCGTCGTTGTGTATCTAAAAAGAGTTGACATATAAAACAAAGCCACCGGAAAAGGTTCTGGAGGTAACCTCTCCGATGGTTAAATTAGTCTCTTTTTCTTTTATCAAAGATTGGACCTTTAATAAATTTTATTCAGATGCAGATCCTCTTCTACATACCTTCTTGGTGGTATTTATAGTATGGAGAAGCATTTAATTTGTCTGACAAGCGGTGGATATCACTTTCACATTAACTTTCAAATTTCACGGCTCCTTTTACACGTGTACCCGTAGAAATGGTCTCCAAATCTGTATCTCCTTTTTGCAAGGCTAGGGCTCACCGCCTGTCAGGCTATATCAATGTAATCATGAGACTTTCGTCATTCTTTTTTGTCGCTTCTTTATTCCATCGTTCCGAGGTCGGTATACCGAAGTACACATCGGTATACCCTTTCCGTTGTAACATATGAATAGAGCTAACTTTTCGGCACGTGTTTAGACTGTTTGATTAAGTAGAACTTTTTATGACGTATCAGTTACTCCCCTCTGAAGCCTTAGTTCTGTAAATATGTATAGAACTCTGGTTTAGGGTTTTTCTGAGGGATGACGTATATAGCTGTTCTTAAACCATATTTCGAGGGGTGTTTTAGCAGTCAGGTATAATTACCACGCGTATTGTGGCTTTGGTTTTTGGAGTAATTAATAACACAGCCGTCTTATTAATTAATGTGTTTCGAGATTCGAACGGATGTTCGTACCGTTTCGTGTGAAACATTTAATGATGAATCTGTTTATAAACAATATGGGTGTTTATTTGAAATCCGTTTGCATTTCTTAAACAGTCGAGTGGTTTATGAGAGAATATTTGCGATTTCCGGCAAGCCTGTGACTTCCACCGTTCTAGACAGCGTTTTTTCTTCTTTACCTGGTAATTCCTATTCTCCTTCTTTTCTTTTTCCCTTTTATTATATTCTTCCCGATTCTTTCTTCTTTTCCCCTTTTCTTTTTATTCTACGTTTTTCCCGATTCTGTTTTCTTTTCTCTTTTTCTATCCCTCGATCATGTCTGATCCAAATATAGAGGAAGTTAGAATCGAGCCTGAGATCGTCGGTGAGGAGGGTCCTTCCCAAACTTTTACTGCTGTGTCTTCCCCCTCTTCTATTGATATTGTAGATTCTAGTGACTGAGAGGTTAGTGTATCCACTAGAGAAGAGGGAGCGAGTGCCATAACGAAAGGAATGTTAAAAGCGATTATGAAACAATTTAAATTTCCAAGAAATGTAACCTGTAGGGTCCCAAAACCTACAGACCGACCTTCCGATATAAAAAGGGGGGAAATCAATGCCTATCTCGAATGGTTCGAGATGGGTGTTCGTTTCCCTTTCCATCCTCTTTTTATAGAATTTTTCGTTTGGTATAACATCTGCCCTGCCGAGCTCAATGTAAACAGCTGGAGGCAGCTGTTAGTCTTTATAATCTTAGGTCACCTGAATAAGGTCCATGTTGATTTGGACCTCTTTCGTAGTCAGATGGAACTGAAACATCTGACTGTAGAGAGCCTATATTATACTTGCTTTGATCAGAGGTTTAGACACCTGACATCGGTACCTTCCTCCAACAATCTGCATCATCCAGGTACCCACTTCTCGAACACGAGGAAATCAAAGAAGTAGCAACAACAAAATTCTCACAAACCCACTTTCTAGAACAAAACCATGAATCTGTCACCACGAAACCAATGTGCGAGTGACTCTCACGGCCATAAAATTACTGACCAATTATGCTCGTTGTACCCTTCTTGAAATATATGCATATCACAAGCTAAAAGGAAACAGATTCAACATCGTTAATTTTTGAATACCCATTAATTAGAAAAGTTTACGTGATTGCGATTCGATCAAGCATTTCATCGAATATCCGTTGAGCACCATCAAATCTATTAAACTTTGCACACGTCTATGAGATTATTGTCTCGAAAGGGATCATTTGGATAACGTAATTTCAATAAAGACCCATGAATGGCCTCACCCAGCATAAAATCTCTAGACCCAATTGAAAGATCTGGAGGAGCTTAGGCCAGTCATTCAAGAGAAGAGTTTCGTAAGAAGTTGAAACCCTAGAATTTACACATCGGTAAAGGGTTTACCCAATTTGACGATATAAAACACACCAGTAACATAATGTACCAAGCCGAGCGAACATTTGATGGTCTTAATTTTACCAAAAGATGTCATTTATTTAAGTTTATCACGAGCCATGCTCGAGTTGATTTTTATATAATATTATTAAATTATTTATTAATTTTTTTAAATCAAATTCAAATTAAGTTTAAATATAAATTTTAAAATATATTTAAATATATATATTTTTTTATCTTGTGAATTGATGTTAAAAAAGTGCCCTTAATTGTGCACCTTCCAATCTAAAGAAATCAAACTTAGTGAAAAGCTTTACTAGACAAAAGTATAAAATATTAGAGCTTAGGCTGATGTGGGGTGGGTAGCCATCGAGTGGTCCATGGACATGAAATCAGTATTTGCTGTTAAAATACAATTCCATGATCTATCCTACTCTGCCCATTTAGGCCCAAAGCTCTCCACAAACAAACCCTTGCAGAGTCCGTCAAACAGAGGTTTTAGTGGCAATATATTGACTTGATACGTAAATAAAAAAGAATGACGAAATATGATAATTTATCTAATTGATGTTAATCGATTGAGATAAAATTTTGTTAAGTTAAATATATCGACATAAAAAATACTTAATTTTTATCAAACTTTACAACCACAATGCATACCTCTCTTCTACCAATCATATGCTCTCAAGATATTTATATAACAAGAAACTTGTTTTTCTTTATTTTTTAATGTCATATCAAGCAAATATTTTGAAGTTATTTTGCTAAATAAAACAGACTTGCACAACACTGAGACAGCTTGAAGAAGTTCGTTAAAGCAAATTAAGGTGATTTGAAAATGAACATCTATTAATAAAAAGCACATTTTCTGATATTGCCTGGCCTAAAAGGTAAATTGATTCTCACACTTTGGCCCAATTGCATTGAATGAACAAAACCCGTCTTCTCATGCTATCAGTATCAATCCAATTGTAACATCCTTCTTTACTCATCTCAACTAATATTATCCTTTAGCATCCATTTAGGCGGCTAATTTTGAGTTTTGAGTGCCTAATCACCCAAACATTTATTGGGGCGGCTACCGAAACTTAGAAGTCTACATCACTGAAGGAGAAAAAGTTTTTGTAGAATCGTTTTACGGCGAAGGTGTAAGTTGGGCAGATAAATTTGATTTGAATCTAAAAAATTAGGAATTTGAATAAAAAATATATAATACTCAATTTTAAATCAGGACAAGCCTGGATTGAAACGTCAAGTACTCGAGCCTGATCGAATTTGAATTTTTATTACTTAAAATTATTTATTTTATATCTTAATTAATATGAATTGTTAGATTTTAAATATGTAAATAATTTTAGCCGTTTATTTTATTATCTAATTTTATTGAACTTTTTTAAATCTATTTTTATTAAAAATCTTTGCCTTTCTATCCTTAGAATATGCACAAAACCCGATCAAACTCAAAAAAAAAATCTTAAAAAAAAACCGAATGTTCGAGCACTCGAAAAAAATCCGATACTAAACATTTTTTTCGGGCTCGGGTTCACTCTTCGGGTTATTCTTGGGTTCGGATTTGATGGCTTGTATTGCAGACTAAATCTGGTCAATGCTCAAGCCCAGCCCGGTTCAACCAAGTTGTAGTCCTATTTCACGGTAAGACAGCTGTTGAAATTTCAACATTGTATGTAACTTACATGGGATTTGGATCCTCTTCATTTCATTTTGTTTTCCATTCTCTTCTATTTTATTTTATTTTATCACACATGTTATGGCGTCATTTATTTTAATAATTAAGTCTCATATTATGTGAAAGAAAAAAATAAACTGAAAAGAAATAAAAAAAAAAATGGAATACAGAGGAGCTTGATCTATTTGCGTGAGTCTTGCGTGACTCAAATTTATATAATAGTCTTACCGTAAAACCATCCAACTAAATTGCCATACTCCTAAAGTTTTAAAAAATTGATATTTTACTCATATTTTATATATATATTTTTTAAAAAAATTAGGAATTCCCAGGGTTTATTTTTTAAAAAATTTTAGGACCCAAATTTAATTTTTTTTTATAAGAAATTCCATTTAATTTTAATTTTTTTGGCCCCCACAGTAATGGTCATCCGCCACTGTTCTCATGACTGCTTACTGTGACTCGGCTTGGGCCAGGACCATGTAAGTTCGTTGTCAAGGAATCATGTCTATCGAACAGTAGTGCCAATCTATTGAATTTTCTATTTTAGGAGTTGGTAAATAAAATAAAAAAATAGATAACAAGATGGAAAGTTTCTTCTTTGAAGCACAGACATGAATCAGTTAAAACCCCACTCTTTCTAGAAAGTAAATACCCAATAGTGCCTTCAGCTTTCACATCGATGCAACCCTTCAAATCGCTGTAAATGGTAACATTTTTACTTTTGTTGACCAATATCTCCATTAGACCCGCAGCGCAACCTTACCTAAAAGTATTGTTTGTCAAATTATTAGAGAGTCCTAAGTTAAGTATTGTTCACATTGGGGAGTCCTAAGTTGCCAATCTTGTACCAAGCTCTAACGAGTTTGTAGGAGTACTTCCAGTCTAGTGGAGTACCCTTATAGAATTGTGGGGAGTCTCTCCGTTTGTTTATATTTTCAAAAATAGTTTTTTAATTTTAAAATGCAAAATACGCATTTCAAAATAAATTTTTTTAAATTTTTTAAAATTTCGATTATCATATCCAAATGCATTTTCACAATTTTAAAAAAATTAATTACAAAATTTTGAATATATTTCAAAAAAAATTTCAAAAAATTGTATCTGAATCACTATCCAAACGAAACCGGACTCAGTGACAAGCTCTCATAGATACTTCTAGTCCAGTAGAGCGTCCTTACACGTTTGTGTGAAGTTCTAAACTTTTAATATAGTGATGAGTTCTCACGAGTGCTTCTAATCTGGTGGAGTGTCTTTACAATTTTGTCCTTTTTGTCGACCTAGAAGTGTTGTTCTCCTAAACATAAAAGGGATGACGAGCTATTATGAATTTATATTTTAAGCCTTATGATTAAAAAAAGTCTCTCAATTAAAGATGTTATGCGCTATTTTTATAAATTCATCTGATGTGAAATGCCAACAATCTTAATTTAACTTTTCTCATTTATTTGCTTCTCCCATAAGATATGCAAAATGCTTGTTTGGTAACATGATCTTAAAATGAAACTATTCTAATATATAGCTATTCTCAATCTCAAGGTTTGAATATATATATATATATATATATATATATATAAATTGGAATTATAATTGAATAAAATATGATAGTGAATTAGAAATCTGATGGTGGGCTAAATTCCTCTCATGTTCTGATGGAAAAATATCAGTTAAAAGTTTTGGTCAATCCAGGCATGAAGGACATGAAAATGGAGACAATGAAAGTGGACTAGATTCATTTCATCATGTGGTGAACAAAAAGGATTAATGGAGTAAGATCTATCTGTATCCAAATAGTGGCTCTAGCTGGGGCTGCCCAGGATACTTTTTCAAAGATTTTTTTTTTCTTTTGCTTTCGAAAATGGAGAAAATAAAAATACTAGCAAAAATGTGTTTGATTGAGCATTTTTAAATTTTTTATTAAAACAACCAATTTTTAAGAAATAACTAAAACATGATTTTAGTGTTTTCAAAAATTCAAATTTATCATAAAATGAAAGCGACCTCAAAACACATGTATCTTTAAAAATTTTACCATTTCCATTATTGAAAGCACAAAAATAAAAATAATTGTTCGTCTGGCATAGTTGAAGCTGTTGGATGTATATGTTCGGTTAAGTTTAATATATTTTAAAATGGGCATTTTTAATTTCGAAATAAGTTTTTTTTTTTTTTTGTTGATAAATTAGGTGTTTGTTTCAATTTGTGAATCACATTTTTCAAGATTGTAATAAATTCAAAACAAACAATTTGAATAATTTATTAAGAGAGATTTTTTAAATTGTATTTCTTTACTCCTTATTCAAACGAGCTTGGAAAATAAACTCTAGTAGAATTGATTTTGAAGAATTGATTATATGTATTTAGATGTATATGGTTCAGAATTGATTCGATGAGAAAACTGATTATTGGATGTTAGGTAAAAATTATTTAAAAGTAATTTAGTATATGAATATCCTTTTTTGCTTTGTTGTTTATTAGATAATATTAGGTATTGTTTAGCTACATGATATAAAATAAATTTTGAAATGTGTTCTCAAAGAATAATATAAACTAATATGATTACAAATACATTATATAAATAATATATTATTACAATATAAAATAATAATTAATAATTTACTATTTTTACTATGCTACCTAGTATTTTTATATATTATATTATTACATATATTGTAAAATAGATTATATGAAGTATATATGAGTTGTCATGTCCATTTTTTGGTAGGTTGATCTTGACGGTCCAATCTATTGACAACGAGTGGCAGGTATCAGAAATTAGTTTGAGTTATCACTGTATGGTTAATTTATTCATATTTAAAAAAAATGTTATACGTCAGTTGCGGAGAATGAAAATTCATCATGTGATTGATGTCTTATGCGTGAATTATATTCGGTCAATTTAATTATTTATGTGAAACTTATGTGAAAAAAAAAGGAAGAAATATTTAAGAAAGAAAATTAAGAAAAAATATTTAAGAAAGAAAACTAAAGAAAAAAAAAACATATTTTTTTTTTAAAAAGGAAAAAAAAGAAACTAAAACTCAATTCCAAAATTCAAATAAATAAATGAGATTAATAACTTTTAGATTATTAAATATTCAAAGATAATGACTTAATGTATCTACCAAACTAATTTGCAATTTTTATCTGTCAAAAGATTCTACATGTTTTTTTTTTTTAAATTATTAATCAATGTCTTCCCACAAAGTCAAATGATTTAACTAAATCACCAGATCAATGGTTGATTAAGATGATTTGCCTCAATTTTTTTAAATTATTTCTTCTTTGGATAAAATAACCGGGCCAATGGTAAAAGTCC
Source organism: Nyssa sinensis (assembly GCA_008638375.1). Taxonomy (NCBI): domain Eukaryota; kingdom Viridiplantae; phylum Streptophyta; class Magnoliopsida; order Cornales; family Nyssaceae; genus Nyssa; species Nyssa sinensis. Next base: position 12,043,790 of record CM018051.1, on the reverse strand, counting down.
TGACGCCGGTCTATCCGATCCAACTAGGTGGACCATTTCAAAACATTGACGTTTTCCAAAAGGTTTTTGAAAACAAATAAATGTTAAATAACTTTAAACTTCTGGTCATAAATTGACCCTTTTAAATAAACTTAAACTTATTAATGTCCCATCTAAGTATTAAATCTTTGTGACTTGACACCCTCTTTAGAAAAGATAATAAAAGTTAGATTTAAGTTTTTTGAAACATAACTTTTATATAATTAAAATTAAAAGACTATAGGGTAAATTACACTGATTTCTTCTGAAATTTTTGACAATTACACTGATCTTTGATGAGGTTTCTGAAATTATATTGTTCTCTACTTCAGTTCAATTTTTTTAAATGACAATATTGCCCCTTTTATGTTTTTTTTTTGTATTTTTTTAAAATCTTGACCAATTTTTTTCTAATTATTTTTTTATTTTTAAATAAATATTAATTAGAATCTTCTTTGGCTAAAAAATATAAATTATTTATTTAAAATTTAATTTCATATAACATGAAAAAAATTCTTTAAAAAAAGTTAGAAAAATGGTAAAAATTAAAAAAATACAAAAAGAGGGGCAATTTTGTCATTTTTTTAAAGAAATTGGACTAGAGGGGAAGTCAATGTAGTTTGTCATAAAAAATAAGAGAAATTTGTGTAATTTTGAAAATCTCAAGAATGATCAATATAATTATCAGAAATCTCGAGAAAGATCAGTATAATTTACCCAAGACTATAAATCATTGCACCAGACTCAACATTCGGTAGGATTTGAGAAATTACTAGGCGATGAAACCCTTGTTATCGTGTCATGTGATGATTTCCCTTATATAGTATAAATTTTATAAAAATCATAATAAAATAAAGATAAACCAAAACACAAAATTTGAAAGGTCAACTCAAACTCGAATTTACGATTTTTTGGCTGAATATAAACAAACTATATTCTTTGATTTTTTCATCATTTTATTGAATTTCAACCAAAATCTTAGAATAACTAGGCCAGAAATATATATAATTGTTAAATAATTGAGCCAAGAATTTGAAAATCCCAAATATTTTTTTTTGAAAACCAAATTTATGGGTTTTCTCTAATTTTTATCAAGATACCAAATTTATGGAATTTTTTTTATTGGCGTTTTGTCTATATTATTTAAATATGAAGGTTAAATTGTATTTTTTTGATATAATGACACGGAGGGGAGAATCGAATTCACGTCAATTGTGCAAAAAGTAGACACTTGCACTACTTGAATATGACCCCAATACTCGTTAAATTGTACTCTTACACATATATTTTGCCAATCTAAAAATTATGTTATATTCAAATTTTCTTGGTCCATAACCACATGTTAACATTATTGTACTTTAAGGATTCAATATTTTCATTCAACAATATCTCTCTCATTTAAAGCTCCTAGAAGATAATCACGCATCCATAAATATTGAATATTTAAAATTACTTATAATTTATAATTAGGTTGCTTGAGTGGCATTGTGGTAGTAAGGAAAGTGATTTTTGAATTCCTTTGCTATGCATATATAGTTGAGTATCTATCTTTTCCCCAACATGTAAAGGATTGGTTTGGAAGCTAATAACATTTTGCTAACCTTTCTATAAAGTTGAATGTAACAAATACCAATTGGGTAAAGCATTTTTTTGCCTTGGATTCTTATTTAGAAGTGTGGGTTCTTTGGTCACTAGTAGTTGCCCAATTAAGCATAGCCAAGAGAATTTGTTCTTTTTGAATGAATGCAATTTATTTACTTGGAAACTTCATGCTAGAGAATATGAAGTTATTGAAAGAAGAAAACTTTTATTAATTTGCCCAAAAAGGTAAAGAAAATTATTTTTTGTGATGTTCAATGGATTTGGCATAATTGGAAGTTGGAACTCTAATGTTCAAGTGTGTCCAAGCCAAAAATAAAAAGGATGAGTTCCCCTCTAGTCCTGTAGAGCGTCCTTACATATTTGTGTGGAGTTATGAACTTTTAATACAATGATGAGTTCTCACGAGTGCTTCTAATCTAGTGGGGTGTCTTTACAATTTTGTTTTTTTTTGTTGACCTAGAAGTATTGTTCTTTTAGACATAAAAAGGATCACGAGCTCTTATGAATTTATATTTTAGGCCTTATGATTAAAAAAGTCTCTCAATTAAAGATGTCATGCACTATTTTTATAAATTCAAATGTGAAACGCTAACAATCTCAATTTAACTTTTTCATTTATTTGTTTCTCCCATCAGATATGCAAAATGCTCGTTTGGTAACATGATCTTAAAGTGAAACTATTCTAATATATAGCTATTCCCAATCTCAAGGTTTGAATATATATATATATATATGTATAAATTGGAATTATTATTGAATAAAATGTGATAGTGAATTAGAAATCTGATGGTGGGCTAAATTCCTCTCATGCTCTGATGGAAAAATATCAGTTAAAAGTTTTGGTCAATCCAGGCATGAAGAACATGAAAATGGAGACAATGAAGGTGGACTAGATTCATTTCATCATGTGGTGAACAATAGGATTAATGGAGTAAGATCTATCTGTATCCAAATAGTGGCTCTAGCTGGGGCTGCCCAGGATACTTTTTCAAAGATTTTTTTTTTCTTTTGCTTTCGAAAATGGAGAAAATAAAAATACTAGCAACAATGTGTTTGATTGAGCATTTTTAAAATTTTTTATTAAAACAACCAATTTTTAAGAAATAACTAAAACATGATTTTAGTGTTTTCAAAAATTCAAATTTATCATCAAATGAAAGCGACCTCAAAACGCATGTATCTTTATAAATTTTACCATTTCCATTATTGAAAGTACAAAAATAAAAATAATTGTTCGTCTGGCATAGTTGAAGTTGTTGGGGGTATATGTTTGGTTCAGTTTAATATATTCTAAAATGGGCATTTTTAATTCCGAAATAAGTTTTTTTTTTTGTTGATAAATTAGGTGTTTGTTTCAATTTGTGAATCACATTTTTCAAGATTGTAATAAATTCAAAACAAAAAACTTATTTAAATTATTAAAAGAGACTTTTCTAAACTGTATTCTTTTACTCCTCATTCAAACGAGCTGGAAAAATAAACTCTAGTAGCATTGATTTTGAAGAATTGATTATATGTATTTAGATGTATATGGTTCATAATTGATTCAATGACAAAAGTGATTATTGGATGTTAGGTAAAAATTATTTAAAAGTAATTTAGTATATGAATATCCTTTTTTTTCTTTATTTTTTATTAGATGATATTAGGTCTTGTTTAACTAAATGATATAAAATTAATTTTGAAATGTGTTCTCAAAGAATAATATTAACTAATTGATAGCTCTAGAACGATTCATAATGCGGAATAATTAATTGAAATGAATCGTAAAACCGAAATATACAATTAAAGCATACTTTCGGCCATTGATGCTATTCTCTGTTTCTCACTGTTTTCTTCTTCTTTTGGCACTTCCAGACTCTACCAAACTCTCTTTTGATGGTGTATGACTGAAGGAATTGAGTTTAGCGAGTTTGGAGACCAAACAGTGGTATTTATAGCCAAAGCTTCCATCAAGCTTTGACAACGCGTGTCCCACGTTCTCAGATCATCATGGAGGCAGTTCAAAATGATTTTCACATTCTCAGATCGTCATGGAGGCAGTTCAGAACGATTTCAAACGTGGAGTGGACCACTTCCGAGAGAAACGGCTAACATTCTCCCACTTGGTCCACACTTCACATCTTAAACCCATTGATAATCTGTATTAAGTAATAAGTACATGAATCATGGTGATAAGTCCTCATATAACGAGTATTATCTTCCATGTATTACCATGTATTTATTTCTTAAAATTTATGTGGCAACAATTTCTGAATGAATAAACCCTATGTTTATTCTTGGTTCAACACATATAAATTTTTCTCAAATAAAATTAAGGTGCACATGAATATGAGAAAAATTACATTAAGTAAGAGTTTCAATAAGGAAACATAGTTCGTACAATGAATGAACTACATAATAGAATTAAGTCCCATTGACATTACATGATCCTTGAATTTAGATGGTGGCATGCCTTTAGTCAAAGGATCAGCAATCATCAATTCAGTGCTGATGTGTTCAATGACCACTTTTCCTTCCCTAACACATTCCCTTATGGCTAAGTACTTAGTGTCGATATGTTTACTTCGACTACCACTTTTGTTATTCTTAACCATAAAAACAGCAGCTGAATTGTCACAAAATATCCTCAATGGCCTATGAATAGAATCCATGGTTCTAAGCCCCAAAATGAAACTCCTAATCCATACACCATTCGATGTAGCCTCAAAACAAGCCACGAACTTAGCTTCCATAGTGGAAGTAGCAGTCAAGGACTGTTTGGTACTCCTCCATGAAATAGCTCCACCAGTCATCATAAAGATGTAACCTGATGTTGATTTACATGAATCCACACAACCAACAAAGTTTGAATCGGAGTAACCAACTACTTCCAAACTGTTAGTTCGTCTGTAGGTAAGCATGTAGTCCTTGGTGCCTTGAAGGTACCACATTACTTTTTTTGCAGCTCTCTAGTGGTCTAAATTTGGATTACTCTGATATCGTCCTAACATACCCACAACAAAAGCTATGTCAGGTCTGGTGCAAACTTGAGCATACAATAGGCTTCCAACAGCTGAGGCATATGGGATGTTCTGCATTTGTTCCCTTTCCAAGTCATTCTTTGGGCATTGGTTCAAATTAAACCTATCACCCTTCATAATGGGAGCTACACTTAGTGAACAATCCTTCATACGACATCTCTCTAAGACTTTATTGATATAGGTTTCCTGAGACAGACCTAAGATGCCTTTGCATCTGTCTCTATGGATCTTAATGCTAATGACATAAGATGCCTCACCCATATCCTTCATATCAAAATTCTTAGAGAAGTATTGTTTCACCCCATGCAACAACCCCTTATCATTAGTTGCAAGTAGAATATCATCCACATACAAAACAATAAAACATATCTTACTCCCACTGACCTTCTGGTATATACACTGATCCATGATGTTTTCAACAAATCCAAATGAAGAAATAACACCATGAAACTTGTAATACCATTGGCGGGACGCTTGTTTTAAACCATATATGGATTTACTGAGTTTGCAAACCAAGTGCTCACCATCACTAGAGAGGAATCCTTCAAGTTGTTTCATGTAAACCTCCTCCTCTAAATCACCATTGAGAAAATCCGTTTTCACATCCATTTGATGCAACTCCATGTCAAAATATGCTACCAATGCCAAAACAATCCTTAAAGAATTTTTCTTAGATACAGGAGAGAATGTCTCCTTGTAATCGATTCCTTCTTTTTGAGTGAATCCCTTAGCAACAAGTCTAGCTTTGTATCTCTCAATGTTTCCCAATGAGTCCCTTTTGGTCTTAAAGACCCATTTATTGTCAATGGCTTTGGCTCCATTAGGTAACTTTACAAGGCTCTAGACATTGTTGTCCTTCATGGAATTCATTTCCTCTATCATGGCATTGTACCAATATTCGGACTCTTTGCAATTAATGGCTTGTAAAAAAGATTTGGGACAATCTTCAGTTTCTATATCATAGTCAGTTTCTTGTAGATACACTACATAGTCACTAAAAATAACTAACTTCCTTGTTCTAGTAGATCTTCTTAATACTGCACCAACATCTTCTTGGGGAGGATATGGTTCATCTAATTGTTCAGGAATTGGTAATTCTTGAACTTTCTGACCTTTTTGAATGATGTCAGCCACTTATGGAACTTCAATGATTGGTTGTTCAACACCAATTTGTACTGAAGGGGTATTATGAACAACAATCAATCTATTACTTGAAGTGGAAGGTTGATTACCTGAAAGATCATTTTCAGAAATTGTGTTCCTTGAATGATCCCTCCCACTGATCAAGTCATTCTCAAGAAATTTGGCATTCCTTGATTCCACAATCCTAGTGGTATGAGATGGACAATAAAATCTGTAACCTTTGGGCCTTTCAGCATATCCAATGAAATAGCCACTAATGGTCATTGGATCCAGTTTCTTCTCTTGTGGATTATAAATCCTCACTTTAGACGGGCATCCCCAAACACGTACATGCCTTAAACTCGGTTTCTAACCTTTAAATAACTCAACTGGTGTTTTAGGAACAACTTTGGTTGGGACCCGGTTTAAGATGTACACAGCTGTCTTAAGTGCCTCAGTCCACAAGTTCTTAGGAAGATTGGAGCTACTCTGCATGCTCTGCACCATGTCCAATAATGTTCGGTTTCTTCTTTCAGCTACACCATTTTGGTCCGGTGAACCAGGCATGGTGTATTAGGGAACAATCCTATTTTCCTGTAGAAACCTCGCAAATGGACCATGTGTTTGTCCATCTTCTGTATATCTACCATAGTATTCTCCACCTCTGTCTGGCCTCACGATCTTAATTTGCTTACTGCATTGTTTCTCTACTTCAGCCTTGAAAACTTTAAAGGCATCTAATGCTTCATTTTTATTATGAAGCAAGTAGAGATACATGTATCGTGAATAGTCATCAATGAATGAGATGAAGTATCTCTGACCATGTGAGTCCATGTCTGGACTACAAATGTCTGTATGTATGATTTCCAATATGTGAGAACTCCTTATGGCACCTTTCGTAGACTTGTTGGTCTGTTTTCCCTTTATGCAGTCCACACAAGTTTCAAAATCAGTAAAGTCAAGAGTACTAAGTACCCCATCATTTACTAATCTTTTAATACGCTCAATGGAGATATGACCTAATCTCTGGTGCCATAATGTAGCGGAATCCTCATTTACAACACATCTTTTTATACCGGTGTGAACATGCATAGCATTATGAGTGGCATCATTTTGTAAATTAATACAGAAAAGACCATCACATAATGTACCAACTCCAACAATTTCAAATTTATAAATTAAACTGAAAGATGTATCCAAAAACTTAAAAGAGTATCCCAATGGTACAAGTTTAGAAACTGAAATTAAATTCCTAGAAAAACTAGGAATATAGAAGGTCTTTTCTAGAATTTATTCAAAGCCACTACTTAAAACCAAATTACATGTTCCAACAGCATCCACTTGTGAACGCATCTTGTTTCCCGAATAGATGCCTTGTTCACTTCCCACCGGCTTCCTTAGGTTTCGCATACCCTATAAGGAATTCGAAATATGGATTGTCGAACCAGAATCAATCCACCAAGTGTTGTAAACAATATCAACCATATTAGATTCATAACAAACTAAAGAGAGTTTATTACCTTTCTTCTCAAGCCATTTCTGGAATTTGGGACAATCCTTCTTAACATGTCCCTTCTTTTTACAGAAGAAACACACCAGATCTTTCTTTATGTCAACTTGTGGAGCCAACTTCTCTTTCCCTTTCTCTTTCCCTTTCTTATTGGCTTGAGCTTTATTCTTTCCCTGCGCAACCAACATTGCACTCTGTCCCGTTTCCATAATCAATCTCCCTTCCTCTTGAACACGTATGGTCATTAGTTTATTAATAGACCATTTATCTTTATGTGTGTTGTAGGAGATTTTGAAAGGACTGTATTGAGGTGGGAGAGTATTCAGAATATAGTGCACGAGAAAAGAATCTGAAATATCAACCTCCAGTTTCTTAAGTTGAGTAGCAGTGTCCCTCATCTGTATGATGTGCTCACGCACACCTCTCACAGTGTCGAGCCTTGTGGAACAAAACTTCATAATTAGGGTGTTAGTAAACGCCTTATCTGAAGTGACAAATTGTTCGTCAATGGCCTTAAGTAAATCACGGACTTTGGTATGCTGATCGACTGAACCACGAATACCAGCATAGATTTTGGTTTTTATGAACATAACACTGAGTCGATTGGATCACTCCCAATGTTCATAAAGAGCAATCTCAGCTTCAGTGCTGGTATTGGTAACTGTAGGTGGTTCATCTTTCCTTATAGCATAATCAATGTCCATCCACCCTAAATGAAGTAAGACCCTCTCTTTCCACATTTTAAAGTTATCACCCTCAAGTTCGGGAATATCACAACCGACATAAAAAAATTTAACAGGTTGGCTAGCTGCATAAATTAAACACACATGCTTACATTAAAATGAGGTATAAATGAAGTTCATGATTTACGAATGTGAATCATGCTTAAAAATTGAATCTAATGACATAAAAATTGCTTGTGAGCTAAATTTTAATTCAAGTAGATTCAATTATTCTTTATGATAGAATTTATCAAATTATTTCCTCAATAATCATATATAAGGCCTATTTTATCGTAGAAAGAAATAACACTACTGAGTAAGTTCCCAGGAAAGATTTTTCTTTCTTAGACAGAATCATTTGATATTTTATCTTAATTAATCATATAATAAAAATTCCTGTGGGATAAAATTTATTTTACTAAGTATGATAAATTACAATTAATGTCTAAATATTATTTATGTGATCATAATTAATCATAATATATGATTTTTATTTAATTAAAGATGCTGTGGCTATTCTCTAATTAACCAAAAATCATATTGATCACTAGACATTATACCTTTTATACATAAAGATTAACTAAATAAGAGAATAATTATAAATGCATAATTTTAACTAAAACTAACATATTATTATGCACATAATATTCTCACAATTTAAGCATTAACATTGCATAATTAAAACTATAATATTATGCATAACATTTAATTTCATGCCTTTAACTATATATATATATATATATATATATATAAACTCATCCAAAATTTGCATGTATTAATTTAGAGCATAAATAATCAACTCATGCAAATTAAATATGGGCATAATTATTAAATTTGCACAACAATCATCTAAATTGCACACAATTAAATCAAATGATAACTATATGCAAAAATGAGCAAAAATTTATCAGGTTCATGTCACTGCCCAAACCAAATTTTTTATTTCCTGTTGTTTTTCATTTCCTGTTCATTTGTAAACCAATCATTGGATAGCTTCTCCTTTCCAACCAAACGCCCCCCAAACTCAAATTTAAAATTTTACACATAAAGTAACAGTGTTGGGCAGCCACCTGAATGGGTGGGTCGGGTCGGACCCGACCCGATTTGTCTTAAATCAAGGAACAAAAATTCCAGCCGCAGCACCCTTCCCAGTAAATGGCCGGTCATCTTCTCCGTCTACGACCACTCGCCGGCGACGAATTTTCTCGCAGTTTCCACTGGGTCCGAACCTATAGGTGACGGGCAACTCAAATCTACCCTCAGTTTTCCAATTGGAGGGTTGGGTCTCCGGCCAAAAAATTTCAGAAATAATTATGCTCGTATTTAGTTTGCATGTATTAATTTAGAGCATAAATAATCAACTCATGCAAACTAAATATGAGCATAATTATTAAATTTGCACAACAATCATCTAAATTGCACACAATTAAATCAAATAATAACTATATGCAAAAATGAGCAAAAATTTATTAGGTTCATGTCACTGCCCAAACCAAATTTTTTATTTCCTGTTGTTTTTCATTTTTTGTTCATTTGTAAGCCAATCATTGGATAGCTTCTCCTTTCCAACCAAACGACCCCCAAACTCAAATTTAAAATTTTACCCATAAAGTAACAGTGTTGGGCAGCCATATGAATGGGTGGGTCGGGTCGGGTCAGACCCGACCTGATTTGTCTTAAATCAAGGAACAAAAATCCCAGCCGCAACACCCTTCCCAGTGCATGGCAGGTTATCTTCTCCGTCTACGACCACTCGCCGGCGACGAATTTTCTCGCGGTTTCCACTGGGTTCGAACCTATAGGTGATGGGCAACTCAAATCTACCCTCAGTTTTTTGATCGGAGGGCCGGATCTCCAGCCAAAAAATTCTAGAAATCTCCAGCAAAAAAAAAAAAAATTTCTAGAAATCTATGGTAAAAAAAAAAAAAAAAAAAAAAAAAACAGAGCATGTGATAAAACACCAAGGCAGAGATGTAAACCATGCTCTGATACCAAATGATAGCTCTAGAACGATTCATAATGCGGAATAATTAATTGAAATGAATCGTAAAACCGAAATATACAATTAAAGCATACCTTCGGCCATTGATGCTATTCTATGTTTCTCACTATTTTCTTCTTCTTTTGGCACTTCCAGACTCTACCAAACTCTCTTTTGATGGTGTAAAACTAAAGGAATTGAGTTTAGCGAGTTTGGGGACCAAACAGTGGTATTTATAGCCAAAGCTTCCATCAAGCTTTGGCAACGCGTGTCCCACATTCTCAAATCATCATGGAGGTAGTTCAGAATGATTTTCACGTTCTCAGATCGTCATGGAGGCAGTTCAGAATGATTTCAAACGTGGAGTGGACCACTTTCGAGAGAAACGACCAACACTAATATGATTGCAAATACATTATATAAATAATATATTATTACAATATAAAATAATAATTAATATTTTACTATTTTTATATGCTTCCTAGTATTTTTATATATTATATTATTACATATATTGTAAAATAGATATTATATGAAGTATATATGAGTTGTTATGTCCATTTTTTGATAAGTTGATCTTGACTGTCAAATCTATTGATATCGAGTGACAGGTGTCAGAAATTAGTTTGAGTTATCACTGTATGGTTAAGTTATTCATATTTAAAAAAATGTTATACGTTAGTTGCGGAGAATGAAAATTCTTCATGTGATTGATGTCTGATGCGTGAATTATATTTGCTCAATTTAATTATTTATGAGGAAAAAAAGAAAGAAATATTTAAGAAAGTGATATTGCATTTTTTGGCTGTAGCTGACTTTGACCTTCTGCAATCTGAAGAACACTGAAGAAGATGATCAGAGGACCACAGGAATGGCTCCGGTGGTAGTTGCTCCGATACTTAAGTTAATAAACTGAATTGAAAAGACCGTAATGTAAGCCAAAGAATGAGCATAAAAATAAAGCCTACCTCTAGTGTTTAATTTATAGGCAGTGGCTTTCCCAAGTTGATTAGGATTTGGAGCCATGAATATAGGGATTGGATAGCCGGAGATAGCAGTTGCCTTATTGAATATAGCAACAATAGAGATAACCATGTGTGTTAGTTTCCTTGTAGAAGACTGTTTATTTATTCTTTGCTCGGTAGATACTTAAGGCGGCGATGAGCTCTGAATCACGGAGAGTGCTCTGGAGGTCCGTGCTCGGACCTGTAGGCTCTGTAAAAGTGTAGCTCTGCTCTGTAGGCATGTGCTCGGCTCTTTAAGTTCTATAGGTCTGTTCTGAATGATTAGTTTGTTTTGCACGACCATGCTATGGTTGGCCTGCAGGTACACGTGTCACTTGGAGATTGGTCGGTCACTTTACGGTATATCAGCTACTCCTCTCCAAGTCCTAGTTCGACCTTAATGAGTAACTAGGGCTACGAGATTTTGAAAAGCCATGCGCTTTGTTTGTCCGTTTTCCAAGGTGACTATTAGTGCGTATTTATTGCGCAGCTGATGGTTGGGCTTTCGAAGCCATTATTGTACATAGCCGTCGTGGCTGTTCGGCTTGGTAGGCCCATAATTTTGTAAACATATAAATAAGGGGGGATGGTTTGACATGACCCTTTCCTCGCCATTTTCATTATATTAGAAGAAATTCCGCCACTGCTGGACTTGCGCGATTTTGAAGTTTTGAAGAGTGTTTGTTGTCTGAGGCTTCGGTCTAGAGCAGGTTCGACCAATCTTCCCTTTTCTTTTCATTTTTCAATTAAGAATTCTATCTTCCCTGTTTTCAATGTCTGTCCCTCCTTCATCTTCTAATGCCGGTGATGGCATAGGGAACCCTTCGGAGATGGCTACGCTGTCTCATGTAGAAAATGCAAGCAATCATGCCACCGATGATGTCAGAAATAGGTCTGTAAGATCCCTCTCCAGTCCGGAGGTTAGAATAGTGGATGCATTCTTAGAGCCCCGAGATAGGGTTGGTGAGACCTCTTGTCAACCTTCTCAAAGGTAAGAAGGGGAAAATGCCATTACTGAAAGTATGTTAGTGGAGTTGTAGGAGAAGTACAGTCTTTCCTCAAATGTTACCTTTAGGGTTTCGAGCGCCTTAGATCGCCCAAATAATGTCGAGGCGAGTGAAATATATGTTTATCTTGCTTGGTTTGAAATGGGTTTAATTCTTCATCTTCTTGAATTGGTTAAACAATTTTTTAATTGGTTCAAGATCTACCCTGCCGACCTAAATTTGAACAGTTGGTGGCACCTCATAAGTTTTATAGTATTAGGGCACCAAAATAGTGTAGATGTATCCCTTGACTTGATCCGTAGCAATATGGATCTAAAGTACATAAGGTTGGAGGGCCCTTTTTACATGTCTTTTGACAAAGGGTTCAGACCCCTGTCCTCTGTACCTACTTCCAATAAGACTTGGAAGAAGTGGTACTTCTTTATCGGAGGAGCATGGGAGCGTGAAGACTTCAAAGCCCATATCTCGACATTCCCTCGTACCATAGGACCTAAGGGTGAGACCCATTTTTCGTTCGACCATTTCGGCTCTGTTCTGACTTCTAAACTATCGAACTAAAGTGATTTTTCCCTATTTCTATGCAGATAGGAGCGCTTGGAAGAGACCCGATTTTACCACCAAACTTCAAGATCAGTACCGTTAGCTTTTTCAAACCTCCAACCGAGATCATACTGTTATTGTTACTCCAGAGAATCTGATGGCTGCAAGCGGCCGTGCTGTGAATCTCAAGAAGAAGCTAACATCGAAGTGAGAGGAGCCGGAGCCACAGTTGGTGGGGGAGACTTCTTCCCAACCTGAGCCTGAGCCTTCCCTACAGGTAAAAAGGAGGAGGCTGATTTCTAGCTCTCTAGAGCCAGCTCCTTCCGAGGGAGAGAAGGAAGCCCAAACCACCGTCCCTATCTCGGTGGCTCCTCCTGCCTCTTCCGTCCTAAGCAAGCGAAACGGGAAGGGGAAGGCGTCTGGCACTCCCCCCCCAACCATCTGAGGCCTCGGACTACTTGATAGCCAAGAAGGCTTTTGACGACATCTGGTCCAAGGGCCCTCATCGATATAGGGGGCAGAATCCCGAGAAACTGATGAGCGAGATGATGAATCTCCAAATGAGGGTAATTTCTGAAGCCTTCTTTTGTCCTTCTATTGTTTGTTTATTTGTGTACTTATCATATTATAATCTACTTGTTTTGTACCTCGCAGAGTATGCATAGTTTGGCTGCCCTGATAGTGACTCCTTTGAACTCGGAGGAGGTTGAAAAACTTCAGGCTAACTTGGATGAAGCCAGATTGCAGCTTGGAATAGCTCAGTCCAAAGCTCATGCTGCTGAGGAGAGTTTGACGAAAGTTCAGAATGATGTGGCTGTTCTGGAATCTAAGAGGGATTTGTACGCTCAGGAGGCTGAGGGACTTTGGAGGGAAATACTCGCCATTCGAAGTTCCTTTGACCAGAGGCTCTAGGACGCGGTTGATCATGCCAGAACTGAGACCGAGGCAGAGATGAAGGAGGAAGTTGAAAGAATGGGGGATGAACTAATCCAGTTTGGTTTTGAAAACTTCCGGTCCAAATTTCTTCTTCGGTTTCCTGATTTTGACGTGTCGTCGATTGTCGCTCCCAGAGTTGCTTCTCCTACTGCTGCTGCCCCGAGCGGTGAAGTCATGGCCGCGCTTTCTGTCCTTCCTTCAGCAGAGGACCCTGCCCTTCTAACAGGGCTTAGGACTTTTTATGTATAATTTTGCCCCCTCTTTTTTGAACTTCAATAGGTTAAACCGTAGTTATCAATAGAACTTTGTCCTTTCTTCAGATCTTTTGGTATCATTGCTTTAGTACTTGTGAATTTTGAGAGCTGTTGTGATTGTCAAGTAGACTCTACATCGTCCCAAATTATTGGTGTTCAGTAGTGTATAAAGGGGGCTTCGTCCCTTGTAACTGAAGTAAGTCAACTTGTTCAAAAACCAACTGTAGTTTTTTGATTGGTTATGGATAATGGGCTGCCTTCCGAGTTGCATAACTTGCAATCATTTGATTGTAGTAATTATGCAAGTTTCTCGAAAATAATAGGCAACTGAGCCTGGGTTATGGAATTGGAGGCATTTGAGCTTGTACTGAGTAACCTGCATGGCGGGCTTTGTAGAGGCTAACTATCCAGGGCTTGACCGTAGGAGCTTGAGTAGCCAGATTCCTCACAGTTGGCTGGAATGGGTATCTGGCTTAGAAGAATTCCTACAACCTTGTGCCTTAGCCTCTGCATTAAATTTCTTCCCTTTTGTTTGGGAAATAAGCAAGTAGATAGATTAGACTGGAGGTCTGTACATTGAGATGGACCTGACACGAGGTCTATTGAGATAGACCAAATGTAAGGTCCGTACTTTGAGATAGAACAGACCGGAGGGTTCCGTTCATTCTGCGGATCAGACCAGAGGTCTTGTACATTTGGTGGACCAGACCCGAGGTCTGTACATTCGGTGGACCAGACCGGAGGTCGGTTTGTACATTTGGTGGACCAGACCGTCGGTCTGTACATTCGGTGGACCAGACCAGAGGTCTGTACATTTGAATAAGAATACTTTGAGAGGACATTTCTGGAAAAAGAGGACCTTTATTAATGGTACTTTTTGCTAAATGCTTTATACTTTCGGATTAGGGACAATTTTTCCATCCATACCCTCAAGTCAGTACAAGATGAGTTTAACAATCCTTTCCACTCAGCAGGGACCTTTCTAGTTGGATGGCAATTTTCTCGTAATAGGATCCTTGGAGTTTGGAAGCGTCCGCCTTGAAAGAGATCTTCCACTTAAAAGCCGACGGGCCTGGGTCTTAGTTCAAAACTGTTGGTCGTCTTATGGTGATGCGCTTTTATCCCGATTGTGGTTGGATCCCTCCTTTTCTTAAGTGTACGAAAGTTTTTCAAACCATTGGTTGTTGACCTTGGACAGTATTGAGGCCCCCATGTTAATGACCTAGAGCCACCCTGGAGGCGATGTCCCCTGCTCCTGCCTTATAGGCTTATGGTCGAGATCTATTGTACGAGTGAAAAGGTCTGAATCTATACGCAAATATCACCTTTGAGACCCCGACCTTGAACAATACTTTAACGGGGTCCTTCTGCTGCCTTTTGTTCTTTGATTTAGTAACACATCATTTTTATAAGGGCAGCCTATGGCCTTGTGATGGTGGGAGAGGGCTGGATCCACACACTCACGAGCATGCAGTAATTGCTATATGGGAGCCTTCTCTTTGAGAGCGAGGGCGTGGCATTCTCTAGAGGTTGGTTGGCACCCTTTGAGGGAGTAGACAACCTTGTTGTTCTGCCACTGAGGCTCGTTCCGTCCTTCCCCTTGTTCCTGTCTCTGCTCAGGCCTCTGGTCCGTCCTCTGTTGTGGCCTGTCTTCACGGGGGTTTTACCTCCTGTCCTGCTTGACGAACTCCTGTAGACGTCCTCTCTTTATGAGCTGTTCAATTTCATGTCTAAGGGACCTACATGTGTTGGTCGTATGCATGTGGTCCTTGTGGAAATTGCAGTATTTACTTTGGTCTCGAAGACTAGGGTCGCCTTTGATTGGTCCTAGCCACCTCAAGTTTTCACGATCTCGGACTTGCCGAAGTATTTGAGCCAGGGGGTGTTTAGAGGAGTGAAGTTGGTGAATTCCCTTGGAGCAACATTAAATTGAGTTCAGGATTCTACTTTTTTTGCTGGGCTCTTGTCCCTTTTCCTGTGTACACCAAGATCCTTCTTTTGTTTATCCCTCCTCTGGCCGTCTCTCTTTGTGTCATCCTTCTGGGCTTACTCTTTAATCTTTTGGGATGTATTTTTTGCTTCCTCTGGATTGATGTATTTCCTGGCTCGGTCCATGAGAGCTGTCATGTCGGCAGGAGGGCTCTTTGTCAGAAAATTCCTGAAACCTCCCTGAGCAAGGCTAGAGGCCAGAACGGCTACTAGGAAGCTTGGGCTACAATCGATAACTTTGGTAAGTTCGGCATTGAAGGGCACGATGTAAGCTCTGAGGGTCTCCTCTTTGGTCTACTTGATGTTCAACAGGAATTCAGGTCCCTTCCTCAGCCTTCTACTGGTTATGAACCTGTCCAGAAATCGCCTACCGAGCTCATAAAAGCTGGTGACTAAGTTCGGTGAGAGGTGGTGAAACAACTTCAGTGCGGTACCCTTTAGGCTGGTAATGAAGGTACGGCACATGAAGGCATCAGAGGCCCCGTATAGAGCCATCGTGTGCTGGTAATGTGATAGATGGTCCCCTGGATCAGTAGTCCCATCATATGGGGTGAAATTCGGTACAACAAACTTCCTCGATCTCTCTTCTAACATAATGGCAGGAGTGAATGGTGTGGCAAGCTTCCAAGTAGCCTAGCCAGCTCGTCCTGCTCTAGAGGATTTTGGGCACCTCTCATAATAGCAGTTCGGTCCATGGATTCCGCCACCTCTTTAGCTCTGCGTGGGTCCCTAGGCGGGACTCCTAGAGAATTTTGCCTTACGGCTTCGACTTCCATGTGAACGGGATGGGCATGTCCCTCAGATGGAAGAGGGTTCTGGTGCTCCTGAGCTGGGAAAACTGGAACCGCATGAGGTTGAGTCTCCGGAGGTGCTGGGTTTGCTCCTGAAGCCCCAGGAGTTGAAGCTCTGGTGGTGTTCCGATAATGAACATCTGGAGCAAAGGCTAGCATTCCTCAGCCTGCAGCCGCTGACGGCTGAGGATCTCTGCCGATGTGAGTAGCACCTTGGGGGTGCTTAGGTCGATGGTTGGGAGCCTCTTCATGGGGCCTTTCTTCCGTGGTGATAATAGAGGGTTGTGTCCACTGAGTAGTAATGTTGATTGGCGGACTTGGAGGATTTGTCCCCTGATTTCAAGTAAGCATTGCCAAAGTTCTAGACATGGCTAGAATTTGTTCTTGTATGAGCTGGTTATGTCGCTTGACTGACTCAAGCTCTTGTCGCATGGGATCAGTTGTCTGTCCTCTTCCTCGTCCGGCAGGCGGTCGACGTTGTGGGTTTTGTGGATTTTGAACGTTCTTCCTTAGTCGGAGATTGGGTGCCATGATTCTCCGATAAGAAGGAGAAGAAGTTTGTAAGTAAGTAGAGCACTTGGAGATTGTTGTCGATTGCCACAGACGGCGCCAAACTAATGATGCATTTTTTGGCTGTAGCTGACTTTGACCTTCTGTAACCTGAAGAACACTGAAGAAGACGATCAGAGGACCACCGGATTGGCTCCGGCAATAGCCGCTCCAATGCTTAAGTTAATAAACTGAATTGAAAAGACCGTAATGTAAGGCAAAGAATGAGCATAAAAATAAAGCGTACCTCTAGGGTTTAATTTATAGGCAGTGACTTTCCCAAGTTGATTAGGATTTGGAGCCATGAATATAGGGATTGGATCGCCGAAGATAGCAGTTGCCTTGTTGAATATAGCAACAATAGAGATAACCATGTGTGGCAGTTTCCTTGTAGAAGACTGTTTCCTTTTTCTCTGCTCGGCAGATACTTAAGGTGGCAATGAGCTCTGAATCACGGAGAGTGTTCTCGAGGTCTTTGTTCAGACCTGTAGGCTTTGTAAAAGTGTAGCTCTGCTCTGTAGGCATGTGTTCGGCTCTTTAAGTTCTGTAGGTCTGTTTTAAATGATTAGTTTGTTTTGCACGACCAAACTATGGCGGGCCTGCCGGGAACATGTGTCACCTGGAGGTCGGTCACTTTGTGGTATATCAGAAAGAAAATTAAGAAAAAAAACTAAGGAAAAAAAAACATATTTTTTTAAAAAAAGGAAAAAAAAAAGAAACTAAAACTCAATTCCAAAATTCAAATAAATAAATGAGATTAATAACTTTTAGATTATTAAATATTCAAAGATAATGACTTAATGTATCTACCAAACTAACTTGCAATTTTTATCTGTCAAAAGCTTCTACATGTTTTTTTTTTAAATTATTAATCAATGTCTTCCCACAAAGTCAAATGATTTAACTAAATCACCAGATCAATGGTTGATTAAGATGATTTGCCTCAATTTTTTTAAATTATTTCTTCTTTGGATAAAATAACCGGGCCAATGGTAAAAGTCCTGACGCCGGTCTATCCGATCCAACTAGGTGGACCGTTTCAAAACATTGACGTTTTCCAAAAGGTTTTTGAAAACAAATAAATGTTAAATAACTTTAAACTTCTGGTCATAAATTGACCCTTTTAAATAAACTTAAACTTATTAATGTCCCATCTAAGTATTAAATCTTTGAGACTTGACATCCTCTTTAGAAAAGATAATAAAAGTTAGATTTAAGTTTTTTGAAACATAACTTTTATATAATTAAAATTAAAAGACTATAGGGTAAATTACACTGATCTCTTCTGAAATTTCTGACAATTACACTGATCTTTCATGAGATTTTTGAAATTATAAGGTCCTCCCCTTCAGTTCAATTTTTTTTAAATGATAATATTGCCCCTTTTATGTTCTTTTTTTTTTTGTATTTTTTTAAAATCTTGACCAGTTTTTTTCTAATTATTTTTTTTATTTTCAAATAAATATTAATTAGAATCTTCTTTGGCTAAAAAATATAAATTATTTATTTAAAATTTAATTTCATATAACATGAAAAAAATTCTTTAAAAAAAGTTAGAAAAATGGTCAAAATTAAAAAAATACCAAAAAAGAGGGGCAATTTTGTCATTTTTTAAAAGAAATTGGACTAGAGGGGAAGTCAATTTAATTTGTCAGAAAAAATAAGAGAAATTCGTGTAATTTTGAAAATCTCAAGAATGATCAGGATAATTATCAGAAATCTCGAGAAAGATCAGTATAATTTACCCAAGACTATATCATTGCACCAGACTCAACAGTCGGTAGGATTTGAGAAATTACTAGGCAACGAAACCCTTGTTTTCGTGTCATGTGATGATTTCCCTTATATAGTATAAATTTTATAAAAATAATAATAAACTAAAGATAAACCAAAACACAAAATTTGAAAGGTCAATTCAAATTCGAATTTACATTTTTTGGCTGAATATAAACAAACTATATTCTTTGATTTTTTCATCATTTTTTTGAATTTCAACCAAAATCTTAGAATAACTAGGCCAGAAATATATATATATATATATATATAATTGTTCAATAATTGAGCCAAGAATTTGAAAATCCCAAATATTTTTTTTTAAAACCAAATTTATGGGTTTTCTCTAATTTTTATCAAGATACCAAATTTATGGAAAAAATTTTTTATTGGCGTTTTGTCTATATTATTTAAATATGAAGGTTAAATTGTATTGTTTTTATATAACGACGCGGTGATGAGAATCGAATTTATGTCAATTGTGCGAAAAAGTAGACACTTACACTACTTGAATATGACCTCAGTCCTCGTTACATTGTATTCTTACACATATATTTTGCCAATCTAAAAATTATGTTTTATTTAAATTTTCTTGGTCCATAGCCACATCTTAACATTATTGTATTTTAAGGATTCAATATTTTCATTCAACAATATCTCTCTCATTTAAAGCTCCTATAAGATGATTACCCATCCATAAATATTGAATATTTAAAATTACTTATAATTTATAATTAGGTTGCTTGAGTGGCATTGTGGTAGTAAGGAAAGTGATTTTTGAATTCCTGTGCTATGCATATATAGTTGAGTATCTATCTTTTCCCCAACATGTAAAGGATTGGTTTGGAAGCTAATAACATTTTGCTAACCTTTCTATAAAGTTGAATGTAACATCTACCAATTGGGTAAAGCATTTTTTTGCCTTAGATTCTAATTTAGAAGTGTAAGTTCATTGGTCACTAGTAGTTGCCCAATTAAGCATAGCCAAGAGAAAATGTTCTTTTTGAATGAATGCAGTTTATTTACTTGGAAACTTCAAGCTAGAGAATATGAAGTTATTGAAAGAAGAAAACTTTTATTAATTTGTCCAAAAAGGTAAAGAAAATTATGTTTTTTGATGTTCAATGGATTTGGCATAATTGGAAGTTGGAACTCTAATGTTCAAGTGTGTCCAAGCCAAAAATGAAGTAGATTAAAAAAATTATAAAAAATGGTCAAAATTGAAAAAAAATGCCAAAAAAACATAAAATGGTCATTTTTATCATTTTGAAAAAAAGGGACTGTAGGGGACATATTTATAGTTTGTTAATAAAAATAAAGGAGGTAAGTGTCACTTCAAAAATCTTAAAAAAAATCAGTGTAATTTAATTTTGAAAGAATTAATTGTTAACATAATATTAGAGTCAAAAAGTTTTTTTGTTTGAACCATAATGCCTCTCTATTATTATGGACATTACAGTTAGTGAAAAATAAATAAATTTAGGAGTAATGTTGCGAGCCAAAAGATTATTGTCCAAAAAATGTAGCAACACTTGAATGGATACGTATGGCTTGAGATGAATAATGAAAAATTAATAAAAAAGCCTTGTATCATTTGGATAATACTGTTTGGATCCAAATTTCGGATAACAACACTCTAAATTCATATAAAATTTTCTTTTTTTGATACAATTATAGAAAAAAGAGAGTCAAACTCATGTCAATTGCGTAAAATTAAATATTTACACCATTCGAATAAGAACTCGGTTCTAACTCATATGCAAACTCTTTCTCATTGTATAATTTATTTTTCCAACAAAATTCTTCTAAGAACAATTTAAAAGAAGTAAAGGTAACTTGCTTTCTTGTACCCAAAAAAAAAGGAAACTGGGGAACTTGCCTTTGAAAAAGAACGTTAAAATAAACTTGAATAATAAAAGAGAATATGAGGCCATCCCTACACTTTGACTTTTACTAGCAAAAGTTAAGCAATAATCGACGATTGAATTACTCAATCATCTCCAAGAATCTTTCAATTGCTTCAATCACACGGTATTTATAGCCTAACTCTCACTCTTTGTTTAAAAAAGGAAAAAGTTGGCATCTGATATAAACATTAGAACAGTTTTCAAGTAGTAAAAGATCACATCTGCCATATGGGTAAAGCATTATTTGCTTTAGATTCTCGTTTAGAAGCCAATGAAAAGTGACTAATGCTATACTGATCAAAAAAATTTAACAAAAGAGTTCTACATAGATGAATTGATATTATTTTATTAATTTTATATTATTTCATGATATAATATGAAGTCGATCAATACAACACTATTAACTCATTTGTGTAAATGTTTTTGATAAAATAATCTGATCAACATAATATTACTCATCAAAAGTAGGTTCATTGGTCACTAGTTGTTTGCCCAATTGAGCAAAGCCAAGAGAATTTATTCTTTTGGAATGAATGCAATTTATTAACTTGGAAACTTCAAGCTAGAGAATATGAAGTAATTGAAAGAAGAGATTTTTTTGTTAATTTACCCAAAAAGGTAAAGTAAAATATGTTTTGTGATGGTCAATGGATTTGGTATATTTGGAACTCTAATGTTCAATTTTTTCCAAGCCAAGATGAAGTAGAGTTATGCAAGGTCTATTCAAATTGTGCACGATATAGTTAGATGCAATTGAAATAAATAAA
The DNA here is from genome assembly GCA_008638375.1 of Nyssa sinensis. NCBI lineage: Eukaryota > Viridiplantae > Streptophyta > Magnoliopsida > Cornales > Nyssaceae > Nyssa > Nyssa sinensis. Next base: position 12,022,295 of record CM018051.1, on the reverse strand, counting down.
TTACACATTTCTTCATTATCTTTAAACTTTGAAAGAATTGAAAAAAGTTTTATCTTTGAAGCATAATACCTCGCAGTTAAATCACAAATTCAACTAAAAATTTAAACTTACATGTCAGTTCATATTATCAGGGTGATAATAAAATTTAAATACAATACTTTTTATCCTTTTTGATACTATATTAAATTATTAATTCATTTAAAAACTTAAGTTGTTAAAAATTGTATAACTTTACTATTATATTTACTACACTGTTTAAGACTCGAGACGAAAAGTCAATTTGCCACATCATTTTTTTGTGCTTAACTGTTCCATAATTTGGAGATCACTTTTTGATCCTAAATTTTAAATTCAAATGTAACTGCTTCTCACTCTATGATTTATTTGTCCAACAGAATTATTCTTAGACCAATTTTAAAAGAGTAAAGGTAACTTGCTTTCTTGTACCCAAAAAGGAACGGAGGGGGGAACATGCTTTGGAAAAAAGAAAGTTGAAATGAGCATGAATAGAAGCCAATGTGAGACCATTCTTGCACTTTAAGTTCACTTTTCTCTTTAACAGCAAAATTTAAGCAATAATCAACAATTAATCAATCATCTACAAGAATCTTTCAAATTGCTTCAATCACGCAGTATTTATATCCTAACTCTTACTATTTGTTTAAAAGACCACCCCCCCCCCCCCCCCCCCCCCCCCCCAAAAAAAAAAAAGTTAGCATCAGATTTGGGCATAACATTTTAAGTACTATACAATTAGTTTAGGCGAGTTGGTTTATCTAAAATGAAAAGATTTATCTTTTTTGTACACACGACTCTGATTCGAATCATTGAACACGCATAATTTTAGATTTTTTTCTACTCACAGCTTGCAAAAAGAAGAGTAGTATATTATCATTTTTATATCAAATCATTTTATAATTAGTTTTAAAGTGAGTGTTTGGAATTGTTTCATAACGCATAAAGGGAGGTTGGGAGGAGCACCTCTAAAGTAAATATGTAGGAATGGCAACATGGCGGGTTTAGGGTGGGGTGTTCCTTCTCAAATTTCAACCTCGTTTATATTCTTCGCTCCCGACCCCACCCCGTCCAGTTTAGAGGTTTACCCTGACCTCGACCCCGACCTTGACCCCGACCCCTACCCCAACCCTATTTATATTCTTTGACTTCACCCCGCCTCGCCTCGAAGCCCGATATATATTTTTTAAGTAAGTTAAAACTTTTATTTTGACAAGTAAATTAATTTTTTTTTGTCAAAATAACTAATACAAGAAAAAGAAAAAATATATGAGTGTGATATGACAAACTTTAAAACTAATTTTATATAGTGTTGTTTATTAGTAAATATAATGTATATAAGAATAAATAAAAAAACTTAATATATAAATGGGGCGGAGTGACCATCCCCCGAATCCGACGGAGTTTAAAAGCCACACTACAACCTCGCCCCGACCTTATTTATGAGCATCTCATACCCGTCCTATTAAGGACGGGGCGGTGCGGATCCCCGACGAGGCGGGACAAATTGTCATCCCTATAAATATCCCAACAAAAAGTTGGTAAAAAAATCTAGTATGTTGTGACTAGTAGTGTTTGGGGTGTCCAAATGCATGAATATGCATTCAAATATTCCAGCAAACAGGTCTAAATTATTACATTTTATAAAAATTATTATTGCTTTATAATTTGAAAAATGATTTGTCAATTCTTACTTATAATATTTTACAAGTTGTATTAGAGTCTATGTGTTCATTTGGAAGAATTGAGAAAGGGTACGATTTGAGTAAAGTTGCGGTTTGAATAAGTAACTGTGAAAAAATGTCGTTTGAGTTAAATTATTTAGTATTTGAATAAATGTATTTAATAGGTGCTTGAATAATATTGTAGTGTTTGGATCAGCTATTAATAAGTGTCACTATTTTACATTTTGAAAAAAGTTCTACTGTGACTATGTTTTGAAAAGATTCATTTTGGGTTAAATGCAGATCCATTAAGTGCGATTAATAAGTCAAATCAAATATCTAACAAATTAGAAAACCTGTTTTGAACTTGAAAAACTATGGGGTACTAGGTTAAAGTGCAGATCCATTTTGGATTAAGTGCATATTCAGTAAGCTCAATACGTTAAAGTTAGACCATATTTAATGACTTTTTCAAGTTCAAAATAGACATTTCTAATTTGTTAGGTATTTGGCTTGACTTATTGACCCCATTTAATGAATCCGCATACCCAAAATGAATTTTTTCAAAAAATAGTCCCATAATTACTATTTCAAAAAATAACCTAATGACACATATTAATAACTGATCAAAACACTACAATATTATTTGAACGCTTATTAAATACATTCATTCAAATACTAAATAACTTAACTCAAATAACATTTTTTTCCTCTACTTATTAAAATTACAACTTTATGCAAACAGTAAGTTTCAAATGAGCGCCATGGCATACAAGGGTGAAGGATCTTCTCAAGTGTAGAAGTGGGAAGTAAGAATAGCTTTGCTCTTAAGAAAAACTTTTTGCAAGAAAATATTTCATTAAAAAAATAATTAAATAATTAATTATATTTTGAATTAGGACATTTGGACACTCAAACGCCCCCAAGAGAACGTCCAAACGTTCCAACTAACAGAACCTAAATCATTATAGTTTATAAAAGAATATCAAGTTTTATTAATAATGTTTTTTGAAACATTAGTATGAAAGGGAATAATGATATATTATTGTTGAAGATATGAGTCCATAATTACAATATTTAGTGGGTCCTTTTTAGTCATATAAACGGAACCTAAATCCACTTTTAGTCATATAATTTTTGATTGGCGAGGGATCTGATTTCATTCAACTTTTGACAATTTGATTTTAGAGAGTGGTCACACTGACTTTGACACTTTTCTAATAAATGGTACACCAACTCCCTCTCTCTCTCACACACACACACAGATATATATATATATATAGTCACCAATGAACAATTAGAATCAGAGATAAAATTCAGTTGTCATAGTCCATCAATATATATATATATATCAGTTGTCATAGTCCATCAATATATATATATATATATATATATAGTCACCAATGAACAATTAGAATCAGAGATAAAATTCAGTTGTCTCAGTCATCAATTTGCTTCTAGAGAGTTGGGTTGTTGAGGAATAAACCCAGAAGTTCTTGAGTCAAGTCCAGCCAAACAATATATTTAAAGACAACCATATCCACCATTGCCATTAGGCTGCCTATACAATTTCATGTCACATCGCCTTGACCAACTTGCCATGACACGCTTTTAGGGTCGGCAATTTAAAAGATTCTTCAATTTGCTCTTTACTTTTCAAAAAGGTTTATATCCTCTACAATCAACTAGTATAAGCTTGGTTATATTATTAGTTTAAAATAAAAATTCTCAAAGTAGGTTTATTTGCTTTCTCATTTTTGATAATTGTAAACACTTCTTTTATAATTTTTAAAATTATATTATTTTTGCTCAGATTTGTCGACCATACTAGAATATCTAAATATACAAAGTTTTACTCATATTTTATCATATCTATTATTAGTCAAAATCAATACAATAATTGAATGGCAAATTACCCTTATCAATTTTTTACACTTTACTTTTTCGGGTTGTCACTAGGTCTCCGAGAGATGAAATGAGTGGAAAGTGGAAAGAGAGAGAGAGAGAGAGTAGTTGCCGAAAGCTTAGAAGTCATCGATGATGATATATGGGCCGGAAGCGTGGGAGTCGTCAACGATTACATAAGGGCTAGGTCATTTTTCTCTCTCATGCACTCGCGCAATCATACCATAATTTTATTTTGGATAGTAGTTTTCTTGTATTTGGACAAAAGTAATTTGAAAATTTTCTTGCATTTAATTAATTTTTGTTTTGGGAAATATGCAGTTCAAGGAGTGACATATTAAAGCTGAAACAATCTTGTTGTTGGCAGCCAAAGCCCTGTTCTAGTGGAGTTTTGGACACCATGATGATGATTGTACCAGTGATCGATAAATTGTCAAAAGAACACACTGGGAAAATCCTCTAGTATTGGGTGTTTTGGGTGTTTTTTAAATCCTGGAATTACGTACTCCCATCAACATAATCACAAACAAATGCATTTTTTTATGGTATAGTTTTTCAAAATTATACTTATTTTATTGAATTTTTTATTATTGAGGTTATAGAGTTTAAATTGGAGAATTATTAATTTTAGGGAAAAAGATTTTAATTTTAGAAAGAGAAAATATAATTTGATATTTAACTCTAAATTCTATTTAGTATTTCTTTTTTAAATGTTTTGATTTCTTGTGATTAAATGCAAATAATAAGTATTATTATTCTTATTTTTTTAAATAAATTTTGATCAACCCATGTTTAAGGTGTCATACATTTTAAAAAAAATACCATTTTAATTCTCTTATAACATGCATGCATATTTCTTATTTCAACATGTAACGTCTTATTTGAAATGTGTTAATTATGATTAATTTAATAATGTAAATAAATAATTTTAAAATTCAATGAATATATTGATCGGGATCTATCCCCATCCATCACGTGATTTAAATAAGTTTGCTGGACAACTTCTTTTTGCAAGCTAGAGTTAGAGAAGGAGTCATCCGCCTATAGAAAGATTTACTAAAAAAGAGACTCATTTTTTATGAGTTGAGAATGTAATTATAGATAAGGTTATGTGTGTGACCCAAACATGTGTAAATGGTATCCAATACATATTCAATGTGTGGTTAAAAAGAGAGATGCGTATCCATAATCTCTTATTCATTTTCTTGTGAAATAATGAACTAAGTAAAGGTGAATGTCAAAAGGGTACAAATGAAATGGGATACCCGCTGTGATCATGACACGCGTGTCTCAGCACAATCATAATGATAATACCATAATTTACTAGTTAATTTTTTTTTCTTGGTCAACTAAACTACAACTTCCTTGAAACATACAAAATAACATAACAATTGCTTCACAAGTAATACTTGTTTGACAAAAGTGGAACCAATGCTTACAATTACATTATATTGTATCTAAATAAATCACCATATTATGTTAAAAAATATTTGATTTGGGTTCGATCATAATTAAATTTCTTAAATTGGATTTATATTTGAACCTACTAATCTAAATTTATATCATATTCTAGGGTGAAAAATTGCCCAGAGGTCTACTGCTTGGCCGTTCGGCTTGATTTTTTTACAGCTTAGTTTGGCCCTAACTCGAGATACTTTTATTTTAGACCTAATCTTGATTTTTTAAAATTAAAATCTGACCTGAAACCCGACTAGTATAAGCACGAACAATTAAAAACTTGAAGCCCAACCATTTGAAGTTTGAAAAATTATTTGTTAATTTCTAATTTAAAGAATTCTTGCTATTCATTACTCCTTAATTTACTTGCAATTTAGCAAACCAATGTTAGAAAGAGACATTTGATTTCATTACTTCTTAATTTACCTCTTTCATTATTTACCTTTCACTTCATGTTTCAAACCATTATCATACAAATAAATATAAAAAATAATTAGCTCTTCCTATACATATTAAATGCTAGTTTCCTTACTTTTCATTTAAACAATTATATCATTTATCAATTGTACAAAAAATTCAATATTCATCAATTCTAACATTTATAATTTTTTATTTATTGTGTTTTAACATTTTACTTGTTAATTATTAATTGGTGTAATGATATGTAATTAATTTTACTATCCATGTTTTTTTATTGTTCTAATTTTTTTTTAAAAAATATGAATTCTCTAAAAATTATAATTTTATAATAAAAAATATTCTTGAACCCGCAAACCCACTTTAGGAATTAGAGTCCAAGACTAGGTTAAAGCCTTATTTTCCAGATTCGAACCAATCTGCTAGCCTTTTTTCTTTCCTGTATATTCCAATTTCAGCATAGTCACATACTATATAATTACTATTTTACAAATTTACAAGAGTTTAGAATTCACAACATTTTTATCATTTAAAAGTGTAACCAAACAATAAAAATATTGATAATAAAATTTAAACGAGTTTCAAATTAAAATTTCTTTTACATCGATTATTAATAATTAAAATTTAAAGAATAAACTTAACTCTCTCTTAAAAAATATATATATATATATATTATGATATAATCTGACTCAAAATATCGATTAACACGCATGGAGCTCACACACATTCAAAGTGGGAATACAATTTAGTCTTGTTCAAAATTCTATCGTATGGTAAACCAAAGAATTTATGAATCTGGTCATAATAGTACATGTGTCACTTTCAAACTAAATAGAATATAAATTACATGCCTTCCTTGTAACACTAGAAATTTGACTCACAATGAAACCCTAATTTTGAAACCCCAAGAAGAAGCTTCATGGCACCGCACAAGAAATTAAAAAATAAAATAAGCATAAACAAAAACGAAAACAAAAACAAGAAATTAAAAAATAGAAGCTCGTCTTTTGTTTCGTGAATTGAATGCGGCCAAAAAGCACTTCCTCCCCTTGTCTCCTTTCTCTCTCTAAATTCTCCCTCTCTCTACAAATATGGGAATGCTTCTCAGTTTTCATTCCAACCCCTTCTTTTTCTTGTTCAACCTTTACGACTTTTTCCGTCCTAAGTTTGTTATCGTTTGAAAACCGAAGATCTCAGGTCGAAGAAAGAACCTTCTTTGATTGACCCTCGCTTTCAATTTCATCAGTTTCAGAGCAGAAAAAAGCTTGTGATTTCAGATATATATTGGTATTTTTCATTCTCTTCTGCACAAATCTGCTGTTTGATCCATTGATTTCAACTAGATTAGATTGCAGTTGTCCTTTTTTTTTTTTTTTTTTTTTTTTTCTCTTTTCCCGCCTCTAAATATGTTGGTTTTCTTAGCTCCATATGCATATATGTGGATGTGTGTACATCTGTGTGCGCCCTCGCGTTTTTATATAGTATTATTGGACATGGGTTTCGCGAGATTTCACAAAACGCACCGTGAATGTATTATGGGTCTCTCTCTCTCAATTTTGTAGTTTTTCGTTTTCACGTGTGAATTGCATTTAGAATGTTGAATGGCGTATTGCCGTCTATTTTGATTGTTTACTGTTCAATCTCAGATTTTTGCAATTAATTTTTTTGGAATATTTGAGGCGTTTTGACTATTTCCAATCTCTGTTCTTTTTCTCTTTTCAAATTAAAGTCATATATAATGCAAGATCCAGAAATCGAGTATTTGTTTTCTGATATCTTTCTCTCATTATGCATACTGATCAGGTGAATTTTGAGATAAATCAATACCATCTCTATGGTGAGTTTACTGTATAATTGCTGATTTCATATTGGAAAGAAATAGATTTTTTTTTTAATAAATAAAATGGAAGGGATGTACTAAATTTGGATCAAAGTAGTTGCTTTTCTGTGATTTAATCTGTATTGGGTTGTGGTTATTAGGGAGAAGCTCCAGCTTTCTTTGTAGATGATCTACAGAGGGATTTTTCAAATGGATTTGATTTAAAATCTAAAGGCTTGCAGACGGCTACGGTTGTCGGTGATAAAATAGTATGTCCATCCAATAATACTGATTTAATTCTGTCCTACATTGTCTTTTTGATCTTTAGCGACTAGTCAAGATAATTGTACTCCCCCATTGAAATTTTTGTGTATTTTAATCAGTATGTGATTGGTGGGACCGATGATGAATCGACATCAACAATTGGGATTCGAATTGTGAACAAATCTACAGGTGAATGGTGAGTTTTTGAACTCTAGCTATGGAGCCTGCTGCAATTGTGATTCAATTTAGAACTTGGATTTCTGATCTGTAGTCAAATTTACAGGGTCATTCCAATGGTACTGGGAACGAAACCAAAACCGTGTAAGGTCCATTCTGCTGTGCTTTTAAATGATGACCGAATATTCATTGTTAAGGGAAATTCGAGCTCTGATGATTGTGCTTGGTTTCTGGAGGTTCGTAATTTGAGCATTGAAAAAATCTGAAACTTTCCGCAGTTCTAACTTCCATTTAGTTGCTTACTTGTTTTGTTCATTGAACTATAAGATTTGTTGTTTTTTGTTTAGGTGGATACCCAATTTATTAGAGACCAGAAGAAAATTTTTGAAACGGAGGTGGTTGCTTGGAGTAAGGGAGTCAAAGGTGATGCTGAAAAGCCCATTGTTATCAGTGGTCCTTCTGGAGTGGGCAAGGGTACATTAATATCCACACTCATGAAAGAATTTCCATCAATGTTTGGATTCTCTGTGAGCCACACAACCCGTGCTCCACGGGACAAGGAGAAGGATGGGGTCCATTACCATTTCACAGAGCGAAGTGTCATGGAGAGAGATATAAAAGATGGAAAGTTTCTGGAGTTTGCTTCTGTCCATGGAAATCTTTATGGAACCAGTGTTGAAGCTGTTGAGGTGGTTGCAGATGCAGGGAAGGTATATATATTGCATTTTACCAATCTTTTTTTTTTTTGGTTTTATTCAAATGAACTAAGAAATATTGATTTTTAATTATGATTTCAATATTGAGTCCTGGATGTACTGTGTTCAGCTTTTCACACACTCCAAATTGATGTCCTCTTGGACGGATCCAACTAGAGATTCCAAAAAATTGTGTTAGTTAAACAATCCAATAGATCCAAACAAGAAGAATTTTTCGCAAAATGCAACATCTCTAAAAGGACTATAGTATCAGTTGGTAATTGTTGAAAGGGATCAACTAGGTTTTTGACCTATCTAATGGACACCAACATGGTTTTAGTCGGTGTGAATTGCCAAAGAAGCAAGTTTTTTTTATCCTAATTACAGCTTGGCGCAGAGAGGCACACCCAATATTTTAGAGACTCTCTGTGACTCCCCCTTCTTTTCCTCCCCCAAAGAAAAACTAAATAAATATAGAGGAAGCATTTAAATTGCTACATTGCTCTCAGTTTTTGTGGAATGGCGAGTCTGTTCCCTTACGTAAGGGAGCAAGGATTACTGATTTGGGGTACTGTTGGGACCCACTCCAGTCATGGGAATCAAAATTGTTTTTTTATTATGGGTTTGATGATCAGAGTTCAAGAGGCTTAAAAAAAAAAAAAAAAAAAAAAAAGAGTTCACAACGACAAAAGGATAATGTAGTTATATTGTTGCTTTGTAGGTCCTGGCCTTTTCAATTCTTGTTATGTAGGTCCTGGTCTTTTCAATTGTTGCTTGTGTATCATCTTTTGGATGATTATGAGTGTCATATTCTGGGAACTCTAATGAAATAATTGTTCTCTCTCTCTCTCTCTCTCTCTATATATATATATATATATATATATATACACACACACACACACACACACTGATATAGTTTTCATTCCTGCAAGTTTGAAATGGTTTGTTTGGTTTTAATGTAGAGATGCATCCTTGACATTGATGTTCAAGGCGCGAGGTCTGTGAGGGCTAGTCCTCTCGAAGCCATTTTCATCTTCATCTGCCCGCCCTCATTTGAGGAGCTTGAGAAGCGCCTTCGCACAAGGTTAACTAATGCTTGACATCTGAAAATCTCTTTATTGATCAGTTAAAAAAGAAAAGAAAAGAAAAGAAAGAACGAGAGAGAGAGAGAGAGAAGGGCATATGAAACATTCTAACTGTTGCATTCCCTTTCAATTGATAAGTTCAATTTTGTGAACAGAGGAACTGAGACAGAGGAACAGATCCAAAAGCGACTTCGAAATGCCAGGGCAGAGCTTGAACAAGGACAATCGGCAGGCCTCTTTGATCATATGTTAGTAAATGATGACCTTGAGACTTGTTACAAGAGTCTTAAGGTGATTCCTGCTCTTCCATGTAGCATCCATCCATATGTGAATCTTAGATTCTTTCTTCCCTTTGAGTGCTCATTTGATCTGATAAAACATCTTCTGTTTAATGTAGAAACTTTTGGGTCTTGATGGAAGTGTCGACATGATCCCAAACTCATGTAAGGAAGTCCCTTAAATACATATATTGCATTCATGAGACTTTTCTACCTTTTGTTCTGATATGTTTGTTATGCCTTTCTAAAATTGTAAGTAATGATAGTTTAAAAATGTCAATGCAGCACCAAAAATGGCCGAGCTGCCTATGGACCATTTAGTGTCGAAAATTGATCACAAAATCCTCATCAACTGTGGAACAACAGAAATAGAAAAGGCATCAAAAAACTTGTAAGTTTCTTATTGTTATTTCTCCTTTAGTGAATACCCAATGATGCTAATTTTGTATTCTCAAGTTTTTCCTGTGGGCTGTGCAGATGTCTGCTGGATATATCCTCTCTCAGAGGAGGTGCACCGGGGCGGACAAGAGGACTAAAGTTGTATGCTGTGGACCTCTTTGCAGATGGCTCGAACAGGGTCAATCAGCTGAGCTGACAACATCCTCCTGAGAACTAACTTGCTTTATCAGTTTTCAATTTTTCCTTCTTTTATAACTTGAAAAAGATTATGAAATTATAGGTCTGAACCTGTGATCCTTCAAAATCTTTGCATTTTGACAGTTCTACATTCTTTACTTTGCAAACATATCATTTGGAGACTTGGCATTTAAACATTTGCTTCCAGTACACTAGAAATGAGAGATGCAATCATGCTTTGCACGGCAAATATAGGCATTTAGATTAACGTTAATGTGTATATTTAGTTCCTCTATTTTCATGGAAACTGGAGGAATAACTGTAGTGTGGATGTATTCAGTTGGTTATTAGCTGGTACTTGTGGTGACTTGAAAGATTTTCTATTTCAATCAACCAATTTTATTTTTTGGCGTAATTATAATTCAGTCATTTATTTTTCTGATATTAAAAGTCAGTCAGTGTCAGGCTTTAATTTAAATAAAAATTTACCTTTATGAATTAAATTGAGAAGGCATTATAAGAATTAAGAAAACATTAATTTTATCTCTTTTAGCATCAAATATATATCTTTTATATATTGTTAGACAAAATTATCATTTATTAAAAACAAAATTAACAATCCTTCTTTATTTTATACAAATCCAAAATTTTCATTATTTTACACAAACCCAATGACTCCTTAATTTCTATCATTATTGCATCGTCGTAGAGTTTTTGTATGATCTCACCATTGAAGAGGATTTCATCCATCAAACTTTCAAGGATCAAGAATTTTGATATGATCTCACCATTGAAGAGGATTTCATCCATCAAACTTTCAAGGATCAAGAATTTTGAGGATTTATTTTACCTCCAAACTTGATGATTTCTCTTTGTCTTTTATCAATTTATTTTGTGATTTTTAAATCTATGAAGGATTAGATTGAAGAAAATCTAAATTCATACACAATTAAGCTAAAATTAGATAGGAACATTTTTAAATTGTTGGAGTTTAAATTTGTGTAGTGGAGTGATGAGTGGGCACTGATATATGTTATATATATATATATATATTGTTTGTTTGTTTATCAAAAAATTTAAATTCATATACGATTGAGTTAAAATTAGACACAAAACATTAAATGTTTATGATATATGTGAAGGTTGCATCAGGTTTAAAAAAAAAATCAAATTGAATTAATTCATAGTATTATGTAAGTTGTACCAATATTGTGTAAGTTGCACCCGACGTATTAGAGAATTGCACATTAAGATTGTGAAGGTTGCACCATGTTTAGAAAAATAACATCAAATTGAATGGTACACAGCGTAATGCAAATTGCATCAAACGTCGTGTAAGTTGCACCTTATGTTTTGAGAGTTATACTTTAACATTGTGAGAATTGCACCGAACCGCTCGAGAAAGTGAGTAACGAACTCGGTGGGGGTCATGATTGCCGATATTTTTCTATCTATATAAAAAGAGTATAATAAATAGCCCAAGAAAAAAAAATAAATAAAAAGCACGTAGAGAAATAGATGAGGGAGAATCGACCATTTTTTCCATTGCATACGTCTCAAGTACCATTTTATTGAACTATTTTTTATAGTGTTTTAAAGAGATGAGATTGTGATTTGTAACAATTCTTTTATTTTTCGCTTTTTTTTATTTATTAATATTCAATTACAGATTGATAACATTTAATTGAATACGTAATTAATATGGATACACACATAAATAAATATGTAATATATATACACAGGTCTATATAATATTGATATATCACAAACAGACACACCAATCACCTTGAGACACGTGTGCATACGGAGCTCATAATCTCGATCATACAGAGAAGTGAATAGCCTTCAGGGCATCCTCAATAATCTCGATCATACAGAGCAGTGACTAGCATTCAGGGCATCTTCATATATATATATATATATATATATATATATATATTATATATATCATTCAGAACTGATAATCTCGGTCATACAGTGCAGGCGAAGCCTTCAAGGCATTCTCATACACATATCTCCCAGACCTCATGTTCTGGGCAATATTTATTCAACATTTCATATGGCTCCGACCTTATGGCTTCCTTAACGATCGCCAAGCAGGGAATAAGGAAACAGTCTTCAACACGGAAACTACTACCTATAATTATTTCCATCAACGACTCAATGTTCCACAAGGTAACTGCAATCTCCGATGATCAAATCCCTATATTCATGGCATCGAATCCTAATCAACTTAGGAAGGCCACGACCTATAAATTAAACCCTAAAGGTACGCTTTATTTTTATGCTTATTCTTTGGCTTTCAATACAGTCTTTCAATTCTTTTTTACTTACTTAAGCATTGGAGCGGCTACTGCCGGAGCCAATCCGGTGGATCTCTGATCGTCTTTCTGAGTGTTCTACAGGTCACGGAGTCCTCACTTATTGCGAGCCGAAAAGTGCAGCATCAAATATATATATATATATATATATATATATATATATATATATATACATATAATCTAAGGTTTGAATATGGAAGAGATGAGAATGATAGACAAAATAGTCTTGTTACATATCAATTAAAGGGTAATTATAGAAGAAAAAGTTTAAAGTAGTAAAAGTTAATATCCTTTTAATTATTTTTCCTTAAGCTGACATTTTTATAAATCTTTGTCTGCCACTGACTGATTTATAATTTTAATATAACAAAGTGACTGATTTGATGCAAATTTGAGTTTAAAGATATCTGCTTTGTCCAAGTAATGCAAGAGGCTAAGAATATGCTTTGCATATACCCTTCCTAGCACCCCTTTTTGGTGATGCTAATGGACTATTTTTCATTTTTTTATTCTTTTTCTAGCTCTGCATTAGCTTCTAAGAATGGTCAGTTTTGATTGTCTTGTTGCTAAAATAATAATAATAATAATAATAATAATAATAATATATTCTATAGCACCATTTGGTTGCTTATCTAAAAATGCAGTTTTGGAAATAAGAAACACATGTACTTTTACAGCCTGAAGGAGTTGAAAGAAGAAAGGAGTAGAGATTATTTTGCTTTTCTTCCGAAATAAAAAAGGAGAGGATGAAGGTTAAAAGCCTACTTTGCTTTCCTTCCAAATGAGGGAGTGGATGAAGAGAAAATATTAAAGAATTAGTGATTATTTGTTTTATCCTTAATTTTTTTAAACAAATGAATTCTTATTTTATGTTTTTTATTCACATAATAAACTATTTAATTTATTTCCTTTCTTTCATTGATATTTTTCAAATAAGACGAGAAGATTATGATATATCATTTTTATTTTTATTTTTTCTTTCATTAATAATTCAAGCATGGAAAAAAAATTACACTCCCTTTTACTTTCCGACCATTCATAATTAATGGTATTCTCCTCCTCCTATTTCCTTTGTTTATTCAAGCTTAGTGTTAGTCTTGTGCCTTTTGGCTAATAATAAAAGACTATTTGAGATGAAATTCCCGTTCTCATTAAGTTCTCAATTGATATTATAGGCTATTTTGAATGAAATTTCAAATCACACTTATTGATCACCTTTTTATTGGCCAAGTTCTCATTAAATGTAATTTGGGTTAATTTGATAATGTTTATTCTTTTATTAAGTTGATCAAATTTACTATAAATGTAAAATACTTTTTAATTGTTCATTCAAATACTTAACTTTTTAATTCAATTATTTAATTCAAATAATACTTTTCTATAACTCAACTAAACCAGCGCATAATTATATCGTTAATGCAACAAGCACAAAACATGGATGGACAGGGGGGTCCAACTGCACTAGCCAATGTTCTTTTCTTTTGTGAGAACATATGGTATTTTCAAATTTCATTACCAAGCATGACTTTTAACCTTTTGGGTATCTATGAAAAAGCTACACATTTGCTTGTTTACACTTTCACATTGGGTGGTCGGGGGAAATATCTCCTATCAATATCAGTCTGATGTATACTAGGTTGTAACACAATGCCTTAAGTTGAGTTGTCATGCAGCAATTGGTTGCTATGTCACATCTCTGTGGGGCAGGGCAGAGCAAACACAATGGGCTTGTGCTTTCATGTGAAGCTGCCAAATTGCAATAAAATATATGAATTAAAAATAGAAATAAAAAAAAAAAAAAAAAAAAAAAAAAAAACAGATGAGGTCTGCTTTCCTGGACCACTTACTCTACCCCATTTGTCACCCCCCCTCCCCTCTGCCTGTCCACCAATGGTGCCATTTGGCTAGGATGAGTCTCCATCTACATTTTTCTTCTGAAGTACTTTAATGAAAAGTTGGAAAAAAGAAAAAAGAAAAAAAGGGTCACCATAAACATTTTTGGGATGTTTACCATAAACATTTATGGAAAGATTCCCTCATGACTATGGGAAAATAATGTTATTAACTTTGCATAAGGACCTTAAGGTGCAAAAAGGAAGATGTCAAAGGTTAAAGATTTAGATTAGGGAACCAAACATCTCAAATTCAACTCTTTCCACAATGTTGGAAATAAGATTTAATTAGAATAAATTACACTAATACTTTTTATTTTGTAATTTTACTATTTTTTGCTTGATTTTTTATAATTTAAAAGTCGATAAAAATATTCTTTCATATGTCAAAAATTAAATTAAATTGATAGAAATAAAATACACTTATAACATAAAATGGAGTATCCGTTGACTTTTAAATTACAAGAAATTAAGTGAAATGAGTAAAAACTATAGGATTTTTTCATTTAATTATTTATCAAAAAGAATAATTATATATCAATTTAGTGTGTGTGTATATATATATATATATATATATAAAATATTTCAAATACAATATTTACTAGATGCACATGGTTTGCAATAAAAAAATGTGGTGTCCAATTACCAATTATAAGATAAATGAAGTTTTATGAACACCAATTACTATTAGAGCAGCCCATGGTGCCCAATAGTGGTAAAAACAATATGAATTATAGTAATAATTAAGAATGGAGTTTAAGCTGTCAATTAATATGGGTGCCAAATGGATTGATGAAAAAGTGATAAGCTGCTTATGGCCAACTTGGATATTTTTGAATGAATGTGAGGATGTCAACAAATGAGATGAACATGGCAACTTGCCTTGTAACATCATGACCAAAAAGTATTATTTATAGAAATTGAATGTGAGGATGTCAACAAATGTGAGGATGCCAGGCATTGGTTGGCTTCTTTTGGTTGGGGTAATGAAATCACTGGCCGGAGACTGGAGCCACATGCGGGTTAGGGACCAATGGCCCTTCAACTTCTAAAATTTTAATTTTTTTTAATTCTTATTATTTATAGAAATTTTTTAAAAAAATTAAGAATTATCAATTAATATTATTTTATTTTCACATTCAAAACAGTCTTTTAATTTATTTTCTTTTGGTATTAATAATAATAAATTCATGGTGTAGGGCCTCTTGGCTGAATTGAATTGTAACACAAAATATGCCGAACTCTGCCACCTGCGGGGGCAAGGGCGGTTCGGAACTGTCCTTACCTGACAATTTTGAAAAGGAAGCATGCAGGCGTATCATCTTTTCTAAGTTGAAATTTCCACAAACTTTCTTCCGAGTCTTTGGTGGGGCCTGGGGTCAGTGGTTTGTAGTGCAGAGCCTCAAAATGCAAGTGGGTGTTTTTGCAGTACTTTTTCAGCCTTTTGCGAACCCAAAACCCTCTTTCCCTGCCAACATGATTTGAAAAGTCAACAATTCAGTCTTATATTTATACAGTAATGTTGTGACACAACTATTTTGGAATACTTTTAGTACAATTATTGATATCTGTGGTCCACACTTATCACACTCAAATAATTGAAGATTTAAAATAATCAAAGGAACATCTTTAAATGAGTTTTTTTAAATATTAATATTATTTTATTTTATTATATATATTATTTTTATTTTTATTATATAAAATTTAATTATTTTTAACAAGAAAAAAGTATATATCAAATGAAATTTTAATAATAAAATTTTTACATAATTTTTTTTATTTAAATAGATAGTAATAAAAGATTAAATTAAAATTTAAATAAAACTTTATTAATAAAATTAATTTTTTTTATGAGTTTTTATGGACCTTTTAATAGTATTTGATTTTTATTAAACTTAGATTTTTAATTTGATTATCTTTTGTAGAGTTAGACTTTTATTAATTTCAAACTTATAATTTGATTATATTATATTATATAAAATTTAGGACTTATCTTTAAGTGGAGTCTAAAGCGATTACTTTGTTAACTTTATGATTGAGTCGTCCCTAATCACACTCACGTAAATGTACGTGACATGAAAAAATTATCTAATAAGATCGTCATACTATGTGTGACGATCTCTTATACAAAAACAGTTAAAGTTAAAATTTAAAAAGAAAACTCATCCACAATTTCAAAAAAATTATTTTTTTTTATAAGAGGTTGGCACACAATAACATGGTGTGACAGTTTCACATGATATTTTTTTTTTCTATATAAATAGGTGCACAAGTTGTGTTTAAAAAAAAAAGTGTGCCACAAAACATTTCTCTATATCTTTTTCATCAATAAAATTAATTGAAACCTAAAATGACCTTAAAATAGTACACTCTCAATCAATAAAATTAATTGAAACATAAAATAACTTAAAATAGTACACTCTCAATCAAGTGACTTAACCATAAAACTAACAAAGCAATGTCTCACATAAAAATAAGGCTCCAAATTTTATTTATCTATAATATAATTAAATTAGAAGTCTAAAATTAATAAAATTCTAACTCTATAAACATGTCCTAAATTTTATATATTTATAATATACTAAAATTAAAATTCTAAGATTAATAAAAATTCAATCTTACAAAAAAGTTTCAAAATAAACTTAATTCTATTAATAGAGTTTTATTTGTATTGTACTTTAATTTTTTTATTACAATCTATTTAGATAAAAAATTATGTAAAAAAATTATTATTAAAGTTTCATTCAATATATATCTCTCTCTTGTTAGCAAATAATTAGATTTTATATTACAAAGGTAAATATAATATATATAAGAAATAAAAAAAATACAGTAATATTAAAAAAATGTCTTATTTAGAGTTGTTACTTTATCGCTTTAATCCTCCAATTATATAGAACCAGTCTGACTCTGAATACTTACCAATGAGTAATGTTATTTATCTTTAATTTATAACCTCCATTGTATTTTTAATTTAATGTACCATTATATGATTGTAGTAGACCTTACCTTACGTGGGATTCAAATATATCACAGAATGCTATAAAATATTGAGATATAATTAGAGATATAAATTAAGAGTATTTACCATTTTCCTTTACCACTTAATCTACATGAGGGTTGTTAGTTAATTCAACTTGAACCAAAAAAATTCAAGATTGTATTTTGTTTTCAATTTTAAATTATTAGTGAATTTTTTTTTTTTTTTGTTGCTAATTCTTAACATTGAATACTTCATCTTTATCAGTTCACATATGTTCGAAAAAGAGAAAGGGTTCCATTATCACTCAAAACGTTATACATTGTTTGTGCGTGCGAGATTGCTCTTGGACACACAAGTGATGAGCCAGTTACAAAAATGGAAGGGTTATATTAATTTTTTTTGAAATTTTTAAAATTATACTGATATTCTTTATTTTATTTGACAATATATAAATATCTTTCTCAAATCAATTTTTTTCTTTCAAAATTATAAAACTGTTTATTTTATTTTTCCATTTTTTCAAATTTGACCAATTTTTCTCACTTTTTAAAAATATTTTTTAATATTTTATATAAAAATAAATTTAAGGTTTTTATCAATATTTATTTAGAGAAAAAATTGGTAAAATTTTAAAAAATTGAAGAAAAAATTGACTAAAAGAAGTATCTGTATATTGTTAGATAAAATAGAGAAAATCGGTGTAATTTCAAAAATCTAAAAAAAATTCAATATAATTGTCAGAAACTTCAGAATTAGTGTAATTTACCCAAAAGGAAACGTTAATTTCTTCTAGGCAATTTGGTCTTTTTTTCTTGCTGTTTATTTTGCAAATATTGATATGATTAAAGAAATAGGTACAAAATACACAAGCTAGTAATATGAGAATATAACTTATCAGAAAAAAAAAAAAAAACATAATAATTAGTGTCTTCTTTGTAATGTTTCCTTCTAGGAGAAGGGGAATTGGGTATCCTTTCTTGCTGCGGAGGGATGCTATGTATTACATTCTATTTTTCATCACAAAATCCATTTCTTTTCCTCTTCCTAAAGAATGTTAAAGACAAATTAATATAACAAGTAACGGCTAAATAATGACTTAGAGTTAGAGGTGAGCAAGAAACAAAATCATCTGCATCTTGTTTCATGATTATCAATTAAATTTTTAATGTCATTTGGATGATTTGAATCAGGGTAATGATACGATAAACTCGAGTGCATATGAGACCGAATATTTTAATCATTAAATAATTTTAGATTTGAATTTTTATTTATTTCAATCACTTTATTTTTATTACCTAAATTACCAAATGATTAAAATACAATATCTCATATACACTCGATCTTATAGTAACATTATATTTTGAAATACCACGCTAACGTGGCCGACTGAACTACCTTTAGAATTGATTTACTCACATCTAATAAACCTTCACAATTTGGGCATGGGAGCTAGTTGTTGAGTCACAAAGATGGTGTTTAAGGACTGATTGTCACATCTAGTTAACCTTCACAATTTGGGTGTGGCAGCTAGTTGTTCGGTCACAAAGATTGTGTTTGATGTTTTTTCAACTATAATATGAGATTCCAGCCAAAATGTTTTCATTCACATCTGCTTTGCCCATTCTCAGTTACAAACAAGTTTCTTACTTCTATACTCTCCCCATTTCACTCTCAATTTCAGATTATTTTTCTGTATGCTCAAACTGAAAATATATATAAGGAAGAGAACTAAGTGTAACAAAGCACCATTTGTAAGAAATTCAGTTAGAATGAATTGAATAATAAAGGCCCTGGTTGGATACAAACTTGAAATGAGTTTTAGAATTCAATTTTTTCAAAAAAGCGTTTGGATACATATGTATCCAAGTTATATCTAAACTCACTTTTTCAACTTTTTCTTATGCCATATCTAAAAAAATCTTCAACTATCCTATCATATCTCCCACTCTCACCCACCGATACTCTCATCCAACTTAAAGCTATTCACATTTGTATCATTCGGATCTAGCCGTTTAACACCTACCGACTCATTCACGATCTCTCTTACACTCTCTCATCCATCTTCAAAGAGAAAATCTACTCGATCTCTCTCTCTCTCTCTCTCTCTCTCTCTCTCTCTCTCTCACCCAGTGATAATCAACACCATCAATCCCTTACATCGCCACGATTCTATCAACACCATCAATCCCTTACAAACTCTCTTGAATCTTCTTCTCTCTATCTCTTCTTCTCCATCTTCTCTGCAATCAAATCTGAAATCTTTTAGTATTAAGATCGTTGAAGAAAGGTTTTTCTCTTCTTTTTCATTTTTTTTAAAATTATTTTTCCTCTCAAATATACAATTTTATGAAAAAAAAATGGGACAAACATGGAATGTGGTCTCTGAATGTCTTGCTCCACGGCATGATTACTTTAGCGTTGATGTCAGATTGGTTTCAAAGACTAGGTTGTTACATATTAATTTTTATTTGGAGTAAAATCAATACAAATAAAATTTTAAAAGTTTAATCAGACGGTCAAATATGTTTCTCGGACAATTCTTACAAATACAAAAATAGGATGTAAAAGTTCCCCAAATAGGATTTAAGAGAACTATCATGTTATTTAAATAGAAAAAAAAAAAGAATTAGAAGTTTGATTCTAATTGCTAATAATCAAAGAAGAAAAAAATAAAAATTTGTGGCGATGTTTACTTGGTGAGAGTTCATAAATGGTTAAGTTTTCCCTCAACCAAAATGATTTTTTTTTTTTTTTGAAAATATTTTGAAAGAGATTTTTTCTTTCTTTTTGTAATGTTAAGACTCAAAACTAGTCATTTTTCCTCACAAAAAAAAAAAAAAGATAATTATATTGATCTCTTCCAACTTATTTGACAATTACAAAATTTTTTTTGTATTGTTTGAAATTATACTGACTTTTTCTTAATTATACTTGTAATATATAAATTCCCACATTCTTACAAATTCCATCATTGACGATCACGTTAAAAATTAGAATTTTTATTAAAATTTATATATGACTAAAATGCCATTTTAAATTATACTGATTCTTTTTTTTCTTTCTTTTCCCATTTTTTTCCTTCTTTTCTTCACTTTCTTTTTTTCCCTTTCTTTTACCTTTTTTTTTTCTTTTCTTTCTCTTCTTCTTTTCTTCCATTTTCTTTTATTTTTCTTCTTCACCCTCTGTCATCCCCTACTTCTCCAACCCACTAACATCCCCTTGCATTCCTTGTGAAAGTCCACCATTTCCTCTCTTCATCCACCTTGCTGCCCACCTCGTCAACAGCCAGCCGTCCCTAGATTCAAACCCAACAATCATGTTGCCCACATATGTATCCTAAAGGGAGGTGAATAGGATATTTGAAAAATAAGATCTACTTTTAAGAATTTTAAATATTGATACAAACAAAATATATAATAAGTAAAGAGTAGGGAAGAGATAACAAACATATCGATTTTACAAGATTCGAAAAACAATCTATGTCCTCGAGTCAAGCTCTCCGCTTGAGTTTTTCAATTATATAAACTCCTTAACAAGTGAAGGTCAAACCTTTCTAGTAAAGAGCTCCCCTCTCTTTTTCCAACAAAATTCATTTTCGTCTCATAAGGGTAGCACCTACCCACAAATTTTACCGCAATGAGAATATACAAAATTGATGCTAATAGATACTCTCTTATAGAGTTGATTTTTGCAATAAATGATCACTTACTAAAATAATTGATCAAGATAAGATAAAGAGAACTTTCATATATAAATTTTACAATAAAATGAGATTTGAAGTCAAATGAGAGATCAAGAAGTTAAAATATATGAGTTGTTAGCAATAAATGTTATAGAGAACCTTATTTATAGGCGCTTTTGAAAGATATAGCCATTAGATTTAAAAATTAGTCATTTCTCCCTTTTTGATCTGTTCAAATTTTGAAATTGAGATGGCTAAATCAACAGAATCAGTCGACTGAATCTAATGACCTACATATGAGGTTTCCTCATTATAAGTGTGGGGATCAAAACTTCCTCATACTACCTAAATAATACCTGTATTGAGATGAATTCAGGAAAGTGAGATTGAGAGAGAATAGTGGAGAAAATTAGTGAAAATAAAGGACTGCGGTTAGTCTTATAATATTATTAACTCATTAAAGTAGACACTTTTGATAAGATTTTTAAGTAAGCTTAACATTACTCGTCAATTTTATAAAACAGACAATTTTTTCTTTAAAACAATAAAATAGTTTTAGCCCTAGTTCTCTCAGAAACACTTTCTATATCTTTCGGAGCTTGGTGCTTGAGCCAACAACCACAATGATGATAGACAAAATTGTCATTTCTTCTTTCATTATTTTATTTATGTATTTCCAATTGCTTTTTCCTCATTGGAAAAGGAAACCACCCATTGTCATTTTAGATTATTTGAAATAACATTAAACTGCCTTTAGGATTGATTTTGGCACACCTAATCAAGCTTCACAATTTGGGTGTGGGATCTAGTAGTTGGGTCACAAAGAATTCCCTACAATACGAGGTTCCAGCCACTAGTATAAGAAACTGTTTCGCCCATTCTCAATTGCACAAACTCTTCCCATCTAACAAGCAAATTTCTAGCTGTGGCACTCATTGCCAATTTAAGACGCCTATGTTCCAACCTGAACTTCTGGCCTCTGTATGACTATGTGTAAGATCTTTGTGGTTCTTAGTAATTATCTTTGAATTGGGTATATCTATATATCTATATATCTATATATTTTCTGATTTGTTCTATCTTTGCATTGTTTAATACTGTAGTAAGATGGTTGAGGATGCAAGGTTTTTGAATTGGGTATATCTATATTGTTTGCTTTAGATTGTTTACATTCTCTAAAGATTTTGAAGGATATCTGTCACTACGACTTTAGAATGTTAGAAAAATTCTTGTTTTATTATTTTTCATAATAATAAATTACTAATTCATAATAAACAAATAATTTTACAAAATTTCACAACAACTATAGACTAAAGTATAATTGAAAAACTTATTTCTAAAATCGGAGTACTTTTTCACATGTGGGTTCCAAAGATCACATAAACTTCAAAGTGCAATCCAAAATGCTCATATCAATACCTAATGTGAAGGACATGATCTCAGTAGAGTAGACGAAATTCCAAATCTTTTATCAAGTAACCCAAAAATAGTAGTATGAAACTATATACTAGTATATATAATTGGTAGAAAGAAAAAAAGGAAAAAGTAACATAAATTGAAGAAGAAGAAGATAAAAAGCCTTCTATCAACTTTCCTCTCAATTTCAATTTATATTTGTTCCTCTGTTTACTAATGGCCCAACTTTTATTTCTCTCTTAATTGTTTGTCAGGTATGTTAAAAGGCATTAAATGTTGTATTTCATTACAATTATTGGATGTATTTTTCATGTTAACAGTATTTTCTTTGTTTTTTTGTTTTTATTTTTCTATCTTCTTAGATAAAAAATCTTGGAAAAGGATACTTAAAGTTTTGGGAAGAAAAATGGGACAGATATGGAATATGCTCCACAACATGATTACTTCATTGTTGCCATTATATTAATGGAAAAAGTTGGAATTGATATAAGTTTGATTTCAAAGAACAGGTAGTTACATCACAAGTGATTGGTGGTTAAGATTGTCCTTTGGTGGAGCGGGGGTTGTTGACGGGCTGCCATAGCTGGTCGCTGAGTGGGTAGTGAGATTGTATTAGGGGGGGACTACTCGGTTGTGATCCGCTAAGTTAGAAATTGGAGAGAATGAGACACGGAGAGTAGTGTTGCTCATGACCAGAAGATTTGAATGCACAGAAGAACGAGGAAATAGACTCTGTGATGGATGAAGTTTACCAACCTGCTTCAGCTTCTGAGGTGTAGAAATTATAACTAGGAGCAAGCATTTACTTATTTCATTTGTTGGTCAATAATTTCTTTTTTTTTCCCCACAATACGTGAATATAAAATTGATTGAACTTAATTTCTTAACAAATAGTGGCAAATTTGATCTTGTCAATTTTACTCCATGTTTATCACACAGTATATGTGTGGCCTGTTGGATGATAGTACGAAATGTGAAGTAAAAAATAAAGTGGGATGCACCTTGTACTGCAGAAATTTACCCCTCCTCCCATTCAACACTCAACCCTAAACCTTGTTTGTGCAATTTGTTGTAATATTGCTGGTTTGTATGGTGATGTTTGTTGTGATATATACATGTAATTTGAGTTTTTTTTGGGTAGATGAGATTGGTCCTTATGGTAGGGAAGGAGATTACGTTTGGTTGGCTAAATGTTGATTATTTGGAGTTATGTTTGATGTATAAAATTCTGTTTGCAAAATTTATAATAGACGGATTGTGTTTGCCAGATAAAAATTTCTCAAATTTCTCTATCCGATAAGCATTCTCTATTGATATTTTTATTTTAGTTGTGTATTCTTTTCTTTATTTATTTATTTTTATCAATGTTAAAAGATTACCACTTTCACAATGAGTAGATATTTTTTTATGCATAGTAGCTTAGGTATGAGAATCTTTTATAGTATCTTGCATTAAATGAGTAAGTGACCAAAGTTCACTCTGCATTTAATGAAACAGTAAAATAGTCTGACCTAAAATCATGGGAATGTAACTTTCTTTAACGACCAGGGAAAGTAACAACTTTGGAAAATTAACAATTATCCAATCAAACTAAAAAGTCATATAAGTGGCAAAAGGGAAACCCTTCTCGCCTAAAGCCAACATGTTTGACATGTGTTTCCCAAGCTATAAATATGGGACAAAGATTCCTAAGACAATAAGATATTGAATAGACAGAAAATCTCATAAGAGACAAACATTCCATAAGCTTGGATTCTATTAAAGAGGCTGTCATTAATTTCGTTGGAAGATATAAAATCTCATAAGAGACAAACATTCAATAAGCTTGAATTCTATTAAAAAGGTTGTCATTAATTTTGTTGAAAGATTTTGCTGAATTAGTTCCTTGAAAGGTTCAATTTATCCATTTCCTTCCTAGAATCACATCTTCCTAGTTAGCTCATACCTTCTTCCCAGAACCACTCCACTCTATAGTGTCATTGAATAATGTACCTACTGCTCTCTGACACACTTACGTAATCTCTCTGCTAGAATCAAGTATTTCATAATCTTTTTATTTTCATAGCAGATCTTTGTAGCTACCATCTATAATGTCACCTATACCAATTTTAGAAATTATGCTTCAGACTCTCCACTCTGTCGCTTATTAAAATGAGTGCTCTATGTCATATAATAGGTATATTCTTAATTGAGGAAGTGGCTTTAGGTGAACACAAGTTCATAAGTGGCTCAACTTATGTTTGGAGGTATCTTTGTTATTCAATCAGCTCTTCCTAATGCATTTTTATTATTTAACTGTGTATGTTACCATGTATTGTTACACGTAGTATTTATACCTATACTGTACAGCTGTACCCTGACATATCCTTGGAATATGTCAGTATCATTCCCTAGAATATGCCAGATTATTCCCTCTTGTATACCCATGTATAGGCCCCTCTTGTACATGTAATAGACACAGTGAATATACAAGTTTCTAACACATTCTCTCTCTCTCAAGCTCTGATACTATATTAAAATATAAAGACAGAGTGAGAGAGAGAGAATGGGTTAGAAACTTGTATATTCACTGTGTCTATTACATGTACAAGAAGGGCCTATATATAAGTATACAAAAGGGAATAATACTGGCATATTCCATTTATACTTATACTGTACAGCTATACCCTAACATATCCTTAGAATATGCTAGTATCATTCTCTGGAATATGCCAGTATGATTCTCTTTTATATACCTATATATAGGTCTCTCTTGTACATGTAATAAACAAAGTGAATACAAGTTTCTAACTCGTTCTCTCTCTCACTCTCTGTATGTATTATTCTAGTAGTGCCAAGAATCTAAACCATTTTCCATCATTCTCATGATTGAGATCTGACTAACCAAAAAATTTGATTTATCATTTTTTCGTAATTTATATGAATGGTGCAAACTGCAAACAATTAACAGCACAACACCGTGTAAATGGCTTCCTAGTCAATGAAGTTCTTTTGCAAGAGGATTTCATTGAAATTACAACTGTGCAATGGTTAAGGACTAAACTCAGGCATTGATGGGTGATTTTTTTAAACTTATTTTTGTTAGCCCCTATTGTCTGGATTCTCAATGAATATCGGAAAAAGTGCTATAGAATCATAGATGGTTTCCTAGTTTATGAAGTTCCTTTGCAGGAGGATTTCACAAGTGTGCAATGGTTAAACACTTATCTTATATGTCCCGATCCTAACCTGGATACAAAGACAATAAGGTCATTTCAACCCGAACTAGAGAGTAATGCAATAGATCTACATATTAAAGTCCATTAAAAGTAGACCACTTTTTGAATCATTTCTTTTATTAATGGTGTTCGATTTTTATAATTATACTTGTTCAAGTCCCGTAATAGAATTAATTAAAATTAATTATCATCAAGTTCATATAAACAATTCATATAAACATAAAATATAAAGCGTGAGTCTGTATACCTATCCCACGACATACCTTCATTTTCAGTTTAAAGGCATATGAACAATATAGTACAAAAAATGTGCAATCCACAACACAATTCATATCATCAATAAGTATATTATCTAATGATACATTCAATGCAACTAGGGATGACAATTTACTCCGTCCCGTCAGGAACCCGCCCCATCCTTCCCTAACAGGACGGGTATAAGATGCTCATAAACAGGATCGGGGTGAAATTTTTAAAACCTCGTCGGGGTTCGGGACGGTTTGGGAGACGGTCACCCCACCCCGTTTATATATTACTTATTTTGTATCCTTATATACACTACATTTACAAATAAACCATACTATAAAAAATTATTTTTAATGTTTTTCATATCACACTGGTATTATATTTTATTATATTGATTATTTTGGTAATAAAATTTTAATTTACCTACTAAAATAAAAGTTTTAACTAACTTAAGAAAAAAAATCGAAGGCCGGGGTTAGGTCGGAGAATGTTAACGGGCTTAAGATAAACTTTTAAACAAGACGAAAAATATAAACGGGGTTGAAATTAGAGAAGGGGCCCTCTCCCGTTGTCATTCCTAATTGCAACATTCCTAATTGCAACACACCCATGCTCCATCTATGAACACTTCTACGAATGCGATATGACATGCTCCACAATTTAATATTAACATTTTAATAAAAAATGATGGACCACGGAGCACAGCACAGCTGCATATCCCATTCACAACATCCCACAATATCAAATACAACATATCAGTGTGCAGCTACGTCCAACTACTATTATGCATACCCACTTATATCCTCATTTCATATCGATAGTGCGTATACATCTAGTAATAGATATAGCAGAGTATATAAAATTGAAGCACCAAGGTCGCTGCTCTTGTTCTGTGCCCAAAAACTTTTGAAGTTATTTTTCTGGAAGTGCTGAATAATTTTTTCGTGTGATATTAACTCTAATGTGGTCACTAAACTACCTTTAGGATTGATTTTGGCACACCTAATCAAGCTTCACAATTTGGGTGTGGGATCTAGTAGTTGGGTCACAAAGAATTTCCCTACAATACGAGGTTCCAGCCACTAGTATAAGAAACTGTTTCGCCCATTCTCAATTGCACAAACTCTTCTCATCTAACAAGCAAATTTCTAGCTGTGGCACTCATTGCCAATTTAAGACGCCTACGTTCCAACCTGAGCTTCTGGCCTCTGTATGACTATGTGTAAGATCTTTGAGGTTCTTAGTAATTATCTTTGAATTGGGTATATCTATCTATCTATCTATCTATCTATATATATATATATATATATATTGATTTGTTCTATCTGTCCATTGTTTAGTACTGTAGTAAGATGATTGAGGATGCAAGGTTTTTGAATTGGGTATATCTATATTGTTTGCTTTATCCGTCACTACGACTTTTGAATGTTAGAAAAATTCTTGTTTTATTATTTTTCATAATAATAAATTACTAATTTATAACAAACAAATTATTTTACAAAATTTTACAACAATTATAAACTAAAGTATAATTGAAAAACTTATTTCTAAAATCGGAGTACTTTTTGACATGTGGGTTCCAAAGATCACATACGGCTTCAAAATATAATCCAAAATGCTCATATCAATACCGAATGTGAAGGACATGTTCCAAATCTTTTATCAAGTAACCGAAAAATAATATGAAACTATATAATAGTATAAAATTGGTAGAAAGGAAAAAAGGGAAAAGTAACATAAATTGAAGAAGAAGAAGATAAAAAGCCCTCTATCAACTTTCCTCTTAATTTCCATTTATATTTTTTCCTCTGTTTACTAATGGCCTAACTTTTTTTTTTCTCTCTTAAATTGTTTGTCAGGTATGTTAAAAGGCATTGAATGTTGTATTTCATTACAATTATTCGATGTATTTTTCATGTTAACAGTATTTTCTTTGTTTTTTTTATTTTTTATTTTTCTATCTTCGTAGATAAAAAAAATCTTGGAAAAGGATAAAGTTTTGGGAAGAAAAATGAGACAGATATGGAATATGCTCCACAACATGATTACTTCATTGTTGCCATTATATTAATGGAAAAAGTTGGAATTGATATAAGTTTGATTTCAAAGAACAGGTAGTTACCTCACAAGTGATTGGTGGTTAAGATTGTCCTTCGGTGGAGCGGGGGTTGTTGACGGGCTGCCATAGCTGGTCGCTGAGTGGGTAGTGAGATTGTATTAGGGGGGACTACTGGGTTTTTGATGCGCTAAGTTAGAAATTGGAGAGAATGAGACACGGAGAGTAGTGTTGCTCATGACCAGAAGATTTGAACGCGCAGAAGAACGAGGAAATAGACTGTGTGATGGATGAAGTTTACCAACCTGCTTCTGATTCATTTTTTATGGGTTTCTAAAGCTGAGGTGTAGAAATTATAACTAGGAGCAAGCATTTATTTATTTCATTTGTTGGTCAATAATTTCTTTTTTTTTCCCACAGTATGTGAATATAAAATTGATTGAACTCAATTTCTTAACAAATAGCGGCAAATTTGATCTTATCAATTTTGCTCCATGTTTATCACACAGTATATGTGTGACCTGTTGGATGATAGTACGAAATGTGTAGTACAAAATAAAGTAGGATGCACCTTGTACTGCAGAAATTTACCCCTCCTCCCATTTAACACTAAATCCTAAACCTTGTGTGTGCAATTTGTTGTAATATTGCTGGTTTGTGTGGTGACGTTTGTTGTGATATAAACATGTAATTTGAGTTGTTTTTGGGTAGATGAGATCGGTCCTTATGGTAGGGAAGGAGATTACATTTGGTTGGCAAAATGTTCATTATTTGGAGTAATGTTTGATGTACAAAATCCTGTTTGCAAAGATTTATAACAGGCGAATTGTGTTCGATAAGCATTCTCTATTGATATTTTTATTTTAGTTGTGTATTATTTTCTCTATTTTTTTTTCAATCAATGTTAGAAGATTACCACTTTCCCAAGGAATAGATAATTTTTTATGCATGGTAGGTTAGGTATAGGGATCTTCCATAATATCTCGCATTAAATGAGTAAGTGATCAGAGGTCACTCCACATTTAATAAAACAGTACTATAGTCTGACCTAGAATCATGGGAATGTAACATTCTTTAATGACAACCGAAAGTAATAACTTTTGAGAATTAACAATTATCCAATCAAACTAAAAAGGCATATAAGTGGCAAAAGGGAAACCTTCTCACCTAAAGCCAATATGTTTGGCATGTGTCTCCCAAGCTATAAATACTCGACAAAGATTTCTAAGACAGTAAGATATTGAATAGACAAAAATTCTCATAAGAGACAAACATTCAATAAGCTTGGATTCTATTAAAGAGGCTGTCATTAATTTCGTTGGAAGATTTTGCTGAATTAGCTCATTGAAAGGTTCAGTTTATTCCTTTCCTTCCTAGAATCACATCTTCCTAGTTAGCTCATACCTTCTTCCCAGAACCACTTCACTCTATAGTATCATTGAATAATGTACTTATTGCTCTCTGACACACTCACGTAATCTCTATGCTAGAATCAAGTTTTTCATAATCTTGTTATTTTTATAGCAAATCTTTGTAGCAACCATCTATAATGTCACCTATACTAATTTTAGAAATTATGCTTCAGACTCTCCACTGTTTCGCTTATTAAAATGAGTGCCCTATGTCATATAATAGATATATTCTTAATTGTGGAAGTGGCTTCAGGTGAACACAAGTACATAAGTGGCTCAACTTATGTATGGAGGTATCTTTGTTATTCAATCGGCTCTTCCTAATGCATTTTTATTTTTTAATTGTGCCTAGAATCTAAACCATTTTCCATCATTCTCATGATTGAGATCTGACTAACCCAAAAAGTTTGATTTGTCATTTTTTTGTAATTTATATGAATGCTGCAAACTGCAAACAATTAGCAGCACAACACCATGTAAATGGTTTCCTAGTAAACGAAGTTCTTTTGCAAGAGGATTTCATTGAAATTAAAAGTGTGCAATGGTTAAGCATTAATCTTAGGCATTGATGGGTGATTTTTTTAAACTTAATTTTGTTAACTCCTATTGTCTGGATTCTCAATGTATATCGGAAAAAGTGCTTTAGAGTCATAGATGATTTCCTAGTTTACGAAGTTCCTTTGCAGGAGGATTTCACGAGTGTGCAATGGTTAAACACTTGTCGTATATGTCCCGACTCTAACCTGGATACTAAGACAATAACGTCATTTCAACCCAAACTAGAGAGTAATGCAGTAGATCTACATATTCAAGTCCATTAAAAGTAGAGCATTTTTTGAATCATTTCTTTTATTAATCGTGTACGCTTTTTATAACTATACTTCTTCAAGTCCCGTAATAAAATTTATTGAAATTAACTATCATCAGGTTCATATAAACATAAAATATAAAGTGAGTCTGTATACCTACCCCACGATGTACCTTCATTTTCAGTTTAAAGGCATATCAACAATAAAATATAAAAAATGTGCAATCCACATCATGATTCATATCATCAATAAGTATATTATTTAATTATACGTTCAATGCAACTAGGAATGATAATTTGCCCCGTCCCGTTAGGGACCCGTCCTAACCCCCTCCTAACAAGACTGGTATGAGATGCTTGTAAACAGGATTGAAGTGAGACTTTTAAAACTTCATCGAGCTCAAAACGGGTTGGGAGACGGTCACTCCACCCCGTTTATGTATTAATTTTTTTTATCCTTATATATACTATATTTACAAATAAACCATACTATAAAAAATTATTTTTAATGTTTTTCATATCACACTCGTATTATATTTTATTATATTGATTATTTTGGTAATAAAATTTTAATTTACCTACTAAAATAAAAGTTTTAACTATCTTAAGAAAAAAACTGAGGGTCGGGACTAGGTCGGGGAATGTAAACGGAGTCGGAATTGAGATAAACTTTTAAATGGAACGAAAAATATAAATAGAGTCGGGATTAGGGATGGGTCACCCCTGTCATTCCCAATTGGAGCACACCCACACTCCATCCATGAACACTTCTATGAATGCGATATGCCATGCTCCACGATTTAATATTAACATTTTAATAAAAAATGATGGACCTCCATCTGGGTACTTTCTCAGGTTACTAGCCCAACAAAAATACACAATTGCTCATACAAGTTTATGGCTGTAGTTAAAGAAAAACGCAATCCCCAATATAAAATACCCGGATATTATTAAGGTCCAAACCCTCTCTCGAAAGCTAAGTCGAAATTAAATCTCAAAATATGTTATGTCAATGTATCCAATGTGTTACAAAGGTCCACAATATAATTCATATTGGATGTCATGCAATGCAACTCATGATGTCTTTATGTATAAAACCCATATGCACAGCATAGCTGCATATCCATTCACAACATCTCACAATATCAAAAACAACATATCAGCGTGCAACTACGTCATTTCACTACCAAAATCCCAGTACTATTATGCATACCCACTTATATCCTCATTTCATATCGATAGTGCGTATACATCTAGTAATAGATATAGCAGAATATATATAATTGAAGCACCTAGGTGGTCGCAGCTCTTGTTCTGTGCCCAAAAACTTTTGAATTTATTTTTCCAGAAGTGCTGAATAATTTTTTCATGTGATATTAACTCTATGTTTCTCAATTTTTTTCCCTGAGTTCTTCCTAAAATCTTATCAACTTCTTTCCCTCTCGTTATTAGCATAAATGTTGGTATTGCCCTTACCCTGAATTCATAGGTCACATCCTGTTTTCAGTTATTTATTCATATTTAATAGAATCATTCGATTGAATTGTCTACCAAACCTTAAATGAGAGGAAAAAATTACAATTCATATCATGGTGAATGGAAAGGAAAATACTATCAACTCATCCACATTAATCTGGATGAACTCGACATCTCTTTATTTAGCATCAAACTCGTTAAAGAACAGTTCCATGAAATCCATCGCAATCTTCGATACGGAAAAGGGGGGAGAGATTAGTATATCCAAAAAAAAAGAATGAACTTAACAACCAAGAGATATTGTGATCGACCCATGTAGCCAACACCCACCATCACCCAATCAAAAATAAATAATCAAAAAATATATATATATTTATATATATATATATTTATTTGATACAATTAAGTAGCCATTGGTTCATCAATTTAAATAGACCGAATGACTTTGGCTTTCAAATTTTTGATCAGTGATGTTGATGTTGAAGCCCATAACCAATGAATAAATAAGAGAAATTGAAACTAGTAGTTTCAAAGATGTCTCAATTAATCTCTCAACAAATTAAATTATAATTTATAGAAGTATGATCCAAACACTTTATCAATTTGTAAGTAACCTGACGAATTAGTACATCCAACTTGATTTACTCACCATTTCCTTTTGCTATGTAGGCGAACTAGCTGGAATAAGAGAGAAGCTTTGTCAAAGCTCCATCACTAAATTGATCAAACATAGAGGAGCTTCATCAAAGCTGCACTCAATAACCTCCTTCAAAACTCTCCAGTAAACCCACTCATCATAACTCTCGAGTAAACCCACTCATCATAACTCTCCTTTTAGATTTTATAATGAAGGGAAAATAAAAAAGACATGGGTCATGGATAGAAGCTTTAATAGAAAGACATGAGATCAAATGGAGAGAAAACAAGGGGACTGGGAGGGGGGGGGGGGGGGGGGGTGCAATTGCATCCTTTCAATTTTTTGTTTTGTGAATATTTTTTTATATTTTTCTAAGTTTCTTTGAAATATACTCCTTCAATTTAAACTTTTACCCCCTCCTAGGTTTAATTTTCTTTTACACTTTATTCTTATCTTAATTTTAATTTGACTCTTAAATAAGGCTTTTATCAAATTTTTTATATACACTTAAGATTTTTGAGTGTTTTTTTTTATTGGACTCTTTATATAATTTATAAGTTTTTTGTATTAATATATTTAGTTATTTTTTGAAAATATTATCAACCAATATTAACTTTTTATAGTTCTTTAATTTTTAAAATTTATGATCCAACATTAAGCAAAAATCTTGCCCCCCTCACGTGAATTCTTGGCCTCGTCCTTGCCTTTGACCTCACATTAAGTTAGCTTATTTTTTAAATAAGTAAGGTCCTAATAAAATTAGGTCAAACCTCCAGGGGGTTTCAGTGGAATTAATCTAAATTTTAAACCCTATGTTTGGTTGATATTAGTCTAGAGACAACACTAATAGAGGAGATTAGTGTAATATAAGAGAAAAGTCTGTGTAATTATCAGCTATTTTTCAGTGAGATCATTGTAATTATTCTATAAAAAAAAATGCTCCTAGATATATTTCAAATATATATTTTTCTTTTTCTAGTATTAAAACTATTTCTAACCTCCCTAGTTCTCAAAACTAGTGGTGAGGTACTTTGAGTGAATGAGCATTCAAACAATTTAAGGCATGAAAAAGATGAGAAGCGCAGTACGTAGTTGGGAAGAAGATGAAAAGGATAGGACAAATGTTATATTAAGGATTGCTTTCTTGTTAAAATCTCTTTCTGTTACCTTGGCAACTTTGCAATGCAATTGTCTACAGTGGCGAGTTGCTTGGATTTGTTGCAGAAGATAGAGTCAAGGGACACATTTAATGGGAAAGGAAAGAAAATCATCAAGGAATCTCGGACGCTACTAGGAGGACTTGACTCCAGGCCACCAAGTGTGGAGAAATGGTCCTTGGTGTTAATATGTTTGTGAAATAGTACAGTAACTATGAGAGATCAGCACTGTCTCTTTGGTGTTGCAAATGGAAAATACTAAAGCAAAGGACGTTATTAAAGGGTATGCCAGAGGAATGCTTTAACGCCCACACAGGATATGGACCGAACTGTCTCATGATATTCTAAACTCAGCTTATGTACTGCTTTAGTTGGCAAACAACTCTACCTTTACAACATACATAGTCCCGAGTGGTGAAGAGCCGACAACATACTATAGTCCCGAGTGGCGAAGAGCCGACATCGAGGTGCCAAACCTTCCTGTCACACAGACACACCCGCGAACGGCTGAAGGCCAAAAGCTTGGTTGCACAGTAAGAAAAAAACGCCATTAAAGTCTCAATTTGTCATTCACTTGGTGTCCAAGTATTGCAGATTCCAGTGATATTCAAACAAAGGTTCATGTAAGATTGGGCCATGTCTCTTGTATGAAAAGTCACAACAATGGCTTGTTTTCGTATGTGAATGAATCTAATTTTCTCTTTGACACGAAGGTTGATCTAGCACAGACAAGAGAGTGAGTCCATCCCCAAGAGATGCAACTGAGAAGTAATATAACACTTCATGCCAATGATGGTTATTTGATACCTTTGTATGCTTGATCTTTGTAGATGGTGGAAATTGAACCCATTCCACCAATGTCACTGATAAATATGCAAATTTGTGGTTTGATACTTCAAAGAGGAAACACTAATTAGCAAGTAATGTGTCAAATACATCTCCAATAATCTGATGACACATCATTTAGAATGTAAAACTTGGTATAAAAACTTCAAACAGATAGTACAAGTGTTTCGACAAAAATCAAAAGATAATAATTTTTACATTTGTAAACAAGTTTATAGTAGAGAATATAAGTCCCAAAGGATGGACAGATTACATCACCACACAAGGTCTCCATCTGTCTCCACTCTCTCACCTCTCCTTCCTTCTCTGCCACCAATCACATTTCTCTTTGACCTTTAAGCCTAAAACAATCTTAGTCAATTTTTTTTTTTTTTATCTATGTTCAATTTTAATATCATTTTTCCAAAATTGATCATGAATTTGACTTACTAGACCTTAATAGGCACAAATCATATCCAAAAAAATAACAATAAGAAAATAAAATTATAAGAAAAAATGGCATAAAGCAACTCACTTGTTGAGCTGTCATTTTCATGATGATTTGCAGTGCAAGAGGATAAATGCCATCTGTATAGATCATATGCTAGGCTCACCACCAAGTCAATACCTAGTTTCAGGTTAAGTTCTATATCATACGATATGACAATTTCTTTTTGGGGAAGATTAGTATTATAGGCAAAAATGAATACACAGGCAGAGGGCATACCCCAGGATAGCTACAAAGCCATACACCAAGGGCATTAGAGCTGCACCCAAAGCAGCAGAAAACAAAACACAAAACATTCAAAACAACCTTTAACAACTACATCATGTTCTGCATATTGGGGTTGGGAGAATTCACTAAGATTTTCTGGGAGGTGCTACAACAATTTTACAGATACAGACAATGAATATTCAACCAGTATATTGTGCAGTGAAACGGCAGTCATTGATATATTCACAACTAATTGGACCAAAAAAGAATCAGAAATCAAATACTTTACAAATTAAATTTCTACATCATGACTTTCTAACTACAAAATGCATACACAGAAAACATTTAAAGCCTGGATGTTGTTGTATAAATAAATCAAGTTCTCGGGCACATCTCATCAAAACAACTCATTCCTCGCAATGACTCAAACACCAACATTTGTTTGGGGAAAAAAATGGCATGCCCGTCTCAGAAGAATATGGGCCAAAATGTCATTAGTCATTACCATGCATTGTTACAAGAATTCAGGTTGATTTCTTACCTAGCAGTTAGTTCTACTATACAAAAGTAGAGAGAACGAATATAAAACGAAATAAATCTTAATACTTGGGTTTTACAGCTCTGAGTCTGATTCCAATGATTCTTCTTCCTCTGAAGGGCTACGGCAAACAAATGGAGGTGGTGGAGGGTCAACAGTCAGAGTTCCCTCTAACACCTTTATGACCTCCCCCATTGAAGGTCTCATCCGCTCATCGGCTTGCAAACACCAAAAAGAAATTCTCAGAGAACGCTCCAACTCATCAGAATTCACCCCACCTATTCTTTCATCTGCTACCCTCTCAGCCTGTCCCCCCACCCACTCTTCATAAGCCCACTCACAAACATCATCAGCTTCTTGGCGCCCAGTTACCAATTCCACCATCATCTTGCCATAATCTCTTACATCCCTCTCTGCTGCTCCACCACTGTTAAATACCTCATCATGACCTCTTCCTAGTCCAAATTCACTCACTTTGGCTTCTAAGTTTTCATCCAAAACCACATTCTCGCATTTTAGATTTCCATGGCTTATAAACTCCCGACATTCTGTGTGCAAGTAAGAAATGGCCCTTGCCACAGTTAAGCATATCTCCATCCTCTTTCTCCATGTCAGCCTCTTGCACATCTTAGGATCTTCTATAAACTTCCCCAGTGAGCCATTCTTGGCAAACTCATAGACCAAAAATCTATGCCCGGGCTCACAACAGTATCCCTCCAGCTTCACAAGGTTTCTGTGATAAATGTTTCCTATCTTTGAAGCCACACTTCGAAACTTCCTTTCTTCTACAGTAACTTTCAGCTCTTTCACTGCAACTGGCCGCTGGTTCGGAAGCATGCCTTTAAACATCATGGGTCCAATTTGGTGCTTGAAATTCCCTGTGAAGTCCTTGATTTCGGGGTAGGATAAAATGACCAAACCTTTTGAGTTAGGTCCCATGTAAGCTAAAGCAGCATTCTTCCTGATATATTTAATTCTCTTGTAGATGCAGAAACCAATTCCAAACTGAATTACAACAAATGCTAGAAATGTACCGGAGGCCACTCCAATTAGACAGGGAATGCAGAACCTGTTCAACTCTTTTGGCAGAGTATCATGATGGGATGATGAAGAAGAAGTCGGTGTGGGTAAAACAGCAATTGGATCCGAACAACTCTTCACAAAAGATATTGAACTTAAAGAAGGGTCTGAATGACCAGTAACGTATTGGGTTTTCTTCACTCTGCACTGTGCAGTCTCATCATTTGTGAAGGTTACAGCAGTGCAGAGTGGGTCTTCTTGGCACAAGCTTTTACATTGCTGCAAACTAGTTTGCAAGACTATATCATTTGATGGATAAATCCCATACAGAAAGGTGTGCTCATACGTAATCATGGAGGATCCAGATTCACATTCCTGTCGATATGGAACCAAACATTTTGAGTTAGACTCCATTGTCGATGTAAATGGGCATCTGCAAACAGGGGAGCCCGATGCATTGAATACACAGATGCCACAGAGATCACAAGTTGCAAAGACATTGCACTGATTCCCAACAGCTTGCCAAACTGATCTCCACGACCTTGAAGCCTCTACTTCATGCCATGAGTATAAGCGAAGATTTCCATCAACATCGAGCCTAAGGAACCGGAATTTCACATCTGAATCATTGTGATCTTCTCCAAACACAGACCAAACAGATTTGGATCTCTGGTCAAGAAGGTGCAGGGAACCTTCAGAGCTCAGCATAACTCGGAGAATTGATTGAGATGGGCTTCCACTGATCCAGTAAGTTTTATTGCTTTCCCACCTGAGTTGCAACTGGCCTGAAACATCCATACAAAGACTGTAGTAACTCGAGACAGAATTTTTGCTAGCAGCTCGGAGCATTTGGTGAACAGACAGATTCTGGCCCGGGAGAAGTGTGTCTGATGGAGTATCAAAGCTTTGCCAAACAATGTCTTTCTTTTTGTTCAGAAGGGCAAGATTGCCATTGTCAAGAAGAACAGCTGAAGCAACAGATGAATTTCTAGTTTTGCTTGTCCAAGCTATGACTCCCTTCGTGGAATCAAACAAAACCAGTTCTCCATTTTGGGTCAGCTGGAAATAAGACTTATTACCAACCATAAGGTCAGCTCCAGCAACCCAAACCACTGTTTGTTTACTAATTGGAATAGAGTCTGAATTGAATCGGATTCCAACACTGTATTGATCCAAACGGTTGAAGAACCCAATTGCAAAATCCCCATTGGAGGAGACCCAGTAGCTGTTTTCCACCACAGAAAGTTTTGAGCCCAGTGGAATTTCTGAAGCAGCCACTGAAAAAAGCATGAACCCAATGGAGATACAGAGGAGGAAAGGAGAATCAACGAGTACTTTCTCTTGTCCAAGCATATTTAAAGAGGCTCAGAGATGCAGAGACATAAGAACATAAACCAGTTCTAGCCCCTGCATATTGATAGTATATAAAAAGTTATTGAATCCCCATTTCAACATTAAATAGGTGAAAACAATGGACAAAGTTGGCAACTGTCAGGAATTTGCAAGACCAAGAAATTCTAAAGAGGCTTAGAAATGCAAGCAGCAAGAGATAGAATCATAGAAGACAATGACCACACATACCATGGGCGAATTCTCAGCATATATTGAAGTGATTCAACCACATTTCAATAATTTTAGGTACAACTGCTTGAGAATCTCCTAGTTTCAAGGTTTTCTAGGTCAAACAAATAAAATTCAAGTAAATCATATACATAGACATGTCCAAAATGAAAATGTCATTTAAAATAGGGAATGCAACATTGAGAGTTTGGTACCTAAAAAGACAATCAAAGCCCAAGAAATTCAAGACGCCGGCGTTGAATACCGCGGCCAGCAAAGCCTGGAAATGTTTATGTTCAACTCTGGGCCTATAAGAAAATTGGCATGTGGACAGTGAAGAATTGAAAATGGTGATTGAATTTACGAGTGTAGAATTAAACAATTCAAAGTTGGACCAGCATATCAACTCCAAAGAATATATATATATATATATATATATATATATATATATGTATATATAGATATATGTGTGTGTGTGTGTTAGGTTTTGAGTTGCAATAATTATATCCTTCCCAAATTTTGTATCCCAAATGATAATTTGAAGCATAGCGTTGCTCTTGGATTGAACCTTTAGCCGAAATGGGACCCAATTTAGGCCGTTTCGATGAGTAATTGGGAACATGTAATCATTTCCAGTAATCAAAAGGGCACTGTTGGGCAATGCTTTACAGGCAAACAAAGTTTGAAGATCAAAAGGTCTCAACTCTCATCTCATCTCTGTGTCCGTGCGCGTGTAAAAAATACATGAATAAGTAGATAATGCAACAAAAATGTGTGTATGTGGGTGTGGATGTATAGATACCTGTGACAACTTAGTGAGAAGAACAGTGGAAGATATGAAAATGAAAACCCTAGATTGAAATTGAAAAGGTAACTACATGTACCCAAGTGGACATTCAAAGCTCAGCCAAGTGAAAATTTTAACTTGAAAAGCATAGATGGTCTATGGTGACCGAAAAGATAGATTCACACTTACCCAGAAAATAGTACAAGTTGAACCCATTGTAGATTTGAACGCAATGTCGCCAGAAAAGTTGACGGAGAGCCGCCGGAGAAGGTTTCGTGCAAGAAAGTCTGTGAATGAGAGAGACAGGCAGAGACGAAGTCTGTAAGAATACTGGTCAGAAAAAAGATTCTGAGAGTATTGTTTTTATTGTTATTGTCGAAATGAAAAATGTGTTTTACAGATTATTTTAGTCAACTTTCAGATATTTGGTTGGACCAATAGTGGCCGTAGTCTGCAGAATGTTGGAGGATCACAGTCCTAAGAATGCCCTTAGGGTTGGCCATAATTACGATTTTAGACCTGTTGTTTGGTTCCATCAAATGGTATTGTAGCATACATTACATTGGTCTATATTAGTAATATTCTTCTTTAATGAAGTTTTTTGTTTTTAACCCTCACAAAAAAGGGTAATTAGACCAATAACCCTTGCGATTTGCTCTAATTATAATAACTTACAATAAGACTTGCCTTTGATGTGGTTTATTTTGGATATCAAATTCTCCTTTTTCTTCGTAGCAACTCTAATTGTTGAGTCATTAGAACTGTAACAGTTATATTTTAGTAGTTTAATTTCAAAATTGTATTATAATAATTACTTATTAATATTTTTAAAATTTGACCAATTTAAATATTTTTTGAATATAATTTTTGTTTTAATAGTTATCATTCATCTTAACAATTCAGATTACTTTAAATGCATGCACGGTCCATATTTAAGCAATTTTTTTCTTATTTCAATATTTAAAATGTAATAATAATCGAAAATAAAAATGATAATTCTAAAAAAAAAATTAACATTTCACAATTAAAATAAAAATATAAAAAAAAATAAGTTTTTAATATTATAATACTATTAAAATTTAATTTTAATAAAATTAAAATGACTTTAATCATTTGAAATCGCTAGAGTTAGTCTTAGTTGTTGATTGATAGAGTATGATGAAATCATCATCTTATTTATTAAAGGAGAAAGCTATTCACACTCCACTTTCATCACTTCTCCAAATATATAGTTTTTTAATAGGTTAAATGTCTCTTTTTTGAGGGGAAATTTTGAAGTAAGAGTGTAAATATGCCCACCTTCGTTAAAAAGTAACATATTTAGTTTTCAAGTGCCGACACATGTCTCATGTTATATGTAGAGTTCAAGTGCCGACACATTTGTTTAGATAATATTCTTGAATTATTTTCTTTAACGTAGTAGTATTATTGTTAATATAATTCATACGAAATATAAAATCTAAAAAATGTATAATTATCGTCTCGACACATTACTATATTATCGTAAATTTTTTTATTAAAATAGAGTTATTTTGAAACTTTTTTTCAAGAATAAGGTTACAGTAAACTTATTTATCAAACTAAGGTCATTGTAAAATGGTCTTTTTGAAAGACGATTTTAAAAAAAAATTATTTAAAATTGTCTTTCAGAAAGATACTTTCAAAAACGTTTTTTTGAAATATGATTTCTTAATAAAAAAAATTTTCAAAAACGTCTTTCTCTAATAGACGATTTTTAAAAGAAAAAAATTGTTTTAAAGCATCTTTCCGAAAGACGTTTTTAAAAGTGTTTTCCTAAAAATGATTTTAATTTTTTAAAAAATAAAAAATATTTTTTAAAAAGATTATTTTAAAAACAACCCTAATTACATAAATAAGTTAAAAACAACATCAAACTAAAAAATAACTTTTTTTTTTTTAACTCTACTTCAAAATAACCTTGATTTCTTGACCGTTTCTCTCGGAAGTGGTTAAGAGAACGGTTTCTAGCTCCTCTTCATCTCAGGAGCTTTGAAATGGTCCACTCCATATTTGAAATCGTTCTAAACTGCCTCCATGATAATCTAAGAACGTGGGACACGTGTTACCAAAGCTTGATAAAAACTTTGGTTATAAATACCACTGTTTGGTCTCTAAACTTACTAATCTCAATTCTTTTAATCTTACACTATCTAAAGTG
Organism: Nyssa sinensis; assembly: GCA_008638375.1. Classification (NCBI taxonomy): domain Eukaryota; kingdom Viridiplantae; phylum Streptophyta; class Magnoliopsida; order Cornales; family Nyssaceae; genus Nyssa; species Nyssa sinensis. Next base: position 11,981,014 of record CM018051.1, on the reverse strand, counting down.
AGTTTAGTAGAGTCTGAAAGTGCCAAAACGGAAAAGAAAAATAACAAGAAACAGAGAATAGTATCAATGATCGAAGGTATGCTTTAATTTTATATTTCTATTTTACGATCCATTTTTTATTATTTATTTCGCATTATGAATCCTTCTGGAACTTTCATAATTATGGTAGGATCAAGTTAGCACTTTATTCTTCGTCTCTCTCAACATCACCCCATAACAACCCCACTTCCATCACTAAAAGTGTCTGACATCGCCACCATCACCACCACTATATCTATCTATCTTTAATAAAGTCTCCATTTTTCTTTTTCCTTTTTCTAACTTGGACTAATAATGAGTGATAAAACAATTAAAACTCACCTCAGGACCCGGCTTAAGATTAATTGACGCTTAAAATGATAATTAGAAATACAAAAATTTATTTTTTGAGATTTAAGAAGAATTAATTTTTAATAAAAATATAATTTAAGGATTAAATTTTTATTAACCTTAAATTTTTTGTTTGAATTATAATAAATATGGAACATTTTTTTTAGAGAGAATTCTATTGGCTTACACTTCTAATTTAGATTAACCTATAATGACATAAAATTTGAGTTTTCTTTTACAATTCTAATTTAGATTAACATCTAAATACAGAAGTTTGGTTTTTTTTTTTTTTTGTATTCAGACTTCTATTCACCTTACACTTTTAATTTGGATTAACATTCAAAGACATAAACTTTGGGCTTTATTTTTTTGGTAAATAAACTTCTATTGACCTTCCATGGATTTCTAGTTTGAATTAATATATAGAGACATAAAATTTAAGACATTTTTCATAAGTAAGGCCGGCTTCGTAATTGGGGCCTAAAATCACTGTTTCATTAACTTTCTGCTTAAGTCGGTTCTGATTCACCGTATAATCATGTATTAACTGATTCGTGATTGAAAGGATTCTTCATCACAAAAAAATATGGCATGACTAACATCCAAATCATGGGTCATACATTTAAGTAAAATAAGTCCATTACCAAATCCTAGTGTTAGTAAAAATACAGGAAAATGGAATTTTTTATTTTAGTGAGATATATGTATGTATGTTTCTTCAAAGCAATTAATATTTGTTCTAATTAAACTTTATTACCTCGTGCTTTACACAACCTTTTAATTAAACCCCAAACTTTTTTACTTTTTGCAAGCTGGTCCTCTGACTTTTTTAAGTGATGTAATCAGATCCAATCTGTTAACATCTGTTAAGGTTCCATTTGGTTTTTATTTTTTTAAGTTATATCATTGCTGATGTGTCTAGCCATTGTTTGGCGTGGCATACCAATCTTCATCAATCTTTTTTTTTTTTTTGTCAATTCAATGTGAGAGACTCGTAATCAGAAGCTATTTTTTTTATTGGTTTTTTACGTTTGTGTACGTTTTTAAAACAAGATTTTTAATTTTAAAATACGAGATACATATTTAGTAAGTTATTTATTTTAATTTTTTAAAATTTAAATTATCATATTCAAATGTATTTTTACAGTTTTTAAAAAATTAATTACAAAATTTTTAAAAATATTTTTCAAAAAATTATATTTGAATTTCTATCCAAACGCATTAGTTTTCTAACTTTAACGAAATTCTGCCCACTTTGTATTTGTGTCTATATATATATATATATATATATATATATATATATAGATACAAAACACCAAAAATAAAAATGTTAGTAACTTTTACCGACAATATAATGGTGATAAATACTTGTAGTTTAAAAAACGTATAATGAATGAATCTATTTTAACTAAAATTACAATACTTGTAATTTAAAAAATGTATAATGAATAAATCTATTTTAATTTTAATATATATAATATATCACAAGAAATTGAATACAAAAAAAAAAAAACAATTAATATATTACAAAGAAATTGAATACAAAAATAAATAAATTTTGTATACAAAAACTTAATTAATAATTTTGCATTTAAAAAGACAAGAAAAATAAAATTTGAATAAAAAAATTATATTAATATATATTAAAATATATAAAAAAAAATGCCTTATTTAAATTAGTCGCTTTAGGCCACAAATTCTTTCAAACCGAACCTGCCTTTGAATCCAACGGTGATTAATTTATTTGATATAAAAAAAAAAAAATCTATAGATTAATCATTCGAATGCAGACTTAATTCGGGCAAGCTTTCTTTTCTACTAGGTTAGGGAAGTGTATCTACCTCTATTAAAGGGTCGTTGTTATGTGTCACATAAGGATCCAAACTCTTGAAGTTAGAAATTATTGACAGACTTTTAGCTTCTGTAATATAGTCAAACTGACAGACAAGGCGATGGAGCAATGACAGGAAGACTTGTAGTAATTCATAAGGTAGTAATAGGTATTGGATATTATCCCACATCACTCTTCTAATTTATCTATACGATTGATTGTCATTTTTCTTAACACCTGAATTTTAAAAAATTGAATGAGTTGGGCTTCTATTTCAACTTAGTATCAGAGTCAAACCAGAGCCCAACCTTGAGTTTCGACCTGATGCGGTCCAGATGAGAGTTTCTTGAGTTTTAAGGACCTGAATAAGTTAGGCCTCTATTTCAATTATAGGTTTGTTTCTTGGATATTGATCTTTTGTTATTATTTGGTTTACTATTAAATTGTTATGTATGAACTAATTATTGTAATTACTCAATAAAAAAGCATCTTAATTGTAATTCATCTTATGATATTAAGTATAATAAAATTTTAATCTACAATTATTAATCAACAAGAACAAGATACAAGTTTTAACATATTTGATTGGAACTAAGAGGGGTGATTATTGTAATTAATAAGTTATTATGGGGTACTATAAGTAGGCCAAATTAGAGATGTGGTTGGTACAATTTATATATATATATATATATATATATATATATATATATATAAAAGGAATACAAGTGTATTTGTTCATATTGTTGTTGTGACTTTTATTCTGGAAAAATTCAACAAGTGTGACCCTGGCATTGAAGATGATGTTACAATATGACATTGACACCATTGACTTTGAAAACAGAATTTGAGTTGGTTTAGGAAACAACTCCAAAATAAAGACATTCAGTCTTTTATTTTTATTTTTTAACACTGTAATTTACAGATAATTCCACGTAGTTAAAAGAATGGTAAATTATACTGAACTTATTTTTGATAATTAGAGAAAAGAATTTTGAAGTCTTTCTTTTCAGTCAATTTTTTTCTTTAAAATAACAAAATTACACTTCATATTTTTTTTTTCAATTTTTTAAATTTTGACCAATTTTCTTTCATTTTTCAAATAAATATTAATAAAAATCTTAAATTTATTTTTATATAGAATAATGGGTTAATTTCACTTTAGTACCCTGAAGTTTTGTTCCGATTTTAAATAAGATTATCAATTATCAATTGTAACAATTCAATCCCTTAATTTTTAATTTCATTTCAATTGAGGCCAAGTGTAAATGGTCATCCCAAATTCTTAACGGTTACCGTTTATGCATTAAAATTATAAGGTTTCATTTGAAATCCGTATAAAATTATAGGACTTTATTTGAAACTCGTATACAATTATAGGATACTATTTTCAAACCTATATGAAATTATAAGATATTAAAATGTAATTAATTTGGAACAACTATTTACAATTGGCATCAATTGAAATAAAACTAAAAATTGAGGAATTAAATTGTTACAATTAATAATCAAAAGCCTTATTTGTAATTGAGACAAAACTTCAGGATACTAAAGTGTAATTAACTCTAAAATAAAAATAAGTTATTTGCCTTAAATTTGTTTTTAAATAAAAAAATTAAAAAAAGTTTAAAAAAGTTAGAATAAATTAGTCAAAAATATAAAAATAAATAAATAAAAATGACAGTTTCGTCATTTTGCAGAATAAAAATTGACAAGAGAAAAGTATCTGACTATTATTTTGTAAAGTATAAGAGATTATTGTAATTTCAAAAATTTAAAAAAAAATTAGTATAATTATTATAAAACTCATGAAAGTTGAATGTAATTTACCCTTAAAAGAATTAATATATGTATTCTACAATACATGTTTATTGCTGTTAATAGTGATTTCAATTTCAAACTCAAACTCTCACCCGAGTTTCATATGTGTGTATATATTTTATATACTGGTTTCTAAAGAGAGGCATTGAAAATTGAAAGCCATGGATTTAAGTGTGTATATATTTTATATACTGGTTTCTAAAGACACTACAAAGCTAACCTACACTACATCCATATATAATAAATGTACTCATATTCTCTGCAATAATTTTTCTTAAATTATAGGATAAATTATACTATTTTTTTAAATTTTTAATAATTACATTTATTTTCTTTTCTTGAAATTGCAAATTATAAATAGAGAATCACAAAAACTATAAAACTTAAAAATCTTAATGATGGTATTTAAAGGCGGATTCAAAAATTGTACATAGTTGTTGATACAAAGTGTGATATTGATCCAATCGTTTAATTATATAATTTTATCATATTTTTTATGTGTGTTAAATATCAAGTAAATTGCGTGTTTGGTTAGTAAACTCATTTTTTTAATAAAACATTAAAATAAAACATGATGCAAAGTGTGATGTTGATTAGGTAGCCTCTAATCTCTGATTAATTTGATTTTTAACATGAATGAAAGATGCCGATAAGTGCAAGATGGTTTGTAAGGGAACTTCTTCAAAAACATAATATGGGCCATTAGGATGGAAAAGTATCCTTACTGTCATATATATCAATAGATTTGACAATGCTAAAATGTAGCAGCTACTATAGCATGGCGAAGAAGGAAATTTAACCCCAACAGGTATATTGTAGATGATGCTGCACTTTTTCGTTTTGGCACATAATAGGCTTCGTGTGTACTATATTATCCGTTTTGAACTTAAGAGCCCTCACGGCTTTATTCTTTCTAGACGGAAAAGGCCTGATGCAAGGTAGAGGACGACTGAAGCTTATAAGCGACGCCAGTGTCCGACTCCTATTCGATGTGAAACTCAAAGTGACACAACAGCTACTCCCCCCAGTAGGGACTGGTGGAGCACAGGAACGAGGCACGTGGCCCAAGCGTTCCCACAGACGGCGCCAAACTGATACTGGACTTTTTCGTCCTGACACATAGTAGGCTCTGTGTACACCATATTGTCCGCTTTGAGCTTAAAAACTTTCACGGCTTTGTTTTTCCTGGACGGAAAATGCCTGACGCAAGAGAGAGGACGATTGAGACTTATAAGCGACGCTAGTCGCCCGACTCCTATTCGATGTGGGACTCAAAGTGGCACAACAGCTACTCCCCCCAGTCGGTACTGGTGGAGCACGGGAACGAGACACGTGGCCCAAGCGTTCTCACAGATGGCGCCAAACTGATACTGCACTTTTTCGTCCGGGCACATAATAAGCTTCGCGTGTACCATATTATCCGTTTTGGGCTTAAGAGTCCTCACGGCTTTGTTCTTCCTGGGCGAAAAATGGCTGATGCAAGGGAGAAGACGACTGAAGCTTATAAGCGACGCCAGTACCTGACTCCTATTCGATGTGGGACTCAAAGTGGCACAACAGTAGATATAGCTAGAGTTAATCTAGGAGAGAATAAATCAGTATTATGCAATGAAAACAATGTCAATCTCATCCGAAAGATGCATTAAAAATCCAGCATTTAAGAACCTAATATAGTAGTTAGCAAAAAAAAGAAGATACTAATATAGTAATTAAATACTAATAACAAAGCAATTATCAAAGTAATTGAAAAGAATTCTTTAAAAATAGTTAGAAAAAATTCATCAAAATTAAAAAAAAATGTAAAAAAAAAAAAAACATGAAAAGACAAGTTTTTTCATTAAAAAAATGACTAAAAGAAAGTATTTGTAATTGATCGATAAAAGTAAAACAACTTAGTGCAATTTCAGAAATCTCTGAAAATATTAGTATAATGGTCATAAACTTATGTGATGTCAGTGTAATTTATCCTAAATAATATATATGGATTAATGAATTATTTAATAAGAAATAAAAGGCAACAATACTTTTATAGGGTATAATAATTTCAAACAAATTATAAGAAATTTATTATAGAAGATATGAAATAACAATATATTCATGACCCAACTTATTAAAATCGTACTTACCGAATTGAAAACGAGTGTTGATCAGAGCTGACCACGCTTTCTTTTTTTTTTTTTACATAAATTCTATCATTTAAGTCTTTAATTAAACAGATTTAATAGTTTTGAAAAATCTTATTTTAATTATAACTTTAATTAGAAAATTCATATTACTATTTCTTCAAATTTAAAAATAGTTATAGGAGTTTATATGAGTCATTTTTGCAGAGACAAACTTAATTTTATTACTTTTGGGTTAAGACAAAGTCTAACTTTAATTAGAAAAATCATATTTCTATTTCGTTTTGACAAGTATCTCTCTTTGTTAGTGGATTCCAGATATTGTTCAGTCAAATTAGGTAGCAAACAAGAGAGAAACAATGAAAGCAGCATAGTAGTAGTAGTAGTAGCCGCCCCAAACGAGTTCTCAATAGGCTACCAAACACATTGTAGAATACTATAAAAGTACTGACTGTGACAAGAAAAAATTGAAAATCAAGTGCTATCATTCTTCATTAATCAAATCCTATTCTAATTTTGTTCTTTATGTAGGAGCAGCCATGCAACTATTGCCATGTAATGATTATGATTAGAGTTTGGAAGATGTGATCTCTCGTGCAAATTTACCAAGTTGAAAAAAAAAACAGGATAATGTTTGGTGAAATAGAAAAAAAATTAGGGATAATTACACTTATCTTTTTTATTTCATATGACAATAGGATAAATCTCTTTTGTGTTTTTTAAATTATATTGATCTTGTTTTTATTTTATAGATAATATACAAATTCTTCTTTTCATATAAAATTCATCATTGACGGTGTTAGAATTTCAACCTGATGTAAAACAAGTGACGGATCCTTAATTACCTAATACAATCCGAGGTGACCTGAAAAATGGATAATGTTTGAGTTTTCCATCATTGCTATGAAATCCGTGGGTGGAGCCCTCCAAAAAGAATTTTAACCCCTTTTTTTGAGTATTTTGATTTCCTAATTTTATATGAATTAACATTAGAAATTTATTAATCGGATTAGTAGAAAAGATCAATGGTTTTCTATTTGAATTAGTAATTTTTTAACTCTATAAATATATTATAATAGGTCTTTAATATTCAATTTTTTAACAATATATATACAGTTTTGAATCTCTTGTTGGTGAGTAATTCCCTTATTACTTGATTTTTAAGAAATTTTACTTGTTCGACTCCTTTCACATTTTCGTGTTGCGTTACAACCAAATATATTACTAAAATATCTTTATTTATTACACTGACCTCTCCCAATCTTTTCAAAAATCACATAGGAGGTCACTATAATTATTTGATATCATATGAGAGGCCAGTATTATTATTCATAAGAGTAAAATAGTATAAATTTATACTTTTCGTTAACGCAAGTTTTCTGACAATTTTGACAAGAAAGGTCAATATAATATCAAAAATTATATAAAAAATTTATGTAATTGTCAAATATCATAAAAAAAAAAAATCGATATAATTATCCTAAAAAACAAGTACTTAGTTTCTAAGACTATTCATGCAACAAACTCACTATTTAAGGTTAAAAGCATGTCTTGTCATGCCACTATGAACTTATTGGGTGCGTGTTTGAAAAGTTTCTTCAAACGTCTAAAAATATATTTAAGAAAAGATAGATCAGAATAGTTTTTTGGCATATACATTTTTATATGTTTTTGAATTGTAAAATTAATACAAAAGTAATTTTAAAAATTTAATCAAACAACTAAACACAGTTCTTAAACCAGTTTTTATAAACACAAACACAAAAGATGGTGGTACAAATGCCCTTCCATACAAGCCCTTAAGCATCTTCTAGGGCTGCGGCAAAGCTAGAACACTAAGAAGTGGTTGTTCACTTGCTTTCAATCTTTATTAGGACATGACAAAAAGATAAAACCCCAAGTTGTTCACTCTCGGAGGTCTTGCTTTATATCATTAAAAAAAGACATAGAATTGCTAAAAAGCTAACAAAGTGGAGCATATTAGAGGCATAGAGAGGGATTGATTCTCTTTCTTCTTCTTTCCAAGGGGAAATATATATATATATATATATATATATATATATAGTTATTTCAGGACAAGTAAAGAAAAAGGTCCATGCCGTGCATGCAATATTCTAATTATAAAGTAGCTTTTAGCTATAAGCTTCTTATCCCAAATTCTAAATTTCATTGGGCCCATTGGACATCATGTGTGTTGGATGAAATAATTTGGAAATTCATCATTGCAGGTAGTTAATATCTTCTTTGATGAAATCATGTCCTCAAAACTATATGGTACTATAGAATGAAAATGGATTAAGGGGCTTGGAAGGCTAATGCATTATTTTAGAGGGGGCATTTTAGTCATTTAAGAAAATTTTACACCTTGTTAGTCTACAAGAATTAGGTAAATCTGCACCATAATGATAGTAATAATAGTAACCTTAATGTCTAATGGTCTCTACCTAGTCCCTCCTAAAGCCTTCTTCAAGAGGTTTTAGTTAATGGGTTAAGATTAATTAAAGATTAGTTGTCAAAAAATTAAAATTATGAAATAAGGATATTGTAACCTCAACCAAGCATGGTTTTGCAAATTTTGATTATTTACTCATATTGAACCAAATTGAGTTTGAATTGATTAAAATAATTTAGTAAGATTTTTTTTTCTTGAAAGGTTATGGTGGAGAGAGACTTCTTTTTTTATTTTTTTTAATGATACAATAATGTGAATTGAAAGAGAAATCAAACTCATACTAATTATGTAAAGAAGAACATTTGTACTATTTGGATAGGACCTCAGTTCTTATGATGGAAAGAGAATTAAGAGGACATTTGATTGTATTATTCATTTTGGTATGCACTAAATTTGACAATTTGGATGAGAGAGAATAAATTTTCTTTTCTTTCCCTCACTAGGAAAAGTGGCACACATGGGCACAAGATGTTTCCTTGACATAAACATCAAAATTCAAATTTAGGCTGTCCAACTTGGTTGCCCTCAAACAAAGCACTAGCTCAATTAGTAGGTAAGGCAAAGGTATCTAAGTTGATATTTTCAATTTTAATATCAAGGGTTCAAGTATTGTTTGAGGGAGATAGATGAAATATCACACCATTCAAGATTTAAAATTTAGAACAAAAATTTTAAAAATATAACATTAACCTTAAAAATGTTTAGAAATGTCATGAAATTATATAATAGTGTCTCAAGAAATTATATTTTATTTTCTTTTGTGGTGAATCTGAAGTAGAATTGAAGGGAGAAACGTTTTGTGGGACGGTAGTGTAACACCTCGACCTAATTAATTAATAATTAGTCCGCTAATTATTAATTAGACACAACATAAAGACTAACTAAGAAAATAAATTGGGAGTTTATCAAGGGTCACGATAGACCGATAAAATAATTAAACATGTCTAGAGAAGAGGGTGTAATACCCGAACCTAATTATGAATTAATTAGGCGAAATAATGTCATTTTAACATTGACGAAACTTGAATTAGCTAATTATGGGAAACTCGAGAAAATAAAAACCGACATTGGACATTGGTCAATGAAAGATATTCTAAGTAGGAAGTGACAGAAAGAAACCGCGCTGAAAAAGGAGTTACGGATTGAAAGTTAAGGCCAAAACAGTGAAACTAGAATTCCGCGACAACCAAACAGGGCCTTAACCAGAAAAATATGAGAAAATGGTCACTTGGGAGGCCAAGGGGAATTGAACCCTTGACCTACCAAGGTAGGAAAGTTTGTCCCAAAAAGCTACCAACTAGGCTGTTGGTTACTTTGTGCATATATACAGTAATATATGTATATAACCTATAATTTTACCCAAGCCACCACCCAAATTGGCCAGTGGCCTTGCATGCATTTCCTTCATCATAACCCTATATCACCTCCATCAAATCAACCCCCCCACTAACCCCACTAAGGACAGAGATGTACTCATACATATATGTATATATGTATAACCTATATGTATATAACCTACAATATATATAAATGCCCTACTTTACATCAGATTCTCTCTTTAGAGAATTCTGCAATTTCAAACTGTGTGTGTACATGGGGTATGGTAAGAGTGAGAGCGTAGAGAGAGAAGGAAAGGAAGCTTTGCATGCAAGGGCATTGAGGAAGATTGGCCATTTGAAGTGCAAGGGGGGACTTGAGGACTACGGTGCATGACCTGAGAAGGTTTTTGAGAGACTGAACTGAGCCAAAGAGAATAGATAGCCACTGTTGAAGGTAATACTCAAAATTATCTTCATTTTCTTGATTTTAAATTTTGAATTGTTTAGTGGATCTGCTACTGGTATAGACTGCATGCATGATTAAATCTTAATCCTAGGAATCATTCTGAATATATTGCATGGTTTAGAGGTGTCGGATAGGTCATGTAACCATGAAACCCGAAGGAAATCTCCATTGATAAAGCTTGAAAAACTAGGTCTGATTCGACCTCCATAAAACTGAATTTTGATGGTCTAGAACTGATCTAGACCTTCCTAGGACCCCAAAACCACCAACCCGCGACCCTAAAGCCCCATGCAACCCCTCTAACAAGTCGGTTGCAGGTTCGGTCATCAAATGCCATTTTTGATTAGAGTGTTTTAAACTGATTTTCATGATTGGGGGATGAAACTACATGTCATAGGGATCATGTAGCAACAAACCGTGTTGAAAATGGTTGAGAAATGAGTGTTTGCCATGGAGTTGCAGGTCTTATTATCGATCTTCCAATCATGACCGTGAGTCCAAACCAGGGACCTAGATCAATGCCAAATTGTTCCTTGAGGCTTTGGAAACCTTGTAGAATCAATGACAGAGGAAATCAGTGAAGTGAAACCCACGAAATTGGAAGATGAAATATGCAAAAACTAGGGCTACAGTACACGGATTAGATGGGGGAGATGGAGTTGACTCGGCCGAGTTGGCCGAGCCAAGCCAAGTTGACTCATGCACGTGTCAACGTATGAACTGCCACCGAATTAAATAGGACGGTGTCGTTTTGGGCCGTTTATGTGTAACTGTTTTACGTTTTAAAAAGAAAAGAAAGGAAAGGAAGAAAACATGAGGCTCCAGGGTTTCGAACCCCTGACCTCAAGTGCCCAAGCGCCCCTATTTTCCACTCGGCCACGCGACTGCATGTGACCATATGTGACGGAATATATATATATATATATATATATATGTTATATATTTAAATAAATCCAGAAAATAAAAGGTGCATTTTTGCGCCTTACAGGATTCGATGGCAGTATCTATTGGAGAAGGAGGTGGCACGCTGGCCAGCGTGCCACCCTATTCAACCGCTCATTATTCCACTGAAAATATATATATATATATACTACACATTCCGAATTTAATTTAATTAAAATTATTTAATTAAATTAAATACTCCAAAATGCCCGTTGTCTAAATTTGACAAGTTATTTATATATTCTTACTATCTCGGACCCCCTGAGTCCAACGGTGAGGTCCGTTTGACGAACTGAAGTCCCGAAAAAATACAAACACGTAGGTGTAAATGACCAAATTGCCCTTAATGATACCTAGGGCCAATTAAACATAACAGGTAGTCCAACTTAATTATGTCGAACGTTCCAGACTCAATGGTGAGGTCCGTTTTGTCAATCGGGATTCCGAAAAATTAAGTCACCTAAAACATGAAATTACCATTTTGCCCTTAGAGGTACCTGAAGCCAAATAAAAAGCCACGAAGGCCTAGATTTATTTTCTTGGGCATTCCGAACTCGACGGTAGAGCATGTTTACCCAAATAAAATGTCCTGAAGGCCGATGTAATAAATTTAGCAACTTTAAGAGTGTAATTAAATAATACCGAGAGAGTTAAATTGAATCACGAACAGTGACATCGATCCTGAATAATTGAGATGGGTTAATGATGATTAAATTTCTGATTTATAGGAACCTCCAAGGGGAAGGAGCAGGGGATTTAAACTAGTAGAACTGCTGAAAGTTATTTTTGAGGTAAGTAAAACCTGGACTTTGTTATGTGGTCTTTCCTTAGCCATGTCACATTTCTTTCTTCATGCTGCCACCTTGTACTCCATTATCTGATATGTCTTGATCTCCACAATTGATATTGTTTTATCTTGTGGACTTGATGAGTGATTGCATGTCGATACCCTGATATGTTTCATACGTAATTCTTTGATGCTTGAATACTGAACCGTACATGTTATATGATAAGAAAAGTACTACTCCACAACTTGTGAAATTATCTATGCATGACCTGATCCTTCTGTAGTAGTACTTGACTCGTTACACACTTCAGCCCTTAGGGGCAAGATGCTGACAGTCTACACGTAGTTGTGAGCGTCACATCGCACGATCGGGCTACCCGTGGGTGTGAGCGTCACTTCGCACGATCGACACGTAGTCATGCAGGGCATGACGTACGATTTGAGTCCTGGAGGACACAAAAATTTGATAGTGCTGTGCTGTAAACACGAAAGGGTATGCCGGGCCCTGACAGATAGCATCTAACAGATAGTTTCTTTTTATCTCTTACATGACATGCTCTTGATATTTGATATGTTGTATATCTTTGAGCACCGTTGATATTGTATTCCTTGGATCCTTGATATGTTTGTGAGCTTTCCTTGGAATACCCTTGTTGTACTATTCGATATGATGACATGCCTATGTAGACGTTTTCTGATTTTGGCAGCATATTATTGGCTATCCCTTGTTGTGATTTTGTGTACCCATTTGAGATATGCCCATAGGACCTGAGGGTCATTTCCATCGTTTTTATACATTAGTGACTGGCTATTGTGACTATTATCATGTCTTCTATTCTGACATGCATTGATTGGTATTCGTTCGTTGCTTACACTCTTGAACTAATCTCGACCCATAACAGAGGAAGGGATTTTACTTACTGGGCTTTGTTAGCTCACCCCTCCCTTATATTTTTTTCAGGTCAATAAGAAGTAGGAGAACCCTCAGGCGCTCAAGAAGTTTAGACGCTGCTAGTTACTGGTAGCTGTTTTGGCGAGTTTTGTATTAAGTTAAATGTTGACAGGTCTTAATACTCCCATGTCACCACGGTCCTGTTTGTTGGTGTAGTTTTTGAGGATCTGTATTTTGAAATACTTATGTCCTTTTGGTATGTATCTAAATGATGACCTGACTAAGCTACCAGATAATTTTAATGATTATAAAAATATTTTTGTTAAAACTCTACTCAGTGTTTCAGATCCTTTTGACGGGGAACGGCCCACGGGCCGTAGACCCGGTCACGGACCCCTAATGCGCATAGGGTGAGTTTTGGGACGTGACAGGTAATACCAAACTATTACTTGTGAAATTGCAAATTATAAATCGAGAGCCAGAAAAACTAAAAAACTTAAAAATCTTAATGATGGTATTTAAAGGTGGATGCAAAGTGTGATGTTGATCCAATCGTTAAATTATATAATTTTATCATGTTTGTTATGTGCATCAAATAACAAAGAAATTGCGTGTTTGGTTCGTGAACTCATTTTTTTGATAAAGTATTAAAATAAAAACATTGATGCAAAGTGTGATGTTGATTAGGTAGCCTTTAATCTCTCATTAATTTGATTTTTAACATAAATGAAAGATGCCGAGAAGGACATTTAATATAAATTATGTTGTGAAAAAAAAAAATTAAACCCTATAAAAAAATTTATTGACATACATGATAAGGACATTCAATCTAACAATTGAAATGTCAAAAAATCAGTAATGTAAAAAGTTATTGATAGACATTAATTTGCATACTTAGGGCCATCTTTGTTTGTTTGTTTGACAAGAAAATAAAGATTGGATATTGCTTCGACAAAATTGTAAGAGGAAGTAAAAATTTGACTATTTATTTCTTTAATGAAATCACTTCTTGAAATTGGAATGGGGAGAATTAATTGAGGAATGTACATAAGATGACAATATTACCCTTAAGCTCAATTTCCACTCAAATTGCATTGCAGGAGACGGGTTGTAACTTACATAAACATAAGATTATATAGTTCTAAAATCTTATTTATTGAGAAAATTATCTGAGCGGATCGAATTTTTTTACAAATCTATAAATTCTTAATTCATATTCGAATTTGTTAATTATCGGATTTGATCTTATCTGATTCTTTAATAATACTAATATGTATTATGTATTTAAATATTATATTATATTATATATTATGTTATAATATGTAAAATTTAAAATATATAAATCCAACTCAATTTAACTTAAGAATTTTTTATATAATTTAATATTTAACATATTATAAAAAATGTAAAAATATATATTTTAATTTATAATATATAAAATTAATACATATTTTATAATTTAACCAAATCGGATTTGTTTAATCCATATCTGATCTATTTAACTAAAAAAATTGTCAAATCAAATTGAATTAAATTCTTTATATCATATCCAACTAAATAAATGAGATTCGGATCAAAATCCGATCTATTGGCAACTCTAACTCAATACATACACTATATATATATATATATATATATATATAGGATGTTATTATTCAAGCTCCTCATTTATACAACACTTCAAAAGTAGTACTTTTACTGATTAAAAAATATTTATTTGAAGTTTTGAACTGTAAATGTACAAGTGAAAGTGGGAGTGCACACACACGTGTGGTAGCATTAGAAATATGCAAATCAATCTCAAAAACATAAAATACAAGGGTGCTCGTTGACTTCTTTTAATCGAGGTAATATTATAAAAGATTGGGGCAAACGACCTAGTTATATATATATATATATATATATATATATATATATATCTCTATCTTGTTGAATATGTTAGGATGCAAAACCATAAATATGTGAAACAATGGAATGGATAACAGACCTTATTGGGATAGAATAGTCAATACCAACCTTGTCTGTCAAAACAAATATGGCCCAAGAAAATTCCTCCCCATATGGAAGTGATTTATGACCTCATCGAAATAATATAGTCAATCGCACCCTTGTTTGTCAAACAAATGTAGCGTAAGTCCTCTCTCTCTCTCTCTCTCTCTCTCTCTCTCTCTCTCTCTCTCTCTCTCTCTCTCTATCTATCTATCTATATATATATATATATATATATATGTTTACATAATTACAGCGCAGATCAATATGTAGCCCTACTAAAGTTGGGCAAATTTAAGCTCGTAGAGTTCCCAATTCACATTCATATATAATTTAGTATGATCTTTCAAACTTTTAATATCAATGGAGGGTTTGACAAACCTGGCCCAATAACAACTTTTAATATCAATGGAAGTTTTGACAAGCCTGGCCCATTAACTTACTATAATAGATCCATAATAGGCTCAAATTTGCTGTTTTTTTTTATTATTAATTTGGATAAACTATATTGATCTCCTCTTAACTCTTCCGAATTTTTTAAAATTATACTCATTTTCTTATTTTATTTGATAAATTACAAATATATTTTTTTAGTCAATTTTTTGAAAATAACAAAATTGTCCCTTTCTTATTTTTTTAATACACTTTTTCAATTTTGATCAGTTTCTTCATTTTTTTTCATTTTTAAATAAATATTAATTAAAATATTAAATTTATTTTTATATAAAATAAAAAAATTATTTAAAAAATTTAGAAAAAATTAGTCAAAATTGAAAAAATGTAAATAAAATAAAT
The DNA here is from genome assembly GCA_008638375.1 of Nyssa sinensis. Classification (NCBI taxonomy): domain Eukaryota; kingdom Viridiplantae; phylum Streptophyta; class Magnoliopsida; order Cornales; family Nyssaceae; genus Nyssa; species Nyssa sinensis. The sequence goes on along the minus strand of CM018051.1, from coordinate 11,965,231 downwards.
AAACATAAAAGGAATAATTTTGTCATTTTAAAAAAACAAAAAATAAAAACTAAAAGAGATATTTATAATTAGTCAATAAAAAAAATAATATAATTTTAAAAAAACTCAAAAAAGGTCACTGCAATTATTTACCCTATTAATTTTGTTCCCATCCTCAAAACTCAATGAATCATAACACCTTCAGTTTAAACTTTTACAGGTACTTTAATAATAAATAAAAACTTTTGGATTTAGTGGCCGAGGCTAAAGCTTCTAGCCCATGGCATACCCACATTTTGGGCTTAATAAACAAGCTTTGGTCTAGACATTAATTGGGTTTATGTTGCACCTTCTCCACAAACCCATGGAATCCAGATTTGGGTTTTGGAAGCTACCCATGTGTTCTAACTGTTTTTTACATACAATAACGGGAAATGGAACCTAATGTGTGTGATTCAACTAAGCGGGAAGCGGGTACTCGCAACAATCAGATAAAGGATCTTAGGCTATGTTTGGTACATCGAAATAAAATGGTCATTTTATGAAATAAAATAAAAAATATAATAAGAATTACTCATTTAGGCCAAACAAGAATAAAGAATAACAATATTAGAATGATCATTCCACGAATATTGATTCTATCGTACCAAATATGACCTTAGTTCTTACCGATGTGTTTCAACTTAGTAACATATGATATGATATGCACACATATATAATATATATACATACATGTACATATATATATTGTATATTTCTAACGTCATGGGACATTCAACCTGCCAATTATTGGACTCAACTTTAGATAGACCATATATGATTGGCATGAGGTAGCCAACTTACCATACGGTAGACCTGAATGTCATTTTTCAATAGATTGGGCCAAGGGCTGGGCCTTTTCAAAGATCTTGTTCATATATTATTTTTACTAAATGCTCTTGGACCGATAAAGAGGAGTTTGGTATCCTTTTCGTTTACTAATTGGGCCTGCCCATTTTTTTACTAATGGCTGGGTCTGTTTGGTATCCTTTTCGATTTCATCATTTTCATCCTCTGAAAATTGAGACGCCCAACGCTCCGATACAGTTGAACCTGCTGCTAGAAGTTGGCCGAGTGGGGTCTCTTTACAGAGTGGACTCGGTTCGACTCTCATCAATTTTTTTTAATTTTCAACTTGGTGTGGAATTCTGATCAATGACAAATATATATATATATATATATATATATATATATATATAGATAGATAAAGTAAGAATATCAAATAAGAAATTACAAAAAGCAAAACAGTAAACATTTATACAAGGACGGAGCATGAAAAAATTTTAGGCGGCTATGAAAATTTTTTTTTTCAAATTGAAAATGATTTACATGTAAATTTTTTTTCTCAAACCGTAAGATGATAGGAATAAATTTTTTTCTCAAATTGAAGAAATTTATATTTAAATTATTTTTTTTAAAAGAGTAAGATGATAGAGAGAAAGTAACAAATTTATATTTTCTTTTTGTGTTAGTAAATTTTCTTACCTACCAAACAAAACTTAAAGAAGAAAATTTTAACATTAAAACATCAAAATCTTTCAAATAAAACGGCAATAGAAATTTTTTTTGGTAACCAAACAAAGCTTCAAGGAAAAAGATTTAGCAAAATAAAATAAAATTCATCAAAAATGGCAAAAAACAAAAATTCACGTAAATTTAGATTCATCATTGTTGATTACAATTTACAAAGAATGCTTCCAGTTGCTCATTTACTACCGTGTTTCAATTTTTAAGTTGCGACTTGCGAGTTATTGTAAGAAAAATGTTTCTAGCAAATTCAATATCTAAATTTTAGAAATTAAGATGATTAATGAATTGGACTAAAATTTTAGGATGAAAAATGAAAAAAATATATAGAATTAAGATAAAAATTTTGGAGTGAAAAGTAAGAGAAATAAAGATTAAAAGGTTGGACAGGGTCAAAATTTTGACATGAGTTAATTTGATAACAACCAAAAAAGAGTTCATGTAAATAAAAAAAAAAATCCAAATTTTGGAGGCCTATCATCTATGGAAACAATATATTCAACAATTATAGAGATACACATGTTATACATTATATAATCGTTGAAACCAGTGAACTGAGAGAAAATAATTTTTTAATAAAATATAATTAGTTTGACTATAAACTCTACATTTACAAGTTCACCTTTATGAGCGAATCATAGCAAAAAAAAAAATATATATATATATATATATATATATATATTCTCTCACAAAAGTAATACACAAAAATTGATAATTTTCATTCCAAGTTGAGTAGGAATCGAATCAAATCAAATAAAAAATAGAAGACACAACCAACCATATATGTGTATATTATATATAATTTCAAATGAATTTTGTTATGCCAAGTAAAATATAGTTGTGGTTTTGCTATTTTGATGGAAGAAGAAAATAGAAAAAAATAAAATAAAAATTTGTTATCGAATATTTTACAAGCAAACATCATATAACTTATACCATAAGAAAGGACGTTATCCTAGTTAAACAAATCACTCTTTTTTTCTTTTTCTTCCTACCTTTTCCACTCTCTTTAGGTCCTTTTATGATATAATATGTGAGTTTAAGTTTTTTTTTTTATTGATTGATCGATCGATTAAGGGGTATCAGTCAGCTTCCGCACATCAGGTTAAGTTTTTTTTTTTTTGTGATTGTCAAGTTTATCCTTTAAACTCTAGTTACCAAAAATAAGCGCAAAAAAAATTAAAACTTAGTGACATTTTTTTTTCTAGTTTAGGTCTTTTATATCTAACATTTTTTCCTTATGAAAAAAAAAATTCTATTCTACATCATATACGAGATCTATATTCATTTAGGGATGGAGGTACTTAAAAGATATAGGGGTTCAAGTGCCCCACTCAATGTCCTTTATAAAAACAATTTTTTTATATTTTTCAAAAGTTTTTCAAATTTACTCTTATCCTCTCTAAGTTTAAAGTTATTTACATTTTATTTTTATTTTTATTTTTAGTTTGATTCTCTCAATGAGATTTTTAATGAATTAATTTTTTTTTTGTATATTCTAAATTTTTTAAAAGGTTACTTTTTTTGGCCTTGTTGTATAATTTGTAAACTCTTTTATATTAATTAATATAATTAGCTATTAAAAATATTATTAATTCATATTAAATTTTTATATTTATCTATTTTTCAATTTTATCATGAAACATAATAAAAAGAAGATATTCTTATTCCCACTCCTCCATTCAACTCTTGAACTCCAAAAAATATAATTTTAATAATTAAAAAAATAATATTTTAAACCTCAAGTGATGATTTAAGAATGTGAATAACATTTCTCAAAAACAAAATAAAATTCTTGCCTCCTAAATTAAATTCTTGACTCCAACCCAATATGCATTTAAGGGTTCCCCCAACTCCAAAAAATCCAACCCTTTTGCAGTGCATTACATGAGTTTAAGCCTTATATTTTCTTAAATAAAAATAAAAATAAATTCACTCATACTGTCTTCCTCCATTCCTGGGGCACAATTTATCTTTTTATCATTTTCATGGGGGATCATTTGCCAATTTTTTTTTTTTTTGTTTTTTATGTCCATCACTAAAATAAGTAAATTAAGAAGAATCGGACGGTTGAGATGATCCCATTTGGATGAGTTTTGACCTAGTAACTGTCTTGGTGATGGGACCCATGATAGTTATACAATACTACCTGGTCTGGTGAAATGCACATGGACCTTTCTCCATGCACCACAAAATCCAGTACTATTGATTTTCCAGAATGTCCACTGGAAAACATAAAATGATGAAACCGATCTTGTGATTAAAACCGCCCCAACCATGAGAGCGCGCCATCTGTGCCCATGATGCGACTGCTAGGACCCACTTTTGTTACCCATGAAAGGGTGCCATATTCTTGAGATCATAATTCGTACCATTTGATTGAAAATCAGTCAGTAACAATATTTAATATAGAAAATTTAATATTCTTTTTTTTAAATTTTTGAGTCCTTTCTCACTTTTCTCTAAATTTTTTTTAAAAATAAATTTCTATTTTAATTTAAATAAATTTAATTTAACCAGCCACCGACAGATCTCTATCTTATATCTTTATTCATTAATTTTTAAATAATACTGTATGATTTTACCAAGATAAGAAAGATAAGAAAATATTGTAATTTAATATTTTTTAAAGAATAAATTCAAAAATATAATTTTAACTAATCAAAACTCTCGTACGATTAAAATAAATAATGAAAAATGGATATTCAAAGCTAAGTAGCAATGATTTTAAGTTAATTAAGATTTTAATTAGAATATAATAATTTAATAAATTTAAGACACTGAAAAATCAATAAATAATAGTTTTAATAATTAAAATTTTTTTATATCTCATCGTTATTGAACAAGAGAATTGACATTACTCTAATAATTAGCTTAGTTTGAAATTAAGATATTTTCAAACTATTTTATCAATAAAAAAAAAAAAAAACACATTCTTCCAATTTCTATTTCTCTATTATTTCAATTTTAATCAACTTTAATTATCCCACATGAAATGAATCTATTCTATCCCACGGCCACAAAATAAACTCAATAATGAATAAATGTGTGTCTCTCTAATCTCTTTCATGGATAGATTCTATCATCTATTTTATAGTTATTAACAATTCAACATAATCAAATCTAGATTTCTACATTTTTTAATTAAAAAATATAATTTTTAAAATTAAATCAAATTCAAATTAAGATTTTTTTTATTTTAATTATAAATTTATTTATAATTATTAGTTTTTAATACCCGTACATAACATGGATCAACTCTAGTATTATATATACATATATAACTTGTGATTTGATTGTCTCTTCACATTCACGTAAAAAAGTTAAGCAACTATTTCATGATTCTAACAATTATATAAATAATCACATCATTAACAGTAATTTATGAATACATACATGACTTATCATTTAGTCATCGGAGTCATTGGGTTAGGAGGATTGGATAATTTTTTTAAGAAATAAGGTGTTAGAGAAACTCCAAGTTAAATGAAGTTACTAAAGCTAAAATTTAATAGTTTTAACATAAAAGTAATGCTTTAATGATAATTTTCACTCCTTTTAAAATTTGACTAAACTCTAATATTCTACCAAATATAGCTTTTGTTCTGATAGTCTACTATCCACATCCACACTTCTGTAAAATATCAATGGTCCAAATTTGAGTAAAGTTTTGAATCACCATTAAAGATGGCGTAACACTAAATTAAAATCTCTTTTGCCAAAATTTCATGTGACCAAGTGAAATCACATATTTTTTCAAAAGAATAGTTATAAATTTCACTATATAAGTAAGAATGTCAACAATTTAAGTTTGGGACTTGACATTCCTATCTTCCCTAATTAAAAAAAAATAACTTTTCAAATTCGTCCCGTCCTGCATAACATATTATTTTGTACATGTCCCAATTATAACAAACCCAAACCTGTCTGGTTCTACTTCATTTCAATTATACTAAAATTTATTATTTATATTTAAAAATCAATAATAATAAAAAAAAAAAGCTCGATAAAATATACTTATTTTATCTATTTATATATTTCTCAAACTCATCCTATAAGAATATGTTTGACAAAAATTAGTAGAGTTTAAATTCTATCAACTCAATAATTAATTGGCTTTAAAAAATCAAAAATTCCTTTTCTATTTTTTTTTTTTTTTTGGTGTCATGCATTTGGGTTTTGCCACCAAATCTCTATCCCTTGTTAGGTGAAAAGGATGCAATCAGATCACTACATATCCAAAATCCCTTTTATCTTGACTTACAATCTATGCAAGTGAATGTTCCTATCAGATGAAACTTATGCCCTTTCATGTCCACCTACATTATAAGTTACTTTAGTCTTATATTTTGCAGGCCACGTTGACAAAATTAATATATAAATCTTTTCCACAAGGTCCATGGTTACCTTGGCAGTTATTTACTGTTAGAATGGCTACAAGAGTTCCAATCTTTCTAGCACTTTATAGTTAGGTGAAAAGGGGGTTTTTTTTTTTTTTGTTTCGTCGAAAATGTATTGTACAATTAATATTTTATAAGTGCATTAGAGTTTCTCTTTTTGGACTTGTAAAATCTAACAATTCAACAAATTACAATAATTATAGAGATTAAAGCCCGTTTAAAGATGAAAAAAAGAAATAAATTATACACCTCCACCTAGTAAAGAGAGTGAGAGAAGAAGTTATGACCAAGCTACTACTGTTGGATTAAAAGTTAAATATTTTAAAAAGTGTTTAAGTGGGTGTGTGTGGTTTATTTATAGAAAAGGGTGAATCTCAAATTCAGAGCCCTACATATCCATATCGATATATATATATATATATATATCCAAGGACAAAATTTGGCTATCATTATTTTAAAAATTAAAAATTTTGGGGTCCTATTTTGCGATTCTATTCAATCTTATGAATAACATATGTTGAGATGTTGTCCATTGTGAATAAGACCTGAAAAATAGACCGGAAGACAAGACCCACTTCTTATCTTGATTTACAATGCATGCAAGTGAATGTTCCTATCAAATGGAACTTATGCTCCTTTCATGTCCACGCTTCATAGCCTTGAAAATGAAATATATACATAAATATATATATATATATATATATATACACACACACACACACACATATATATATAGAGAGAGAGAATATGGATGTTAATATGTGTTTTGTCAGCAACGATATATATATCCTATGAATTGATTTCTTTTTTCTCATCATTGTATAAAAAAGTAATATATGTTTTGTGAACACTATATTTACAAAATTAATATATAAATATTTTCGATAATGTTATTTACTAATTTAATATTGAGAATTTAATATGTTTTTTTTTTATACAATAATGAGAGATGAAAAACCTAATTCAAGAGTAGGTGTGAGATTTTGAACTTGGATTGTGTGCGTGAAAAATGACATTCTTGTTACTCTAAATAAGACCTCAGTCTTAAAAAAATGTAAGAAATTAGGATGTTAATTAGTATTGATGCTAATGAAATCTTAATTAATGATTATTATAATACTTGTTATCTTTTACATGTTTTCCTTTCATCCATCTCGTCCTTTCAACTCTTTTTTGAGATTACGTAAAACAATTGCCAAAGGAAATTGGCAAATAAAGCATGGAAATATTAGGAGTTTTTTTTCCTTGTAAGCATCCTATAAACATTTTATCCATACATATTAATTAAGAATTATGAATTTGACAGAAAATGATCTCATGCATGTCTCTGCAAATTAGGATTTAAGTTAAAATTAACTCATTTGGATTGGAATTGGACAACTGAATTTGAATAAGAGAAAATTAGGTTGAAAAAATCTGTTAAAAAATCAGCATATCCGACCAAAATTTTGATTCAAAATTCTGGTTATATATATATATATATATATATATATTGGACTATAATGGTTTCACCAGTAAACTCTTAAGTTGGTGGGAAAAGTGTTTCACAAAAAAATCTCACAACCTTAACAAGTATGCAATAAAGCAAGATGACGAAAGTAACCCAATTTTTTATGACAATCTCGAATAATGAGTCTCGGATGGTATCAATACATTAATTTACACATTCATGAAACATTGCATAGGAACACCTAGTCATATAATCGCTAGAGTCCATGATCAACTTAGTAATCTTAGATGCTCCACCCTCAGTGATTTCAGATATTATGAAAATGTCTTTACGTCCCGAGTTATGCTAAAAAATGATTATAGTTCACTATTCTGGAAAGAAAAGTTTATCAATGGCCTCCCTACTCTTTTTGTCCATAAGATTAAAGAAGTTCTTAGTAATCCAGCAGGTGTCATAGAATATGACAATCTAACATATGATGACATATCTAGTACTATCCGTAAGGAAGGTTTTTAGATGTGTATTGATATGAAAAACAGTAGCCAAATACGAATTAGGCAACTTCTGCTCCCAGAACACAATCACCCGAAAATTCTTAGTTAAATGGTGGGATAGTTTGAACCACTAAAGATTTATTGACCAAGTTAACCAAGAATTTTCACGGTCAATTTCCCAACCAATTGCTTATAGGACAAGATCATCTTCCAGCCTATACCCTCGTTTGGATAAGTTTGGCTTTGGTGAGGATTTTACTTTCATGTAAGTCTTTAACATAGGGAATGTGAACTACATGTTGCTTCCTATGCCAAAAAGTTGTGGGGAACTCAAAGCAAACTTCTTATTTAAGTTGGGATTCAAACTGACAAATCTGGGATTGTAGAGATGTGTTTTGTAACTGGTTCTCAATTTGTTTAAACTTAACTTCTTTCATGAGAAAATTTGATTGAAATTTTTTTCAAGAGAGAAGACTAATAGTTCTCTCTCTCTCTCTCTCTCTCTCTCTCTCTCTCTCTCTCTATCTATATATATATATATATATAAATCTTTAGGCATCAATTGGCATAATTTTTTTAAATTCCAAAAAATTCAACAAAAAATGATTAAATGTTATACCATTGATTTTTTAAATTTGCAAAATTTTTAAAATAAAATTTTGAATGAGCTAAACAATATGTTTTTATAAAATATATTTTTGTAGTTATTTGGTTAAGAGATTTATGATGCCTTGCAGGACAACCATTGGTGATAGATTCAAATTCATGCACAACAATAATACACACAAACTTATACATATCACATAACTATTTTTTATGAACCGAAACTGACTTCCCTATTAGGTACGACTACTTCATACAAGCTTTACTTTAAGAATCTTGTACTCTTAAATACTTTTATTTCTCCTAATATTTCCAACCGAACTGTCTCTTAGATTTATAACATATAACTTAGTTGTACTTGATGTGTTATGTTCAATAAAGGGACACACCAAATATGTTTTTTTCGAATTGAATTTGGATCAGAATGAATCCAGTCCATTACTCTTGCTTGTTTATGACCCATGCAACCACCTGTTGAAAAGAAGTGCTTAATTATTGAAGCAATAACTTCCCAAAAGCCAAAAGGAGCAATGCATTTGCTAAACCATTTCCCTTTTCTTGCTCAATCTTAATGTTACATGCACATGGACACAAACAACAATCAATGTGACAAGTGATTTTTGTTGAGTTGAGAATATTTTTATTCTTCTCTCACTACCGACGAGCTTGTTTTTTTTTTTGGTAGAGCATCAACAAGTGATTTTCATGTATCAAAATTAAAATGATCTTTATATGCTAAGAAAGTGGCTCCCATGTGTTAAGAAAGAAATAGAGTCTCTATTTAAATAGAACCGGAGATGCGCTGGACTCGTTTTTATGCATTTTAAGAAATATATTGTTCATTTTTTTTTCTTTCTAAAAAGGTTTATTTCAAGACGATGAGGACAAAATATAATTGCATGTTAGGTGATCTTTGTGCATTTTGGAAAATTGTTGTAAAATCAATGAAGGATTTAGAAATCATAATTGGGTACAAACATATAAATATTAAAATTATGAGATTCCATATGAAAAAAAATAAAAACATGTTCTAAAGTCAAGATTCTAATTTTTAAAGAATTTTAACAAAATAATGATAAAAATAATAAAATTTTCAAAATTTTGAGGGGCCAACTACCCTTTTCATCCACCATTGGACAAAACTATTGTAATGTAATGGTTGAATATTAATATGACATCTTAAAGAAAAATGATGAAGCTAAATAATCAATTCTTGTCAATTTAAGGAAATAAGGGAGCTTTTTTTAATTGAAATTATAGAATGAAAAAATCCAAAACATAAAATAATATAAAGCAACTCTTAAATAAAGTAATAATTATTTTATTATCTCATAGGTGCTAATTATTAAAGTAAATGTAGAAACTTATAATTGATTTGGAAAAAAGAAAGAAAGAAAAATAAAACTTTATACAAAGAAAACATTCAAAAGAAGAAATTGACAATGATGAATAGCTACAAATTTGATAAGTACTTGAAGTGTTTTGAAATCATCATTTTGTTTTCAAAATCTTTAATTATTAACTTAGAAGTAAATTTTGAATTGGAGCAATGAAGAAGCTTAATTATGATTAACTGTAAATCAAGTTTTGAATCTCATGCTTCAAGAAACGTGAGATCTCTTAATCGAGTTCACGGATTATTTTGAAATACACAACTTGCGAGTGATTACAGGTATTTGAAATTTATCTAATTATATAAAATATAATTAAAATTCCTCGTTAAAAAAAAGAGTTTTACTTTGATAAATATATACAAACCAAGCTTACTATACATATTATTAACCTTTAGCTGAATCTATACTCAAACGACTCAACATTTGGCACCCTAGTGACATGAAGAGCCAATGAAAACTATCCCAAACATATTATAAACTTCCTCAAATGGCCAAGCACTTTTGTTTTAGAAAAAAAAAAAAGTATACTCACAAAAGTAAAATAAAAAATTTCCCAAATAACCTCAAAGATTAAAATACAAAAATGACCCAAACAGCCTCAAAGATTATTACAAAATTTATTATTAAAAGCTATAATTAGAATGGTGGATATGTCACACAATTTGTGTGCCATATTGCTATTAGGGAAAATGGATTATCAAATTGCACTTTCCTATATCTTCATCATCTGCAACATCACAAGCTTTTATCATCACTCATATCCACACACCCCTACGAGCCTTTTTTCTTAGGATTTCCCAATAATTTTTCTTTTTTTTTTTAATTTCACTATCGTTTGTCAACTGAGGCGGCTGCTGACGTTTTCTTTTCTTTATTTTATATATATATATATATGTGTGTGTATGTACATACATATAGATATATATATATATATTTACTCTATTAGTTTTATTTTCCGTTTTTCATGTTGTTGGTGCGCCATGCTTTTTTTCTCTTGTGATTTGACTCTCCGATTAACCAGAATTGACTCATGCCAGAAGTGCGTTCGTACACTATTAAACTTCCAACTTCCGAGTCGGAATCGGAGCTTATGAGCGGATGCCAACTCAACATTTCAATCCACTAATAGAACGGGCTTGAAAAGTACATAAATTGAGGATGATTTTAGAAATTAAATATTGAAATTTGATAGAATTCAGTATCATTTTAAAAAACAGAATCTTAAATCCATACCGCTTTATTATAATATAAAATTATCAAAATATTTCTTATACATATTAAGAAACGTATTATACTAATAACTCAACTTATCAAATCTTATCCCAACAATTATATATATAATTATAGAATAATAATAGTAAAAAATATTTTATTTTTTAATAAAATTTAGTGTATTAGGATGAAAATAAATTTAAGTTTATTACAACTAAGACGGGGTGAGTATAATATAACAATAACATCAAATTGAAAGAATTTAGAAAAAAAAATATTTTCTAAACTGGATGAAGTTAAAATAGATTTTTGCTTTCTACGGCAAAATTTGAGATGACAATTTAAGATATTTTTTTTGAAATTTGTCTCGTCCTGTTTTTAATGAAAATACTTTAAAGAAATAAATAAAATGAGAGGAAATAATAAAATCTAACTTGAATTTATGGTACAAATAGGAAAAAGTAATCTAACTCACTCCAATTATATATTTAATTTATATAATTTTTTAATATTTTTGTATTTTATTAAATATTCATACATATATAAATTTAAATATGTGTATATATATTATTAGTATATATATTTAAATATAAATTTATATTTTTAATAATATTAGTTAATTAATTTTAATTTTAAAAATTAAATTTTAAACAAAGACAGAATGGAAGGATAGGGACGGGGATTTAGGGTGGGACGATTAAGGAAAAAACTACTATTTAACGGGACGGAAATGGGCAGTTGAAATCCCTTACCCACTTCTAACCAGTAATCTCCCGAGCCTTTTCACCTTCCAAACCGGTTCTCAAAAGCTCCTGACGATGTATGTCAGGTCCCGGACCAACCACGGACGTTTCGGGTAATTGCACAAGTACGGATTGAACCGGTATGCGCATGGGCATTTGCGGGAAAAAAATCGGAAGTCCTTGTTCGATTTTCTATCCAATGTTATCCTCCCACGTCATCAGATTGTATATGATTTCTTGTGACATGATTGCAGTAGACCGTTGCGTTCCAAGATTTAGCTTTCATGTGGAGTGAATTAGGGTGAATTTCCATGAAATTTCACTTTTCAGCGTAGTTGAAACTTGACCGTAGTTTTTGGTAAATTCCATCATCCATTGTTACGGACCTCATTACTCTCAGTCTCAACCAATCATTGTATGCCATGTCCTGGTGCAAAACAAAGTTTAACATCTTTATATTAATTGCTCTTCAAATTTTCTATGAGATATTTTTACTATCAAATTATACATATTCCATCTCTTGTTATTTTTTCAGAATAATAAAAATACGTCTTTTATATATATATATATATATATATATATTACATTTTTAAAGTTTTGACTAAGTTTTTTTTTAAATAATTTTTTAATTTTATATAAAAATATATTTTAAATAAATAACTAATTTTTAATTTTTAATTTCTTATATTTTTTATTTTTGATCAAAAATGTTTTAATCAAAATTTATTTGAAAAGAAAAAAAATTAACAAAAAAATGGTCAAAATTGAAAAATGCCAAAATAAATTAAGAAATAAAAGGAACAATTTTATCATCTTAAAAAAAATGGACAAGAGATTAAGAATATGTAATTTGTTAGTAAAAATATAGGATGACAGTGTAATTTTAAAATTTTTTAAAATTGCTTTTATAATTTTAAAAAACTTCAAAAAATGTCAATATGATCTGCCATCTGATTTACTAATGCTACACGTCTAAAACTTTTATGCTAAATTAAGTGGAATGGTTATTGACACTTTATGATTGTGTCAGATTAATTATATGACTTAAAAGTATTGTCAATAATATAATAATATGTTATTCAAAATATAATTTTGAAAAATGTTATAATGTTTTATTTTGGTCTCACAATTAGGTTATTATTGAAACATTTTTAAAAATTTAGTTATAAGTTTGTGTTGGTTTGTAAATGAAAAGAATAGTCCTTGGTATTCAACTAGGTAAGTAAAATCTCTTTTTTGTTTTTTTAATATTTGTCTAAATAAAAATTTGCTACATATGCTATTTACATTTTTTAAAATTTATTTTTCATTTTTTTAGTTAAGACTTGTACATTTGTAATTAAAAAATGCTAGAGAAGGGCAAATTGGATACATTATTAACTTTCATCATTGTTTGTAAGAAATGGCACTCCTCCAAATTAGACAGTGCATCAGGTGCAGAAGGTTCTACAATAGAGTTGGGTAGGGCAAAAAGGGGTTGAAGATGATAATAAAATGACAATATTGTCCTGTATTTACTTTTAAGGATAATTAAATTTAGCATCTGTAATTTTGATTTCGATTTCAAATAAGATCCTTAATTATTAATTAAAATAACTCAATCTTGTAATTTATTGTTTCATATTAATTGAGACTAATTATAAATATCATTTCAAATTGTTAACCCATATACAATTTCATTTAAATACTTATAATTGTTTAAATTAAAATTATAGAATTTCATTTAAAATTCGTATAAAATTATAAGATACTATATTAAAATTCATATAAAATTACAGGATATTAAAATGTAATCACTCGTGATCATGTGAGCAACTGGTGACTGCCGTTAATAATTTAAAACGATTATTTGTAATTGACCCAAATTAAAATAAAATTATAAATTGAGGAATTAGCTTGTTTCAATTAATAATAAAGAGTCTTATTTAAAGTCGAAACTAAATTACAGAGTATTAAAGTATAATTAAATTTTTTTAAAAGCATTTTTTTAAAATCTAGTAAATTGTTACTATTATTAATATTCCTACTAATTTTTCTCTCTTTGTTTCAAGATTCAACATGGCTTCAATTTTACTCTTTCTCCTAAAAATAAGAAAATAATTTTAAATTGTTTGGATATGTTATTATTCCTTGTATTAAAATAATAAAATTAATGTTATTATTCCAAGGTACTATTTTTTAATTAATAATGTGACAGAACCTCATTAATTACATCACATCAATGCTACTTTGTTCAAAAAAAAAATTTGACACATAATTTCAAAAAAAATAGTATTAGTCGTATTAAAATAAAATAGTCATATTCCTACTTTAAAAATGAACATTTGAGCTCTAAAAAATTTATTATTTTTATAATTAAAAAATTTACTTTATAGAGTGCTTGGAGGAGGGGGAATAACATTACCTTCAAAATAGAAACATGATATTTGGTTTTTATTTGTCCCAAAGGGCATGACACTATTGGTGATTGTAGGCAAATGTAGAGCTGACGGAGATACGTGATTCATTTCCAAACTTCAAAATTACCTTTTCATCCCTGCCTTTTAAAAGAATATTTCTAATCTGTTATTGGATAGGCTTTTTTATCAATAAAATAATAGGAAAGAGAGAAAAAAGAGTTTTTTTTAATAGTAATTCTGTTAAGAGAGAGAGAGAGAGCATAGGTAATGGCGATGGAAGAAGAAGCTCTCTTCTTCTCAGCTCACAACTTTCTCGTTCTCTTCATTCATCACACCCTCTCCCTCTCTCTTTCTCTTTCTCCTTCTACCCGCCCTCTCTTTCTCTCTCTAGATCTGTGAAACTCCACAAATGGAGGCCTTCTTGGTTTTGTTCTTATTAGCTGGAAACATCCGGTAAGATTCGCTGCCGTCGGACAAAAACTACGCTACTTCTATTTCCATGTGTTCGATTCATTCTTTAAAAATAGTTTTCAAAAACATTCTGTGTTTATTTTATGTAACTCTGTGATCTTCGTTTTTGTTGTTGTGTGTTTCGTGTTTTCATTCTTTTGTTTAGTTTTTTTCTCTCCTACTTACTGTCTCTACAGCTTAATCCTGTTACTGTATCACATTAATCAGTAAGATTTTCTTGCAATCATCTCTCTTTCTCTCTCTATATATATACACAGAGAGTCTCTGATCATTGTTTGGTGATTGTGCACCGTGATGTTGACTCATGGTTTGCTTCTTTTTCTTCAATTTATGTGATAATCTATTCTTTTTTTTTTCTTTTAGTAATTTTATTCTGTGATTTTTTGGGGGTTGTATTTATGAGGGCCTTGTTTTTTTTTTTTTTTTTTTGCTTGGGTAGCTAATTGATGATTCTTTTATGTTGATTTGATTTCTCTCAACTGTTCGAACCTCTCTCTCTCTCTCTCTCTCTCTCTCTCTCTCTTAAATTTTTTTTTTGCAATATCTGGATGATCGATAAATGGGATGTTTTTCATGTCATGTACGCAGCTTTTTTCATTCGCCAGACTTGAATTTTCTCTGCTCACTGTTTGGTTCCCAAGAAAATGAAAGGAGAAGAGAAAAGAAAAGAAAGTTGTTTAATCTTATCTTTATTGTCGTTCTCATTCCAATAAAAAATCATCTCAAACTAAGTTTACGGACAGTTTATTGGAACTTCTTTGTTTTAGATGGTCCCAAATAATGGCCCTCAAAAAATAAAATAAAAGTTTGTTCTTTATAGTTCACCTGCTTTTTGTAAATTCTTACAATTTAAATTTGAGATAGTAAACCTTATCCTATATTTTCTCCTATTATTCGCGCCACTTAATACTGCTGATTTTGCAGTTTTTATTGTCCAAAAATTATGTGCTGTCTATATACAGCCATTTGTTCAAATCTATATAACAAAGTTATTTTCTTTCCAAATTTGGACCTTCCTATTATATTCTCCATTAATGATTAAATTCCCAATCATTACAAGTCATAGATGTAGCAATTTATTTTATTTCATTTTATGTATCACTGGGATTTTTTGTTTGCTTGGTCTATGTTGTTTCTTGCACCTCCTCATGTTTACTTGGATATGAATCCCTCTATATTTGTTATGTACATCTATGGGTTTTTGTGTATTCTGCCGTTCATGTTTGGAGATTGATCTTGTCTTTAGGTTGGTATCTTAATCCATATGTTATTTCCTTATATAAGATTGATGTTTTAAGTTTGGTTCTCACGGTGGATTTTAATTATTCTTTTTTTTATCAGTTGGATTTCTAGCAAATGAAAGAATGTTCTGTGGATTAGAGCGAATAAATTCATATCGCCTTCGCCTTCGCCTCCTCCATCTCCTTTTTCCTTTGAACAGAGTAGACCTACTAACTTAGACATGAACTACTTGACTGTTGAGACCGAAGATGCTTTTGCTAGTTTGCTTGAAGTTGCTGCTAACAATGACGTAGAGGGCTTCAAACGATTGATTGAGCATGACCCATTTGGTATCAATGATATTGAATTATGGTATGGCCGACAGAAGGGCTCCAAACATATGATTCTTGACCACAGAACCCCTTTGATGGTCGCAGCTACATATGGTAGTATTGATGTTTTGAAACTGATTCTTTCTCTATCTAATGTTGATGTGAATCTGTCATGCGGCCTTGACAAAAGTACTGCCCTTCATTGTGCGGCTTCTGGTGGTTCAGTGAATGCAGTTGATGTTGCCAAACTGCTTTTGACAGCAGGTGCTGATCCAAATTTGGTTGATGCTAATGGTCATAGACCAGTTGATGTTATTGTTGTCTCTCCAAAGTTACAAAATTTGAAGGTCGCCTTTGAAGAACTTCTTGCAACAAACGGTTCTATTGGTGAGTGCAAACTAAGGGTGTCAACCGCCAGTTCAAATTTAAATTCTCCATCAACTTCACCATCCCCGGAAAATAGATCGCCATCATCTTCTGCGGATTCAACTTCTTCATCAAAGAGTTCGAAGTTCAGTGACCCTCCTGTTTCTTCTGCTTTGGAGAAGAAAGAATACCCTGTTGACCCATCACTGCCTGACATCAAGAACAGCATCTATTCAACTGATGAATTCCGAATGTTTTCATTTAAAGTACGGCCTTGTTCTCGTGCCTATTCCCACGATTGGACTGAGTGCCCATTTGTTCATCCTGGAGAAAATGCTCGGAGAAGGGACCCAAGGAAGTACCATTATAGTTGTGTTCCTTGTCCTGATTTCCGAAAGGGAGCTTGTAGACGTGGAGATATGTGTGAATATGCTCATGGAGTTTTTGAGTGTTGGCTCCATCCAGCTCAATACAGAACCCGGATTTGCAAGGATGGGACGAGTTGCAATAGAAGAGTCTGTTTCTTTGCCCACACACCTGAGGAACTCCGGCCTTTATATGTCTCTACTGGTTCTGCTGTTCCCTCCCCTCGCTCGAGTTCATCTGCTGCTAATGCAATGGATTTTGCCACAGCTATGAGCCTGCTACCTGGCTCTGCTTCATCAGTCTCTCTTATGTCCCCTTCACCATTCACTCCACCCATGTCTCCATCTGCCAATGGCATTTCAAACATGGGTTGGCCCCAACCAAATGTCCCAACATTGCATCTTCCAGGAAGCAATCTTCAGTCCAGTAGGTTGCGGTCATCTTTTAATGCAAGAGACTTTCCAGCCGATGACTTAAACTTGTTGCCAGATTTTGATATGCAAAAACAGCAGCTCCTAAATGAACTATCCCGCTTCTCTCAAATGAGTATTAGTACTAATTCTTTGAACCATTCTGCGCGTTCAAAAACCCTAACCCCTTCAAACCTTGAAGATATTTTTTCTTCTGAGAGCTCCTCTCCTTGGCATTCTGATCAAGCATTGGCTGCAGCTGTTTTCTCCCCAACACACAAGGCTGCAGTTCTCAATCAGTTCCAGCAGCAGCAAAGCATGCTATCTCCTATCAACACAAATTTCTCACAGAGAAGTGTTGAGCACCCTCTACTGCAGGCCTCCTCTTATGGGGTTCCATCTCCTGGGAGAATGTCTCCACGAAGTGTCGAACCTATGTCGCCAATGAGTTCACGGGTGTCCATGTTTGCTCAACACGAGAAGCAGCAACAGTTCCGCAGCCTGAGCTCACGTGATCTTGGCTCCAATTCTGCTGCTAATGATAGTTCTCCAGTTGAATCTTGGTCAAAATGGGGTTCCTCCAATGGGAAGCCAGATTGGACCGTAAGTGCTGATGAATTTGATAGGCTTCACAGATCATCATCTTTTGAGCTTGGTAACAATGGAGAGGAGCCTGATCTATCATGGGTTCAATCGCTTGTGAAAGAATCTCCACAAGATATAAAGGAAAAGATGGCAACGCCTGTCTCAGGAGTCACAGGTGCAGCTGAATCCATCAAGGAGGGCTCAAATTTGAACTCCCAGATTGAAACAATCGATCAATCAGTACTGGGTGCACTGCTTGACCAGATGCAGCTTGATCAGCTCATGGCTCAGTAAAACCTGAACCATTTTTTTACCTGGCCTTGAGGTCGTCAGAATCAACGGTTTTGGTAAAAAATATATATTTTCAATTTTTGGGTTTGTTGGTGCTGGATGTGGGAGAAAGATAACAGTAACAAGGAAGGAAAGCAAGAAAGAAAAGGAGGTTACATATTCAGAAGAAAATTATTCTTTTTGTCATTCATTACTATAGCTGAATGTAGAAAAGGTGAGAAAATCTCTGGGTTTCTTCAAAAAAATGGAGCCCTGATTCTCCCAATATTTTCAGATTTTAGTTCTCTATAATTGTCATTTTTACTTTCTTTAATCAGCTAAATGTTCTATTGAAATGAAACTCATTATTATCTCTTCAAGAAATAGTCATCAAGTTCTTGTATTGGAGATTCTTTTACATGTTTATGTTTTGGTCCAGTACATTTCTTTTTGGAGTAGTTTTATTCAGTCCGAAATTCTAAGCTGAATCAATAAGCCAATTAGATACAATGATATATCAAATAATTTGTTACAAATACCAGGATGATTTTTTTTAGGTGTCTAGTCAGACTTGTTATTTTAGCGTATTGCGTCGGAGTGGAAATCAATTTCCTTCCTTTTGGGGGGGAAAAAAAAGTAGAGGATACTTCTGATGTTGGTATTTGGGGTTAATAATAGTGGGTTCCAGGGTGGAAAGAAAAGGAAGGTGGAAAGATTATGATGAAGTTCACTGCTATTGGCATCCATTTCCCTTTCATCTTGTCTTCTTTTCTCATTATTTTCTTGGTGTTTTCTTTTCCATTTACTAGCTAGCTATTCTCTGTTTTACATTGGTATTGTTGCTGATAAGTCATTAGTGGGTTAATGAGAAGGCATGTGAACTTGTGCTGGGATGGATTCCAAATCCCAAAAGTTGGATTTAGGTTTGTGGGGAATGTGGATTTTGGGATGTAGATTGGGGAAAAGTATATTTATACAAGATTCCACCAATCTTTATGGAAATCAAATGCTGGGAGAAAATTTTTATTTCCTTGGAGTTGTGAATTTTTTGAGTGATAAAGCTTTATGGTAATGAAATAATGATATTCTTCATTACATACTGTCACATTCAAAGTGTGGATTTCAATAAGGGTGGAAAAAATTATTTTTTTATGACCCCCCTCCCCCCCACCCCACTCCACTAATCTCAACCTTGCAAAAGAGGAGGGGTTTTTTGGGGATATATATATATATGTGTGTGTGTGTGCGCGCGCAGTATGGAGCATGAAATTTTTACAATGGCTTTTCTTTTCCTTAGTGGATTGATTTTGATGAGTGCATATTTTTTTCTCATTAAGTATTTTTTTAATTATGCATTAAATGTTGAAAAATTAGGAATGATTATAATTTTTATTTATAGCTCTGTTGAAGGAAAAGAGGAAATAGCAAGAAAATTTTGACGTAATTCTCTTTTTGCTAATAAGTTAACTTCTTTTCACACACAAAAAAAAAAAGGAAAGAAAAAATAAAGGAGAGGAAAAGGTACAGAAAGTAATATCAACTTCACTTCACCTTTCGGTGCCTCAGTTGATAAAGATTTTTTCTTTGTCCCTTTTCTTATTTTTCTCACTAACCAAACAAAATAACCAGAAGCTTAGTAGAGAGAGAAGACTATGGTGTCAATGACTGTGACTTAAGTAATAACATTTTCAGCATAAAACAGCCAAAATAGCCTATCAAATACCAACTTAGGTCTTGATGTTGATTTTTTTATATGGGCTGGCAGTTTATTCTTTGTTGGAAAGCACATGTAATTGATCCGAATCCTAAAAGAAAGATGACAATTTGGTTTTAAAAAATTCTTTGAGGAGCTATCTTCAACATAGTATTATAGGGTTTGCTTGTTTTGATAAAAATTATAGTTCTCAATTGCTACCTTTGATTGTGAGGTTAACAGTTATTGGGTTTTTAGCATTTGCCTCTTCATTCATCCACCAAATGGAAGTTCTTGTGAATTGCAATGATATATCATGTTGCTAGGTGGTGTAGATTGGTGGGCCATATCATGGGTTTAGCTTTATAGATTATTAATTTAAGGCTTTGTTATCTGCACCATGCATTGTGAAGAGAAATATATACTGCCATTTCAGGGAGTCTTGCTTTAGCAGAAGAGTTGGTTAATGGAACTTAAACTTAATATCATTTTTGTCATTTTTTTGTTGTTATAAGGGATGTTTGATAGCCATTATCATTGAAATTGGCCTTGCAATTTGAGAATAATTTCTAATAATTTAGAAATCTTCCTAATGATTCCAAACTATAAGCATTATTCTACATGTGTTATACAAAATAGGGTCACATATTCTCGGATATGAATTTGTGGGTTAGAGAGGTACAGTTCATTTCTCATCTCATATGTGGTGAGGGTTACAATAAAACTCATATTCGTAACTCTTATTTTCATGTGAGATGGACTAAATCTCTTCAGTGCACTAGGGAGAATCTCAATCTTATAGTCATTGTGAAAAATTGAATTTTAAGGATTTATTGCCAAACCCAAGAATCATATCAACTGAGGAAGAAAGGCCATTATTCTAAAGTTCTGTTTGGTTTAAATTATTTAATTTGATTGTAATTATCTTATGAATGATTATTAGATAATTAATCAAAAATTAAATTTGGGATTTTTTCTCTAAATTTTCAAACTCTGAGCTTTATTGATGTAGCTGTAAGAAAGAAGAAAAAAAAAGGGCCTGAAAATTGATTATGATTTAATTGATTTATTGCATAAGCCACTAGAAACTATATTTTTCAAATCAAAATTAGTTGAAGTACTTGTACGAAATAAGGTAGGTATTAGATTTTTTTTTTCTAATCCAACCCAATGTTAGTTTAATCGCATGATAAATTAGGTGGGACTAAAATTGAATCACTTCTTAAATTTTCAAAATGGCTGCTTAGAAGGGGGAGGAAAAAGACTGGAATTTTTAGACAACAAGAGGGTGAGTGGTGAGCTTGGGTTAGGAGGTTGGGTGTGGTGGTTAGGCATGAGTCATGACCAAACCAATAATGATTGGTTCAGACCCAATTTAGTAGGTTCGGTGTTCAAGTACTAATTGTATACAGTTTTGGTGGCCAATAACACCTAAATATACAAATAGCAAACAGATCATTGAATTGGGGTGCTGATAAACATGAGTTTTTAAAAGGGTTAGCAGACTTTTAAATAATTTTTTATGACTGGGGGGTCTCATAATAACCCTTTTAGTGGTGTTCCTCAACTAAAAAATTAGGTTTCATCGGTTATAGTACCACATTGAAAAAATTATTATATGATCTGGTATCATTGTCAATTATGAATTAACCCCAAGTTTAAGGGAGTGGTCGAATGAATGGTAGATAATAATTAAAGGACTTACTTTCTCAAAGTCATCGGATCGAAACTCAGCAGATGTCACTTTTTCTTGAAATTCATCCATATGGAGTGCTACCTCAGATTTTTACTGGTTATATACATGATAGTTCATGATTAATTATTATGATTGGAAATACATATTCCATGGAATGAACATTCCATTAAAAATTATTTCAAGCGTTTATTTGGCTCAAGTGAGTAATAATTATTATATTTCATGTCATTTTCATTCTATTCTTAATTCCTACATACCAAACATAACTGGGGAAAGGGGGGATTTTGGAAATTTGATGTTACTCCCCTAGTTTTACAGATTTTTTTTTATAAAAAAAATTAAGAATTGTCTCTCCAAAAGTTTTCATTTTTTTTGATAAGAGAGCCTTTTAAATTTTACTTTCAATTTTTTTTTTGTTCCCTAAATTAATGCTCTGAATCCGGCACTGTTATGTCGTGGTATTCAACCCCTTGTATGTTCAAGCCAAACAAATTACAGTGATAAGAGAAATAAGGATTCGGATCTCCACCAAATATAGGAAAGAAACAAACTTTGCAGTTTGTTGAATACATAATATGTATTAGGTACATGTTTGGATTTCCTATGGAATTGAATTGTGTAACTATTTCCATTGTGTAAATATTGTTTTAAAGCAATAAATAAGTACTGACATGGGAAAAATAGGTTAATAAATGAAGAAATAGAGAATAGAAAAGAATGTGAAAATATTTGTATATATTTTTGTGTGTTAAAACTGTACAATACATGACCTATTTATAGGTAGAAGGAGGCCAAGCAAAAATGGGAAAGATAATATACAAAGAATCAGAATAAGTATAAAATCAGAATATGCTAGAATATATTGCTATATTCTATATTCTAACATCCCCCTCAAACTCGAGATGACGAAGTTAACTAGAGTTTGGAAACAAGATCACATAGTCGACTAGGAGGATGAGACTTCATGAAAATATCGGCAAGTTGATCTTCAGAAGAGACAGATTAAAGATGCAAGGTGCCCTGCTGAAGATGGTGCTGTAATGACCTGGAAAAAAAAAATTTGGATGAAAAAAAAAAATTTGGAATAAATAATTTTATTATTATTATTATTAAAATATGTGGTGTATGAATATATATATATGTACAGGTAATTCAATGTGTATACATATATATATGGGTGTATATTTATATACATAAATATACATATCAGATGTGTGTGTGTGTGTGTGTACGTGGGTACATATGTGTGGCTGTGTGAGTGCACTGCCGTGTGTGTGTATGTTGAGTGTGCCTCACTCAAGGAGGCATGGTGTGCATGTATGTATGTAATGTGTGTGTATATATATATATGTGTGTGTGTGTGTGTGTGTGTATAAACAAGGTGCAAGTGGGCTGATGTGTACAGTCCTGTATGTGTGTGTGGCAGAACGTGTAGGTGTGTGTGCATAGGGATATAGTATGCAAAATATATATATATATATATATATATATACAATGTCAACTTTGTATTAAATGCAAAGCTGCATTGTGAAGGGAAATGGTGGCTTGAACAGAAGAGTGGTCGGGACAGTGGGGCTGGTTGCAGGAAGGTGGCGTGAGGGTGTGTATATACCCTTGGGTATATAGAGGTGTGTGTCGGTTAGGGAGAGAAAATTCAAAAAGAGAGAGAGAGAGAGACAGGCTGAGTTGGAAACTGAGAGGCAGAGAAAGGTTTTAGAGCTTGGACCAGAGGTTGGAACAGAAGAGGGGGAGAGAACCCGCAACAGGAGAGAAACCCAGAAACTTGGTAAGTGACTCAGTTTTGTTTTTCAAATTTTGAACATGTTAATTAGTTTGATTTATAGGGACTTATAGAGCATGGAGAATGGAACACATTACAAAAAGAATGAGCAAAAATGATCAAGAAATAAGAGAGTTAGAGGCATTTACAGGTGGTTAAGATAAAATGGGTCACTTACATTTTATGCATGAAACCTGTTTAAAATGGTGAGGAAATGTTCCTCTAGCATGCAGGAAATCTATGGGAATACATTTGAGTTAAAACAGTAGAGAAACATAGGATCAAAAGTAAAAAGTTTCAGTTGGCCAGAATCTGGGTTCATGGCCGGAAACTTGGTGGATATGTCGGAGAATGGTTCTGTTAGGGTCTAGAAATTGTTCAGAGAGATTCCCTAATGTCCTAGGAATTCTTTGGTGAAAAAAAAAAGGGGGAGTTTAGACGTCAAAACCTTGAGAAAACGGCGAGGGACTATGGCTTTTCCGGTGACCGGCGCTGGCCAGGTCACCGGGGAAGACGACTTGAAAGTCGGGCGAAGGGGCTGGCAGCTTAGACTGAGGGGTTGGGCCGTTTTGGTTTAAGGGTGTTAGGCCTGCTTGGTTTTAAATGAGGTGGGCCTATTTTAATTTACAAGTCTTGGGTCAATTTAATTTTGAAAGATTTGGGCCTCTTGGGTTGGGCTCAATGAGGGAAATTAAAATGGATTAGGGATGTTTGGCTGTGGGCTTAATAGATTCAATTGAAAATCAATTTGGGGAAATAGGGATATCTTATCCCTGTTTTGGAGTTTGGCCATTGTTCGGCTATCCTGATTTAAGATAGTTAAACCAGAAATTCTGAATTAACCCCTCAACTTTTAGAAATCCCAATTTGACCCCAGAACTCTTAATAACTATGATTAGACCCCCAGAACAAAATATTAATTAAATTAATTAATTAACTTATTTAAATATCACAAAATAGTCCAGAGTCTAAATGGGACAAGTCATTAGTGTATTTTGACTATCTCGACCATTCTGAGACCAATGGTGAGAACCGTTTTACGATATGGGGTCCCAAAAAATAAAAGACCCGTGATAACATTAAAAATTACCAAAATACCCCTAAATTGAAACGTAATCAAACAAACTCCGATTTAAGTGAACAAATAGTGGAGTTTTATTATCTCAATCATTCCGGACTCAAACGTGGAGTCCGATTTGCAAAAAGCGGTCTCGGGATGTAAGGACCCGTAAAAAGTGTAAAATGATCGTTTTGCCCTTTTTAGCTCGGATGTCCGAATTAAATTCCGCAAAAGCTTAAACCTATTTTCTTCAACGTTCCAGACTCAATAGTAGAGTTTAATTTGGCAAAATAGAAACTCATAAAATAAAGACATAAAATTTGATGAATAGCATAATTTAAGTAGCAAACAAACTGAGTTACATTTTATGATTTTAGGGATACTGAAAGGCAAGGAGAAGGTGGTCTAACCTTCGGCATTCTTACTACTAGTTCCGCTACATTACGAGTATACCTTCCTGGGTTGAGACCGACCCATCATGTATGATATATTGTGCTAAGTAAGGAATATGATTAAGTTAGGAATGATTGCATGTTGATTGAATGAATCATATATTTATTTGTTTGATGTTAGAAAACCACATAAGGAACGTTGCTTTAAAGAAAAGAAACCTTGAGTTAATTGTTTACGTTGCTTATGTGTTTCTTGCTGCTCCATGGAGATATGATTTATTCTATGTGTTGGGTTGTACGTGATTTATATTTTTGGGGAGTTGTTAAGATTGTGAACACATGACTTAAGTATGTATTTTCGTTGATCATGTATTGCATACATTCATGTGGAAGAGGATTTGTTATTCAGATGCTATGATTGCTTTAAGTGGAATACATTGTTTAAAAGCATGCTCCATGTGTTGGTAAATTGCTTATCTGATATTGTATTATTGCATGGTGGAATCAAAGCATATTGGTATGACGTGATTCATTGAAAGCATAGTGTGGGTTGAGCACTTGGTGCTGTGCATACGTGGTTACTCAGGCCGTCGGGGAAGGTCCGTAAAGTGAGTCATACATGGTACTCAGCTTCCATCAGATGTGTTCCGAAAACTGAGACATGGTACTCAGTTTCCATCGGATGTATTCCGAAAACGAGACATGGTACTCAGCTTCCATCGGATATGTTCCAAAAATGAGACATTGTATTGGTACTCAAGTTCCATCGGATGTGTTCCAAAAACGAGACATGGACATGGCATAGAGTTGACATGGGTGTGGTATAGAGTTGTGTGGATATGTCACGCACATTTTCATTACATCGTATTAATGAATTCATGGATGTGGTGTAGAAATTACATGGATGCTTTATGGATAAAATCAGTACATGGACATGATGATTAGAAAGGCATGTAGAAATGAATGCACACTTGCACATGCCACGCTTTAGATTATGTTAATGAAGTTGGATGGCATATAGATTATTGCTAGTACATTGTATGATGATATTGAATGACATGTAGATATAAATGTACACTTGCACATACCACGTCCTTAATTTTGTTCCTTGCATTAGCATTATATTATACCAACAGTTGAGCTAACCCATTCGTGGGATAACACATTACAGATGATGCTCCCGGCACTTGAGACTTAAGGAAGTCTTATAGAGTGGAAGAGATATGAGCTTAGAAGGATATTTGACCCGTGGGGGCATATTTTGTGATGTAGGGCTTAAGTCCAAATGACATGTTGAATGTTTTTATTGATTGTGCTTCACATGGATGTACATTGAAGGAAATGAATGTAAGTTTGAGTTGAATCCATTAGATTGTCCTTTATTTTATTTTCTTTTAGTTTTGTTACTTGCACCTCGGGTTCGCGGAAAATTCGGGGTGTGACAGGTGCCGAATGAAGTGACAATCAATTTCAATATGCTTGGTGCGCTCATGAAAAACATCATTGTGAGCAATCTAAATGGCGATTCGATTATCACAATAAAGATGAGAACTAGTCGTCTGAGGAGAACCCATGTCTGTCAAAAG
Source organism: Nyssa sinensis (assembly GCA_008638375.1). Lineage (NCBI taxonomy): Eukaryota > Viridiplantae > Streptophyta > Magnoliopsida > Cornales > Nyssaceae > Nyssa > Nyssa sinensis. The sequence goes on along the minus strand of CM018051.1, from coordinate 11,938,763 downwards.
CCATCGTAACCACAAAAGTTCAGTTGTAGTATCAGCAAGTGCACGGTACTCAGCCTCAGTACTGGAGCAGGCAACAATAGTCTGCTTCTTACTACGCCAAGAAATGAGAAAGGTGCTGAGTAAGAAACAGTTCCCTGTGGTGGAGCGACGATTGGTAGGATCACCTAGCCCAGTCAGCGTCAGAGTAGGAGCGAAGCTCAAAAGATGAGCGAGAAGAAAAGTGAAGGCCATGAAACAAAGTTTCCTTGACATACCGTAAAATGCGAAGAACAACAGCATAGTGAGTAGAGCGAGGAACACTCATAAACTAGCTAACCAAATGAACTGCATAGGAAATGTCTAGTCGGGTAACAGTGAGATAGATAAGAGTATCGACCAGTTGTCGATACAAAGTAGCATCAAGAAGAGATTCACCATCAGTAGCTAGTAACCGAACATTAAGATCAAGCGAAGAAGTACATGTTTTGCTGTCAGTCAAGCCTGCTTTAGAAAGCAAGTTAGATGCATACTTAGCTTGAGAGAGATAATAACCATCTGAACCAAATGTAACCTCAAGACCCAGAAATGTAGTTAGGCTGCCCTAAGTCCTTCATCTCAAAATTCTGACTCAAAAAGTGTTGAAGATCTCGAATACCAGAGAGATCAGCTCTTGTAATGATCATGTCATCAACATAAAGAAGAATAAGAATCATACTAGTACCAGTGGTCCGAAGGAAAAGAGCTGAGTCATAGGCACTAAGGGGTAAATCCCTGTTAAGCAACAACGCAACTGAATTTAGTAAACCAGGCTTGGGCAGCTTGTTTGAGACCATAGAGAGCACGCCGAAGATGACAAACTGTGTAAGGAGGATGGGCATAACCAGGTGGAGGATGCATATAAACTTCCTCGGCAAGATCACCATTCAAGAATGCATTTTTGACATCCATCTGAAACAGTTGCCAATGACGCACAGCAGCAATGGCAAGCAAAGATCGAACAGAGGTAAGACGAGCAGCAAGGGTAAAAGTCTCCTCATAATCAATACCATACTCTTGAGAGAAACCCTTGGCAACAAGGCGAGCTTTGTATCGTTCCACTGATCCATCTGACCGAGTCTTGATTTTGTAGACCCACTTACATCCAACTACAGACTTGCCAGGAGGTAAATCCACCAAGTCCCAAGTATGAGTTTTAGTGAGAGCTTCCAGTTCATTAAACACAGCTTTCTGCCAAAGAGGATCAGCACTAGCCTCACGAAAACTGTGAGGTTCGTGAAGAGTAACAAGGGGCATAATAACTATGAAAATCTTGAAGATGAGAAGAAGGAGCTCTTACTCTAATGGATTGACGGAGTGCAGGTACCTGGACAGGCTCAGAAGCAGTTGATGGATCAAGAGTATCAGCAGACGTGTCAGATGACTCCGAAACAAGTGAAGAAGGAACATCTGAGGAGCTTGGCATCTCTGCAGAAGAGTTAGGAATTAAAGCAATAGAATTAAAGCAATAAATGGGTCAGTAAAGATAGGAGCATAACTGGTAGAGGACTACGGAAAATGAGAAATACTCGTAAACATCTTATGTTCCCAAAACTCTACATGAGGAGAAATACGAAGACGTTTGGCTATGGAATCATAGCAACGATAACCTTTTTGAGTAAGACCATAACTGATATGAACCTGTAAGATCGAAATCCTTTGAACCCACAATCAATTTGAAACTTACCCAAGAAAGCCAGGAATCAAGTCAAGACGATCTAGACCCGTTGAAAACTTGTTTCAATAACCTAGATTTGATGAAAATGCCACAAAGGGTATGCCTTTGATAAGTTCATAGTTCATTCAAGAATAAGAAGAGAAAACTAAAAAGTTCTCTATACCGAAAGCGTCATTCACGTTCGTAGCCTTCAAATTATGGCTACAAGTTCTTTTTAAAACCCTAGGGCCGAATAAGGCCTACATCAAATAAAAGACATGGGTTGAACATCTTCAGGCCCAAAACATCCTAAACTACTAACTAAAACTAATTAAAAGAATTTCACTAAATGAATTAAATAGGCCCAAATGCCTACAACCATTAAAACATAAAATAGGCTCACACGCCTAAACTTAACAAAATAAAAAGTCCATACAAAACCACTAGGACTATGCTGCCACCCTCTGTAGCTTGTATCACATGGACTAAGGCTGGATCTTCTTCTTTCAAGCTCATCGTGAATGTTGGGGACTTACTCGATAACTAGGCCCAAGTGGATTGCACCAATCCTTGCATTGCTTCCTTGATCTTCTTAACTCTCGACCTTGAGATTGGCCCATCTGAAACTTGTAAAGGATCTTTAAGACTTGGTCCACCATGGTGCCCATCATTCCCCCTCTCCTCAAAAGGATTCAACCTCGAATCGTCACCTGCATCAAAAGGAGAGAGATCAGAAACATGAAAGTAGCAGAAACATTATACTCACTTGGAATGTCCACTTTATAAGCATTATCATTAATTTTCTCAAGGATTTGGAAAGGGCCATCTCCTCGAAGATGTAATTTAGTTCTTCTATAGGCTGGGAATCTTTCTTTGCGCATGTGAACCCAAACTTAATCTCCAGGTTCGAAGATAACACGCCATCGCCCTTTATTGGCTTAGGAAGTAAACTTTTTATTCTTCTGTGCAATTTGAAGCCGTACCCTTTCATGAATCGATTTCACTAATTCGGCCTTCCTGTGTTCATTCAAATTACTCCTGACATCAATAGGTAAAGGCATCAAATCTAAAGGAGTAAGTAGATTAAAACCATAAACAATTTTGAAAGAAGAATAAGAAGTAGTAGTATGCATAGTCCTATTATATGCAAACTTTATAAATGGCAAATAGTCCTCCCAAGTTTTTAAATTCTTTTGAATGACAGTGCATGTCACACCCCAAATTTTCATAAACCCGAAATGGACTTATTAAATAGAAAAATGAATAAATAAATTTAAAACATCCTTTAATTCTCAGCAAAAAAAATCATTATTCCATACTCTAATGTAATTAACCAACATTAGAAAAAACAAATTTGAGAATAATTTGAATCCATTCTGAAAACTTTGTTTAGGCCATTATAACTTTCATGGTCAATTTCACCCAAACATGTTTGGAGTCTTAAAGTGCAAATATTATTAAACAAAAGTACTCGTCGAGACAATCAGTTTAGACTCTTGAATAACTCAATTCAGATCTGAAATGAATTTATATGAAAATCGAAAAGTTTCAAAAAAAAAAAAAAATTGGATGAATAGTAACCCGAGCAAACTAGTAGCTAAAAGTGAACAGTAACATTGAAAGTTACTGTTCACCTGGAGCAAAAATTCAGCTTCAAAAAAAATGTTGCGCCTAACCCTTTGATTCAAATCGACTTTTCTCTCAATATACGGATCCAAATGTAATAAAATCTGTGCCAAAATCTTTCTTATTGAGTCTAGTTTCTATACCATTTTGAATCACTCACATATTGTATTTTAAACTCAAGTTATGACAAAAAAACTACCCATAGGTCAGATTTTGCACACTTGAAGCAAAATCAATATAACTTTCTCATTTTAAAAGCTTTCAAAGTCTGTGATATATAAAAAAAAAGATAAGAGATAGAATTATCTAGAAATGTAAGATACTTTAATTAATTCAAAAAAACCAAAAACTTATAGTCTCACGAAGTGGGCTGATCTACAGAAATAATTCTGCAAAATCGAAATTAAGGCATGTTATATACCATTTGACATTCCTTCTAATTATTCAAGCTGTTTAACCTCAACTTTTTAGCACCTTTCTTACCTATTTAAATAGTGTTTTACGCATTTAATTCCCCCCTTAATTCCACAAAATTTTTAGTATAACTTCCTTTGTTTTCTAAGCATTTTTTACCTAATATTTTACAATCATTCATATATATAAACATATCACAATCCATCCTCACTCGATGGCCACAATTTCATAAAAATTAAGCATACATCATTTAAATATTCATTTTATCATATGCACACATGTACTTGAATTTCACAACATCACTATCTCATGCTCATTACAATATATAGGGCATTGCCCATTGTTTTCATAATATACAAGATGTGTATAAATAAACATACATGGTTTCAGGGCTTATGCCCTCATACAACTCAAAAATAATGCCCCAAGGGCCAAATCTTCTTTATGGTCCATTTTCCTTTCTTTCTTCAAGACTTCAACAAGTCTCAAGTACCCAGAACCTTATCTGTAATATGATATCCCATGAGGTGTCAGCTCAACTGCTGATATGACATAATGCTAATGCAAGGAATAAAATTAAGGCGTGGCATGTACAAGTGTACATTTATAATCTACATGCCTTTCAATTCATCAACACTATGTAATGACAATATGTGTGACACACCCATGCAAACTCTAAGCCACACCCATGTCTCACTTCACGATCCTTCCCCGTTGGAATGAGTACCAATCGTATGTCTTACTTCACAGTCCGTCCCTGTTGGAATGAGTACTAATGGCCAATTTTGGATTTTTTACCACAAGATTTACACCCTCATAATGCATAACACCAAAATGCTCAACCCATACCATATTTTCAAAGAATCACATTATGCCAATATGCCTTGATTTTTTTCTATGCAATTTTCAATGAGACAATTCATCAAATACATGGTATATGCCTTAAACAATGCAATGTACTTAAAGTAACTTTAACTTTTATATCACAAAACTTTGTCTACATGAACCTAACATGTAATTCAATCAATTTCACATATAAACACATTAAACATTCACAACCTTAATAATTTCTCAAAGATCATAAAATACATAAAGACCAACACATGAAATAAATCATAACTCTCAAATCACAAGAGTTTCTCTACATGAACATAAGCTAGAATGCAACGAATCAAACATATAAACAAGTTACATGTTTATCATTTTAACAAATTCTCAAAGATCACAAAATGCATAAAATACCAACACATTGAATAAATCATAACTTTTCAACTACAAGACTTTGTCTACATGAACATAAGCTAGAATACAATAAATCTCATATATAGTCATGGTTCATGTTTATCACTTTTCCAAATTCCCAAGGAATGTATAAATACATAAACAACCAACTCTAGGTTTTCAAAGTAACTACATCCTAAGTAACTTTCTAACAACAAATAAACATATAAATCATTCAATCAACTTATAAAACACTCCTAAACTTAATCATATTCCTTACTTAGCAAAATATCATACCTAAAAAGATTTTTCTCAATCCTAGGGAGTTGTGTTCGCTGTGCAGCTGAACCAATTGGTGAGAATGCAGCCCTTGACGTGGAGAACAACTTCCTAGAAGGAAGTTTTGTGAAAATCCAAGCCTAGAAGTGTATTTTGGAAACTTGAAGATTTGAAAACCTAGGTTTTCTCTTCATTTTTCTCCCATGCGTGGCTGCTGCTGCTTCTCCAAACCATTTCTCTCATTTTTTTTACACCAAGTTCTGTATTTATAGTCAAGGGGCAAAGGGGGCAAAATGACCTTTTTGCCCTTAATGAACCCGGGACCCCGTTGCACTACAACCCGTCCCAAAACGCCTCAATTCGAAATTTTGCTTTAGCCAAAGTTCTTAAAATTATTTTCAAAAAAATTTATTTTTTCCTGCGGCCGGGTTTGGCCGGTTCCACCCGGGATGCCCTTTTGGTCCAATTTTTCAAACTATTTTTTATTAAGCTCAAATTCACACAGGAGGTGTATTTTAATATTCTAAGAATATTTCTATTTTATGACATACTCAAATTATGCTCCTAAACATGACTTATGCCTAATGATGCATGTATAGCACCCTACCAGCAAACAGTGCATGAATAGTGCCCTACCAGCAAAAACAAAAATTTTTTCCTAATTTTTCAGATCTCTACAGTGCGTAAGAGTTGAGTTAGAGTTTTGTTGACTACTTCAGTCTGTCCATCAGTCTGTGGATGACAAGTAGTGGAAAATAAAAGCTTAGTGCCTAATTTCCCCACAAAACCTTCCAAAAGTAGCTAAGGAACTTAATATCTCTATCAGAAACAATACTCCTAGGTACACCATGAGTCACACTATTTCCTTGAAAAACAAATCAGCTATGTTTGTGGCATCATCTGTTTTATGGCATTGAATGAAATGTGTCATTTTACCAAATCTATCCACTACCACAAAAATAGAATAGCTACCCCTTTTTGTCCTAGGTAGCCCCAAAACAAAGTCCGTAGATATATCTACCTATGGCTCACTAGGAACGGGTAAAGGTGTATACAACCCACGTGGTAAAACCTTAGATTTGGCCTTTTTACATGTGATGCACCTACCACATATTCGAGTGACGTCTCTTCTCAACCTAGGCCAAAAGAAATGTTCATGTAAAATTTCTAAGGTTTTCCTGACACCAAAGTGCCCCATTAATCCTCCACCATGTGCCTCACGCACCAATAATTCACGCATTGAACAGTTTGGCACACACAATTTTCTTTCTTTAAACAAATAACCATCATGCTTGTAAAACTTACCAAATGCCGCTTTATCACACGCCATATACACATAAGAAAAATCAGCCTCATTTGCATACATGTCTTTCACATATTCAAACCCAAGCATTTTAGCACTCATAAAAGTAAGAAGTACATACCTCTGTGATAAAGCATTAGCAACAATGTTCTCCTTACCTTGCTTGTAACGAATGACATAAGGAAAGGTCTCGATGTATTCCATCCATCTAGCATGTCTCTTATTTTATTTACCTTGACCCTTGAGATGTCTCAATGATTCATGATCGGTATAGATCACAAACTCCTTAGGCCAAAGGTAGTGCTGCCACGTCTCTAGAGCGCGAACAAGAGCATAAAGTTCTTTGTCATAAATGGGGTAATTCAGGGCCGCCCCACTTAACTTCTTGCTGAAAAAGGCGATAGGTCGCCTATCCTGCATCAAAACAGCTCCAATTCCTATTCCTAAGGCATCACATTCAATCTCAAAAGTTTTGTTAAAATCAGGTAATGCTAACACAGGTGCAGAACATAATCTTTCTTTAATAATAGCAAATGCATTTGCTTGTTCAATTCCCCAATGAAATCCAACATTCTTTTTAACTATTTCAGTGAGTGATGCAGCAATGATGCTAAAATCCTTAACAAAACGCCTATAAAAACTAGTTAAACCATGAAAACTTCTTACCTCAGTGATGCCTTTAGGCGTTGGCCACTCTTTGATGGCCTTGACTTTCTCTTCATCTACCTCAATACCTTTTGTACTAACAACATAAACAAGAAAAATAATTTTTTCCATACAAAAGGTACATTTCTTAAAATTAGCATATAACTTTTCACATCTCAACACATCTCAAATGCTCAAAATGCTCATCTAAGTTTTTGATGTACACTAGGATATCATTAAAGTACACAACTACAAATTTGCCTAGGAATGCACGTAATACATAGTTTATTAATCTCATGAAAGTACTAGGCGCATTTGTAAGTCCAAATGGCATAACCAATCATTCATAAAGTCCATATTTAGTCTTCAAAGCAGTTTTTCATTCATGTCCCTCTTTCATTCTAATTTGATGGTATCCACTGTTAAGATCTATTTTATTGAAAATACATGAGCCATGCAATTCATTAAGCATATCATCTAATCTAGGAATGGGATGACGATACTTTACCGTAATATTGTTGACTGCTCTGCAATCAATGCACATCCTCCAAGTCCCATCCTTCTTTGGCACTAGGAGTGATAGGAGCATAATATTTAATATTTTTAATTCTTTTATATTTAGTTTTATGACATATTTTCTGTTCAAGTGAGCTTATTAATATATTTATTGAATTAGGAAAGCATTGAAGGTAAAAGGATAGATATGGAGTATATTGTGCAATTTTCAGCTTTTAGGCAGTTTCGGTCTATGGAGCTTCAATTAAGGTTTGGATGGTGTTAGAGTTTCAGAATGAGGAAGTGGTCTTCATGAAGTTTTTAGAGGACGTCTTAAGAGTTTTAGAAAGGTCTGGTTTGCAAAAATCCGAGTTTGTTTGAGGCTCCAAACATTGTTTCAAAGTCAGGCCTTGAAAGCTAATCCGAATCTTGATTGAAGTTGGATTCCTATCCGAACCAGTAAACTTAAATGGGTCATAAATTGAGTTTCTGAAGTCTAAATCAGGTAATTCAAAAGCCCAAATTTATCTACTCATCCAGGGATACAACTTTCATCAAGAGCCCAAATCAAGATTCAGTCGTTATCAGACAGCAAAACAGCTCACAACTTCTAGCACATTTTTAGTGATTTCTGTCATTCTGTTTTGGGCCCGCGCGACTGGGTTTTTAAAGAAAGAAAATATGCATCTAAGGAAAGAGTTTTTTGGGGATTTAAAAGGTGGTTGTGCTTAGAAACGAGGGGAGGTTCTGGGCGGCAGAGGCTTGTGCGGTGCAAAACGAAGAAGAGGAGGAGAGAGACAAATAAATTATTAGTTTTTTTTATTCAAGTATGTTATGCTAGATTTTCCAATCCAGTTCAAGGGAATTTCGAACCTTCATTACAGTTTGATGGTTGAATCAAATCTATGACATTATTTCTCCATTTTCTTATGAAATCTATTCATGATAATCTGTTTTAATTGTTTTATTGATATTTGGTTTGATTGATTTAATCAAGGCCTATTAAATTGATCTGATTATTACCAATTGCTAGATTCAGGAAGTATATTACGTAATTGATATTAATCCTAATCAATCATAGCAAATAATGATAGATGATTGTGGACAAGCTTTTGTTTATTGCTATGATTATCCTGATTTAAGTTAAACAATCCGAACTTGTATGATTGTTGCTTAAAATAATCTAATTTCCTTGATATTAATGCTGCCATTATATTAAATTTAGAGAACTTGTTCTAAATTGTCTAATGGTTAGAATCTAATGAATAGCTTGTTTCATTAGTGAGGAATTAAGGAAAATTTCGGGTAGCAGAGATTGATGCTACCTAGGATTATTAAATTTATTGAAGGATAGAATAATGTTATAGTTGATTAATTGTTTCATTAACTATGAGGGTAAGATTGAACCGAAGAATTAAAATTTTAATTCGTTGATTTCTGTTATTAATTTAGTTTTCAATCATAATCAGTTTGATCAAAATTCCAACCCCCCCCCATTTGTTGTTTTGTTATTAATTGAATTTCAGTTTAGAATTGGTCAGAATAAATAAAAAAATAAACTGTGAACACTCTCTGTGGGTTCAACCCTTACTCATCTAGCTACTGTGTTTGTTTTTTTTTATTGTGTTAAGAAGTAAGGTTACATAATTTAGGAGTATTAACAATGCGCTTCCAAGGAGCGTTGGTACTGCACATGGACTTATGCTCTCTCTCACGGACGCCTTGCTCATCAAATCTTCAACTTGCCTTTGAAGCTCCTTTGTTTCTTTCAAATTACTCCTATAGGTTGGTCGGTTTGGAATAACGGCTCTAGGTACAAAATCAATTTGATGTTCAATGCCTCTAATGGGCGGTAACCCATTCGGCATCTCCTCCGGAAATACATCTTCGAACTCCTGCAACAAAGAAACAACCACACTAGGAAAAGATTGGTTAGTTTCATCAAGATTAAAATAAGATTCTTTGTAAACAAGGAAAATCATAAGATGATATGCTAAGAAAGCCCTCTTAACCTCATTCTCCTTTGCATAAAAACTCATCTTTGTCTCACCTTTTCTCTCTGCAGGTTCACTTTCTTTTTCCTCTCGTGGCTCCACTCTCTTTTCTTTATTCTCGGCCTCACCTTTTCTCTTTTGTTCAATCTCACTTTTCAGCGTCAATTGGTTCTCGTATACCTGTTTTAAGGTTAAAGGAGCAAGCTTGATTGTTTTTCCATCCGTTACAAAGTTGTATCTGTTCCTAAACCCATCATGAATCACCTTCCTATCATACTGCCACGGCCTCCCTGTAAAGATTCGAAAATTTGGAATAGAATTTTTTTTTTTTCTTTGAACGCTATGTGAATGTCCTTAATTTCTAATTAATTTAATTTTGAAAAAAAAAATATAAATAATAATAAAAATGACATAAGACGCGAACGGACACCCAGAGACGTCAAAACAAATAATACTGATATTGAGCTAGTTTTATACCAACTTTATTTACATTCAAAATTAATATATGAAAAATAAAATAAAATAAAAAAAATAGAAATATGTGTAATAGTATACATGAAAAAAAAAAATATAAAGTAAGGTATAATATATATATATATATATGGGTGTGTGGTGGAAAATGAATAAAAGAGAAAAGAAGAAAAGAAGAGGGGCGGTGAACTGGTCGCGTGAAGAACAGGGGAAGAAGAAAAGAAAAGAGAGAAAAAGAGAAAGGGGAAAAAGAGAGAGGGAAGAAGAGAGAAGAAGAGGGGCGACGGTCGCGAGAGAGAAACGGACGGGGCTGCGGACGGCGGTGGTCGTGAGGGGGGAGATCTGGTCGACGGCCATCGCGTCTCGCGTGTCCAAGCTCGTGACGGATCTGCGACGGGTTTCGCGATGGTCGATTGGGGATGATGGCACGGATGTATTGGCATGGACGAAGCTGCGATAGGTGGTATATGTGTATATATATATGAATAGGCGTGTAGATATGTGCGTGTTGGTGCTGTTTGGGTTTGACGCAGACAGGGGATGTGTATATATATGTATATATGTACGTGTGTGGATGTTACGGTTTGCGGGAGGGCTCTCGGTATGGTGTAGCGATGGAGTAGCAGTGGGTTTTGGATCCCTTGGAGCGATTGAAGCTGTGTGTTACGGATTGGAGGAACACGAGGCAGCAACGATTGGGACGGATCTGTAGAGGAGTTGTCGACTTTGGCCGTGTCATGGGATCGTGAGTTGAATTCGATTTTTTTTGCTTCACGTGGTGATGATTCAGTGGTCGTGGGTTGATTCAACGGAAACTTGGGGTTAGGATTCTGTGATTTGTGTTACGGTTGTGGTGTATGGCAGTGGTTCGGGATTGTGTGTGTGATGTTGCGGTTTTGTCGATGGCTGTCATGGGTGTTGAATTGGTTCGTTGGTTCGTCGGATTGAGAGTCAGTTGGGTTGGGATTGCTGGTTCGGCTGCACCCATGTTGGAGGAGATGTATATGTATATATATATATATATATATATTGGGAATTGATTTGTGTTGGGGATGAAGAGGGACCAGTGCTTGCGGCTTAAGGAACCTGATGAAACTAAAGCAGAATAGGCTTCAGCCGTAGGTGGCATCAGGTGATTGGAAGCTTGTGCCGTTGTCTGATTGAGGGGTTGGGTTCGCATAAGGGGCCGACTGGTATTGTAAATTAATTGGGAGAGTTACAGTTGGGGGCAGCAGGTTTGGATGTTGTGTAGTTGAGGTTGGTTTGAATAGGACTAGGGATAGTATCTGTGACTGTTGAGCTACGTCCGTTAGGAGATTTGTGTGTTTAAAAATGGGGACAGACTGTTGGGCACATTTTAAAGCAACAGAGCAGCTTGTCGATGGGAGGAGGTTGCGACAAGAAGAAAGTGGTAGGGGTTTGTGGGTTGCATTGGCCGTTGGATTACAAACTGCTGGCCGATTCGAATGAGTTAGGTTCAGGACCTACTGGTTTTGAGAGAGATCAAAGGGAGGAGACTCTGTTAGTGCATTCAGATGAGGTAGGAACTCCAGAAGCATACGGCAAGACGTGCCATCCATTTCTTTGTGTCGTGTTCATCCATTGATAAAGAGAAATGGGTGCTTCGGTCAGTTTAGGTGTTGGGTAGCATCAGATATGGGCCATTCAATTTTACAAGTAGGATTGCCTTGGCAGTGGATAACATCAGGTAGATTGGGGAACTCAGGAATTAGTAAGGCTGCATTGAATCTGATTGTTGGCAAGGGGTAGAGCAAGTGAAGAGCTACTTAGATATTTTGCAAGGAGGTTCAGTTTGCCACAGAGTTTCCGTAACATATGGGTTCTTGAAAGTGGTTGTAGTATTTCAGCGGCGATAATTGGGTATTAGGTCTCTTGTTCAGGTGGAGATGGCTCACTCAATTTCAAGCAGAGAAGTTATTGTCCGTTCATCTAGAGAGTTGACTGAGCCTGGAACTTTATTCAAAAACTTAATGGCCATCCTTCAGGATGTTGTTATCTGTTATGATGGCACGGTGAGGAATGTACGTAGTACTTCGATTATCCAATTTAAGTATGGGGCCAAGGCTGAAGAAGCTGATGAAACTGGATTTAAAACGGTTGGCCGACTCGATCAACCTGCGGGTGTGTTTTCTTCAACTGCTGAACCTTGGACTGGAGAGCAACCTCAAACTCGGGATGCACGAGGGTTTGGTTCACGCTTGACTGCAAATTCTCCAAAGATTGGCTGAGTGGAGATAAGCATAAGCTTGACATGATTCCATTGGAGGACTAAGTTACCTAAGGGTTGTTTGGATTGCATAGTGGACACCGCTTAGTAGGGTTGTGACCAACCCTATCGGGTATGATATTTTATTAATGTGAGAAATGAGATTAAGCTTAGGAGTATTTGATAAGATGATTGAATGTTCTCTATGCGTAATTGCTATTAGGAAACCACTTAGAATTTGATTGTTTATATGCTTACGTGTTCTTTATGAATCTGTGGGTGTTATGATTTACTTCTTGAGTTGTCATCATATGTGATTTATGTTTTAGAAGGATCGCTGATATTGCGACATGTAGAATTGTATAAGTGTTGGGATTGATCGAGCATGACACGTAGATTTATGGATGAAATCTTGTAATTTAAATGCTATTGTTAATCTTAAATGTGATGCATTATTTAAAGCATGTTGCATATGCTTATGATAGGGATGTTTCGTTTGAACTGTATTATTGCATTATGAAATCATGGCATATCGGCATCGTGTGATTTCTTGAAAGCATAGTGTGGGTCAGCACGAGGTGCTGGTGCATTATGAGGGTGCAGATCCTGTGGTGAAAAACCCAAAATCGGCCATTAGGTACTCGCCTGCCTGACGGGTTCCGGACCGTGAAGCGAGACATACAAGGTACTCATGCCGACGGGGAAGGACCGTATCATGAGACATGGGTGGGCATAGAGTTGCATGGGTGTGTCACGCATCCTGTTCATATATTGCATACTGTTTATAAACTGTCATCATGACATCGAATGCCATATAGAAATAACTGTACACTTGCACATGCCACGACCTTAGTTTTGTTCCTTGCATTAGTATTATATCATACCAGCATGTTGTCGCTGACCCATTCGTGGGCACAGGTTTCAGATAAAGCTCCTGGTACGTGGGACTTGATGAAATCTTGGAGAAAGGAGAGGAAATGAATTTGGAAGAATATTTGGGCCCTTGGGGCGTATTTAGATATTATAAAAGATTGGTGTGTTTCTGAAAAGCATGGAAATGACATTGTATATTGTAATAAATAATGAATTTGTGATCTTTTAGTTTAAGTGTAGGAGTAGACGTGATGGATTGTATAAGTACGTGATGTATATTTAACTTTGATAGAGTTGTGGCCATCGAGTGAGGATGGATTGTAACTGTTATATATATGTATATGTTGTATTGTGTTTATCAGGGGGAAAAGGTTCGAAAAACAAAGGAGGTGCTGCCGAAATTTTTAGAAAATTAAAGAACTCTATTTAATTTGACGTAAATTCATAAATCTGTTTAATTATCTTTTATTTTATTTACTTTCTGTTCGTCAGTCGCACCTCGGGTTTCGGTCAGAAATTCGGGGCGTGACACTCCCCAACAAAATATGGCCAGCATGCATAGGAACTACATCACAAAGCACCTCATCACAATACCTCCCAATGGTAAAAGCCACCAAAACTTGTTTATTGACCTTGACCTTCCTACATTCATTCAACCACTGCAACTTATAAGGTCTAGGATGCTTTAGTAAAGGTAAGCTCAACTTTTCAACTAGGGTGGTACTAGCTACATTGGTGCAACTTCCCCCATCTATAATCATACTACACACCTTGTTGTTTACATAACATCTAGTATGAAATATATTCTATCTCTGCTGCTCCATATCATCTACCTTAATTTGGGTATTAAGAGCACACCTAGTAACAAGAGACTCACCTTCTACGGGGTATTCCACTCCATTATCATCACTAGCATCGACCAACTCGGGCATCTTATCACCCTCATTCTCACTCTCAGTCATCACCTCCCCATTGTTACGCATAACCATCACCCACTTGTTTGGACATTGAGAAGCGATGTGCCCAAAACCAAAACATTTAAAACATTTAATATCTCTATTCCTTGAAGGTTGGAAATCTACCTTGGGTTTGTTCTTGCTAGTTCCCTCATCTTGTCTCTTAGGTGGTTCGACCTTCCCTTTTCTTACAGCTCGATCATTTCTATCCCATTTTGGTCTTCAAGGAGTACTAGAAACTGAAGTATACCTTTCTGCCCCATTTTTCTTTAACTACCTCTCCACCTTCATAGCTATGTGCACCATGTCTTCTACCTCCACATAATGCTGCAACTCAACTACATTGGCTATATCTCTATTCAGACCACTTAAAAATCTGGCCATTGTGGCTTCTCGATCCTCCTCTACATTAGCCCGAATCATAGCCACTTCCATCTCCTTATGGTAATCCTCTACACTTCTGATCCCTTGTGTAAGGTTTTGTAATTTTTGGTAGAGTTCTCTATAGTAGTGGCCAGGCACAAATCTCCACCTCATGAGAGTTTTCAACTCACCCCATGTTTCTACAGGTCTCTCATAATTCCTCCTCCTATTGGTCACCAATTGATCCCACCAAATAATTGCATAATCAGTGAACTCAATTACCGCCAACTTCACCTTCTTCTCCTTTGAATACTTGTGACAATCAAAAATCAATTCTATTTTCTTCTCCTACTCTAAATAAGCTTTAGGGTTATTCCTACCTTGGAAAGATGGTATTTTCACTTTGATGCTCCCAAGGTTTCTATCCACCCCATCTCGACCCCTTAGATTTCTTCTATGTCCTCTTCTTTCATGCCTACCTCCTCTAGGTCTGTCCATTTCACCCATTCCAACTTCAGATGCTATGTCTTCCTCAGCCTCATCATCTTTTTCATTCTCATACTCATTTTCAATGATAGGCTCACGTCTCCTCCTATCTTTCCCACCTTGCAGATTTCTAATCACGACATCTTGTTGATCCATCTTATCCCACATATCCCCCATCACCAAATTCAACCGTTCAAACTGTTGTTGCATGGCCTGCAAAACAAAGAATGAGTTAATCGCATCCTCCTTAGGTGTTGAGTCACTCTTATGAGACATTGTTAATGCCCTGCAAAACAAGGAAAAGATGTTAGTGGTAAAAAGAAAACCTCACACACTCCCTTAAGTGTTTATACTCAAATATTGTCACACCACTCGAGTTTCACTCTTTTGGGCTTCTCCAATACTAGTCTCACACACTCTTGCCTTTTACCTCTCCTGTTTTCCCTTTCAAGTTCGTGAAGAGCTAGTTGAATTAAATCAAGACATAACCTTGTATTATTCCAACCAGCAATAGATTCAAGAAACAAAAAGGAATAAAAATGACACGGATCTCAAAAAATTGTAAGAGGAAACAAGAGCAATTAGGAAACAACTAGGAAACAAGATGCAATTAGGAAACAAGAGCAATTAGAAAACAATTAGGAATTAAGATGCAATTAAGAAATAATTAGGAATCAAGATGCAATTAGGAAACAATTAGGAATCAAGATGATATTTTCGACCCCTTTGAAGCTAAGAATCAATCAACACCAAAGTTTCATATTACAAAGTATATCAAACAGCCAAAAGCAAAAAAAAAAAAAAAAATTTAACTCTTTTTTTTTGTACTTTTTTTTTTTTACAACAAGTCTTGAATACACTGTCTTTTGTTGTTGTTTTTTTGTTGAATATAGATTTGGCGGAAGGGATTGTTGTGCTTGGCGTGGCTATAGCAAGAAGCAAAATAAGAAGAACGGCGCAAAAGTCAAGAAAGAAAAGTCAAGAAAGGCGGCTGGGCAAAAATCAAGAAAGAAAGCTGCGGCGCAAGGGAAAGAAAGAAACAAAAAGAGAAAAAAAAAAAAAAGTCAAAAGTTGCAGCTTGGAAGGCTGCCTCTTGGAGAAAAAGAAAAGAAAAAGCAAAGAGGAAAAGAACCAGTGGCGCGCAAGAGGAAAAAGAAAGAGAAAATGAAGAAAATGACTGTGCGGCTGCGACTTTGAGAGTTTTTTTTTTTTTTTTTTTGTCGGTGTTCAATTCTAAGAGAAAAAAAAAAATCTAACGCAAGAATTAAATAGGATAAATCAGACCTGATTTAGAGTTTGAGCTTTGATACCAAATGATGTGAACTTGTAAGATTGAAATCCCTTGAACCCACAATCAATTTGAAACTTACCCAAGAAAGCTAGGAATCAAGTCAAGACGATCTAGACCCGTTGAAAACTTATTTGAAGAACCTAGATTTGATAAGAACGCCACAAAGGGTATGCCTTTGATAAGTTCGTAGTTCATTCAAGAACAAGAAGAGAAAACTGAAAAGTTCTCTATACCGAAAGCTTCATTCACGTTCGTAGCCTCCAAATTATGGCAACAAGTTCTTTTTAAAACCCTAGGGCCGAATAAGGCCTATATCAAATAAAAGACATGGGTTGAACATCTTCAGGCCCAAAACGTCCTAAACTACTAACTAAAACTAATTAAAAGAAATCCACTAAATGAGTTAAATAGGCCCAAATGCCTACAACCATTAAAACATAAAATAGGCCCACACGCCTATACTTAACGAAATAAAAAGTCCATACGAAACCACTAGGTTATGTCGCCACCCTCTATAGCTTGTATCACATGGACTAAGGTTGGTTCTTATTCTTTCAAGCCCATCTTGAATGTTGGGGACTTACTCGGTAACTCGGCCCAAGTGGATTGCACCAATCCTTGCATCGCTTCCTTGATCTTCTTAACTCTCGACCTTGAGATTGGCCAATCTGGAACTTGTAAAGGATCTTTAAGACTCGGTCCACCATGGTGCCTATCAATAACCAAGAAGACAACAGAGTCTAGATCGAGGCTCAAGTTTGGTGCGTTCGTGTGAGGGAAGAGTGACAAAACAAACACAACCAAAAACTCGTAGTAAGGAGTAGTTAGGGACCGTACCATGGAGAAGCTCAAGCAGAGTTTTATTGTGTATAGTGGGTGAAGGAACACGATTAATGGTGTAGACAGCAGTAAGGGCAGCTTCTCCCCAAAAACGTTCTGGAAGAAAGGCAGAGATGAGAAGTGCTCTTACTGTATCCAGAATGTGGCGATATTTACGTTCTGCTCGACCATTTTGTTGTGAGGTGTATGGACAATAATGGTGATAGACTGTCCCATTGTGCTGTAAAAGGGTAAAAAATGACTTATCTTTGTACTCCATTGCATTATTTGAACAAAAAGTTTTAATGGTACAAGAAAATTGAGTTTGCACCATTTTGTGAAAATTTTGGTAAACAGTGAAGAGTTCAGACCTATGCTGCAAAAGATAAATCCAAGTATAGTGACTGTTATCATCCACAAAGATAATAAAACTCAGTCGGAGTCGAGGAGGAAAAAGAGTCACTTTTATTAAAAGATAAATGTGTTTGTTTTCCAAGATGACATGACACACAATCAAAAGACTGAAATTTAACTAAACCTAAATGACCCTGAGAAGCCAATAACTGGACACGTGGAAGTAAGGCATGACCCAACCAGGAGTGCCACAAACTGGAAGTAACTGTGATGGCAGGCATGGAAGTGGTTGTTGAAGAAGGAATCTGTAAAGATGTGAGCTCGAAAAGATGTCCAACTTTACGGCCTGTCCCAAGCAGCTGATCCGTCTGTGAATCCTGTACATCAACACCCTTGCTAAAGAATTTCAGGTCAAGACCTAACTCACAAAGTCGTCCAACTGAAAGAAGATTTAAGGATAACTTAGGCACAAGGTAAGTATCACTAACAGATAAATTAGAGGTAGAAATAAACCCTACGTGATTAACAGGCATATGAGAACCATTGGCAGTGTATATGGCAGGATTGGGAGAAGGAGCAGTTTTATGAAAGAAAATGGTGGAATCAGATGTCATATGGTTACAACAAGCAGAGTCTATAAACCACTGAGATTTACCAGGGGTAACGGACAATGTAGTGGAGGATTGGGACAAAACCTGGTGAATTAAGTCCTTTACGTCAGCTGCAGTGAGATGAGTGGACTGAGATGGAGACTCAGGTGCAAAGGAAGTAGAGGAAGCGACCGCAGCTGTCTGTTGGGAAGCTTGTCGCTGCTTATAATACTTGAACTTGCGACATTCATCGATGATGTGACCATGTAGTTTACACCACCTATAATAACTAGTCTTCGAGTTGGATTAGGATGATGAACGCCCAGTAGAAGACTGTGAAATACCACGAGAAGCAGTGGCGAGAACCATGTCAGATGATTGCATCTTCATAGTGGAACGACGAGTTTCTTCAGAGATGAGTTCAGAAACTGCAGCATCTAAAGTCGAAAGTGGTTGACGATGAAGAAGAGAGGCTCGAGTAGATTCAAAATCATCACGAAGAGCCATTATAAAGTGCATAAACTTCTGTCGATCAAGCCAAGTGGCAAACGTTTGAATGTCTTTAACACATGCCAACTTCGGATCTGCGGCAGATAATTGTTCCCAAAGATGATTAGTCTGAGAATAAAAATCAACAATAGACTGACCTGGTTCTTAACGCATTTGATAAAGTTTAGCTTCTAGTTGAAACTCCAAAGAAGCATCATAGGTGCACTTGTATCTTTTGGCCAGAAAATCCCAAGCAACATTTGCATTCCCAAGTCTTGGAACGAGACTATTGATGGATGGAATAGAGGTGTTGATGACCAAGACAAAATCTTGTAGTGGGTATTGTCCCATTCTTCTAAACGAGATGCAAATGCCTCTTCTTTTTCACTTTCCTTCTGTGTTGGTTTAAGAAGGGCTCCGGTCACATAACGCCACAATCAGCGTCCTTTCAAGAAAACCTCTATATTCTGAACCCACATACTAGAATTGGATCCATCTAACATTACGTCAATAGGACGAACAATTGAATCGAGATTCGATGTAGATTGAGACATATCGAATCTTCAAATGCACAAACAGATTGCAAAAATGAAATCAGGACAAAAAATTGAGCAGAAAGGACCTGATATGTAAAAATTCAACGGTCAATAGTCAATAGTCAACGGTCAAAGGCAACGGTCAACGATCACGGTCAACAGTCAGCGGTCAATGATGATGTCGCAGCAGAAGCTGAAGTGGAACTAGGGCTGACGTGGCAGTGGCGTGGACTAGGGCTAACGTGGCGTCACGAGATTGAGGAGGTTGACGCGTGGGACGGCGCAGCAGAATGTGTAGGAGGCGTGTGAGGGCGCGTGGGGGCTCCGATGGCGGCATTGGACTCCTCTGAGTCGTCTCTGAATGGGCTTTCCAATGGTGGTGGTACCTTGGTGAGATAGTGGCCGGAACAGTGCAAAATCGAGGAAGGCAAAGAGGAGTGGCGGCGCGTGAGGCAAGGAACGACGGAGTGTCTTTCATGGGAGGAAGTCCCGTACCTTGCGAATCTGTTTCTGGACTTACTGTTCTAGATTGGACTGCAAAAAAAGGCTGAAAAGAACTCCAAATAGTTGCTACCGTCACAAGAAAGAGCACCGAAAATTCGCCGAAAGAAAGTCAAAAAAATCCTACAGACCACAAGTCTGTGACCATATTGAAATGAAATGAAATGAAGGAGGGACGGTGGAGTCTCTGGTACCATATTGAAATGAAGGTCTAGCCCATGCAACTCCTTAAAATCATGGCATTAAGGAGAGGAGTCAGAAGGCCTTATAAATAGCGCAGAGGAGTTAGAGACGGGCGATGTGGGACAATCCAATATGCCCCTTAGACCACATAGCCCACGGAAAAAAGCCAGGTGAGCGGCCCTGTGCGTTTAGCCCAAACTTGGCTCTGATGCCATGAAGAAATGGAGAAAAGAAAAGAATGTGAAAATATTTGTATGTATTTCTGTGTGTTAAAACTATACAATATAGGACCTATTTATAGGTAGAAGAAGGCCAAGCAAAAAAAGGAAAAACAATATACAAAGAATCAGAATAAAGCATAAAATCAGAATATGCAAGAATATATTGCTATATTCTACATTCTAACAATAAATAAGTACCCAATTTCAGAAACATGAAATGAAAACCCTAACCATTGTTTTCTTCTTTCCCATGCAACAAAAAAAAAAAAGTGGAAGGGAAGGGAAGGAGAAAAGAAAAAGGTCTTTACGTTTGGGAGGATGAAACAGCTATCTGCTCCTTCCTTGCAAATAAATGACATTCTCTGAACAATGGAAATTACCTCCAAAACCCAGCTAATGCATGCAAACTCACAAAGATGGATAAAGAAACCCATATAAACCAGACTTGAGGATAGTAAAAACAAGCATAGCATGCTGGCAACAGCAATCAAAACCTGCAAATTTTAAGACATGTACAGTATAATCTTAGCCATGCAAATTTAATATGAGCTCTTTGTGCAGGCTACAAAGAAGATGGAGGAAAAATATCAAATCATATCACTAAGTGGTAAGATTTAAATTTTCTTCCCCCCACCTTTACAGCATTCAAATGTAATCATATAAAAGAGATACATAGCAGGAAGCAGCCAAAGGTTTATAAGCAAAATCCAACAAACTAATAACCAAATAAGGAACTTTCCAAACCCCAAGGGGTTAGCTCAGAAACTGAAAGGGCTGAGGTAAGTGTTACAAGTACAAGTCTCTAGTTTGACTCCCGTTCAATGCAAAAATCCCTTTTGAGGCCACCCAAGTGACCTAACGCCTTGCGGGGGGGCGGAGAGCCAGAGAGTTTATCATGATAGTGGAACAATGTTCAGCGAGTAGGGTTCTCTTCATATCAAAAAAAAAAAAAATTGTCGGCTCCCAAATTATCTGAAATCCAATGTAAATGTACAAAAGAAAAACGAATCTTTAGTTTCAGGAGAGAAATACCAGGATGCCTAAACATAGGAGTTGAAGAACATTGATGTCTGTAAATAATCTTGATCCAAACCATAACACAACAGCAACAGAGAGAGAGGGGAACTAGTCCCAGAGCCAAATCCAACTGCAGATAAAGCCATTAGCCATGTAAAACATGAAAAAGGAAAGACAAAAAAAAAAAAAGACAAAAGGACAAAAAATAAGCACGAAAATGAATAATGTTGGATCAAAAACAAATCACAGCTGCAACTTGCAAGAAACAATTGTTGAAATTGTGATTTGCAAATGCACTTGCAACGATAGCTTGAAGATTTTATTCAAAGCCACCAGAGTCATCTATTTAGAGCGAATTAAAAATCAACTAAGCTTTTCAATAATTTGATTATGAAAGGGTTCAGAGCTTCTTCTTTTTTTATCAGTAGGTTTAGAGCTATGAATACAAAAGATCATAGAAAGTGATTTAAGACAGGACACCTCCATATATAATTAGAAAAAAGTATGTGGTTTAATTTGTTAGTCTTAACTTAGTAAAAGGTACACATCTCAGCAGTACACATCTCAAAATGACTTTAAATTTTGAGAAATGATTTATATATCTTCACCCATGCAATGTGTCACTGGGTGAGGGATGGGCCATAAATCATTACTCATAAATTTTACCTTCTGACTCTATGGTACTTCTGACAGGTTTCAAGTTGCTAGTTTAGTTAATAGAAATGGCAAGGGAATATAAACAATAAAGATGAATTTCTTTTTTTCTTTCCATGTTCGAGGAAGTGATGGGTTCCCACTGATTCTCTGATCCAGCAGTGACTTGGTTTCTACTAGAGTCATGTTTCTGTGCATAACTCCAATCTTACCTCAATTGTTCTTGATCAATTCTTCAGGTTTTGGATTTCTCCTCAATTTTGATTCAGGTGTCCAATCTTCCACAGGGGAATGGCTGACTTGTTCAAAATTTCAAATCATAGAACACTTCAAAATTAGACTATAATCAGTTTTGAATTGAAGAGGATCACTTAAAATGTCACTGCATGGACAACCATGTCCAATGCTTGCATAAATGCAAATCAGGTCATGTTTCTTTTCACATGAAAAAGGTATCAATTATGAAGAGACCTTGCCATCACACCAAGCAACAACCTCTCTCAACTCTGCTGAGTGCGGAGCCTTGTAAATTGGGTACGGCCTTTTTGTGTTCCCAAAAGATTTGAATACAAATTTATGATAATTACTTGTGAAAAGGTCAACAGCTAAATATAAACATTTTGTAAAATTTTGTAACTAAAGTATTTTGCAGTATAGTAGTGTTACCATTATTAATAGACATATCCATATAAAATTGCTGCTATACAAGTATCAAAGGCATATTATGTCCATGTCCGCCTTCGTTAAGCATATGCATTGAAGCCTCAGTAAGTTGGGAGCAAGCAGGTCATAGATAATGGAGAAAACGAGCAGCGGGAACTAACTTGACAGAGACCATTGCCCAGTGTAAAAACCCGATAAAAGCAGACTGCAAATAATCTTTCAAAATGAAAGAGACAACATCATCTTAAATCTAAAGCATCTTACTTTGGAAGTATGATTTCAGTGGTATCATAAAATCATTCATCTGCCAAAAATGAAAAGCAGTAAACTTGGGAACTTAACCAATAGAATCCTTAGCTTCCTACAAGGATTTAAACTCTTCGATTGCTAACTATGCCAGGTAATCGTACTTCTGATACTATAGAAGAGAATCAATTGCAAGTAACCAACAGAACTTCTTAGAGAGAGAGAGAGAACTTTGGCATACAGTTCCCAATTCTATGTTGTGCCTGTGATTCTTGTGGAAATAAAGAAAATTCAAAACATTATTATTGTTAAAAAAAATAATGAAAATGATATTTCCAATGTAATATAGGGAATATTATTTCCACTTTTTTCCCTTATTCATTCACATGCAAGAACAATTGATGGTGTTGGTCAATGATATGGCACATACCTTATATTGGACATGGCTGAAGTAGAAAACTAAAAGCTTGATCTTGTGACGAATATGTTTGTTGCTGGAATTTTATTAGCTCAATTACTAATGGGTGAATGCATTTCATGGCTTCTTTGTTTTTCCAGTTTACAAGAGAGTGTAACTTACAATGTAAAAGATTTTGACAGTAGGTGTATGCTTACAACATTGGAAATCACGGAGTTCAGTGAAGATGAAAGAGTAACAATCACTAACTCTTTCTCAACTAAAAAGTTTAACAACCCAAAAATGATACTAATAATAAGATAGAAAAAAGAGACTGAAACAATATTCTTATAGAAAAAAGGGACTGAAACAATATCCTTTACAATCTCCCCTATATATTAATTCTAGAAAATTCGGTCAGATCAATGAATTTGTAACAATTCAATCACCAGCAATCATTGCAAAACTATTTTCCTCTTATATTTACCTGTTAACAAAAATTCATCAAGGTGAATCTATTTCTTACAATTCAATCACCATAGTCACCACAGGAGCATCTCCCATCTTCAAACCTATAAAAACGATGGTTCACTCACAATAATTGAAACTGCATGGTGCAATTTCCCAATATGGTCAAGCAAGTGAACTATGGACGCATAATGTTGAGTCCCTGGCTAAATAACATCAGCTCAAAGTAATATTTCCCTCTTTAACTAGCCCCGCGTGACTACAAGTATATAGCACACGAGAGAAATTAATGAAGTTTGGTTTCACAAGTCAGATGCCTTGTTTGCGTATGTCTGCAGAGCACAAGCAATCAGTATTTCGTTCCACATGCGTAAATTTTCAAGTGGCATATCATCAAACACCCGATAAGCTCCTTTAGTAACCCCACACTTGGAATACAAAGAAATCAGCTAACTAACCACGAAGCTTGACGAATCATAGATCATTTTTAAGCACAAACAGAGCATTTGCCTCCCTAATTCGAGAAGTGTAGAACTGTCACAAACCCGAACAACACTCAAAAATGTAATAACATTAACATCCAAATCCTCCACAAAGCTTGCTTAAATAGTCTCAAAGCCTCCCCATTTTCACCCAATTGAGTATACCTATATAACATTCCCGTCCAAGAAAGCACATTTCTTTCTGGCATTCCGTTGAACATTTCCGGGAGTCTCCAGTTTCCCCGCATTTCGCATACATATCGACCACGTAACTCCCCACAAACACGTCACAATCCAACCCAGTTTTTACACCAAACAATGCATTGATTTCCCAATATCAAACCTCCCAAGAATCGCACAGGCTTGGTCGCGATGTTGGGGTTTCGTCGAAAATTTGGCGGGAGTAAAATGGGCATTGGAATTTTGAATAGAAGTTGATGAGGTGATGGAAAATGAGTGGAATTATTTGAATTTCAGATTTGATGATGTGGGCATGGAGTTGGGAGGCCCTCAGTGAGATCCTGAGCGGGTTAATGAGTTTTGCGGAGCTGTGAAAATTTGAAGGTACAAAAGAAAAAAGAATAGTATTTTTAATCTCCAGAATTGAAAGTTTTTATTCATTTTTTAAATTACTATTCATTTATTAATTATTTTTAAAATATTCTAAATTAATAATTAATTATTTAAATAAAATTTTAAATTTTAAAATTAATTTTTTAAGAATATTAGTTATGAGAGGAGAGGATAATCCCTCCTTTATGTTTGGATAACTAATGAAAGGAAAGGAAAGGAAAGCCTTTTATATTGTTTGGAAATGATAAAAAAGAGAAAGAAAAGTAAATGATTTTATATTATTTTATTATTATACCTTTTGGATGCCTTAGAATAGATGTGTCATTTTTATTTTAACTTTTATAAAAATTCATTAAATCTTTCTTTCCTTTTCTTCCGTTTCCGTCCACTTTTAGAAGAATAACAAAATGGCTAAAATGAGGGTTAAGTTCTCATTCCCTTTCCCTTTCTTTTCCTCCTTTTCCTTTCTAATTTTTAAAACAAACATGATATAAGTTTTTTTTCCTTCTCCTTCCCTTTTCTTTCTTTCCAATTCCTTCTATCCAAACATAGTGTAAGTTTTTAACCAAAAAAAATAGTGATAAATAATTAAATTTTGAATAAATATAGGTTAAATAATTATATTTTAAATATAAATAATATTTTAAAAAGGAGAATTTAGAGAATAAATAATGATTTGTAAATTGGGATGGTTGGAATGAAAATGTAAAAATATAAGATTCACGATTTTTAAATACGGAGAAGATATTAAAACAAAAATAAATTTAAAAATTGTGAGTTAAAGGTGCACTAAAGTGAAAATTTGAGACTGCACTACTAATTAAATATGTATCAACAGTCTTTTTCCTCTGTTTTGCTGGGGAATAATTCGCGAGTTATAGCTCTGTTAGTTGGCTCATTTGTTTACCTAAGCAGCCGAGCTTGCTTTTATAGCAATAAGCAATACTTGCCT
Organism: Nyssa sinensis; assembly: GCA_008638375.1. Lineage (NCBI taxonomy): Eukaryota > Viridiplantae > Streptophyta > Magnoliopsida > Cornales > Nyssaceae > Nyssa > Nyssa sinensis. Next base: position 11,913,302 of record CM018051.1, on the reverse strand, counting down.
TACTTACAGTGGGGTGCACAAAAGAACCTGCAATTCGGAGACCCCGACCCAACTCTACTAATTTTGAATTGGTTTGGGTTCAAATGAGTTCGGATTAATTTTGATTCAATAATTTTTGAAAACAAAATATTGGGTTAGTTTAGGTTACGAGCTCAAAGTTTCGCACACCCGCACCATTAGATTCTCTCGTAGGGCCGGCGGGAGGGTAAGGCCAGTAAAATCCTGGCTTTAGACCCCCTAATTTTTTAAGTCTTATAATTTTTTTTTATATTTAAAAAAATATATTTATTATAATAAAATAAATAAAACTTTTCATCTTCTTAATTTCTCTCCTTTATTATACAACTATCACCTAATAACTACTTTTTGATAGTATTTATTATCTTCTCGTTTATTTCATTTTACTTTTTTCAATAATTAACGTTCTTATTTTTTATTAATAAAATTCTTTCTTTAAGTCTAGAAAGAACTCTGCAACCTAACAACCTGCTATATTATCTGAAAAATACTCTGCGACCTGCTATATTTTCTGAATTGATTATTTTATATACATAATAGATCAAGTAATTTTTTCACTTCAAAGTAGATTTGAACAATTTAAAATATATAAAAATATTTTTGGTTTTCTTTTTAGCGGTAAAAAATGGAAGTCACTAGACAATGATAGTTTAAAAAAACATTGTCTTAAATTTGAATGTTCCTTAAAATATAATAATTATTCAGATATTGATAGTTTAGATTTATTTTCAGAATTGAAAGTTTGAAAAGAAGTTATACAAATAGAAAATAATACTCTAATCGAGACACTCAATCATATAAAAAAATTTGATTCTTTTTCAAATGCATATATTACTTATAGAATAATGTTAACAATTCCAGTAACCGTTGCTTCGGTGGAAAAAAGTTTTTCAAAACTAAAATTAATAAAATCTTACTTAAGATCAACAATGTCTCAAGAAAGATTAAGTGGATTGGTAATACTATCAATTAAAATAGAAATGTTAGAAGAAATTCATTATAAAAATTTAATTAGTAATTTTGCATATCAAAAAGTTAGAAAAATAAATTTTAAATAAAAATTTATAAAATTTTAATAAATAAAAAAGCATTATTTTATAATTTTGTTTTAGGCCTCTGAATGTGTTGAGCCGTCCTGTTCTCTCGTTGTCGTCACCTTCGTAGTTTGAGTTCCTTGTTCTCTATAGTTTTAGAGAGAGAGAGAGAGATAGTGTGTCTTCTTTTGTATAGAGGGAGAGTATAAAGAGAATTAGGGGAGTTACGGTGTTATAGATGCTCTGCAAATGGGTAAAGTTGAGATTCTTATATTGTTATAAGGTTAATCAAAGAGGCGGTGGAGGTCAACATGAAAGGAGAAGTGCAGGTTTGGTCATCGAAGTGCGTGGACAGCCATGCACCAGCAATGTGAGATCACCCAATGTTACTGAGCAGGCTACTTTCCCAAGTTAGAAAATACAAACGTGGCTAGCTATCCTCGCACTTAAAATAGCCCAATTTCTCTTTTGACACAAGCAACCAACGTATCAAATCTGATGTTCCTTGAGCAACCTTTTAAAGGTGAAAATGGTCAAAAATCAATGGTTAAGACATGGAGTAAAGTTCATATGAGGATGCATTGAGGGAATAATTTTTGAGGAAATGATTATGTGCAGAGGCGAGTTACGAGTTTCGCATATAAGGTATTTGTAGAAATGCCTCTATTGTGTATCCATGTATTCATTTAATTTTTTTAACAGATGAAATTAGAAATTGTGTTCCGGAGGCTACGAGTCTTTAATAATTTTGGATCTGTATCATTCCCAACTTACATCTTGATGCTGCAGCTATTTGAACCCCTTAAGGCTGGCTCTCTCTTGATCGAGTTTCTTGAAAAAGGACGGAATTAGTAAGCCACCGGGGAGAGCTCCGGTGGTAGCCACTCCCATGGTTTAGTTAGTTAAGTGATCAAAGATAATAACCATAAATCCCAGAGAAAAAAAAGAGTCTCCTTTACATACCTCATCGGTTTCTATTTATATGCGACTACCTGTCAGAGTTGGTAGGAGTTGGTGATTCCAGGGTATGGGTTCACTGCCGCCTGACGGCGGTGATTATAACTGCCCTCAACCACTCCTCTGCCACCCTCTGCCTTCATGTTTTTCAGTGCTGCCTGCTTCTTCAGCTTCTATACCTTACCTTTTATCCCGCCATTATAAGGTCGGTATAGCTGCACGACCACGAGCTTGTCGAGCTCCAACTATGCTGAGATCGGTGTACTTAGGTAACGTCGGTATGGGTAGTACTTTAAACCGTACGGTATATCCTCGACACGTGTCGAACCCCCATTTGAGGATGTATTCTGGGCGTATCAGCTATTCCCCCCTTAAGCCTGAGGTCTGAAGACGCGTTCAGAGCTCAGGTCGTGGTTTTGGAAAGGTCACGTGGTCGGCATTTAATGTGTCATTCCGTATCTCGAGGGATCGTGCGCTCTATTAGCATGTCTTTTAGTACATCGAGAGATCGACAGCCGCCTTTGGCGCATTAAATACGTGTGCCGCTGTTTCATCAACCGATGCCGTCATTTTTGCAGAGTCCGTTCAGTTCTCGAGACACTTTTTGAACGAAGGTTTACCGCCACTTTATAAATAAAGGGACCCCTCTTCCGCTCTCCCACTTTCGCCATTTTCAAAACATTTTCTGAGGACCATACAGGCGATTTCCGACGACCAAGAGAGAACTCCGGTGACTGTCGTTCGTTTCTTTCTGCCCTTGAGCCGGTAATTTTCCAGTCCCTTCGTTATTTTTCGTTCTTCTTCTTCTTCTTTGCTTTTATTTTTCTATCCGTGGCCATGTCCAACTCGGGCGAGGTAGATGCTACGGTAGAATCGGGGACCACGGGCAGTCCCGACCCTGTTTCATCTTCCCCTTCCATGCTTAGGTCTAGTGATAGGGAGGCAAGTCCGTCTGGCCAAGCCGTGAGGGAGGAGGGGGCGAGTGCCATGAGTAAGGGAATACTCGAGGCCATTAGGAAACAGTACGATTTCCCAAAAAACGTGACCTGTAGAGTTCCTAAGTCCTCGGATCGTCCCTCTGATATCAAGAGGGGAGAGATCTGTGCTTACCTTGAGTGGTTTCACCTGGGTGTACGTCTCCCTTTTCATCCCCTCTTAGTGGAATTTTTTACATTTTTCGATATATGCCCGGCCGATCTCAATGTAAATAGTTAGAGGCAGCTTTTGGCCTTCATAGTTTTAGGTCATCTGAATGGGGTCCAAGTAGATTTGGACCTCATTCGCTGTCAGATGGATCTGAAGTACCTCAAATCGGAAGGACTTTTTTATACGTGCTTTGACCAGAGGTTCAGACCTCTCACCTCGGTACCATCTTCTAATAAAACCTGGAAGAAGTGGTACTTCTTCGTAGGGGGAGGCTGGGAGCGCGAAGATTTTGAGGGCGATCTAAGTTTCTTTCCTCGGCACATCGGCCCGAAGGGTGAGTATTCAGACCTGATAAGTTAATCCTCTGATTTCACCTTTTTTTCTTTTCTGGCTATTTTAACTTCGATCTTTTTGTGTTCCTTTTACAGATAAAAATAAGCGGAAGAGGCCCAAGTTTACCGACTAGCTCGCAGAGAGGTACCGACGCCTCCTTCAGCCCGCTTATCGTCCCCACGACGAAGTGCTGTCACCTCAGAATCTGATGGCAGCCAATCTCACAAAAGATGAGGCTAGCGCTTACAAGAAGAATGTGCTGGCGGGCTTTATACCGAGCTCAAATACAAAGAAGAGCGTCCCGTCTTCCTCAACTGCCGCGCCATCTGCTCAGAAGAGGAGGAGATTGATTTTGAGGGGCAATCGTGAGGCCCAAGAGGCCCGGCGTTCCGAGGCTGACAGACCACCTACTAGCCAAAACAATGATGCGGCCGAGGTCCCCCGATCTGAAGGGCGGGGGTCTGACGAGAGGCCTCCAGAAGCTACCGAGACTACTGGGACTCCGAAGGTGCAGGTGTCGAGTCCCCCTTCTCCGAGCACGTCAGAAGGACCGAACTCGATCCCCTCCAATCCTAGCGAAGCAACTTCGGGGTCGGAGGCCATGAAGTCCGCTTTGAAGGCAGGCCTCCCTTCTGGCTTCCCAAGCAGACCCTCGAGACAGATTATTGCTGACCTTATGTTGGGTCATGCGAGGGTAAGTTCTTTGTAAACCTCAGTTTACTTTTAATCTCGCCTGCTTACCTTAGTTCGTACTTACTCTTTTACCCTTACTGGCAGGGTCTTCGGGCGATAGGTGTTTTGATGGATTGCTTCGACCAGTCCGAGAGGGCCAGCGTCCTTCAGGCTGAGTTAAAGACCGTCCAGGCTGACCTCGGCATTGCTAGATCAAGCCTGAGGTTAGCTGAGTCCGAATTGAGCGCAGCGCAGTCTAGTCTGCAGGAGGCTCGCTCCGAGCTCGGCACCTTTCGTATAGAACTCGAGGCATCTTGTGCCCAAGTGAATGCTTTGGAAGCTAAGTGCGGGGATTTTGAGGCGCAACTCTTGGAGGCCAAACGGGGAGTGGAGTCCCTGTTCACCTAAAGGAACAAACTCCGTGAAGATTTGGAATCTGTGAGGAACCGGCTGAAAGAGACCGAGGTGGCCGAGGCTCGGAAGCTAGAGGAGGCCCGTGCTAAAGCTAGGGCGGCCACAAAAGCCGGACTAATGGGTCTGGCTACTTCCATGGGCAGGGAGCTCGTGGACTCAGGGTATATGCTCTGCAGGAAGAAGATCCAGAAGCTATATCCAAACCTTGATATCTTCACTTTGGACGACGTCGAGGTCGGTGAGTCAGCGCCGAGTTCCCCTGCCGAGCAGGGAGGTGAAGGCTTTGTTGAAGACGCTGTCCCCTTGGACTCTGCTCCCCCTACCGCCCCGAAGTAGTTTTTTTTTTTTTTGTAGTCTTTGGCCTATTTGGGCATTATTCAATAAAAGTATCTTTTATGTTATACCGATCCGTATTCGCCTAGATAATGCTTGTCCTTGGACTAAATTTGAATGAGTCGACTGTTTAATTATGGCTTCGCTAAACTTAAAATCAAGACGACAAACTTTTCCCTTTCGCTAGAGGCTAAGCGTCTGACTAAGAATAATCTAGACCTAAGGTCGGATAATGGAACCGTGGTTCCAGAGTTTAAGTATCGATTGACAGTATGTCACACTGAACAGCCTACGTAATAATTAGATTCTTAGTTGGTTTTTTGACCTAACGATCAACGGACCTCAAGAATGTCCATCGAGATCCTTTCGTTTAAGATTTTACCTATAGCGCTCTTGCTCGTAGGGGCCTTCAGACCAGGTCTAAGGACCTGTTTATTGAAGACCTTATCTACAGCGCTCTTGCTCGTAGGGGCCTTTGGGGAAGGTCTGAGGACCTGTTTATTGGAGACCTTACCTACAGCGCTCTTGCTCGTAGGGGCCTTTGGAGAAGGTCTGAGGACCTGTCTATTGGAGACCTTACCTACAGCGCTCTTGCTTGTAGGGGCCTTTGGCGCAGGTCTGAGGACCTGTTTATTGGAGACCTTACCTACAACGCTCTTGCTCGTAGGGGCCTTTGGAGAAGGTCTGAGGACCTGTCTATTGGAGACCTTACCTACAGCGCTCTTGCTCGTACGGGCCTTTGGTGCAGGTCTGAGGACCTGTCTATTGGAGACCTTACCTACAGCGCTCTTGCTCGTAGGGGCCTTTGGCGCAGGTCTGAGGACCTGTTTATTGGAGAACTTACCTACAGCGCTCTTGCTCGTAGGGGCCTTTGGCACAGGTCTGAGGACCTGTTTATTGGAGACCTTACCTACAGCGCTCTTGCTCGTAGGGGCCTTTGGCGCAGGTCTGAAGACCTGTTTATTGGAGACCTTAACTACAGCACTCTTGCTCGTAGGGGCCTTTGGCTATATTTGGCAAGCATATTCTTAATAGTAAAAGATTTATTGATAGTACTTTTTTAGATGCTCAACATTCTAGGGCCTCGGCACTAGTTTCCCAGACATATCTTCTAGCCAATAGGTCATAGGCCTATTGATCTTGATGATTTTGTAAGGTCCCTCCCAGTTCGGGGATAGCTTTCACATGGTGGGATCCTTAGTATTGGGGAAGACTCTTCTTAGAACCAGGTCGTTGAGCCCTAGGCTCACGGGTTTCACTTTCTAATTGAAGCTTTTGGCCACCCTTCGCCGATATTCTTCAGCCCTTATCCCCGCTTGTTCTCTCCTTTCTTCTAGAAGATCAAGATTTTCCACATGTTGGAGGTTGTTTGCATTCTGGTCGAAGGTTTCTGTTCTTAGTGTCGGCATGCCAATTTCCACGGGGATGACGGCCTCGGTACCGTATGCGAGTGAGAAGGGCGTCTCGGCCGTTGACGTTTTCCTTGTGGTTCGGTATGCCCAGAGTACTCCTGGTAGTTCTTCAACCCACCTCCCTTTGGCCTGCTCTAACCTCTTCTTGATGGCTTCGAGGATGGTTCGGTTGGTCACCTCTGCCTGTCCGTTTGCTTAGGGGTGACCGGGAGAAGAGAAATGATGGCTAATGTGTAGGTCGGTACAGAATTTAGAGAACACTTTCCCGGCAAATTGAGTACCGTTGTCTGAAATGATAACTCGTGGGACTCCGAACCTGCAAACGATGTTTTTTCATACAAAGTTTTTTACTTCTGCCTCTGTAATGCGAGTTAGGGGTTCTGCTTCTGCCCACTTGGAAAAGTAATCGATGGCGATAAGCAAATATCTTCTGTTCTGTGGTGCCTTCGACAATGGGCCCACGATATCCATCCCCCACTGCACAAAGGGCCATGGACTCACAATGGGAGTGAGTTCCTGATGCGGTTGGTGTTGGTACGACGCAAAACGTTGACACTTATCGCACCTCTTCACGTATTCCTTGGCGTGTTGGAGCATGCGAGGCCAGTAATAACCATGAGTCAGGGCTCGGTGTGCGATCGTTCTGCTTTCGTTATGGTTCCCACATATTCCTTCGTTGATCTCGGCCAGGACGTATTCTAACTCCTCAGGAGATAGGCATCTTAGGAGGGGCTGGGTGTAGGACCTGCGATAGAGCTTTTCGTTTAAAATAAGGTACCTTGCTGACCTGATTCGTATACTTCGAGCGTGGTTCTTATCCTCCGGCAGCTTCCCTTCCTGTAAGTACTGGATGATGGGATCCTTCAATCCCCAAGTTGCTCGGCGCAGCAGATGGGATGGACCCTTTGGATGCTGGGTGCTACCTGGCGAGAAATGCTAACCTCGGAATCCTTATCAGGCTCCTGGCGAGAGGCCATGTTTGCCAAGGCATCGGCTTGGGTGTTTTGACCTCTTTCTACCTTATGAATAGTAAACTTGGAAAATGATTTCTCTAAGGAGTTCACCACTTCAGCGTATTTTATCATCCGGTCATCTTTAGCTGTGAATTCTCCTAGCACCTGGCTCACTACCAGCTGGGAATCAAAGAATGCTTCAAGGTTGCGAGCACCGCATTCTAATGCCAGCTTCATGCCTAAGATTAGCGCTTCTTATTCGGCCTCATTATTATATGCTCTGAAGCTCAAGGTGAGGGCCTTTTCTGTTGTCACACCATTCGGAGATTGCAGTACGATACCTACACAGGAGCCTTTCTCGATAGAGGAACCATCGACATACATGTGCCATACCGTCGCATCCGAGTTTGCTAGGATGTTACCTTCCAGAGGTGGCGTAAACTCTGCGACGAAGTCTGCCAAGGCCTCCACCTTAATGGCAGTCCTAGGTGTGTAAGATATATCGAATTCTCCCAACTCCACGGACCACTTTATTAGGCGTCCTGATGTGTCAGGCTTGTGCAGAATCGCTTTCAGGGGGTGGCAGGTCGGGACCACAATCGCGTGGGCTTGGAAGTAAGACCGGAGCTTCTTGGCGGATATTATCAAGGCGAATGCCAGCTTTTCCACCTCAGGGTACCGTTTTTCAGATCCGAGGAGTGTTTTGCTAACATAGAATACGGGTTTCTAGCATCCCTGTTCCTCTCTGACCAATGCAGAGCTCACCGCGTTCTCGGACATGGCGAGATATAGGAAGAGTCTTTCCCCCTGCACAGGTTTGGATAAGAGCTCTGGTGACGACATGTATTGCTTCAGCTCCGAAAAATCTTTGTCGCACTCTGGGGTCCATTACAGGGCCTTACTTCCTCTTAGGGCTTTGAAGAATGGGAGGCAACAATCGGTGGACCTAGAGATGAACCTGTTCAGAGCTGCAATCCTTCCGTTCAAAGCCTGGATCTCCTTTTTGGACCTCGGGGGTTCCAGCTCTATTAAAGCCTTGATTTGCAAGGGGTCTGCCTCTATCCCCCTTTGTGAGATCAAGAAGCCGAGAAACTTGCCTCTGCTGACCCCGAACGTGCATTTTGAAGGATTCAGCTTCATCTTGTGTTTTTTGAGTATGTCGAAGGTCTTCCTTAAGTGTTCGACGTGCTCACTCTTTTTTTGGCTTTTGACCAACATGTCATCTATGTAGACCTCCATAGTTTTACCGAGCAAAGGCCCAAACATCCGGTTCACCAATCGATGGTATGTCGCTCCGGCATTTTTTAGTCCGAAAGGCATTACCTTGTAGCAGTAAAGGCCTCGTTCTGAGATGAAGGACGTCTTTTCTTGGTCTTGGGGGTGCATCTGGATCTGGTTGTATCCGGAGTATGCATCCATGAAGCTCATCATCTCGTGGCCTGCAGTGGCGTCGACTAATTAGTCGATTCTAGGCAGCGGGAAGCTGTCCTTGGGGCAAGCTTTGTTGAGGTCGTTGTAGTCAATGCAGACACGCCACTTACCGTTCTTCTTCTTGACAAGGATGGTGTTGGCTAACCAGTTCGGATAGAACACCTCTCGTATCAAGTTGGCATCCAGCAACCTTCGAACTTCTTCGTTGATCACCTTGTGCCTTTCTAGGGCGAAGGTCCGTCGTTTTTGTCTGACCGGGGGGAAAGTTGGGTCGGTCATCAATTTGTGGCAGATGAGGGAGGGATCTATTCCCTCCATATCTTTGCTTTCCCATGCGAAGACCGACAGGTTATCCTTTAGGAACTCGGTGATCTCATCCTGCTCCGATCGGGGTAAGTCGGCCCTGAGCTGCAAGTAGCGCCCTTCACCTTCGGTGCTTACCAACACCCTAGCAGGTTCCTGGATCGGTACTGCCACACTGTCTCTCCCTCTCGGGCTCAATGGTTCGTTGATCTCGACGGGGGCCTCGGTACCCGTTCCTTGGTTGAAGGCGTGCCGAGGTTTCTGTAATTGCTATTTTTGCTTTTTTTCCTTTCAATGCCACAACGTGACATTCCTGTGATATCGATTGGACGCCTTTGGTCGTGTAGACTTTCTCATTGTGGACATACTTGAGACACTGATGAAGGGTGGAGGTAACCGCTCCCATCTGATGAAGCCATGGTCTTCCGATGATAATGTTGTATGGAGATCTAGAATCCACTACCATGTATTCAGATATAAGGGTCTTCTGACCATCTCCCTCCCCAATAGTGGTTGGCAAGTCGATACCCCCAATTGGTGAACTCAGATTTCTATCAAATCCTGCCATTATTGTTGTGGTAGCCTTTAGGTCGCCAACGTCGAGTTTTAATTGCTTAAAAGGTTCGTAGAACAGGATATTTGTAGAACAGCCTGTGTCCACCAAAACTCTTCTGATATCGAAGTTGGCCACCTTCAGCGAGATGACCAGGGCATCACTGTGGGGGTGGTGCGCTCCGAGAAGGTCCTGGTCTAAAAACTGGATACTCGACAGGGGTTTTTGCCTTTTTTCAATCGCCAAGACCTGATGAGGGCACGGCTCCATCTTTGCCTCCCTGACATACCGTTTCCTTGCTCGATTGGACATCCCTACTAACGCATTATCGGCATGGAGAACGAGAATGACATGATTGTTCGGGCCGGGTAGCTCGTTACGAACCTCCCCCGTCTCGGCTCCCTGACCTTGTCTCGGTGGCTGGGGCCTTAGCTCCTGTCTGGGTTGGTGCCTCTGGTTGCGCTGGTCGCGTCCTCTAGGTTTATGTGCTTCCGTGCTCTTTCCATCAGCGAGGCCATATCGGCAGAAGGATTTTTTGTCAGGGAGTCATGGAATCGGCCAGGTCCCAATCCGGCATGGAGAGCTGCTGCTAAGAAGCCTGAAGTACAATCTGTTATCTCCGTAAGCTCAGTATTGAATCTTGTGATGTACTGCCTTAGGGATTCCTCTTTTTGCTGTTTAATTGAGAGTAGGAATTCGGGCCCCTTCCTAAGCCTCCTGCTAGTCAAGAAACGGTCGAGGAATTTTCGGTTGAGCTCATAGAAGTTTGGGACCGACTCCTGAGGGAGACTGTGGAACCACCTGAGGGCTGCACCTTTGAGGCTCGTCACGAAAGTGCGGCATAAAAATCATCTATCGCCCCGTGGAGGGCCATGGTGTGTTGATAGTGTGAAAGGTGGTCTCCTGGATCCTCGGATCTGTCATAAGATGTGAACTTCGGGACGATGAACTTCCTCGGGCGTTCTTCCGCCAATATTGTCGAGGTGAACGGAGTAGTGAACCTACCGAGCAGCTTCGCTATTTCGTCTTGCCTGGGTGGAATGTCAACCTCCCTGGCTAAGGCCGCCTGTCCAACCGAGTCCGCCACCTCTTCCGCTCTTGACGGCACCTAGATGGGGCCGAGTTGTGATGTGCTGACACGATAACCTCGGGTCCCATGTATGGGGGAAGCTCCTGGCTGAGGCCAGCGTGGTTCGACTGCCTCTAGGGTGAGATCGACGCTTGTTGCGGTTGGAAGGGCGGTTGCGCGTGGTTGGCCCTCGAATTTGCAGGGCTCAAGATTCTTGTTCCCACATGGTAGTGGATAGTTGGATGAGGATTTGGCATTCCCCCTCCTTGCCTTTTCGAGGGATGGGGATCGTCTCTCGTGTGTCCATCTGATTGAGGGTAGGACGGTAGGATGATGGGACCCTTGCCCACCGCGTGCCCTTCCCTTGTGATCAGTACGGGCTGCGCTCCCCTTTCTGGGGCGTTCGGGGGAAGGTTATCGCGGCGACTCGGCGGGTTCTGTGTCAAAGAAGCCAGGGCTTGAGATATGGCTGATAGTTGTGCCTGCATCTGATCAAGCTGCCGCTGCTGCCGTTGCTGCACAGGATTGAGGGTTTCCCCTTCCTGTTCTCCAATCGGCGGTTGGCTTCGAGACATTTGTCTTAGACAGAGAGTAGGAGCCATAAAGGAGTCTTTTCAGAAGGAACGGAAAGGAAAGGAAAGGAAGGAAGGAAGGAAGGAACGACTGTCATTCCCACAGACGGCGCCAAGCTGATGCTGCAGCTATTTGACCCCCTTAAGGCTGGCTCTCTCTCGATCGGGTTTCTTGAAAAAGGACGGAATTAGTAAGCCACCGGGGAGGGCTCCGGTGGTAGCCACTCCAATGGTTTAGTTAGTTAAGTGATCAAAGATAATAATCATAAGTCCCAGAGAAAAAAAAGAGTCTCCTTTACATACCTCATCGGTTTCTATTTATATGCGACTACCTGTCAGAGTTGGTAGGAGTTGGTGATTCCAAGGTATGGGTTCACTGCCGCCTGACGGCGGTGATTATGACTGCCCTCAACCACTCCTCTGCCACCCTCTGCCTTCATGTTTTTCAGTGTTGCCTGCTTCTTCGGCTTCTATACGTTACCTTTTATCCCTCCATTATAAGGTCGGTATAGCTGCACGACCACGAGCTTGTCGAGCTCCAGCTATGCTGAGATCGGTGTACTTAGGTAACGTCGGTATGGGTAGTACTTTAAACCGTACGGTATATCCTCGACATGTGTCGAACCCCCATTTGAGGATGTATTCTGGGCGTATCACATCTCATTCTCTTTATTATGCTACGAAGTTTTTGATTTAACTAATTATTAACCTCGGTGGTTTAACCAAACCCAACCCAACCCGAAAAATTTTGGGTTAGGTCGGTTGCCTTGACGGGTTGGAAGTATTTGAACATATAGTTTAAATGTTTGAAAACATAAAATCGATAGGGTACAAGTGGATATTTGTTTGAAAATGTAACAAGCAAAATGAAATTATTAGACACAAGTCAGACTTATAGCATAAGGATTCTTGCAGATACCTGGTATAAATTATGATGAGACATACTATCTTATCATAGATGCAATTATATTTCAATTTTTTATTAATTTAGTTACAACATATTTATATGGATCACTTGATAGTGACATATATATAAAAATCTTTGAAGGATTCAAAATTTCTTAATGCAAATGATGCACAATATCGTAAAATGTATTCAATAAAGGTACAACAATCCATGTATGAATTGAAATAATTGGGGTGCACGTGGTACAACCACCTCACTGAATATTTATTGAAATAAAGATATGCAAATAATTCAATTTGTTCGTATATTTTTATAGAGAAATCAAACATTGGATTTGCTATAATGGCCATATATGTTGACGATTTAAAAATTATGGGGGCTCTTGAAGAGCTCACAAAAACTTTTACTTATTTAAGGAAGGAGTTTGAAATGAGAGATCGATGAAAAACAAAATTTTGTCTTTGTTTGCAAATCCATCACTTCCCTGAAGAAATCTTACACCGTCCATCCACATATACAAAGAAAGTTTTGAAGCAGTTTACCATGGATAAAGCCCATCCATTAACATCTTTTATGATTGTCTAATTACTTGATGTGGATAAAGATTCATTTCGTCTTTGTAAAGATGATGAAGGAATTCTTGATCCCAAAGTACCATATTTTAGTACAATTGGTGATCTCATATTGTTTTATAAATTGTACACGACTTAAAATTATATTTGTTCTTAATATGTTGGCAAGATATAATTATGCTACAACTCGAAGGCATTGGAACGGTGTTAAACATAATTTTTGCTATCTTCACAGAAATATTGATATGAGTTTGTTTTATTCAATAACATCCAAATCACCATTAGTCGGGTATGTATATATTGGATATATTTCTGATCCACACAAAGTTAGATCACATGCAAGATATGCGTTTATCGGTGGTGATATCATTGTGTCATGGTGATCTACTTTGCATTTGCTATTAATCTGTTGGCAATATATTGTTATGCTCAACTCGAAAGCATTGGAATAGTGTCAAGCATATTTTTTACTATCTTCGCGGAATTGTTGATATGAGTTTCTTTTATTTAAGAACATCCAAAATCACCATTAGTCGAGTTTGCAGATACTGGATATATTTCTAATCTACACAAAGTTAGATCACAAACATGGTGTGTTTATCTGTGGCGACACTACTGTATTATGGTGATCTATAAAGCAGATAATGACTACCATTTCCTTGAATTATTCTAAAGACCTAGCATTCTATGGGACAAGTCGCGAACGCATATGGTTGAGATTTATGGTGCAATATATTCGGGAATCATGTAAATTATCTTTAATTAAATATAGCCCGACAACAATATTGAAGATGCAATATTTATTGTACAAATTAAAGGAGATTACATTAAAAGAGATAAAACCAAACACATCTCACCTAAGTTATTTTATACACACGAGCTCCAGAAGAGTGGTGATGTTAATGTGTAGGAAATACATTCAAGAAACAATCTAGCTAATTATTTTACCAAAGTCTTGTTAACAACAACTTTTAAAAAACTAATATATGAATGCAGCATGAATCGCCTCAGAGATCTTTCACGTTAAACTGTTGAATAAATCATACTCTTCTTATATTGAGAGGGGAGCATATTTTTTTAAAGAGTGGTAGACATTTAAGAGAGAGTGCCGTGAATAATTGATGTCTACATGAAACATTAAATGAAAAATGAAAAGAGTTCAAAACGTTTAATGCATTGCTTGTAAAAATCTTAAAAATGAAACCCTCCCATCTTTAAAAAGGCAAGTGGTATTATGACAGTAATTCTCATTGTGTAAATGGATGCAAATAATGAAGCAGAACACAATGAAAAATGAGAGGAAAAAAATCATTTAGATTATTGAGAATGTTTTTTAATTAGTTTATTTTGTATCTTCTTTTGGTAGTAAAGTTCTTTTCTTTTATATCCGTGAATATAATCATGAAGCCGAACAACGTAAAATATTTGTGTGACTAACTTATGTTAATTTATTTTCTTATTTTATAACAATTAATTATTGTTTTAATTTTTTGTTTTCTTTTCCCTGTGCATGTCGCTTGTATTGATTGTTATGACATTAAAATGATCCATTGCATTAATAGAAATATTGTAACTCATAAGTTCATATACATCTTCTTCTTTTTTTTAATTTGGTAATGCCAAAAAGGCTTATATCCTCAAATTATATTTTTTCTTGTACATTTGGTTGTCCCATGTTTCCAGAGTTACTAAAGTGAAAAAAAAAAACTTTATTTTCACTTAATGATTATTTTTAACTTATTTACCTGTCTATGGTTGTTTAGAAAATATTTTTTGAAAAAACATTTTTAATGGCAAAATCATTTAATTTTATAACTTTGAAAAAATAGATTTCAAGCGAAAATTGTCTTTTGAAAAGATACTTTCAAAGCGTCTTTTGGAAAGAACTTTTTAAAGAAAATTGTTTAAAAAATTTCAAAAGATAAAAAGATTGCTTACACACAAATTTTTTTTTGAAAAAACGCTTTCAAAAGACGTTTTTAAAGAAAACCGTTAAAAATCAAATTCAAAAAGGGTTGCGGCATCTCTGTAAAAGCTTGTTTTATCTGTAACACAAAAAAAAAAAAAAATTGTTTGCAACATCTCTGTAAAACCTGTTTTCTTTGTAATACAAAAAAAAACTGCTCACAGCATCTCTATAAAACGCCAAAAAAACTGCAATGTATTTGAAACCTGTTTTCTTCCAAAACAAACTCAACCTGTATTTTCCAAAACTCATCTGCAACTCACAATAATCCCCAAACATCATCCAAAACTCACAATAATCACAAGTCAAAAAACATCATCATCATCATCCATCCATCCATCCAAAGAATGAAAAAACCTGCAAAAACCACACCACACCATCCATCCATCCACCACCAACCAACTAACCAACATTCAACCACCATAATCATAATCACAAACCCAAACCAACCAAACAACAATCATCTATCACAAAAAGTAATTTACTAATTGAAAGAATAGTTTTACACCAAGTATTTCCTACCATTTAAACACAGTTTTCTTTATAATAAAAGAAAAAGAATACAATAATCCACTTAGCATTTTTAAGTTCCTTGCAAAATGAAAGAAGATGAGAAAATTAAAGTGCATGATGGCATCTAATAAAAACAAAAAAAAAGGATAAATACCTGATGATTTAAGTCCCACATGGAGGTGGCCTCTTTTGACACTTAGGCCTTTTTTGTGGGCCACAATAAGACTTAAGTTGCTGCTCAACTTGTGTGACTTGAAAGACACCACAAATTATTGCTTGGCCGCGTGCATGTTGAGTATGTGGACCTCGTGGTATGGTAGTAGGATCAAACCCCTAACCTACACCTGGCGTTCTCCTTCTCCCATATCACCATTATCATCCAGATCTTGTTGAACCACTATCAATTCTTCAATGGGCACATCATTATCATCTATAGATGGCATAGAAAGGTTTGTGGGAGAAGTACATTGTGGTAGTGTAGCAGTTGGTGTGCCAAATAAATAATGATCATCAAAAGGAGTTCTAGTTGAGGAGTGTGAGGGCCAACACCAGAAAAAAGGAAAAGTATGTCACCCTTTTTATGGATTTAGAGGGATCCCAGTTGTCTCCTTCCCTTAAAGTGGGAAGGAACGCCTCTTATGAAAGATAGAGAAATTGAGAAGTCGCCAACTTGTTTTTGAGTAAGAAACAAGCAAACCCATTACAACAGAAAATAATTACTAAAAGAAAACTGAAAAGGAACGAAATAATTGAAATTACATTGCTTTGTCTCCTAATTACATTCTAAAGATGGATCAAATAAATAAAACACTAAAATAAAAAAAGTGAAAACCAAAGAAAACTTATATCCGAGGGCTAAGGTACGGAGTAGGAAGGTGTTAGGTACCCACTCTGCCTAATACAAATGGATCGACCTCGAATATTCACTTGCAAGACTATTTTGTCATAAAAAAAAAAAACTAAAAAGAGCTATGTGAGTTTGAAAAAGATAAATGATAAAAGATCTAATGTAAAGAAATAAGATAGAATAGAAAAGACAAAAAAATAGATCTGACTCGGGTCTGAAGGCTTCCAATGAATCCATTCAGAAAACTGAATCAGAGTCACGCAATTATTCAGTTTACCCTCTTTTATCAACAATGATAAAATAGGCGAAATCAATCGGGTCTAAAGAAAATTGTTAAAGGTTTGAGAGCGTACCTTATTTAGTAATGGTAGTTGGGCAAATCTCCAGCTTGTTTTTCGGTTTGGAAAACATTGCTTTGACTGGATTCACGGAGAAAGGTTGTCTCTTCGATAGGGCTTTGACCTTAGGAGAGGAAGGGTTCTTGTAGAGAGAACCCTAGATTGACATAACAACATAAAGCTATGGAAACCGTCTTCCCTTCGTATATTTTCATGTCCCTAAAATTGATGGCCTGGGGGCTCTATTTATAGGGAAATATAGAAATTTGATCCAAGGGTTTAAGATAAAACCCTAAAATGGAGGGGTAGGATCATGTCTTAAGTGATAATTATCTAACTAAATAAATAAAAGGTTAAATAAGAATGATTATCCTAACTAAATGAATTAATAAATAATTATGACAATGTACAAACCAATAGAATTGGTGTCTACATGCGAGAGCCAATAAGATAAACGAGAAATAGAATTTAAATGAAAAATAAACTCTAAAATGAAAACGTCTAGGTTCAATGTATCTTCATTTGAGAAAATATCAAGCAACCAAATCTAAGGAAACTCTAAAAGTGGAAAGTCCTAATTAAGCCTAAATAGACTACTATCACTCAAGATTACCAAATTGCCCTCAATTCGGTGGAGAATCTCCAGATTGCCACAAGACATGTGAAAAGACCAAATTACTCCCAATTTATCACCAAATGGCTAAAATTATCAAAATACCCCTGTGTGGGTAAAATGATATAAAAATTATGAAAATACCCCTCAAGTGACTAGGAAATCCTACTGAGGGTAGGATTGTGTTAAAATTACTAAAATACCTTTAGTGGACAAAATGTGCCAAAATTATTGAAATGCCCTCCGATGGGTAGAAGAGTCCTAACAGGAGTGTGACTCTATCAAGAAGAGTCCTAACGGAAGTGAGACTCTATCGAGAAGAACCCTACTTGGACTGGGACTTTATCAAGAAGAGTCCTAACGGAAGTGAGACTCTATCGGGAAGAATCCTACTTGGACTGGAACTCTGATAGGGGAGTCATAACGGAAATAGGATTCTGTTAGGAAGAGTCCTACCTGAACTGAGATTCTGATAAGGGAGTCCTAATGGAACTAGGACTCTAATAGGAGAGTCCTAGTGGGAATAAGACTCTGGCAGAAGTCCTCATGGAACTGAGACTCTTATAAAAGAGTCGTAGCATAAATAGGACTCTGTCAGAAAGAGTCTTAATATAATTAGGACTCTGGTAGAAGAGTCCTAGCAGAAATAGGACTCTGTCAAGAAGAGTTCTAACTGAAGTAAGTTTCTTATCATAATTATTGATTTTTGAGATAATTACACTTACCTCTCCTGAAGTTTCTGACAATTACAAAAACCTCCCCTATGATTTAAAAAATAACACTGTCCCTCCTGTTAGAAATTGTCTCCAAACGGCGTTAACCAAGTTGGTTCATTTACCAAATTACCCTTATATTTTAATAATATTTTTTTATTTTTTCTTCTTTATTTTTCCTCTCTCAACTCTCTCTCTCCCCACTCCCACCCCATCTCACTTCCCTCTCTCTCTCTCTCTCTCTCTCTCTCTCTCTCTCTCTCTCTCTCTTCTCTCTCTCTCTTTCTCTCTCTCTCTCTCTATCTTATTTTCTCTACTACCCAGAACAACACCAGCAGTGAGAGAATGACACGTAGGCAAGGTCACGGAACCGGGCGGCGTGGAAGTCGGCGACGGTGGCGGAGATTCTTCCAATCTCGTCAGCGGCGGCAATCCGTCACCATGGTAAGGCGGATCGGCAACAGCTGTGTAGTGTTCTTCATCGTCAGCAGCGGCGAGGATTCGTTGAAGCGTTGTGACAGGAGGCGAGTGTATTAGCCGATGTAGCCGTCGTCGTCAAAAGGGCGAGTCGACGCCGTTGTAATGTCATGGCATCAAAGGGGCGGATCTAAGCTGAAGCTCTTTTGCTATTTCCCATCTTTTCAATTTCTTTTCTCCTCTTTTGGTATATTAGAATTAATACACACCCATAGACATACTCTCTCTATAGAATTTCCCTCTCTAATCCTCTCTCTCTCTCTAAAGCTCACTCTCTTGCGGTGGCCATGGAGGTGGTAGGCTTGTGAAATGAAATGGATTTATGGATATGTGAAATGGGTTTATGGACATGAATATGTGAAATAGTATTTTTTTTTCTTGCAACATGTATGGTTGAGAGAGAGAGAGGATGGGAAGGGGTGGGTTGAAAGAGAATTTTCCATGGATTTGTGTAATCATAGGTTATGCATAATCATTTTTTTTTTCTTATGGATGAGGTGTGGTTAATATTTTGCAGATGCCGAGATCCTGCATATGAAGAAAGAATAGGTGTGGATGATGGTGGAATCCTAAGCTAAGATTGATTTTAATTTGGAGATAAACTTATATTTAATTCATTAAATTTAGATGTTATTAACTAAGTAAATGTGTGTGTGTGTATATACACTTTTATATATATATATATATTTATGAACTTATGAAGAAGAAGATACCCAAATGTTTTTTCCCTTCACTTAATAGCACATATAGACGGGTTCTGGGGATTTTAAAATTGAATTTTGAAGGTTTTGGAGAGAGTAGGTAGTGTTGGCCTTGGTGGTTGTGAGGGTAGGGGTGTTTACAGAAAAGAGGGTTTCTGTGATGGAGAGGGAATAGTTATAGAAATAGGGTTATAGGGTTTCTGTGAGATAGGAAGAAAGAGGTTAGGGAAAAGAAATTGAGAGAGATTATTAATTAAAAAAATTATTAAAAGTGAGAGTAGTTTTGTCATTTAATCAAGATTTGTAAGGGGTAAAATTGGTATTTAGACAAAAAAATTGCTTACATCATCAAATTTTAATGGTCAACTACTAGCAGGGGGGAATCTGTTATAGACATTGAAACTAGAAGGGGGACAATATTATTTCAGAAACTATAGGGGAGGTTTCTACAATTGTTAGAAACCTCAGAGGAGGTAAGTGTAATTATCCCTTGATTTTTTTACTACTTAATCAAGGGTAACAAAATGATGTGTCTATAATGAGGGTGGAGTTGCTACTGATGATGAATGGGCAACCGGTGTGGAAATTCCCTTATGACGACGTCTCTCATATATATTAACAATGCTATGAGTTCGCCTTTCGGGACTATTGGGGCCGACTGCGACGGGACTGAATCACATGGAATTTGCTTGTCACTGATATGTTGTTGGGCCTCAATTCTTTCTAAGGTTGAATAACTAAATGCTTGGATATTATCAAATCCTTGGTGCGACTCAACTCGATTACCAAAACCATTATTAGCTTTCATGTTTATTTTGCTTATGATACTCGCCTACAACTAATATTAATAATTATAAGCATGTTTCGAATATAAAAATAGAATATAATTAAAAATAACACTATCAAACAAATTCATACCAATATCTCTATAATACTACTAACGGGTTGAAATCTAACCAATGGCCTAGTATTTGGTGGCCCAATCAAGCGACTGAGTAATTCAGTCGATAGCCATACCATATAAGGATTCATATACTTAAGTGGTTGATCTAGTGGCTCGGCAAATGCAATATGATCCCAGTTTATCTCTCTATGCATCAATATACTGGCTGATGCACAACGTCCCACTGAAATAGTGCCCTCTCCTTGTCGATCAATATTCAGGGTTAAATAAAAGATACTAATGGGTCAACTTAATCTATATAAGTAACAATAGTCATTTAAAAACATATAATAAACCTGATAGTCTCGCATTTAATCGAGTTGGTCCTTATAATAGTGAAGTACATGGGTTGGTGTCTCCCTAACTGAAAATGTTGCTTGCCATTTATGCCTCAAAGGTAATGGCTCATCCTTATTCCTCCGAGGGAGTTATCTATCTGGTCGGATGTGTGCTAGTATCTCCTATGCCCATAATTGTTAACATAGATTTAAAATGTGTTAGTAACAATTTAATATAATAGACAACTATATCCATCCAACCAAAATATAATTTAATACCTGCAATAAAATAAGTAGGGCCACCTATCTCCGAGGTTGTAGGTCTGGTAGCTCGACACATCTCACTATAAAGGCATGCACAAATGACACTCTCTCAGCTAAAGCTCCTTATACCCTCTAAATCCCTAAGCAAATAAAGATACATTAGTTTTACCTTATTCCCTAACTTATCTGCGAATAAGAAACCTTCAATAAGTTACAAAAAGTAGGCTTTAGCATGTCTACGTATAGTTTCAGTCGTCTACGGCCTCGGGTAACTCTCTAAATGAGTAACCAACCATCTAAGCTTCAGTCGTGATCCATCAAAATCAGACTGATATGGTGTAATCCCCAACAACTCAAGACAAAGTTGTTGACATATGGGCATTGCAGAGCTAATATCACGTCCAATGACAAGGGCTCCATCTACTAGGTAAACCTAGCAATATTGCCACATCTTACAGCATGATGGTACACTCTCCCATAGGTAGATGGAATGCAGTGGGTTTCCACACGCCATCTCTCAACAAGTGTTGTGATTAGAGCCCAATCAAGTTGGATAAACCCAACTCGATAGACTTTATAAAATCTAGCTGCAAGTAAATATATCTCTATCCACGGGTCTATTCGGGGAGGTTGTCGAAGCAGGTTATCACTCCTACGATAATGAAACAATCCATGATCCTACAATTAAAATGCACAAATAAATAAATGTTTTATAATTGATAAAATTTAAATACATTCAATTGATCGTATGTAAATTCAAACGTGCCCCTCCTATATAGGTGTATATCTATTTGTATACTGCATGTAAAGTATAGATCCATCTATTGGGTTAGAATCTACTGTCTCCATTTATTATTAATATATTATGAATGAGAAACGAGATAAAAACTAGCAACTTAAAAAGATTGATGTAACATGTCATGAAGTGAGCTTTCAGTGATTTATCATGTCAAGCAGTAAGATTTCATGTTATGCAGTGATTTATCATGTCAAGCGAGAACTTACGGCATGATTTTCGCTATTTTTTGGTCAATTACATGCATTTAAACTTTCAATTGTGTATTTTTACTATTTTAGGAAAGTTTTAATTCTTTAATTACTTTATCCAAGTTCCTCCAAATTTGATTTTATCTGAATCTGTTTCAATATGATTCACTTGTTCATTATGTTTCTCAGTCAAATTAGTAGTTTTTATTAATATTATTCAGATTTCGAGATTAGAGATTAGAAATTTTTGTGTTGTGGCTGATTCCATACTTAGGAATTGAGGCGAATTCATACTAAATGTGTTCTTTAAGGATACAGAAGAAAAAACCACAATTTGATTCCCTTCAAATATGGATAGTTAGCAGTTATGTACTTTCGAAATGTTGTCAATATATTGTATATAGTTTCACAATTGTGAATGCAGAAAACTTTTATTTTCCACTAGTTTTTGTGTTGACATCTATCACAACTGACTAAATTTTAGAATTAAGATCTCTAGATGACTAGTGTGATCCTTCATTTACAACCTTCCAATCTTCTCTTTCACATAGTTCACTAAAAATCCTAGTTTTTTTCTATCAATTTTCAACTGATTAACAAGATAAATATGACAAAAATTTCCAGCATTTCTAGAACAATTCAATTCTGATTCATCTCAAAAAAAAAAAAAAAAAAAAAAAAGATTCTACTCCTTTGATATTAAAGCAAATACATTTACCCTGTCTTTTCTTTTTTTCCTTGTTAATCCCAAAACCTTTAAATTTTCATGATTATTGGTTATTAACTTCCCCATTAAATTAGGAAAGTCACCTAACAACAACGTGGAGTCAGGATAATAAGAGAAGAGAAAATGAAATCATAAAGAAAATGCAATCGGCAGATCATGTGGAAACCATATGCATATTTGATCAAAGCATGATGGTGTGGGTCTCTAATTGAATTGCTAAGCTAAGGAAAGATGTAGAAAATTGCCTAATCATTATCAAACATACACACCATACCATAGTCACAAGAGAGACAAAAATTAAAAGATCATGAACAATCAACATTCAGCGGCAGGAAATCTGCAAAAAAAAAAAAAAAAAACCTCTTCACAACTTCATAGAAAAGTTCTAATTTTTTATGAGAAAAAAGCCACAATATTTTTTTTGAGAAAGAAAGAAAAATCCTAATTTCACAAATCAAGACCTTATTTGATATAATCTAGCTATTACAGAGCCGTTAATAGAGATAAATGTTGAACCTTGAGTTGAGATATAACAAAGAGCTTGATCTTGAGAGACACGAGAGACGCAAGAGTCACTTGCGTGAGAGTTGCTTGTGTGGCTTAACTTACAGAGTGAGATAGAGGGACGAGAGAATGAGGGTTGCGATAGTGAAGGTTTGATTTTTGTCGAGTGAGATAAAGAGACAAAAAGAAGAGAGGGATGCAAGACCGTGAGACGAAGTAAAGGTTTGTCTTAAAAAATTTAGAATATTGAAAATGTTTCTAGAAAAAATGTTTTTTGAAACAACCATAGTACCATAAATAATAGAAAAGAAACAATATTCTAAAAAAAAAGTTTTAAAAGAACCATATTTTGAAAAATAATTCCATGTTTCCACCATTAATTATTTTCATGAAGAACTATATTTTTTTAGTCATTTCATTTATTTTATATAGAATTATGAATGGTAGGAAAGTTTAAATGATGTTTTTAATAATAATTTTTTTTAACAAATCATCTTGAAAAAAATATTTTTAATTTCTTCGTTATTTACTTTCTTTCAATTTTTGTGAGTATTACTTTTGGCCATATATCTTCACGGTAGGGCGTGGGTTTGGGACTATTCTTGGTAAAATTTATTGTTGCCAGTGTATATATAACTTCAATCCATTACACTCGATCACAGTCTAGTCGGTTCGATTCTAGTTGTGTAGTTTTAGCAATGGAGGAAGAAGAAAGTATGTTGTGGAGGTCAACGTCATCGGAGTCGAATTGGACGGTTTCGGCTACGGTTGGTCGGGTGATGAGCACTCTGCTCGGTGCTCGTCCCAAGAAGCTTGAGGACGCCATTTCTCGTCTCGATATAGCTCCCAAAAGAGGCTTGCTTGGAGGTACGTTCTCGAAAGAACATCTCTGAAAAGAGGGAGAAGAGCAAATTTTAAGAGTTTATTACGAAGAGTATTTTAAGGGTTTTACAGAGGAGGGAAATAGAGTCTTCTGGAGAAAATTTCATTAAATTTTATAGATTTTAAGGAAAACCCTAGTGGCTTTGGCAATGAAAGATAAAAAAGCACATGATTTTTCAAGAAATACATGTTACAGCTGCTCAAGTTGTAGAGAATGTTTTGATTAAAAAAAAGGGTTGTAAAGACGGCATTTATTGTTTTGGTATTAGTTTTTTAATGGGTGAATTAAGATTTTATGTTTTGCAGTTTCTTTGGAACAATCACTATGGTTTCTTCACAAGTACATTGGAGACGCAGCTGAGTCGTCGTCGTCTTTGGATCAAATTCTTGTTCCCATTATTGAACATGTATGAAACTTTCGGGAATTCTAATCCTCTTTCCAATTTCACGTTCATTTTAGTGATTTACCCCAAAGGGTCGATTTCAATTAGTTGATTAACAGGAAGAAATGAAATTAGTTTCTGTTTTATATACACTGAAATTTTAGTCAATCATGTTCTAGTTTTTGGAAGCAAAGGTTCATCAGCCACTTTGATTTAAAAATTCAAAATATACAAATTTTTCAACATGTTGGGAATATTGATTTTGGGCTGCCATATGAAATGGTTTTGCATGTCTCATTTTCATTTTTATTAGGAGTGACCACTAATGGCGGATGTTTTTTTTTTTTTGGGGGGGGGGGGAGTGGGTGTGTGGGGGTGCGGAGCCATGATGCCCTTCAGCCTTTATAATCATGTTACGACCTTTATACAATTTTTTTTTTTTAAACATTTTGGTGTTTGGCCTGAAAAGTCCTAATGTGTGGTCGTGCAGAGTTGGACGAGCTCACATATGATGCCAAACGTTTGATGCCTAAGATTGCATGTGTGTGAATGATCAGGCAATGGCAAGGAAGCTGGGAATTTCCCTCCCTTGTAGGTTCGCGTTGCGTCTGAGAATGAAGACTTTTTAAATATAGGGTGACTAACAAGATGAACAAATAAGATGTAGCACTAAAATGTGAAGGTACTTTGAATTAACAAGTAATTGATGACCTTGGACGTACATACAATGGAGTGTGGATACATGTCGTTTAATGGTGGTGGAGAGTATAGAAAGTGAAAGAGAAAGATTAGTAAAGCTAAGCTACTGCTACTCCTAAGGCTATGCTAGACTAGGCTAAACTAAGATACGCTAGACCGAGTTAACCTTTGATATTGAACGACATGGGGTCCTTTGCTTTTCTTCATTCTAGTATTAATAAATGCATATGTCCATAATTACCTGATGTTTTGCACATTTTCCATTAGGCCATCCATGTTCCCCCATTCTGAGCACTAATGATGGACAACCACATCTTGCTAACTGCCAGGACGTCACCCATGATCATCCGTGCATCCCACATTTTGAGGGAGTGGTCCCTTCCTGGTACTTTGGATTACTGCCACATGGGCTGCTAAGGCTTTGTCTATGGCCACCATGTGTCTCACGTCTTTAGAATGATAAGATTGACCATCTGTGTGTGCACGCCATGCAGACATACCCTTGAGCCTTTGGTCATCCAAGATTTTTGACTTTGTAATTTTCTAGGTGCCTTCCATGACGGACATCCTAACATTTGGATGTTCTTCTCAGTACCATACCCCTTAGTCACCTACCCAAATTAGGTAGATGTCCGAGTCTCCACACTTAGTTGAGTGCCTAGTGTTCATGATGTTGGCCATTGGTTTACTAGTCCCATTGCCTAAGGATATGTGCTTCTTCTTTGTCCACATTAGCACGTGTTGGCTACTAATCCCACCAGGCTAACCCTAACACTCAAGCAAATCATCAGGTCCTAAGCCCAAGGAAACTTTATTCACATGGCTATGTACATGTGGCAGACGATCAACGTCTGAGCATAGGATAAGGTGTAAACAGTTGGAAATATTGCTTTTGAGCTGCTATATGAAATGGTGTTGTATGTCTCATTTTCATTTTTATTTGAGGTGACCATTAATGGCGGATGTTGTTATTGTTGGGGGGTTGTGGGAGCCATGATGCCCTTCAGTTTTCATAAATCATGTTGTGCCCAGTTGGATTCAATTTGACTTTTTTCATCCAGCACTTCAAATTAAGATTTGATTTTTTCCCCCAACCACGACATGAGAGTTTTGTCATAGAAATAGAACAAAGAAGTAAGCCATATTAAACTCAAGGTTTTTCAAATTCTTTCACTAAAATCCCAGACACTTCAATTATTAATGTTGCACACTACATTATATGTCTTCCGCTCTTACTTATTATAATATTTTTCTTTCATTAATTAAGGGAGTTTAGTATAGTTATCTAGTTTTGAGAATAGTTATCTAGGAATTTGTGTATCTAACATATTTTTCTTTCTTTCTTTTTTACTTCTTTGAAGTAATTAATGTCTAAATATATTAAAACAGCATCTGAATTGGATAGTCATTTTAATTTTGTTTCTATAAAATAGTTAAGACTTAAGAGTGATTTAAACAATAAATTCTCAGGACAAGGAACATTTTTAAAATAGTGTACAATCCTTTTTTTTTTTATTCTATAAATATTTTACAGTAAGAATTTGATTAGAAAATTTAATAAGAGTTGTTTTTAGTTGTGAGACATTGATTTAGGATTTTTTTATATAAAATTGTTGTGTACTTAAATATTTCTACTCTAAACTTGTCTTGCTTCTTTTTTTTGGGTTGTTAATGGGGTTTGAATTTGTGCTTCTTCATCTAAACACGGTACATCTTGCAAAATCCTTCTTTGTCCACCATAAATTTATTTCTTCTTGTAAGTCCTTATAACCAGTGCTTTTTATTTATTTTTTCATGCCTTATATATATTCATATTCCTTTTTTATTTCCAGTCACTCAAACACAAGGAGTCAAAGCATGGGAATCAAGCATTGATACTTCTCAATTGGCTCTTTCAAGATGAACTTCTTTTCCAAGCTCTTGCAGCAAATCTAGCTGGCATTATACTGAGAAAAGATGATCATTATGTTGCCCTTGGCTGGTGCACCCTTGTACGTGGTCTTGTGGAGTACGAGAAAAACATGAACCAGTTTATAACAAATGGTAACATGAATATTTCTTCACTCTCTCTTTCTTGTTATGTAAATTATAATTCACTAAGGGTGCCAAAATTTGGGGTTGGGGGGGGGGGGGGGGGGGTTTCTTTATTCTATGTTTGTGTAAATTATCTGTCTTTGTTTTTACTCTTTATTTTTTATGGGATAATTGAAATACTACAGTTCCAATTTAATACCATGATTGCAGATTAATTGGATATCCTTTTTGGGTGTGAATGTTATGTGTTTTGGATGGGTTGGCCCTTCTAGCACCTTATTCTATTCTAGAATCTGTCACAGGGTGGTATGCAGTCAGGCTGCTGGTCTATGTCATAAGTTTAATCAAAAATGTTATGTGTTCGTTATTTCTGATGCTAGCAATTGGTGCCTTTATAAAGTCATCTCTTCTAAATTTGGTTAAGCTTAGTCGTCATGGATGATGGATGCTCCCTTAATGATTCTTGTTAATTAGAAATCTTAAGTAATATACAAGGATCATTTGGGCATTCTTTCCTGGCTTTCACCAAGTTTGCTGGCTGGAGCTTGCAATTTAAGCAGAAATAATGCTTTCTTTGATGGGTCTTCAGGTTGGGTCTTACTTCTGTCATTGTTGAGAGCGATTATTCTGTTTATATCAATTGTGCCTGGTATGTGTTGCAAAGCCCTCCGAGATATTCTCATTTTGTGGGAGAGATCTTGGATCTTCTTAGAGCTTGCTGGTTGGAGTCTTGCAAATGGGGAAGAAATTATGTTCTTTTTGACTGTCTTTGTCTGGACAGAAACTTGGTCTTACTAATTTTTTAGGGGCATTTGTCCATTAGTATCATTTGGGCTACATATGTAAGGCCCTCAGGGATATTCTCATTTTTGTGGGATATTGATCTACCCTGATTGTGGATATTTGATATTCTAATAAATTAATTTAGAAAAAATTACTACAGCTGATAAGTAGGCCAATACTTATAACTTAAGGCCATTACTCTTTCCTGGTCTCATCATTCTGGAATTCGGAGTGGACAGCTGAGAAACCTAATCTTTGGTTTCCTTTGCATGAATGGCTGCCTCATACTCGGGCTTAGTTCTCAAGCTTGACAGCCCCAACTTGTAACAATGCCCTAAGCAATGGGCTGATTTTGCAATACCTCCAAGTGAATCCTTATCCACCTTCATAGTTCGGTGGTTGTGTTCTAGACTCCTAGTTTGTCTGTTGTTTTCTTTGTTGTCTCCTCCTTGTTCTTCGAGTTCTTTTGGCTAAAAATGGACTTTGGAAAAGAGTAAAATCCCCTTTTCTTGATTCCAATTAGCAACCATGATTATTTTTATGCCCTTCAAATTAAGAACCATATTTTGGGCATTCTTTTAATTGGAAAATGGAGCACGAAGAGCTTTGGATGAAATTTTCTTTAGATGATACTGTGTTAAGGTGTTCTGAATGTTCTCACCATAACTATTGACATTTTAAAAGTCTCAGCCGAAAGACTGGTGAAAAAATAGAAATTGCCACGATTCTTATTTTCTCAAAAGAAAATATAACTACATTTGCATTTTTTTCTTAGTATTTTGGACTTTGGCTTCATTTGTTTCCCCTTGGACAGACAAGAATATCAGTAAGTAGTGCCATTAATGAGCCTACTGAAGGCGAGGCTTGAACACCTCACCTCTTGGATTTGATAGAAGTCGGGTACCACTTGGGCTTAAAGGCCCATGTTCTAATCTTGTTTATAGGGTTTCTCTCTTCAATGTTGAATAATAATTGAATTGCAGACCTTCTTTTCTTAATGCAGGAATAAGGGAGAAGTACAATGCACTACTGAAGATCTTTTGTTCATGTATTACACATCTTTTATCTATTTTGTGCAATGGAAGGTATATTTCTTTTCATGTTGAATTGAGCCTTTGGCATTTAATAACTAGGCAACAGGGATTTAGCTGCGAATTGAAATTTTTTGTTCCTATTCTTGCTTAGTGTTTACTGCATGTTTTGGTTCACCAGTCATTTTCGAACTGTGTCACAATGATTGAATTATTTGTGTTCTATGCCCTACTCATGGGCTCTTGTTGAAATTTAAATTTTATATGTAAATTTGAAATTTGTTTCTTTCTCTATTTTATTTTATTTTATTTTTTGCAATTTAACCATTTTTTGCTCCTTATATATGTGAATGTGATCCAAACGGTGGACCCCATGGTCATTTTTTTTTTTTCATTTTTTCATAAAGGTGCGGGGTGTGGGGAGAAGAAGTAAACTGACATTAATTTGTAGGCATTATTATAAACCAGTGGAGAAGTCGAATAAAGCACCTTGGTAATACAGATTAGGTTTTGCCTTAGAATTTGTTTGTAGGAAGGAAGAATGGAAGTAAAGAAGGGGAAGGAAAGGGTGAGGGATGGAAAGTTTTTCCTTTGTTTGGTGGAGGAGAAGGGGAAAGGGAAATAAAAGGAGGGAAGATTCTTCGTTTTGGGGCCCACCATTTTATTTCCTCCCAAAAGTGAGGAAAGGAGGAGAAACACGGTTCCATTTCAAGCCTATAAAAAAGGGTTCCTTTTCCTTTTTTCCCCCCTTTCTTTTTGCCCTTAAAAAAGAACCCTCTTCTAAATATGAAAGGGTGTTATGGCAAGACCTTTCCAACCCCCTTCCTCATCTCCTTACTCGACCAAACATCATGAGAGAGGCCATTTCCTTTCCCTATTGGATACATCTTCCTTCCCTTTTACCTTCTTTCCTTCTAATGTTGCAACTTGCACCCCTCTTATCAAGCGAAGCATTAGAATGACATAGACCCCAAGGCACCTTTGAAGGCAAAATTTTTTGTTCGGTCTCTTGCTTCGGGTGGGGTGCTCACTATGGATAATCTTAAAAGGAGGGGAAGATGAAACCATTAACCACCTTTTCCTTTATTGCCCTTTTGTGAGGGAAAAGTGGAACTTGGTATTCTCTTTGTCGGTTGTTGTTTTGTGATGCATTTTTGGGTGAAAGATTTTTTGAGAAGTTGGGTTGGAGGCAGAGGAAGAGGGAAGAAAGAATGGCGGATTGTGCCTACAAGCCTTTTTTGGTGTATATGGAGAGAGAGAGTTATAGAC
The DNA here is from genome assembly GCA_008638375.1 of Nyssa sinensis. NCBI lineage: Eukaryota > Viridiplantae > Streptophyta > Magnoliopsida > Cornales > Nyssaceae > Nyssa > Nyssa sinensis. Next base: position 11,883,671 of record CM018051.1, on the reverse strand, counting down.
ATATTTTTGATGGGAATGATTTGGACATTTGTAGATTTAAAGATAGGTTTTTGAAAGTCTAAGGCTTTGTTTGTTTTTGTTTTCAAAACCAGTTTTTTAATTTTAAAACGCGGAATACGCATTTCAAAATATATTTTTTTTTAATTTTTTAAAATTTAGATTATCATATCTAAATATATTTTCACAATTTTTAAAAAATTAATTACAAAATTTTGAATATATTTTAAAAAAATTTTTAAAAATTGTTTCTGAATCACAATCCAAACGGAACCTTATAGTTTTGGATTATAGAAGCATACTCCTCATGTCTATATAGTTTTGTTGATTTTTTGGAAAACATGAGGCTCTAGTTTTAATGAGCCTCTTTTTGTAATGGGTTGCCACCCTTGGGCATATTAATGGAAACACTTGTACTTGTCAAAAAAGAAAGAAAGATGAGTAAGATAACTTGTATTAAAGAATAGTTTTATACTACAATAAAATGCATGTATGTATCTTCATATAAAAATCATGTATCTGCATATTTGGTGGTGCTGTGAACCCACGGGTATCTCTAATTTGATGGCTGATGCTCCCACCTTCACTTGTCTACCCATTTCCACTCCATGATGCAGGTGCTTGGAGTCAATCTATGGGGTTGCCTTTCCCATCTTTGGAACGAGGATGTACTTTAGGTAATAGGATAGACTGGGATTATCTGGAAGACCCTCATCCCAGTACCATTAATTACATAGATGTACATGATTCCCTTTCTGGTACTGCTTATGGATATATAGAGATTTTATTTGTTGTTAAGATATGAGATTATCTAGAGCAATAGTTTGTCATAATTTCAGTCTTAATGGTCACTGATGAGGTAAGCTAAGACAAGGTATGTGGAAGTAGAATGTGAGATGGGATGATTCTTGTTGAGGCTTGATGGAAAAACATGTTTTTGACTGGTCGATTAGAAAGTAGCAAGTCAAGTTGCAATTTCATGTTAAAGAGGAAACATTGTTGTGGTGGGTGATGTTTCACTTGGTGCAGTAACCTCATGTTACTAGGATCTGATATGGGCTAGAATTACATTCAGTTTGAGTATGACTATGCAAACATCAGGAAGGGGAGAAATAACAAAGCTGGGGGGAGGTTGATTTGTGGATATTGGTAAGCCAGATGAAGCTCATTGATTTAATGGGTCGACGGGCACTTCTGTAAGCCGCATGAGGGTCATTGATTTAATGGGTCGATGGGCACTTCTGTGAAAACTTAAGGTCAAACCAGGGATCTCAAAAGATGTTATAGCTTATCACATCAATTGCTATGTAATGCATCTGTTCGTGCTGAAATTCTTGAATATGTCCACTATTTCCCCCTTTTTTGTGTTTTTTTTGGGGGGTGGGGTGGGGTGGGGTTAAGCATTCAACTAAGGAGAATGTAGGAATATATAATACGTTTAGTTACATATTGCCCCTTATGCTTAGGCCCATTTTCACTAAGATTCTTATCCTTAAAAAATGTGACACTAATACCCTTGTGGTAGTAATTAAAGTGTAAACTGTAACGGACTCAACGGCCAGTTAACTACTGATGTATATTTTTCAAAATACTCTTTTTATCTGTTTCATTTTCTTATTTCTCTCTCTAAAACTCATGACCCACCACCACCACCGCCACCAACTTTCATTTATTTTTTCTTTCTTCCTCTTCACTCTAAAACTCACGACTCATAATTCGAAAACCACAAGCAGCATTTTCCTCACAAATGTCTGTTTTAACATAATCATTAAATCTGGTAATTACTTATGTTGTCTTAGACCAAATAAGTAATTACCAGATTTAATGATTATGTTAAAACAGACATTTGTGAGGAAAATGCTGCCATGGATCATTAAATCTACTTCGTTGCCATGGATCCCACCATCACCCTTATGCAATTGAATCCAACCCAAGAGGACTGCTATATTGAGGGTCCATCTCCTTTGAAAGACCTAAAATGATCAAAGATTGTTAAATGTCAACCAAATATCACATTAAACAAATGAATTGAATATAAAAAACATAAATTAAACACTACCAATCAATTTTACTACGTAAACTTTCTCAAGTCATACAAATATCATCAAATTAAGCAATCAATGATGCATTTGGAAAGAGAAAGAGATGAAGGCTTGATGGTCTGAGATGTTTTTTTTTTTTTTTTGTGGGATCGGTAAAATAATTCTTTCAAAAGATGCCCAAAGGGGGGGAAGGGGGCCTTCCATGCACACGAAGGATATACAAAGAAACATCAAAGGGGAATAATAAAGAAGTGTAACCCAAAAATATAAATAATCCAATTGATTACATAAGCCTCATATCACTCATAAAACCCCACAATCCACATAAAAAGTTTAACGCTGTACAACCTAAGATATAAAGAATTTAAGTACAATCAATTTTTTAATTATATATATATTTTTTTCTGATTTTGCTCCTTCCAAACACACCAAAAGAGACAAAGAGAAACCATATACTTTTTTTTTTGTTGATAAATGACAAAGAGAATCCATATACCACACTTGCCTCCTCTTCCCTAAATCTCCACTGACCTCTCTTGCTCACCAAGAGAGCCTTAACTGTCCCAGAAATAATCCAATTCAATCCAAAAAGCCAAAAAATAAAAATAAAAATCTGCGAGTCTCTCGCAATGGGACAATGCAAAAATAAATGATTTACTCTCACTTCTTGATATTTACACATAAATCACCTGTTAACCAACAAACCTCTATTTTCTTCAAATAATTTATCACGAGATTTGCCTCTTAAGTTTACCAACAAGCTCTAGCTTAGCTGGTACCTCCTCCTCCTCATCATCATCGTCATCATATGGGAGGTTGAGGGTTCAAGTCCCCTTAGGAGCAAAAGTGTGTGTGTAATTTACCTATTAAAAAAGAAGAAGATATTCTCCCCAAATATCACAGTCCACCAAAAATGAAAAAATAAAAAATAAAAATCCATAAGTCTCTTGCCACAGGACAATGCAAAAATAAATGATTAACTCTTACGTCCTGTTATTTATTATTTACACATAGATCACCTATTAGCCAACAAAACCCTCTTTTCTTCAATTTATCTATCATGGGATTCACCTCAATTGTTGCAGTCCACGCAAGGAACACCACTTTAAATGGGACCTTTGTCTTCCAGATGATCTTGTAGGGAAAGCCGTCCACCATCCCAGTTCCCACCTGAATGAACCTTATAGAAAGAGCAAACATTGAAGATACCACCACTAGAATGCTTCCAATTGATAGAATCCTCCTCATCTAACTTAAGCTTGCAATTTCTCAATAAATCCAGCAAATCTATCATGAAATCAACCTCACAATCCTGAAAATTTTGTCTAAAGTAAGGTTCCCAAATAATCCTAGTATCTGAAATAGAAAAAAAATTTGCCATTGAAACATCCTGACCCCCCCAAATCCAAAACAGGCCTTGAAATTGATCCTTCAAAATAACTAACGCAGCATGAAAATATGAAAGGAATTGAACACGTCGAATTCCTTGAAATTCAAGTAACACAGGGATTTCTCATCCAACAAGAGAATAAACTCTAAATTTGAACTGAAATATTATTGATAAAAGATGTATATTATGAATTTATTACACCATATTTATAGAGTTAAAAGGCTATTAATCCAAATACTAAACTACCAATTCCTATACTTCCTTATACTAGACCTAATGGAATTAGGAAATTAAGAAATTCAAAAAATACCAAAATTGGGGCCTTTTGCAATTAAGCCCATATTAGGAAACTAGAAAAGAAAAGGAAAAGAGAGCCACAAACGACATATCATTTTGACTTTCCTAAGTGAAGTAATTAACAATCTAAAACTTTCCATAAATGGTAAAACAACTAATTAAAGGTCTAAACGTAGGAATTTGGCTGAAAAGCAACTTTGGTTATGGTCGTAAGGCAATGAGTTTGGTCCATCTCGTCGTTTGGGCTCCAAAAAAGGACCTGACAAAACTGTGTGTGCTAGTACTTTGGCTTGGTATGGGACTTGGAGCGCTCTCATTGCTCCAAAAAGGCTTCAACAACTTGTTCTACATCAATAACCTCCTGCACAATCAATCACGCAAAAACCTAACAACCCCCCCTCTTCCTAGTTCTTAATGCACTTCCAAATACCCACCCCATAATAACACTTCCTCCTTCGAAGCCCATCCACCATAATCACAGCTACACTTACTTTTAATCACTCTCTGCGACAATACCTCCCTTGCCCTAGCAAACCTCCACAACTTTTTTCCTAAGAAAGCCCTATTAAAACCCTCAACTTTTAACCCCAAGATCCCCATCCTCAATGACCGATACACATTATCGCAACTAACTAGATGAATTTTCCTCTCATCTTAAGCCCTCCCAACGAAAAGTCTCTTTGCAACTTCTTTAAATTCTTCTCCACGACTGTAGGAATAGAGAACAAGGACATGAAGTATGTCGACAAGCTTGCCAATGAGTGTAATCTTACCCCCTTTGGACAAATAAAATTCTCTGAAACTACTCCACCATGCCACTTCATATTGCCTTCGTCTTGTAGGATGAACCCAATGGTAAAAAACTCAAATACTTGGTTGGAAAGGATCCCATTGCACAAACAAGTGCCAAAACTGTGACATCACCAACACCGCCCACCAAAATTAACTCACTCTTCCCCAAATTCACCTATAAAGCGGAATCTGCCTCGAAAGACAAAAGAACACACCTTTAATATTGACAAGGATCAAAATTTCGTTTCTTTTCCATCGAAACGGCCAAAACGTTTCTGTTTCTCGGTGAACCTAAACGAAATACTAGTGGAATACCGAAATTCACATGTTTTCATGGAAACAAAATTGTTTCTATGGAATATACCGAAACTATTGGAAACATACCGAACTAGTGGAAACATGTCTTCTGTATTAGTAAATAACACTAGGAGTTGGTAAAAGATAATATACATTTGTTTTTTAATGGAGGAGATTGAATAGTTAAGGCCCCAAATTACAAGAACATGCTTCTATTTTTTTTCTTCCAAAAAGCAGTAGATAAGGAAAAATAAAAGTAGTGGAAATAAAATGTAGATAAACAATTTATTTTAATACTTAGTTACTAGTTATAATAGATTTAAATTACTATTTGTTTTACTTATTATTGTATAGGTAACTTCTATCAATTGTCTAATTCGTGGATATTACATAATATATATCTATTATTATGTAATAGTATTGTATTTAATTATAATAATTTTGCATATTTTTTACAAAATATATAATAATTTCATATTACATAAAAAAATTAGCTCTAATTATTTTATACTAATTTTTAATTAGTAAACAACTATTTTGTATTAATGACTAATTTACATTTACTTTTTTTTTTCTTTTCAATTTCACCATAATATCTTCTTGTATGGATGGACATGTACTCTAAAACACATTCATATATTTTACTTTATGTTTCTAAGAGTTTCTACAAATTTTAATTTTTATTCATCATTTTCACTATATGTTTTCATGGAAACAAAGTTTTTTTCATCGAAACATACCAAAATAGTAGAAACATTTTCTTTGTATCAATAATAATTCTAGAAGTTGGTAAAAAAATCAATTTTTTTTCTCAGATAAAAGAGGAGGTTGAAGAAGTAAGACCCAAAATTACAAGAAGACATAATTTTTTCCCCCCAAAAAACAATAGATAAAAAAAGTAGTAGTGGAAATGAAAAGGTAAGTAAATAATTTATTTTAATATATAATTATTGATTATAATAGGCTTAACTTGTTATTTGTTTTACTCAAGTTGTGATTTTATCTGTATCTTGTGTCAAATTATCTAATTCTTGTTCATTATATAGTTTATATTATTGTATTTAATTACAATAATTCCACATATTATACCGATAAAAAAAAATTCCACATATTATAAAAAAATTATTTTTTGATAAATAAGTATGTATTAGGAAGTCGTTTGAGGAGGGCAAACCCATCTATAATAATTTTATAAATATAAAAAATTAGCTCTAAATTTTTTAAAAAGTTTTTAATTAGTAAAAAATTATTTAGTATCAATGAATATGTTACATATACGTTTATTTTTCAGTTTCATTCTAATATCCTCTTGTGTGGATAGATGTGTACTTTAAAACATTTTCAATTAGTTAATACAATATCTATCTTCACTTATTCATATATTTTACTTTATATTTCCACATGTTTATTATACATTTTAATAATTTTCATTGTTTCCACTATGTATCCTAAACATTTTTGAATTGTTTCTATTTACCGGGTGACTGAAACAACACTCTGAAATGAAATTTTGATGCTTATCTTCTATCCCGTGAAAAACAATAGTATCAATTGAAGACAACAGATGAGATATAATCAATTGATGCCCATCAACCTGCCCCACCTCAAACCTTGATAGAAAGCTCCCATCCACTGCTTGATCAAACAATCTTCTAAGAGCTTCCATAACCATAAGGAATAAAAGCGGGGACAGAGGGTCCCCTGGTACTATGGACAATGATAATCTTCGTCACAGGGTTTCAGTTGGCCAGTCGTTGTTGCATGTATAAGAAAGAGGAGGAGACACTTGATCACCTCCTTATCCATTCTAGTGCGGCTAGGGATGCTTTGTGTCTAATGTTATCTCTTTTTGGTTGTTTTTGGTTGATGCCTTGCTTGGTTAAGGAGCTGCTTTTGAGCTGGAGATGTGGGAAAATAAGGAAGGAAGTTAGGAGTGCTTGAAGGATGGCTGCCTTTTGTGTTTTTCGAGGCTTGTGGAGGGAAAGAAACAGGAGAATATTTGAAAATAAAGATCAGGTTATTTTTTGTTTTAAAAACAACATGTCACGAATGTTAACTTTTGGATGAAAGATGAATATTTTGTACTTGGATTCTTTTGTAGAGTTTTTAGGGGAACTTAGGATATAATTGTTACTAACCCCCCCTTCCTCCCCTTTCCCAATTTTTTTTTTGTAATAATGGGTTCGTGAGGGGCACCTTCTATTTATGCACCCTTTACTGATAAAAAAACTTGTCCCCAAGAAAGAAAAGCGGAAAAGGAATAAAAAGTCATGGAACTTATCACCAAGTGTTAGCTTATGTGATATCTCCTCCAACTCCCAACAAGGAGGTTGACAGTTCATGTTCCAAATGGGACAAAGTGGGGGGTGTGTCTTACTTCTATATAAAAAGTCATGGAACTTAAGCACTTCGAATGAGATGAGGTTAACTTGAGTTCAAAGCTCATGGAGATACCTTGGTTATTGGCATGGGGTAGTTTCTCTTTTTCTGAACAAAGGTTAGCTCACGAGGCAATGCCTCTACAACCAGCCACATACAAGTAAGCACATAGAGATTCCAGCAGAAAAAACTCCCCAACCTTTTTATTCACTCATTGAAGAACACCTACAAACAATAGCAGGTCCTTGGCAATACACACACAACATATAGACAGCAAGACACAATTATATTGACAGTTACATAGCTTTTCCTAGGACTATTCTAACAAAGACATCTGTGATGATTGGTTATGCTTCTCCCAACAATTGCTCGTGTTTTCCCTAGCCAATGGCACATACGAGCCCAAGCAATTCTCAGCACAATTGCCTCTGCCTCTGATTTGTCATGCACCATAGCCAATCAATGTGCCACACTAGTGTAACTACCACAAACCGTCATATCTGCCATCAATCAGACGAGTCCACAAGTTTGTGGAAACAATTCCAACCGATGACTGACACCACATGAAAGGTCCTTGGGGTCTTGGGGTATTGAGGAGACCAGCTTCCCTATATGTATGCTAAAACTAAATTCCTTAGCTTGGCAGGAAGGTGCACCCCCGTGTCTGAAGTTCTGGCACATGGCCACATCACACCCCCACCTGTGAGGGACAATGCACGCCGCTCATATATATATATATATTTATATATACAGAATGTGAAATACTCAGCCCGACAGGATGAAACACCAGTACCTGTCTGAAACTTCAAAAACTAATAGCTAATTCTGCAGACCTCCAAATGACAAACCATTTCATTATTAGGCTTTTACTGATGTCTTCTACCTCTCATAATTTTGCCAAGGCCAGATAAAATCACTGACACCAAATTCTACATAATTAAGAAAATGCTACTAGCACCAACACCACCTTGCTTTTTGTAAGGCCAACCCTGTGCCACCTACATGGGCTATACCTTGGTGCAAGGCGCCACCAGCTATGCCTATGGACACCCAGATTAGTTGGGTCTGACAGTTATTAGGTTTTGACATCAATTTTATTGTTGGTTTTGTTCAAATCATCAACCAATTTAAAACTTTATCAGAAATTTGTGCAAATGTTGTTTTTTTTTTTTTTTTGAATGGCAGCTCTATTCGTCTCCCCTTTTTACTTCTTGTTCTCCACTCACTATGCATTTGAATGTTAATATTCCCTCTTATTTACAAAACATTTATAGAAAATGGAGTTAACTGATAGAAGGTCTAGAATCTGTTGTAATTTGCAAAAAAGAGAAGTAACCTGCATGGTACGTGAGTCGGCTGAGATGATAGTTCAGGAACTTTTCAGGTTTGTGTAAATGTTTATATATATATATATATATATATATATATTGAATGGCAGCTAGATTTGCCTCCCCTTTTTGCTTCTTGTTCTTCACTCAATATGCATTTGAATGTTAATATTCCCGCTTAGTTACAAAATATTTTAAAAAATGGAGTTAAATAATAGAAGGTGTAGAGTCTGTTGTAATATGCAAAAAAGAGAAGTACCCTGCATGGTAGGTGAGTTGGTTGAGGGGATAGTTCAGGAACTTTTCAGGTTTGACTCTTTGAGGGCTTGCCCTATGTGCATGATGGCTTTGTGGGGACCAGAAAAGCATGCCCGAAAAAAGGAAAAGAAAAAGAAAAAGAAATGATTGCTAATTAGCATTTTTGCCATAAAATTTAAAATTGAAATGGCATCTCTTTTTCTTTGTTAGTAAAACCTTCTTCTGCACTAAAAGCCAGGTTGGTCTGTAGGTTTTTAGGTGGACTCATAGACTTTGCTGGTTTTATTATTGGATAGCTTGCTGCATATGAAGTCTAATGCTGGGTTGGAATATGTGGTTGCCTAGTGGAACTTGAGGATCATTTCTCGGTGTTAGAACACCCATGACTAGCATGAATAAGGCTAAGGTTCACGGTTCATAAAAGTCTCTGCCAAGACCAAAACAAGACCCTCAAGTCATGTCAGCATTTGCAGGGATGAATCTTTTGACCCAGTAAAAGAATATAGCAAAACTATTAGGGATTGTCTGAGGTTAGATAGTCTTCTTGGTCAAGACATGATAATTTTGTGAGACTATCAAGTTGACTCAGTGAGACAGCCCGAGACAGACTGCAAGATATGCTTCTACGCCTTATATTTCTGCTATTCTGCTGAGTTCTTCATATTACTATTAATAGTTTTGTTTTTTGCTATGCTTCTATGTATTTAATCTATTGATTTAGTGAGAAATGCTGAAGAAATCAGCACGTCAATTTTTTCAGAAAGTGATAAAGTGGCATGCATACGTGTGGATTCCGCAATCTTTGAAGCTTTTTCCTGTGTTTGCTTTTGTTTTTCTAATGTTTGATCACTTGTTTGTAGCACTTTTCAGGGTGGATTTGAGTTGCCAACTCGTCTTTCAGTGGCTGCTGCTGATTGCATTATAGCTTTCACTGTCGCATTATCAAAAAATGATCTGGCTGTTAATCGTTCGGATAACAGGCCAAAGTCATCTACTTCAAATACCTCAAACCTCCCAATTACCTTGGTACCTGCCACTTCTAGTGAGAAGAAAGTGAAAACAACTTGTAAATCTCCTAATGTCTCAAACAACATGGAAATGAAATTGCTGCTTTGGGATCATTTAGACGACCTCATTGTTCTTGTGCAGAGACTCACGGCTGTATGTTCAGAACTCATTTTTTATATATGTAATTTGAATTCTTGTTTGGATTTTGTTGGCATTAGTTCCTATATTTACTATAAAATTGGGGAAGCTTGATTTGAGGTTTTTGTCCTTTTGCTTTATTTCTTTGTGTTCTTTTTCATTGTTTCTTTTCTTTTGAAATGTTATGTGAAGCATGGAAAGAGAATACTGAAAGAACAATAAAAAAAAGAAGGATGTCTCAAGTGACATGGAAATGGAATTGCTGCTTTGGGTTCACTTAGTTGATCTCATTGTTTTTGTGCACAGACTCACTGCTGCATGTTCTCAACTCGTGTTGTATCATTGTATGTATGTAATTTGAACTCTTGTTTGGATTTTGTTTGCATTAGGTCCTACATTTGCTATGAAATTGTGGGAGTTCGATTTAATTTTTTGTCCTTTTGTTGTATGGCTGAGTCTTCTTTTTCTAAGTTAAATTTTTTTTTTTGGGGGGTAAAAAAGAAAAGGCAATTATCTAGTTTTGGTCATACTTAGAGGCAAGGATGGAGTGCTTTGTGGCCATGGGGAAGGAGGGTGGTTCACTCGGACAAGTTGGAGGGAGAAGCTTGCAAAAGGGTGAGCTTGGATCACTGCAATAGGCGAAAGAAACATGCTGGAGACAAAAATCTAGGGCTTTGTGGCTGAAGGAGGGTAATAGAAATACCAATTTTTTTTTCTTCATAAAATGGCGAATGCTCACAGACAAATGATTAACATCATTTCGGTTAGAATAGGAGATCAAATCCTCAAGCAAGAGGAAGAGGAGTGGCGAGGTATCTCTAGCTTCTATGAAGGGCTGTACAGGGAGCCCATTGACTGGAGACCATTACTGGAGAACATGCAGTTTGCTGTTTTGGGAGGAGAAGAAAGTGATGGGTTGGAAAGATCCTCGATGAGGAAGAGCTAGTGGCTGTGCCAAGTTCCTGTAATGGGAATAAGGCGCCAAGACCTAATGAACTTACTTTGGCCTTTTCTCAACATTGTTGGCCCAAACTTAGGGGTGACATCATGGCAGTTTTTAAGTACATTTATGAAACAGAACTTTTTAAAGGAGCTTGAATGCTTCCTTTACAGCCTTGGTTCCAATAAGGATTGTGCAGAAATTATTCGGGACTTTAGGTCTATTACTTTAGTGGGGATGTTTGTACAAAATAGTGGTGAAGCTGCTCTCTATTACAATGAAGGGTGAGGGGTGTGGGGGCATATTATTTCAGATAGTTAGAATGGTTTTGTGGGAGGGAGGTAGATTTTGTATGTGGTATTAATGGCTAATGTATGCATTGATACAAGAAGAAATTAATGGAAAGGGGTTTGGTTTGTAAGCTAGTGATGCAGCCCAGGAGTAATCCATTTATTAATTGTTGACTGTAGCGTGTCCATGAAGCTCCATGCAGCGTTGCTCTATGTTAATTTTTCTTGTTTTATTGGTAGTTGTTATGGTCTAGTTAAGTATGTGCCCTATTTGTTTTAACACTTGTAAGGCTGAGATTAAAAAGATCCAAGGGCCATATATTGTGCCTTTCCAGCAACCTATAAAAGCTACTTAAGGTTTTTAGGGCAGGCACTTTTTTTGGATCAATCTTATTAATATAAGAAGTATTCTGCTGCTGCAGTATTTCTACCAGCCACTTTATTTTCCCCCAACCCCCATTAAAAAGAAAAAATGCTACCGTAGTCACTATCACTTTATTTGTGGCAGGCATGGTACCTAACCAACACATTCATCAGGTATAGTATAGTGCACTTAGGATAGATTGTAAAAGCTTCAAGAAATTCTTACTCCCAATTACTATAAGTTAACTAGGGAATAGAAAAAAGGAGGAAAATAGGATCTCCTTGGAAAATTCTAGGGCCTGCACATGAACCGGGGTGTTGCACTTTAGTGAGCCAAGCATGAGCAAGATTGGCTAGGGTCATCTTGAGACTGAACCTAAGCTTGAAAAAAATCTTAGCTACCTCAGTACTTGGTTTGGCTAGGTTCACTTGCAGCCCTGGTAAATACCTTGCAAAGCACCAAACTAGCAACTAGTTGCACCAGGAACAAGGTTTTCAATTCTCTTAGATTCAACTAATTCTAGGCTTCTGCTGCCACTGAATTTGGATTATCCTTAAATCCTTTTGGACAGAAACAGGGTCTAAGACCACACATGGAACACTGCCCCACTTTGCCTTATGTGATGTATTTGGAAGGAGAGGAATTGGCTTACTTTTGAAATAGTCGAAGAACTGATTCACAAGTTGAAGAGTAGTTTGCAAAGTTTATCATTTAGTTGGGTGATGGGGTGAATCCCTCCCTTGAGATGTTTTTGGACTTTGTGGACACTTTATATACTTCTATTTCTTTGTAGTTGGTGTTTAAAAGTTCTCTTGTATATGTCATGTTTACTTGGGTTTCAGTCCCTTTGATGCTTTTTAGGGGATTTGCACTTATCCACAGAGAGAGAGAGAGAGAGAGAGAGAGAGAGAGAGAGAGAGAGAGAGAGAGAGACTATTCCTCTTCTTTCAATCAGATAGAATGCTTGTTTCCTCTATCTTATCAACCCGCCCAATCTTTTGAAAAGAGGCTCGTTCCACTTCTTCAGCTTACATTTGATGGTGTCAAGGTTGTCTTGAAGCCTTTTCAACTTCTGTTGAAGATTCTAGATCAACTGGATTCTTAAGAAATATGTCTAGAGAGATCTGTTCCTTCTTTTCTCTGTCTTTGGATTAGCTTGGGGTATTCCATGCTCTGTGACTCTGTGATGGACTTGTTGGCGAGTTGTAGGGGAGTTTGTGCTCATTGAAATGTTAGGAAGGCTTAGGAGAGTCCCATTATGTGTTACATGGACCATTTGGATATACATAGATAGGTGATCCTTTGAGGGTGTGTATTTTACAATTCAGGTGATCAAGTTTTTGGTCCTGAGCTCTGTGTCTTTGGCTTACAGAGGCGGCTCCTATGTCCATAGATTCTTCTACGGAGGTTTTCGTTGATGTGTATACTTCTCCTTGATTTTGTTTATTCCTTTTGTATACCTCCTGTGTACATGGATTGTTCATTGTTTGGTTCTCTTCTAATGAAATTACTTATAAATAAAAAGTCTAATGTTATTTTTCTGTGCTCAAGAAACTGTGCTACCTCTTCATAGAAAAACCTCATTACCTATACTATCTTTTAAGTGTGGCATGTTTCTGATCCATCTTCAGTTAATTGTTAACCTCAAATTAATTTTGACTGGCATCAGTAAATAATTCTAAATATTTGGAATTAATTTTTTTTGTTATACCAGAATTTATTACTCATTAAGGTAGAAAGAATATGGATAGGATAAAATATAGTGTTTGGTTCTTACTGATTCTAAATTACATGGAACTTGCTCCAGATTTTTATTTTAGTTACTGTACAAACTATTGGAAGCTTCAAAATCATAAACAACTTTTATATTGTGCTTTTCTTATGCAGTGGAGCAGAAAAAGTCGGTATTTACATGCGAAAGGATTGGAGAGAGTGCTTAATTGGTTGCAAGGGACAAAAAGGCATTATGGTTGCTTTCAAAATGAGGCAGGTGTTATTCTCGTTACCTTTTTTTAAGCATTTTGTAGTTTGTCTAAGTTTCTGCCCATCGGTATTTATTTGTTTGCAACATTGAAGACAGGCTCACCAATGCTCAAGACAGGAGTATTACTTCTCTCTTCTTGCTGGAAACATTATGGCATGTTATTGTACTTGGAAGATAATAGATTTTCTCAGCATTACGGAGAATTGTTGGACCAGTACTTGTCGGGAATTCAGGTTAAATTTACAAAAAAGTATTACTAATAACATCATTATGTGGTTTATGTAGGATTGATTTTAGGTCTGACCATTAAGATAAGCTGGAAGTTGTTATTTGATGTTTATTGAATATGTGTTTGTAGCTCGCTTGCTCTGTGTGAAATGGGAATTTATGAAAAAATTTGACTTAGTGGTTTGGATGGCTTGATAAAATTGCTAAAGAATCTTTTTGGTGCCTGCACGAAAGCGGATATGACCCTAGAATCCTAGGTATAATGTTTGTTTCGAGTATATTTTATGTTGATGCCCTTCGGTAGTTGAGACAATGCTCTTACAAACGTGAGGGATGGAGGAAGGGACATTTAATCCGGAAATAATTTCTGTATTGTGTTGTAAAAGGTGCCTATTGGTTTGGATGGCTTGATAGAGGGATGGAGGAAGGGACATTTGATCAGGAAATAATATCTGTATTTGTGTTGTAAAAGGAGCCTATTATAATTGTGGGCTCCATGTTTTGATGCCAGATTCCAGAGGCTCTTAAGTAAATCTAATTTAGAAAATTATGTACAAGGAATTTTACAACTATTGAAAATCCAACTCTGATCGTTATTTGTGATGTAGGCAGGAGCTTAGAAGCTGGAAGGCTTTTAATGTACTTGCGTTGTTTGCTGTTGTTCATAAACTTTCATGCATGTTTCGTTTCATTTACTCTTTTTAGCAGCTGCCATACTAAAGAACTAATAGATCATATGCACAGAAAATATTGCATCCTATATACTGACTCCCAAGGGTTATTTGAATGTAAATCATAGGTTCAATTTTGAGTGCAGTTACTTTGTGCCCTGTCCCCCTCTGATCCTCCCAGCACACTGGACTGACAGGATTGTTTGATTGACGGGATCCCAAAATAGTGGCGAGGTCAATGACTTATTGAATACGTGAATATAGTGTTATGAAGTCTTGTAATTATTCCACAATGTTGGGCTTCAAATTTTCTTTGTCCTTTTTTCTTTTTGGGAAGAAAAGGAAAACATAGGCAGAAAACCTTTATGCCAAACCACCTATCAGACTATGAATTTTTTATGGACAATATGAAGGAGTTTACTAATTTTATGATCCAAAGTTCAAGTGTCACTAACTGTTTGTCCTAGATACACAATCAAGTTGCTTTCAACAATATTTGTGTGGTCCTTTATATCCTTCCATTGTATTTATGTTTGCTGGAGTTTAATTGCTGATAAACAACATATGCAGTTTTATGCAGACAATAACACTGAAGAGCGTACTGAGAATAAAGACAGTGGAATAGAGACCATAAAGTTTTTCCTGAATTGCCTATCCCTTCTATTGGGGCGTTTTGATGGCAAGCGATTTGAAAGTGCAATGTCAGAATATAGGTTGCAGATATATCGTGTTCTTACATCACAGGTAGCTGGTATTCAAGTTCATGAAGAAATTTACTGCAATCTTTTTCTTTACTAGATCAGTATAATACTATATGATTATATATTTGTGGATATCGAAGCTTCCGTGCAAATAAATTTTATTGTTTGTGGCTTTCAATTTATTGAAACTATGGTGACCACCTCTTTTTTTTGTTTTTTTCAACAATATTGTCTCGATCTGTATGATATTGGTTGTAGGTCAGTAGCCTATAAGGATGTAAACAACATTAAGGAGGACAAATCAATACCCTGGCATTGTATTTTTAAATCATGCATACTTACAAATCTATGTTTTTTGTTTCTGAAATCTGTTATTAGCATTATACTTGAAGCAATTGTATGCTTTGTAGTCACACTCACATCTCTTTTGAAGCTCAACTGTGCTGATGAGGATGTGATTGACGGCGCTGTTTGCATCCTTAAGGCAGTCATCTTTAAGTCAAATTTTTCTTCGGCCATAGGCAGTCTCCCTGACACTAGACAGATGGATTCTGTATTACCATTGCTACTAAACCTTCTAGATGAGCGGGATGGCACAGCCAGGGCCGTTGTAATGCTTGTTGCAGAATGCTGCTCCATGTATCTTTTACACTTTTCACCTATGTTCAATTTCATTAGATTTTGATGCTTTATCTTTGGTCAAACCTGGCAGCTAATCATTGGTTTACCAGGAGCACAGACAGCTGGTGTCTTGAAGAAGTTCTAAAGCGTCTTGCTTCTGGAAGTGTTCTACAGAGAAGGAATGCTGTTGATGTTATTTCAGAACTTATCCGTATTTCACCAGATTTGGTAAGTATGCCTACATATTTGCTGTTTTATAAGACTGCTTTTGATCGCTATTAACATTTTAATACTTACCAGAAACAAAATCATTTAATACTTCATATTTCATCCGTTTGGCGATTTTTTAGATATATTGCAGGCAAGATATAGCAAACCACTTGCTGGAGCGGCTTGGAGATGAAGAATTAGTAATTAGAGAACAGGCATCCAATTTGATTCCAATGATGGGTTAGTTTTGAGAATTAAAATTTTCTGTTGCCAAGTTTCAGCTTAGATGTGATGTTTATCTTGCATATAGTCTACTTGCAAATCTGTAAATAGTTATCAGGACAGGAAATTACAGAGGTGTACATGTATATGTACTAGAGTCAGAACATAAATTTTACATAAATTTTTTTGTAGTTGTATTGTTAATTAATAGTATTAGAACTTCTGAGACTGATATGGTTGAGACATGAGCTTCTTAGAAAAAGTTAAGATACAAAAATGCAGTCCATGTGCAACATCACATGGGTGTTATTTTTGTCCCAGCATTGGGTTCATATTTCTATGATAATCTGTGGTGGGATTGGCTACACCTTAATTTGTTGAAGGATCTCCTTTCCAGTTCTATATAAATTTGTTACTTTTTTGACAAGCTTGATCAAGGTTCTGGCTTCTAATGCTTACCAATTCATTGTTCTTATTCTCGATATTTATGTTCAACTCTAATAGGCATATTCAAATATTTTTTTTTATCGGTAATAAGCATATTCAAATTTTTTTTTTTTTATCGGTAATAAGCATATTACTTGCATGTAGACTAGTTACCAAGGATCAAAATTTCGTTTCTTTTCCATCGAAACGGCCGAAACGTTTCCGTTTCTTAGGGAACCGAAACGAAACATTAGTGGAATATCGAAATTCACATGTTTCCATGGAAACATACCGAAACTAGTGGAAACATACCGAATCAGAAAAAACATTTCTTTTGTATTAATAATAATTCTAGAAGTTAGTAAAAAATAATATCTATTTATTTTTCAAGGATTAAGACTCATAATTACAAGAAGATATTTTTATTATTTTTCCTAAAATAATGGAAAAGTAGTAGGGAAAATAAAGTGTTGAGAAACAACTATTTTAATACTAAGTTACTAATTATAATAGGTTTAAATCGCTATTTGTTTTACCTTTTATTTTATATGTAACTTGTGTCAAATTATCTGATTCGTGAATATTACATAGTATATATCTATTATGTCATTTATCATGAATTAGTGTCATTTATCATGAATATGATGCATATGCCTTAAACATGCACAAATACTCAATAAATAGACTTCTTTGTATAAATAAATAAATTTTAAGTTATGTTTTCACATGTTTCCAATTTTTTCTCCGTTTCCATTATGTTTCCGAAACGTTTCCGTTTCCGGACAGACCGAAACTATACATCAAAACGATATTTTGATCCTTGCTAGTTACATCATTTCGTTTTCTTTTTCTCCTCTGTCTGGAACATCTTTCTGTAAAGAATTGTTGGTAGTCATCTACTTTATCCGGCCTACTGAAACAGAACATTTTCTCGTTGCTTATTGTTTGTATAAATTGACTGACTTGATCTCACTACTTTGCATAAATTTTTATTTTTTCTTGCAGACCCTTCACTAGTCTTGCCTGCATTAGTTCTTCTTGTTTACTCATCAGATGAAAGATTACAGCCATCTGCTAGCAATGCATTCGTTTCTGTGCTCAAATATCATAACCAAAAATTTGAGGTTATATGCATGCTGCTCGACTGTCTCAGGTATCTTGCTTGTTCAATTTTTCTCTTCCCCACTGCAGGACACAAACTCTCGTAGTACAATCAATGATGCTAATAATAAACCCTAATGGGTTAGTTTGTTGGAAGTGCTTTTTTTGGATACCTTTGGCAAGAACTAACTGTTTATTCCTCACTTTAATACATTACACGGCAGTTTTAATTATTTTTTATTATTTATTTATTTTGCAGCAATATCTGCCAAAATCCAGATCTTCCAAAAGCTTCAGTTGATGGAGGGGAAGGTGTGTCTTTTTGCTGTTAGATTCGTGCATAATAAGTGCCATCCAATTCTTGGTCATACTTGTTTTATATATCCATTTTAAGGTGAAGCCAAGAAAGAAAAATAACTTCTCTATATTATTACATTCAAAATATACAAGTGTATTTATACACAAATTGAGAGACTAAACTAGGAAAGTAGACTAATAAGAATTCCTATGATTGAGCCTATATAGTCAATCCTACAGCTTGTATATTCTAGAATAATCCTATGTATATTCTGTAACACTCCCCCTCAAGTTGGAGCATAGATATTAATCAGGCCCAGCTTGTTGCAAATATAATTGACTCGAGCCCCATTGAGAGCCTTTGTGAAGATATCTCCTAACTGTTCTCCAGTTTTCACGTATCCGGTAGAGATCAAATTTTGTTCCAACTTTTCACGAACCAAATGACAGTCAATCTCAATATGCTTAGTCCGTTCATGAAACACAGGATTGGAAGCAATATGGAGAACCGCTTCGTTATCATACCACAATTTTGCTGGTATTGAAGCTTTAAGACCAACCTCAATCAAGAGTTGATATATCCACATTATCTCACATACAGATTGTGCCATAGCTCTATATTCTGATTCTGCACTGGATCGGGACACAACATTTTGTTTCTTACTCTTTCATGAAATCAAATTTCCTCCAACAAAAACACAGTATCCGGTAGTGGATCTGCGGTCAATCTTGGAACCTGCCCAATTTGCATCTGAAAAACATTCGATGTGAGTATGTCCATGATTCTTGTACAGTAACCCTCGTCCAGGAGCTCCCTTTAAGTAACACAAGATCTGTTCTAACGCTGCCCAATGGTGAATTGTTGGGGAGGACATGAATTGATTGACAATACTAACAGAGTATGCAATATCAGGACGTGTTACTGTAAGATAGTTCAACTTTCCAACCAGTCTCCTGTATTTTTCAGGATCTTCAAATAAGTCTCCATCTTTCGTGAGTTGTAGGTTGGGAAGCATTGGAGCGCTGCACGGCTTAGCTCCCAACTTTCCAGTCTCAGTTGATAGGTCAAGCACATATTTCCTCTGGGATAGGACAATGCCTTTCTTGCTTCTCGTCACCTCAATTCCCAAGAAATACTTCAACACCCCTAAATCTTTCGTGTGAAACTGGCTATGAAGAAAGGACTTCAAAGATGAAATTCCCACAGTATCACTTCCAGTAATGACAATATCATCCACATACACAACAAGGAGAATGAGGCCAGATGTAGAATGCTTATAGAAAACTGAGTGGTCAGACTTACTTTTATTCATTCCAAACTTCTCCACTGCCTGACTAAATTTTCCAAACCAAGCACGGGGACTCTGTTTCAAACCATATAAGGACTTACGAAGATAACAAACTCGCCCACACTCCCCCTGAGCAACAAATCCAGGTGGTTGCTCCATATACACTTCCTCCTAGAGATCACCATGTAAGAACGCATTTTTGATGTCTAACTGATGTAAAGGCCAATCATTAGTAGCTGCCAGAGAAATAAATAAACGAACCGAGGTCAACTTAGCAACGGGGGAGAAAGTATCAGAATAATCCACACCATAAGTCTGAGCATAGCCTTTAGCCACAAGACGGGCTTTAAGGCAAGCCACGGAACCATCGGAATTGAATTTGACAGCAAACACCCATTTACAGCCAATAGCTTTCTTTCCTGTAGATAAAGGCACTAAATCCCAAGTATCATTAGCATCTAAAGCATTCATCTCTTCAATCATAGCATCACGCCATCCGGGATGGGACAAGGCATCATGGACAGTTTTGGGAAGAGACACAGAATCAAGGGAAGCAACAAAAGAACACGAAGAAGAAGACAAGTTAGCATAAGAAACAAACGATGAAATAGGATAAGTGCACTGACGCGTACCTTTGCGAAGGGCAATGGGAAGATCAAGATCACCAACCACAGGATCCGATGGCGAAGAAGAAACCGGTGTGGGACATGGAACAGATGGGTCTCGTCGTCGGGAATAGACATAACGAATAGGAGGTGGTTGGGTAACAGGGGAAGGAGCTACAATGGGGGGTGGAGAGGTGATAGTATAAACCAACAGATCATCATCCTCCCCCTGACTCGAAGGAGTAGAAGCAGCAGGGAAAAAAGGAAGATGTTCCAGAAAGGTAACATCAGCGGACACAAGATACTTGTGAAGGCTAGGACAGTAGCACCGATACCCCTTTTGTAGACGAGAGTAACCCAGAAAAACACATTTTAAAGACTTGGGATCTAATTTAGTGACCTGGGGACGAACATCACGAGCAAAACAAGTACTACCAAATATTCGGGGTGCAATATGAAACAAGGGTTTAGTAGGAAAAAGGACATTGTAAGGGATCTCACCATTCAGAACAGAGGAAGGCATGCGATTAATCAAAAAACAGGCGGTGGAAACTGCATCAACCCAAAATTGTTTAGGAACGTGCATTTGGAATAAGAGGGCCCTGGCTATCTCAAGAAGATGCCTATTTTTCCGTTCGGCCACACTGTTCTGAGATGGTGTGTCAACACAAGAGGATTGGTGAAGAATGCCATTTTGAATCATATAGGCCTAAAAGGAATCGGAAAAATATTCTTTGGCATTATCACTCCGTAATGTATGCACAGAAACATTAAACTATGTTTTAATTTCAGAACAAAAGGCACTAAAATGGGAAAATAATTCAGAACGATTTTTCATTAAGTAAAGCCAAGTCACACGAGAAAAATCATCAACAAAAGAAACAAAATATCGAAATCCAGTAGTGGACACAACAGGACACGGACCCCAAACATCTGAATGGACTATCTCAAAGGGAAAACTAGCCCGTTTATTGACTCGAGGGACTGACGGCAAACGATGATGTTTTGCAAACTGACACGACTCACAATCTAAGGAAGATACATAATGAAACTGAGGACATAATTTTTTCAACAGAGGCAAAGAAGGATGTCCCAACCGACAATGTGCTTCAAATGGAGTTACGACACTGGAACATGCAATGGGCCTAGGCACCTGGGTACCCAGAATGTAGAGACCACCGGATTCATATCCTTTACCAATAATCTTCTTCGTCATAAGATCCTAAAAAAGACAATGATCAGGAAAAAATGAGATGTAACAATTCAGGGTACAAGTAAGTTTACTTACAGACATTAAATTAAAAGAAAATTGTGGTAGACTCAAGACAGAAGACATCGAAATCAATGGAGTTGGATTAACAGTACCAGACCCAAGCACAGAAGAGGTGGAACCATCTGCTAAAATAACATTAGAAGGAGATGTGTGTGACTGAAAAGTGGAGAAAAGACTAGAATTACCTGTCATATTATTTGTAGCACCAGAATCAATGACCCATTGTGAGGAAGAGGAAAGAAGACACGTATTTGGTTTACCTAACTCGGCAATGGCAGTGACAGGTGGAGATGAATGCTGCAATGCTGCTTGATACTGAGTGAATTTAGCGAATGCATCGGCAGAGACTATAATGGTCGGCTCAGATGTGCTAGGTGTAGGAGTAACCGCAACATGGGCTGAATGAGACTTCTGAGACTTATTTTGCAATTTCTTACACGTGCGTTTGGTATGGCCCGGCTCATGACAATAATAACATGCAACTCCCCCTGCATCCTGACTACCTGTACCTCCTTCTCTGTTCTTAGGATAAGACCGTCCAGTGTTAGATCCACCATGATGACTGACAAGAGCACTAGAAGCATGAACAGATGGAGCAACAGATGTACTAGTAGCTGTGCGAAGTACCCTAGTAAAGACCTCATGGAGAGAGGAAATCTCAGCATTAGAAAGAATCTGAGATTTAGCAATCTCAAACTGAGAATTAAGGCCAGCTAAGAAACTCATTACTGCCATTTGCTCCTGTTGAGCTTGCTGGACTTTGACATCAGGATTGAAAGGTAACAAGACATTCAATTCTTTATAGATTCGTTTGAAATTCATAAAATAAGCCTGAAGAGAGTGATCTTGTTGTTCAGCCGGGTAAAAGCCCTTACAAACCTCATAGATACGTGACAGATTGCCCTTTCTAGAATACAGAAATTCTAAATATTCCATCAATTTTTTAACATACTCACAGTGATTAATCAGGCTAACAACCTCAGTGTCAATAGAGTTTCTGATTTGCAAGAACAAGCAAGCATCATCTCTCAACCACTCCTGGCGAGTATTATCCGTGGGGGGATCGGCCGTGAGATGATTGTCCTTAGAAATACTCCGCAGATAAATCCTGACAGTCTTACACCAATCGAAATAATTGGGACCAGTTAACTTGTGTTCTGTGATTCTGGACATCATGGGAATAACATCTGTCACAACCAAACTCTTCTGTTCATCAGCCATAGAGATAGAACACAGAAGAAATACAGAGACCACCCAAGGAATTACACAAAAGAAATTCACGAACAGCTGTGAAGCAAACAAGGCAACCAGAGTGCCCAAACGAATTGCTACCAAGCAACCAACTACACAGAAGTGCCGAAGAGAGAGAGACGACTTCAAGAAGGGTGATCGGAAGTCGAGGCGCAGTCACACGCCCCTCCACGCGCCGGCGCGTGAGATCAGTGACGAGCTTGAAATCTTCTGGTGGCGCGTGAGGGTCACGCGCATGGTTTCTGGTGACTGGACTTTGGGAACTGACCAATCGGCAGGTGGCGATGCTCTCCTGGCTGGCTGGTGAGACAAAATGGTCACTCGAATAAGGCGACCTAAGTGTTTCCCTAATTCTGCTCACTGTGGGCAGAGTGGCTGGAAACCAGAGAAGAAGAAAAGAAGAAGAAGAAAAGAAGAAAAGGCCAAAGGAAAATTTTCTAACCCCGACTCTGATACCATGAAACCAAGAAAGAAAAATAATTCTCTATATTATTACATTCAAAATATACAAGTGTATTTATACACAAATTGAGAGACTAAACTAGGAAAGTAGACTAATTAGAATCTCTATGATTGAGCCTATACAGTCAACCCTACAGCCTGTATATTCT
This sequence comes from Nyssa sinensis, assembly GCA_008638375.1. Lineage (NCBI taxonomy): Eukaryota > Viridiplantae > Streptophyta > Magnoliopsida > Cornales > Nyssaceae > Nyssa > Nyssa sinensis. The sequence continues at coordinate 11,860,661 of CM018051.1, read as the reverse complement.
AGAATAATCCTATGTATATTCTGTAACAGGTAAAACTATCATAAAACCCTTAAAAAGATATTCAATCTTGAAAAACCTGCAAAACATCCAAAAACCTATAAATGGATATTTTATCCAAAGAACCATCCTTCCTGATTGCATTCAAATTTCCTCCGGAAATGCCTTCTCATATGGATCTTAGGAACGTACTTGTATGAAGAATTCATCTAATGTGCCATGCAGGATTCTTATATTAAGGACCAGAATTCCTCATTAGAGGGCTGCCATTTATGAGATTGTGTAAGAAATTACCTAAATTAATTACTTCAGCCATTTTTGGCCATGTACAATAAAGATAAATAATTGTGCTAGTAAAGAAAAGCGACATGGTTCACATTGTGGTTCATGCTAGACAATGTAGTTAAAGGCAAAAGGACACCCTTAAGGCACTAAGGTTTTTCGTTGCCTGAAAAGTGAGGCGACAAGAAAGCGCTAGCCGGAGTGATGTAAGGTGCTAACTTATAAAAATAGTCAAAAAATTTATTACACATTAAAAGTTAATTCATTATAAGTTAAATAATATTTTATAGTTATTTTTGATCAGTAATAATACTTCCTTAGTACTAATCACATGGGACTCGAGAAAGGCAGCCCAAACTATTCAAAGAAAATGGACCGGCTACAAAAATCCAAAGCCTAAGATCTCCCCCAAAAATATCTTATAATTATAAATTATAATAATTATCATGTAATACTAAAAAGTTTAATCCAAATGGTACATGACGTATTAAAGTGATGTAATCATTCTAAGAGTTTTTTTCTTCCAGTCCTATATAATAGAAATTTTTGTAAACTTAGTGCCTAAGAAGCACGGATACAGACACGGGACACGGATACGACTACGACACGGACACGTAGACACGTTATTTCTCAAAAAAGTAAGACATGGACACGTTAGGGAGACATTAAATATATATAATTTTTTTATATTTTTATATGATCATATAACAAAAATTTAATGTTAATTCAATTAAAATTGGTATAAAAACACACAAATTTTTAAAAATATTATTAAAATATTAAAATAACAAAGTCATTAAATAACAAATAAAGAATTTCTTCATTTAATCATCAACATCCATGATTCTAATGTCCGGACACGTGTTCGGAAAGTGTCCGACACGGACACGTTAACCAAAATAGAGTGTCCGTGCTTCATAGCTTGGTGCTAATAATGTAGAAGACATGATAGGGCCAATCTCATAGGCCTCGAAACTAATTCTCAAAGGTTAAGCCTCTGTTGGGGAGACTTCACATGTAAGTGGTCAAACTAGTTGATGGAAATAAAAAGTTTTATCATGGGTAGGCCCGATTCAGTGAAAAATGATGACAATTACTAGTTGTAGTGCAATGTTAATTCCTACTTGTAATTTTTTACATGTTAAAGGTGCTATTCTTTTTGTACTTTGAATTTATGGCAGCAACTCAAATAATTTAAATGTTTGTCGAGGCCATTTTTGTGCTAATGTTTGATAATAGTACTTGTATTAATACGATAGATTGGATAATAATAATTCTAAATTACAACTATGTTCTTTCATACCAATATGCCTCTTATAGAATTGTTAAATAGGTGCATAAAATACTATAAACACAAGGGACATACAAAGTAAAATACTACAATTAAAAAGGCTATTGCCTAGTCGCCTCTCGTATAGCCTAAGGCGATTGCCTCTTTGAAGATGCCTGGCCTGGGATATGTTAAGGTGTTAAGACTAAAAATTGCCTTATCCAATCGCGTAGGCAACCGGGCGCCAGTCTTTGACAACACTGATGGTGCTAGGGGAGAGGAAGGCTGAGATTAACTTGGATTGAGATAATAAAGAAAGATATGATAGTGTGTGATTTAATGGAGAGGATGTCTTTTAATAGAGTAGGATGGTGAGAGAGGATTCATGTAGCCGATTCCTTATAGTGGGTTTAAAGCTTTGTTGAGTTGAATTACTTTAGTCATTTAATTTTATTTTTTTTGCAATTCATTAACTTAAAAGCTCTTAAGATTATTTTGAAAAAAAATGCCTTTTAATTAGATTGTTGAACCTTTTTCATGTTATTTATTTCTTTTTGTATATTCATGCTTTTGAATTAGCCCCTTTGAATGGGGACTGCTCTTGAAATAAGCATGTCATCTGATAATGTGAGATGTCTACCTTGAATGATCACGAACTTCATAACTGCAGCAAGCAAATCCCAGTTACATGGACTTGGGGACAGATTTCCAGACATGATAATTATATAGGTTTTTTTTTTCCCCTTGTGTGGACCAAAATTTTGGATGAAGAATATCAATTAAGGCATTTTGGGATTTTCTATTAGTTTTGTTCTGTTATATTTCAATTTCCTTTTATGCTTGCTTTTATTTTAAAGAAACAGAAACAATAATAATAATAAGGGAAGGTTTTGAATATTATAACTTATTCCATTCCAAATCCAATGTTATTAAGGTTCTGGAAATTTTTTTCCTGCTCTCTTTTTTCTTCCATCTTCTCAGTAGCCAAAGAGAGCATTAAGCACTTGTACATTATGTAATTGGACTCGTATGTTCTGATTCTATGGTTTAGACTTGTTACATATTCAATGATTTTCTTTGGACAAGTATGTTGCTCTTAACAAATCATGTTTTGCCTTTGTTATACTGTAGCAGAGGCAAAGTTGGACACTAATAGAGTGCTCAAGCTGATTCCAGAGTGGTCAAAAAGTGTAAGCTTGACTTTGTTTCAATATATTGTTCTGTGTAATACTCATTTGATTTTTCTTAGCTGGAGAGTTGTTTACCGTGTGGTTTTTAACCACAGCTTTTTTGATCACTCATCTTTGTATATACTTGTTAAATATGCATATATGTGTTTCCTCGCCCCTCATAGATTCTTTTATTGTCTCAGATTGTTGACTTTCAAAAGTAATAAAATGATTATGGTATTATGTGCATGTGCCATTTACTTGTTCTTGGTTTGTTTATATAATGCCTGACCTGATTAGTAACTTGTATAAAAAAATTGTTTTCTTGAAGATGCCTTAATTACATCATTCACAGCAATTACTGAATATTTATATATATATATATATGTGTGTGTGTGTGTGTGTGTGTGTGTGTGTGAGTGTACACATACAAAGATGCATTATATATATTTGTGAATGCATACTGCAATCCATTCACACACTAATCGGTGAGACAATAATGTATTGATCTTGATCATTCAAATAGATATGATTCATTTGGGATGAAGTGATGAACTAACTCTAGATTCCAGGGGGGATCAGTGATTCCTCTTCTTTTATCGGAGACGAAGTAGAGTCATGTATAACACCAATAAAACTGTTTATAATGAACATAAAGAAAGTCATTAATTCCAGTTTGGTCTCTTTACCACTTAATATAATGTTTGTTGTGGTCTTTTGTCCACTTGGTATCCTGTAGTTGCTGGAGTTTTATTTATTTATTTATTTTCATTTATATACTCCTGCCATCCCAATTTAAGAGTCCTTTCCTTTTTGGAATGTGTCAAATAAGAGTCCAATTGGAAAAGTCAATGTACTATGTATTATGAAATTCTGAAATTATCTTTTTCTCTCAATTTTAAGTGAATGTTCTAGTCAAAGTGAAAGGAGGTTAATTTTGTAAATTTATACTTCTAATTAAGTGTGAAAGTTTTAAATGCTTTGTCCCCTTAAAAAGTTAGATTCCCCCAGAGGGACTCTTAATATGGGACAAAGGGAGTGTGTGTGTGTGTGTGTGTGTGTGAGAGAGAGAGAGAGAGAGAGAGAGAGAGAGAGAGAGAGAGAGTGCTGGAGTTATCCTGTGGCTTCTGTACTCACCACTGATGGTGCCCGTGTGAACCCTTTAACATTCCATACTTCTTTATTTTATACTATGTCATGGTGAAAGACAACTCCTTTTGTCCATATCTGCATCAAGCTCCTGCAGCTAGTTGTCTCAGGTGTGCATAGAGGTGAAATAAATTGAGTGAAAGCTTGAGGGCTTCTTTGGGAAAGGCTAGAACTGGTTCAATAAAGTACAAATAAACTTGTTTTAAACATTTTAATGTTTGGTAAGTACCCTTTAGTAGCATTGAGGTTTGCATTTTGAGGCGGTTTTGGGTTATAATTAATTAACTGGAAATCGTTTAATTAATTAACTACTCCACAGAGTTAATGCAATAGCCCCAAATAATTTCTCTAATTAATTAGACAGAAATCGTAGAACTTAAATGGTTCTCCCAAGTGTTCTTTGACTATTATTTAAATACTAGATTCCTATTTTAATATGGTCAAGTGTTAAATCAAATACAATAATGAGCATGAAATAAATAAAAGCACATGCACAAGAGCTTGCTACAAGGTTGGAGGAGCAGCAAGGCTAGAGAAGAGGTCTCCAAAGCCTGGAAATTGGCTCCTCTTTGCTTGTTATGGAGCTTGTGGTTGGAACGCAACTCTCGTATTTTTGAAGGGGAAGAAAAACCTCCTTGGTTCCTCAAGGACAATTTCTTGAAGCTTTTGTTTTTTGGGGTTAATGGAAAATTCCCGTTTCATGTAAATGACATCGTTGATATTTTTGAGGGATTTAAAGCTCTAATTATGGCTGTTTTTGGGTTCACCCCTCACCTCCCCGGGTTGCCTTTTATATATTCATACTTTTACTGATAAAAGAAGAAGAAGAGAGAGACACCATTATTACGTGGAAAACCCTCCGGGGAATAAAACCCACAAACTGCAAGAAATCTTCACTATGAAACCAATTAAGTACAAAGAACAATAGATCTCAGACTACTAACCTGTTATAGTCGATCATAAGCTTACACTGTTAGACAACCTTCCACAGTTCTTTCTTTAATGTTCTTTGCTCTGATTGCGTCTTCACCTCGATCTTTTCACAGTAACCATTTTCTCCACAATTTAAACACCCTTAGATCCCACAAACCAGTGCAGTGACAAAAGTGAACCGAAGATGCTCTCTTAGATGCAAATACTTCAGCTAAGCTGCTCTCTTAGATGCAAATGCTTCATAATCACCTTTGTGAAGACAGGTCAGTAAAGAATCCTAATTATGAGATATGAAATCAAGCTTTGGATTCAATGATTGCATAAGTGCTCTGATGTGTGCCGTCCAGAATGCAAAAATGTCAACACTTGATGAGAAAAACACACATCTATATTTATAGATTAACCTAAACCTATTAGGGTTCAGATTAGGCAACGAACGAGAATCGCCAAAAATCAACTCGCGTTCAGACGGAGTCCTCCTTTTCGACAAAGTCCTGTTTGGAGTATAGGCTTCCGTTCAGACGGAAAAGCCACTTGTTTGAAATTTTTATTTGGTTCGATTTTACTAAGCTATAAAGGGACATTATATAACATATTGAAGTCACTTTTTTAAGGCCTATAGTCAAAACCAAAAACTGTTTACCCTATGTTTAATTAAAAACCAAGTCCCAAGGCGACTCAAAACATCGAAAGATTAAACTCTTAGATATCCTAATCATGTTCTAATTATGAATGCATGATATCTAATTGTGTTTTTACCTTTCTTGAAGTAGATCTGAAGTGTCAAGATGTATCATAGAGTTTATCTTCAGTCATACAAAGTTGTAATGACCGAAGCTGTACTCTGAGTCCGGCAAGATCAAGTCTTCAGGGAAGTTGATTGACTAACCGTATAGCTGCAATGAGACTTGATCTAAATCTAATATTTATAGACTCAATATAGGTTTTTGGAAAGAATTGCTGACATATACAATACTAGAGGGAAATTTTACAACCATTGAACCTTAAATTTCCTAACACATATTTGGTCCTAAAAATGCTTAAAACTGAACAAAGTCAGACCATTTCCTGAAAACCATATAATTGAATGAGAGTAGACTCAGCTTAACCAATTTTGAAGAATTCCCAAACGGTCTAAGTTTAAGCCAAGTGTGCAGTTACTTCCAATAATCTTCTCAGCTTGTCGATTGGTCCCTAAATTGCTTTTACATGATATTTCAGATTACACGTAGTTGCTCTAATAGTTGTTGATGTCTTGATGAGACTGATTGAATTAGTTATATTGTTTTGGAATATATTAGGTTGAGGATTGGAACTTGTTGATTGAACCATTGATTGACAAGATGTTTGCAGAGCCATCAAATGCAACTATTGTCAGGTTCCTCAGTTATATAAGTGAACACTTAGCAGAAGCTGCAGATGCAGTCTTCCATCAACTTCTGCTACATACAAGAGGGCAGAAAGAGTGAGTACATTTTTTGTCTGATGTTCTCTTTAATCTTATTGCAAAACTTGAATCTCATTCCTTTTATGTCACTCTTAATACTTGCTATTTCAAATCCCGTAATCAAAATGAGAACTGTTGTTTGTCTTATCTGTTTTGGAATATAACTCTTAAATTCTTAATTATAATAGTGAGTAAAAAAATTAAATTCTAAGAACATGAGCCAAGGATGATTAGGATATGCAGAGACTACTGATATGCTATTCTATTTGCAAATGATTGGCTGGGAACAACAAACTGTAGGTCATAACTACTACTCAAGCTAGGTCAGTGCCACTACGGTACAGATGCTTCTACATGACAACCTAAACCCTACTTCCAAATAGTAATCAATCTTGTTGCCTGCCCATCTGTTATCCGACCATCAGATTGTTTGTGGATCACTTAAATGGGTCATTCCGTCATGGTGTTAACAGCATATCGCTGTAAAAGCTTAAATTGTTAGAGAGAAATGTAATTTATGTAATTATATCATCAGTATTCCCCCCTCATGTTGGCTAGATTCCCCCTAATGAGTGGGCCAAGGATATGGATATATTATACAGGCTCAAAATAAAGATGACTGAGCCAACTTGATATTTTGGCATTATCGCCAAAAGAAGAGCTTTCGGATTTATTCTTTCTTATTTTCAGAGAAGATTAAATTAGAGATTCAGAAAATTTCAAACTTTCTATTACATTTCTGTTGCAACTAGTATTAGAGTTATTAGAGGGGTGTCAAGATTTGAGTATGGGTCCTTGTTTTGATTCCATGTTAACAACCAATTACTTTAAAAACAAACTTTTTGAGAGTGATGTAACTTGTTTATTTCATCAAACATTGGGTTGGCAAAATGCAGAAAATGTGCATAAATGGATAGTCTTAGACTCTGCTTTTTCTTTTCCTTCTTGCTGTTAGAAGACTGAAAATGAATATCACGTCTCATTTAATTTAGTTGATTTCCACTTTTGCTTATTGCTGAATATTAATATACTATTCAAGGCAGAGCTTGACTCTGCCTTAAACAGGCTAAGTTCATCTAACAGAACTGCTGCCTTGTTTCTTTCTTTACATATTGTTTTGAGGACTTCTGTTAAATAATTCAAGTATATACACTCTGGCTTTTCTAATGTTGGTGAAGTCAGTGTGTGTGCGTGTGTTTCCTAAGACTAGTAATCTGTTAAGAAGTTGAGGCATACTACAGTTTTCAGTGACCTTGGACTTCCAGTATATCAGATGCTTATGCTGCCTATGGGCAGTTTATCTTAATTAGAAGTTGCAGTCTTATTTGAGTGTTATTTTTATTTTTTGATAGGAAACTTATTTGAGTGCTAATTGGAAGCTTCCAGAGGATTGCTAGGCATTACAACATTAGTATCAGCATGCTCATGCATAAATGTCAGTATGGATGTAGGTTTCCTTTATGGAATAAAACTTTTTTGGAATGTCATATAGGTTTACAAAAAAGCATTTTTACTTAAGGCACTGTTACCTTCATTTGACTACTTTGGATTGCCCTTTGGAAACTCTGTTTTGCCAATTTGCTCCATGCATTCCCTTGTAAAACATAAGCTATCAGCCTATCAGGTCTTTTCATACTACTGCAGTGTGATGTTCTCCTTGTCCTTGCAGTTGCCATCAACTTAAGCCACACTGTGTATGCTTATTGGTACAATCATTGTTTTTAATTGCACGACCTTAAACTGTGTAGTAATTAATATGTTTAACATCTTGAGTATTTTTTTTTAATAAAATAAGTAATTAATACTAAAGAGCCTGAGCGCGGACCCATATGTACAAGGATAAGGCTATAAAATTAAAAGCCTTAGAGACCCCAAAAAATCTACAAAAGAAAACTAAGTACAATGGAGAGCCCTCTGTGGCCAAAAAATGCAATCACAAAGGGTCGCCATCCTCCACACCTTGCACATCCTCCTTCCCAACTCAACAAAAAATCTTTCAAAGAATAAGGAGTCACCCAATAGCAACCAAAAATGGAGAAAAGAAGGCTCCAACAATCCTTTGCATAAGGACAGTGAATAAGGAGATGATCCACCATCTCCTCCTCTTTCTTACACATAGGAGCAACCATTTACCAATTGGAACCCCCCCCCCCCCCTTTTTTTTTTATGGTTGTCCATAGCTAATATGGCTCCCCAAGCCGCCGCCTAAGCGAAGAAAGTCACCCTTGAAGGAACCCCCAAAATTACCAAATCAATGTTCATAGCAATTGAACTTCGCTTCTCCCTAACAACTCCTTATAGAAAGAACTCACGGAGAAGATCCTAAAGTTATTGACTAAGAAGCACGGATATGGATACGGGACATGGATACGATACGACATGGGCACACATACATGTCATTTCTAAAAAAAGTAGGATACATACACGTCAGGAATATGTTGAATATATATTAATTTTTTATGTGGTCATATAATAAAAACCCAACGTTATTTCAATTAAAATTGGCATAAAAATACACAAATCATAAAAGTATTATTAAGATATTAAAATACAAAGCCATTATATAAATACTCAAGAATTTCTTCATTTAATCATCAACAGTCATAATTCAAGTTCCAAATCAAAATTACTAACTATCTATGTAAATATGTATATATATATATATATATATATATATAACCAAAAAAAGAAGTAAGGAAAAGAGAAAAGGTGAAAAAAAAATCCAAAAAAAAGAAAGAAAAAAATAAACAAAAAAAGTGTACAGAACATATCTAAAATTCAAAAAAATAAAGATAAAATTGGACTCTTTTTTTGCGTGTTCGGGAAGCGCCTGAGAGTATCCGACACGGATACATAAGCCAAAATAGAGTGTCTAGTGCTTCATAGGTTATTGAGAGTCCAAAATAGGGAATACAAAGTCATTATATAAAAATTCAAGAATTTCTTTATTTGATCATCAACATTCATGATTCAAGTTCCAAAACAAAATTATTAACTATCTATGTTATATATAACAAAAAACAAGAAGTAAGGAGAAGAGTACAGGTGGAAAAAAATAAAAAATAAAAAAAAAACGCAAAAAAGTGTCTAGATTCTAGAATGTGTCTGAAATTCAGAAAAATAAATATAAAATTGGACTCTTTTTTCACATGTCTGACTCGCGTCCGGGAAGTGTCCGATACGGACACTTGAATCAAAATAGAGTGTCCATGGTTCATAGGTGATTGAGAGTCCAAAATAGGGTGTCACCCCTCCCCTCAATCACTCTAGTACTACTCAAGACCACCAACAAACTCATAGTCTCTCTCCGAACTCCCAGTCATGAAAATTTTTGCTAAATCCTGGATTCCAAGTCATCACCCCTCCCTCCCAAGAACTACAATCAGCAACTGAGTCTCCCTTATTTGATGCCAAGCTATACAATTGTGAAAATCTCTCCTTAAAATTCACAGCACCAAACATCATCCCAAAATGTTACCCCCGTCCCCTCCCTCACCTAAAATCTAATGCATCTCTTAAAATCAGACAGTCCATTTTGAATTTGCTTCCAAATAGCACAACCCAAAGCACCCCCACTGTCTTAGCAAACCATCGTCCATCCTCAGCGCCCACACTTCGTGGATTCTATCTCTTTCCAGTAGACTTTTAGCCTCCACCCCAAACCTCCAAATCCACTTCCCTAGAGAGTTCTATTAAAGACCACAAGTCTTTAACACGCAAGCTTCCCTCTAGAATAGGAGTCTTTACAAGCTTCTACTTCACTAATTAACATCATGAGTATTTGTAATGTAATTTTAAATGTTCCTTGGAAATTAAATAGTTTATTGTGTTTTACATAGCATTTGAAAACATAGATCCATCATTGTAATCACATATGGAATAAGATCAATTTTAGCATCATATGGAATGATGCCAAGATAAGTTTTTAAGATCACACATGGGATGGATGCTATCACCATAATGTTCACTTTCAAGATGATAGTTTTGTAGAGAAAATGGTGTATAAAATACTAAGAAGCCGTTCACTTTTCATTGGATGTGTAAACATGCTCTTATTAATTGATTAGTAAAAATTTTAACTAAAAAAGGATGAGTGTTAAGATGCAAGCCCAAGGATGATAAAGTACTCTCATTTTTTCCAATCTATCTTGAAGACTAGAATTACTTTTCTTTTTCTCTCTCTCTGTGATCTGCCTTAGCCCTTACCTTTTGTGATGAAACCAAGATGTCAAAATCTGTCCGAGTTTTAGTTCTTAAGCGATTTTCCCAGGTCCTAATGTTATTTCTTTAATTGCATGTGATTGCCCATATTGTATTTTGGGAAAGATTACACTGAACTCTCATGAGGCTTTTTTAACAATTGCAAATGTACTTCTCTTGTTTTGAAATTACACTATTCCCTTTTGGATTTGGCTATCGGTTACACGAACCTCCCTTGTCGTTAACGTTCATAACGGACGTTTAAGGTTTTTGCTGACATCAGCATTTAAATACCATTTTTGCCTTTTACAAGTAGTTGGTTGGAAGGACAAACAATTTACAAAAGATGGAAGGACAAAAAATTAACTTTTGACTAGAAGAACTATAATTTGATAGGGGGTAGATTAGTAATTTTGCGTGCTTCATTGACGGTGTCAAGCGGACAAGTCTAATAGAGGAGGGAAGTGTAGTTTTAGAAACAAGAGGCCACCATCTGTTGGAAACGTTGGGGGAGTTGTAAATTACCCTATTATTTCTTTTGATTTGAAAAATGCTCAGGATGTTCTCTAAACTGCACTTTGGACTAGGCTGCTTCTTTTTGGTTCTCATTTACTTGTTCAAATAGTCTCCATTAGAATTTAAATGCAGGAAGTTTATCTACATACCCATTTTTGGAGCCCATAGACACCTTTTTATTTGTCTATTTCTTAGTGTGTCTTTTATTGTACCAAGTCGGCATCTTCTTCCTTCGCCCTTAGTAATTATCCCTGCCATCAGATGAGAATGGAGGTGTTATATTTTTTCCTTTTTATATTTTTCCTTTCTCAACCATTGACATCTTTGTTAGATGCACAAGAAGTTTCATTTCACTTGTTAATTGATATGCATCGTTCCAATTCTCCCCTTATAAATAGGAATGGAATCTTGATTCTTGCTTTCAATTAAATTTCATTGTTTTGTTGGATATTTTACATGTTTCAATATTTGACTTTAGACAATTGGATATGCTGCCGATGTTATTGTGCTTTGGGTTAATCATTTTGTCGTTTTTTTCCTTTAGCAGAATTGATGAAAGCTTCTTCACTAGATGGGAGAGTAGAACCTATACAAGCGATGTTTCTGTGGAATTGCAGCATTCTCTTTTCGATCAGTCTTTGCCCATTGCTTATAGTCAGGCTGCTTCCACAGAGAGTTTTTAATGAACTCACTTCTTTTATTATGTATGGTGAAATTCTCAATCAATGCATTCTGCATGGTATGTTTGGGTTCCTTTACTTGGTCCCCCCTTCCTTTCTCTTTCTCTCTCTCTCTCTCTATCTCGGCACTCCCTTTTTTTCCGTGCTTTTCAGTCCAATACTTGCATTGTTGAATGTATAATTGACAGTTATTGATCCCCCCCCCCCCCCCCCCTCCTCTCTCTCTCTCTGAGAAATTTTGATCTATTGGCTCTTTTTTTATTCTCTTTTGAAAATTAAAACTTTATAGATTCGACTTAGATCTGTGTACTGTCCGTTTGTACTTATAAAAAAAATGTACTGTCTGTTTGCGTACTGCAATCATCTTTGAAATGTTTTTTTTTTCCACTATTGGCTGTAAAGATAGTTATTAAGTTTTTTTTTTTTTTTTTTTGTGGGGGTTGGGATATGATATAAAACATGTGTTTTCTTTTCTCATTTCCTTCTTATTTCTTATTTTCTTCTTCTTCTTCTTCTTATTATTTCTTTTTGGGGGCGGCAGGGAGGTTGGGTCTACAAAACAAGTTTGCCTTGAGCTTTGTTGGCTTTGCTTATGTTTAAGTATGGTGTGAATCTACAATTAGTCAATGGAATTTTTTTTTTGACAAGTAATATAAAATTTAATTTATGAAAGACACCAAGGGAGCACTGCCTTTGTACAAAAGGCATATGCAGGAGCATAAAAGACACATGCTCCCCAAGAATACAAATCATTTAAAAAACTTTAGATATTTTCCAGTCATCCAAAACTTAAAGAAGCACATCAATCTCTTTAATTCTCTAATCGGTGTCTCTACATCCTCAGAAGTCCAGGATTCCTCTTCCTCCTCCAAATACTCCAAATGATGCAAAGGAGAATTGGTACCCAAACGGGCCAGACCTGCAAAACCTTCTTGTTGGCACATCCCCCCACCAACACTTAATTAAATCCACAACTGTGATAGGCATAACCCAGTATACTCCCAAAACCACAAAACCTTACTCCACATATCTCTAGCCACCTTGCAATTCACAAAAGATGATATATTGAGTTCTTCCTTCTTGCACACAGAACACTAATTTGGAAGCATCTTTCCTCTTTTCCCAAATTGTTTATGGCCAAAACAGTATCTAAAGCATCTGCCCAATCCAGAAAAGAAAAAAAATTGGATGACACTTTTACTCTTCATATGCCATTTCAAGGGGACTTTCTTCTAGTCAACCGATCTTGGGCCTTCCTGACAGAAGCATTGTATAGCTTTTCCATAGATATATTAATTGACACCAATTCCCAATCTTGGAAAGTTTTGACAAAGTGAGAACTCCACACCATCCTCTTGTGTAAAATATCCAAATAGTACATTACCCACAGTTCCTTGTCATTAGCAATAACAAACAGATTTGGAAATTGATCCTTCAACAAAGAATCTCCACACCCAATATCCCTCCAAAGTCCAAAATGCTTTCATGCCGACACCAATTGTAAAGGAAATGAATTTAAAAAAAAAATCTTCCTGGCATCCATAATCTTTTCCGCAAACCCACCCCTTCACCCTCAAATTTTTACTCCAACACTTTCTTCCATAAGCAATCTACTTCACTAGCATACCACCACAACCACTTCCGCAAAAAGCTTGATTGAACTGTCTGAATTTTCTAATCCCCTAACCCCATCTTTGACCGGTGATAAACCCGAATCGATCCAAAAGATTATATTTGAACTTTTCGCAATTGAAGTAAGGATTGTGAATAAAGACATGAAATATGCGAGAGCTTGAAAAATCACTCTTTATTAAGTGTGAGCTTCTCCTCAGAAAGATCCTGGCTCTTTTGCCATGCCAATGTCCTCTTCAAACTTTAAACAAGAGAGTGCCACACAACTTTAGTTTAAAAAGAAGATCTAGAAGGGAGACCCAAATAGGAATAGAAAGAGGGCTAACTTTGCAACATAGATAGGCAGCTAGAGAACTGATATCCTCATCCATTATCTATTAAAATAAGTTCTAATTTGTCCAAGTTCACCTTCAAACTTGACACCACCTCAAAACATAAGAGCACACATCTTAAGTACTCCAATTGTTCCTCCTCAATTCCACAAATAATAATAGTATTATTTGCAAAAAGCATATGAGAAACAGTGATTGGAATATCACCAACATTGCCAACATCAAAGCCTGAAATTATCCCATCTGCCATGGCCTTCAAGATAAGCAGACTTAATTCTCCCGTGACTATAATGAACTAGTAAAGGGGAAAGGGATTCCCTTGTCTCAACCTCAAAGAAGATTTGAGAAAGTGGAACCGTGAGATCTTTGGTTCAATTCGGGTTAGGAAGCAGTCTTTGTTGAATAACCTATTGGAGCTGGATAGGGAGGATCAACTGGGTCTCTCTCTCTGGAGAAAAGGGTTGAGAGAGAAGGCTTAAAGGGCCAAATTGGGCAGATTCTTAAGATAGAGGAGATCTCTTAGAGGCAGAAATCTAGGGCCATTTGGCTTAGAGAGGGGGACCGCAACACAAAATTCTTTCACAGAATGGCTTCTTCTCATTACAGGAAGAATAAAATCTCCTCTGTTGTTATTGATGATCAAGTTCTCACTGAGGAAGAGCCCATTAGAAAAGGAATTGTTGATTTCTTTTCTAGTCCTTTACACTGAGCCGCACAATTGGAGACCTGAGGTGGATGATTTTTGTTTGAAAAGGCTGAATGGGGATGAAATCTCTAACCTGGAGATCCCTTTCTCGGAAGATGAAGTGGGAGAGCTTTAGTTGCATGCAATGGGGACAAAGCCCTAGGTCCTGACGGATTCACTATGGCCTTTTTTAAAAAATGTTGGGAGGTGCTGAAAGCGGATATTATGGCGGTCTTTGGGGCCTTCCACAGGGAGGGGGGTTTTGAGCGTAGCCTCAATGCCTCTTTCATTGCCCTCATTCCTAAACAGGAAGGAGCTAATAGCATTAAGGATTTCCGCCCTATTAAGTCTAGTGAGCAGTGTTTACAAGCTGATTGCAAAGGTTCTTTCTTTAAGGTTGAATAAGATTATGGGTAGTATCATCTCTTTCTGCCAAGATGCTTTTGTGAAGGGCTGGCAAATCCTGGATGCGGCTCTCATTGCTAATGAATGCATTGACTCTAGGATAAAGCAGAAAAGGAAGGGGCTTGTTTTGCAAGTTGAATATTGAGAAGGCCTTTGATCATGTTAGCTGGAGTTTCTTGATGGGTATGCTAGCTAAGATGGGTTTTGGAGACAAATGGAGGAAGTAGATTCAGTCATGTATATCCACAGTCTCCTTTTCGGTCCTCGTCAATGGCTCCCCTGCAAGTTTCTTCCGTTCTTCTAGAGGATTGAGATAGAGGGATCCTCTATCCCCCTTTCTTTTCGTGATAGCTATGGAGGCCTTGAGTCGCTTTTTGTTCCGTGCTGAGGAGGTTGGCCTCATCAAAGGCTTTCAGGTGGGGGACAGAAGGGGCGGTGGGGTCGCTATTTCTCATCTTTTGTTTGCTGACGACACCATCATTTTCTGTGACTCCACAGTTCCGCTAGCTTCGTTTTGTCTGGTGCATTTTTGTGTGCTTTAAAGCTGTGTCAGATTTGCGGATCAATCTCGCAAATAGCAATATTACTCCGGTTGGGTCGATTCAAGAGATGGACTTGTTAGCCTAGCATGTTAGGTTGCAGAGTGGACCACTTTCCCTCAGTTTATTTGGGTCTTCCGTTGGGTGCTCCTTCGCGATCCATTGGGGTTTGGGATCTTGTGGTTGGAGGGTTTCTTAGCAAGTTGTCAGGTTGGAAGGGCCAGCTCCTCTCTAAGGGAGGCAGGCTCACCCTCATCAAAAGTACCTTGGCCAACCTCCCCACCTATTTCATGTCCCTTTTCCCTATGCTGAAGTCAGTTAGCAGAAGGCTTGAGAAGATTCAGAGGGACTTTTTATGGGGCCACGAAAGGGAGTGTAGAAAGATTCATTTAGTCGCTTGGGATAAAATCAAGAAGCCAATGTCTCTCGGGGGTTTAGGGGTGAAAGATTTGAGTTTTTTAGTACATCCCTTTTAGGGAAATGGTTATGGACGTTCGGTGAAAGTAATGAGGAGCTTTGGAGGGAGATCATTGTTGCTAAGTATGGGTGTGATTATGGAGGTTTATGTTCAGGCAATGCGGAGGGGCCAAGGGGATGTGGTCCCTGGGGTTACTATTAGAAGTGAATGGAGGATTTTCAAGGACAAGTGTAGTTTTGTTATCGGGAGTGGTGATCGTGTGAAATTTTGGCAGGACGTGTAGAATGAGAATGAGCCGATGAGGGTGAAATTTCCTATGTTATATAGTCTGGCAAGCAATAAGGCAGCTTGGGTTAGCGAGTGCTTGGAGAGAGTGGGAAACAATCTTGTTTGGACTCCTCGTTTTAGGAGAGACTTTCTCTGATTAGGGAGTTAGATGAGGTGGGCTCTTTCCTCCGCCAGTATCAGCAATTTCCAAGCTATGGAAGGGAGGGAGGATAAGAGGGTGTGGCTGCCTAATAAGGAATCTTTTTCTGTCAGCTCCTTCTACAAGAGCTTGTTCGAATTTTGCAAGCCCTCTTTTCCCTTGGAAGCTCATTTGGCACTCAAAAGCCCCCCTTAAAGCCTCCTGGAAGGCCATCTTAACTGCGGATAACATGAAGAAGAGAGGCTTTCTCTTGGCTAGTAGGTACTATTTTTGTTAGAACGAAGAGGAAAGGGTGGATCACGTTATCATTCACTATCATGTTTCTTGGAGCTGTTGGAACCTTGTTTTTGCACTTTTTGGTGTCTCCTGGGTTTTGTCAAGGCTCCGTCAAAGACCTTCTATTGGCTTAGGTAGGATGCAACTTTCCTAAAGAGATTAAGAGAATTTGGAGATTGGCCCCAATTTTTCTTTTGTGATGTATTTGGATTGAAAAGAACAATCGTGTCTTCGAAGATATGGAGCTCTCTACTCATCTTTTTAAAGACGCGTTTTTGCACTTATTATTTTTTTGGGCCAAAAAGGCTTTTTCCTGTAAATGTCTCTTCTTTTGTTGATTTTTTGGGTTCTCTAAGACAGATGTAAGCTTTTGGGGTTTTTGCCCTTGATGCCCTCCTTGGGCACCATTATATATATAATTCTTCTTATAAAAAAAAAAAGGGTTATGGGTGCTTATTTTTGCTTTGTTTGGAATTCAGTGGGTGATGCAACCGTCAATGAAGGAATTGATGGCAGCGTAGAGGATGCCCTTTGAAGCATGTTTGAAGAGTTTTGGAGATTGTTCCCCATTGTTTGATGTGGTATTTGTGGCTGGAGCAGAATAGGCGTACAGTTTGATGTTCAAGCATACCTAGTTTGAAGAGTTTTCTTGTGATTTTTCACTTTTGTAGTTTTTGTCTTCATCCAGATTCGATTAATAGAGTTTTGGGGGCATTTGAATTGTACAACAGGAGCTTGGCTGTAGCTCCTTTTTTTTGGGTATATGAGTTGTGCCCTCTAGAGTACGCACACTCATTAGCAACTGAAATAGCATCACAGATTGGCCAGCCTCCGATAAATGGATTTGATATGATTCCCCATAACCTATCTCAATTGAAGTGCCATTACCTTCAACAAAATTTCAGTACACACTACCCACAAGAGTGATAGATCTAAAATCGTTCAGATAAGCAACGTCACCTTCTTAGGTATTAATGCAATCGAGGTACAATTAGGGCTCTGCTCAAACTCTCTATCTTAAAAAAGGAAGCAAACATTGCCATAACATCCTCTCTAACCACCTCCGAACAGTGCTTATAGAACACTTTCGACATACCTATCCAGAACCGGGGCCTTATTACCACAAAAACTCTTTTAGGCAGTCACTTTCTCATCCTCTGGAATTCTGCCAAAATCACACCAAACGTCAACCCTCTGGTATTCTGTCTACTAACTTGGAGTACACCTAGCTGTAAAAATTCACAATGCCTTTTCTATCATGGTCCCTGCCTCTAAGAGTCCCATTAGTGTGAATCTTTAGTTTAATAATAATGCATGTTTTCATGGCATATCTCTGCTCTACCTTTGCTACCACCGTGCGTAAGAGAGTCAACACTGGGTAATGGAATTGTTTTGCTTGTTTTAATTGCATTTTTTGTATTTTCAATTTCTATCTTTTTTCGTTTGTTTGAATTTGGTTTTATAAACCATTTTATTCCTCATCTTATGAAGCTCATGTTACTGCCTTGTGACTTCTTGAATAATGTGATGTGCCAAGGTGAAAAATTTTAGGAGTAGTCAAGACTTCAAGGGCATCTAGGGATTCCATAGCCCTGCTGTAAAGGTTCCTATGAGAGTCCATTGTAACCAGCTTTTTTTTTTCCCCGTGATTTAATTGCTGTAAATGAAGTTAAGATGGCATTCTCATTTTTATTAAACCCTGGATTCTCACTTTTTTTACTTCTACTGTCAATCCTATGCAATATTTTTGCTATTTTCCGTTAGTTGTTGGAAAATTGTCAAAGGTGTAGCTATGCACCTTTTATTTGGCTAAGTAAATAAGGTATGCGATCATAAAGAAAAGCTCCGAAAAGGGCACAACCCAGAATACCCAAAAATGGCACTCATAGACCAAACATCCTGAACAATAGTAAAAGGAAGAAGGAGATGATTGGTAGACTCCTTAGCTCTTCTACACATGCAACACTAATTTGTGAGAAATTTTCTTCTCCTTTCCAATCTCAAGTTATCTAGCATAAGTATCACTTCCAAAGCCACTCACGAAACTAAGAAAGATAGCTTGTTAGGGGCATTGGCCTTTCAATACCTTTCCATTGAAAAATCCCACCCCATCATCCCCACGAAGCAACCCTATAGTAAGGACCTAACTCAAATCTCCCATTCGGACCCGATTTCCATTTGATATTACCTTCCCTATCTATTGCCAAAGTTAAGCTCCCAATTCTGGAATGCCCTAAAGAATATTGTTCGACACCACCTCATTTTCCTAGACGTGAACACAATTATAAACTCTTGCCTCTATCCAATGCTTTGTGGAAAAGATCTGAAACCTAATCTTTAGTAGGGTACACTCACACCAAACATCATACCAAAATCAAACTATCTTCTCTTTACACACCACAAATCTTGTATACTCTCATAAGTCTCTCAACCTATGAAGCACATACATTATATTTTGGCTCACATGCCCATGTCAAACATTGATATACTTCGGACACATAAAAAAAGATTGTCCAAATTGTTTATTTTTTCTAAATTTCAAACTCGTCTCGGACACCTTATGGACATATTTTATGTTTTCCCCCCCTCTTTTTCTGCTTTGTTTTTTTTGTTTTTGGTTATACACACACACACACACACATATATATATATATATATGTTTTATGTTGTAATTATTAAATTTGTTTTGAAACTTGAATTATGGATGTTGATAATTAAAATATACAAGTTCTTGAAATTTTATTTAGTGACTTTATTATTTAATATCTTAATAATATTTTTTCGATCTGTATTTTTATGCTAATTTCATTGAAATAATGTTAGGTTTTTATTATATGGTCATATAAAAAATATATATTTAGTGTGTACCTGATGTATCCGCGCCCCACTTTGTTTCCATGTTCGTGTCGTATCTGTGTTTGTGCCCGTGCCTTTTAGCTCTCAACCCCTTTTTGATTCTTTTCCACAAGTTGACACCGTACATTTTACCCATCGTAGTTGAAGTCCACCCCATTGGATTAATACCATAATTTCTTTCAACAACAGTCCTCCAAAAACAATCAAACTCTACCATACACCTCTGCAGCTACTTTCCCAACAACGCTTGATTATATTGTCTAAGAGAA
Organism: Nyssa sinensis; assembly: GCA_008638375.1. Lineage (NCBI taxonomy): Eukaryota > Viridiplantae > Streptophyta > Magnoliopsida > Cornales > Nyssaceae > Nyssa > Nyssa sinensis. The sequence goes on along the minus strand of CM018051.1, from coordinate 11,841,179 downwards.
CTCACAACAAGACCTCCACAATTTAGAGGGGAACATACATTCTTCCAAGCAGCAAGATAGTACTTGTAACTCTTCTCCCATACCACTCCATAAAAAAGTATGTCTTAATGGTTTTCCAATTTTTCAACAATCGAGGCTGGAATGGTAGAGATAAACACAGAGTATATGGGTGAACTTGAAAGGATACTCTAATAATAGTCGACTTCCTACCTTTTGAAAAATATTGCCTCTTCCATCCCGCTAACCCATTCTCAAGCCTCTCCATAGTTGAACCCCAAACTGAGGTCACTTTGAATGTGGCCCCAGGAGGTAACACCAAATAAGAAATTGGCAGAATTCCCACTTTACATCCTGAGATTACTTGCCAAAGTATCCATGTCCTCTACCTCACCCACATGAATAATTTTTTACTCTGCTAAATTAATGCACAAACTGGAGACGGCCTCTAGACTATAAGAATGCATCTTGAATAATGAAGTTGGATTTCCCCTGTCCCACCAAAAAAAAAAAAAAATGTTGTCATCATGAAACAAGATTTGGGAAAATGAAATAAGGGATCTTCACACACTGCCAATCACAAACCCCCTTAAGAAGCCTCCTCCTATCGTCTTATTGAATAATGGAAGAACCACTTTTTTTTTATTTAATTTATACTTTGAAAGCTTTATTGAATTATCAAACAGCTTTTAAGTGCCAACGGTTACTTGCCAAGTACTCCATGTGTGATACTTGTCGTGCTGTTGAGGGCATTTATTGTTACTAGTATACAAATTTATTTTTCCTAGAATCTATATATTCCCATTGTGTTTGCACAAACATAGGGTGTGTTACCTCCGATCAGTTTTTTACTGGCTCAAACTAGGGCTGCAGATATACTGAGCTGTTCATGAACAGGTCAGACTCAGCTCAATAAAATGCACGTCTATGTTTGTTCATTAAAAAAGAAATCCAAGTTCAGGCCATGGTTTTAGGCTCATTTAACAAGCCAAGATCGAGCAACCTTGCCTTGACTCTTCCAGGCTCAGAAGCATAGATCCATTAATATTTAGTAGATGATTGTATAAGTGCTATTCCAAATCCTTCTTTGAGCAACTTAACCATTAAAATAACAAGAGTTTCATAATACTTTGATTATTTCTTAGATAAGAAGAATTGAGATATAATGAGGATAAATAATATTGAATTTGATCTCAAATCATTGGTCGTGCAACTTAACCCTCATTTTTGTCGCATGAATTTTGATATTATAATTTAGGAACTTAAAATATCTATAAATTCATACAAAACGTTGTTTGTCAGAATGTGTATATATCATAACAAATAATTATTGAGTTATATTATTTTTTTGATAAGTAAAAGTAATTATATTAAAGCGCTTGAGGGGGGTGAATTTACATATATACTGGCAATGGTACAATGTTAAAGCCTTAGGGAACCCCAAAAAATTTACAAAGAAACTAAGTACAAAAAACAGCCTTCTTTGGCCCAAAATATACAATAAACATAAAAAAATTATCTTTCAAAGTATAAAGGAGTTGCTCAATCCCCTCAAAAATCCTCCAAATGTGCTCTGTCCAAATGCTCCAAATCAAACCGGGGGGGTGGTGATGGCTTCAACAATCCTTTGCAAAAGGATAGTGAATAAGGAGATGATCCACCGTCTCCACATCTCTCTTATACATAGAACAACGATTTACCAGTTGTAAGCCCCCCTTTTCCAAATACTAAATCTACCTCCATGGAAACTAAACCTCACTTCTCCGCACCAACTTCTTGCAGAAAGAACTCACTGATTAGACCCTAGAGTTAGTAAGAGTCCAAACTAGGGTGTCTACCCTCCCCCCAATCACTCTAGTAACTCAAGACCTCCCAACATACTCACAGTCTCTCCTAAATCTCGTAATCCAAGTCATCATCCCACCCTTGAAGAACAATCAGCAACTGAGGCCCCTTTATTTGAGGTCAATCTATACAACTGCAGAAACTCTCTGTTCAAAACCCCATCATATTATTCTGTCATTTTATATATTAATGCTTACATTTAATTTATATATATATATATATATTGTGTTTCCATATCTCATTTTCTTAGAATTTTTCATATCAACATGACTGTATTTTTCCATAACCTATCCTGTTCCATGCTTCGTATGTGGAGATGCTAGAAGGCAACTACTATCTGGAAAACATATTGGATGGTTGCTGAAGAAAAAGATTTTAAGATAAAAGAAGGAAGTCCCTTTCACAACACTAGACACATCAATAATGTGGAGTGTAAGTGGATGCAGGAGTGATTGGTAATTAGAATTTTTTTTAACTTTTTAGTGAGGAGGCAATTATAAAGAGGGTGAGCCTTGGCACAACAATAAGGTTGCTCCATTGTGACATGGTGATAATGGGTTCAAGTTGCGGTCAGCCTCTCCACTTGTGGGGTGGGGGTAAGGCTGCATATATCTAACCCCCCCCAAACCCCAAGTGGCTGGAACTTCGTGCATTGGGGTTGCCCTAGTCATGAAGCTATAATCAATTGGAGCACTCTCCTAGCATATGTTGTTTGTGTATTGAGGTTGTATTTGAGCTTCAAATTCTTCGAAGAATTTTGGGTGTGATCATGGAGAAGATATTATAGGTCTATTGTGTGGATCATTGTTTTTGAGTTTCTCAAAGCACAGTGTCATGTTCCAGGGCCCCTAAAATTCGTTATCATTTATTTGAAATTTCATATCCGTTTTGCAGTTCAAAATTTGTTACTAATCTCATCAGAAATTCTGCTCTTATGAAGCACCATGTTCTTGATAATCTGCTTAACTTGTCTTGCTTTGCTTGTGTAACATGCTCGTGAAATACATTGACATTACAAGCTTTGTCGAAACAAGTTGTCCTACATTGATATGCCTAACTTTTGCTTTTCATACATCGCAATTCCAGATAATGGATATTTTGACATTGATGATGCTGAGTGTGTTGCAGGCACTCCTCTTCAATAGGTTGATTCACAATCATTGCCTATTATCAAGCTTTTATTAATAATAATAATTATTATTATTTTTGTTTTGGATGAGATCTGATGTTTCACCCTTGTTATCTTTTCCAGGGCACTTAATAAGTTTGAATTCGAAGACGTTCGGAAACTTGCAGCTGAGCTCTGTGGGCGACTTCATCCCCAAGTATATAACAATTTCACTTTTCTGGCCTTAAATATACAACAGTTACTTCGCCTTTTTTTCTTCTTCTGTCAACATGTGAGCAGAGAAAACTGATTCTTGTCTTCCATTATCAAGTGCTTGTTCCCCCCCCCCCCCCCCCCTTTTTTCTTCTTTTTACTCATAAGGTTAGGCTAAATGCTATTGCTTGATAAGGTCTTAACAGTATTGGTTGCTTGCACTGCTGCACACATTCCTTGTCTCCTGACAAATGTTGTAGAAGGTTTGCAAGGCTTACTTCCCGAAATATGCAAGTTTCAGTCCTGGACAGTGTCAAATCTTAGAGACTAAAATTTTAGAAGCTCATGCTTAACGGTGTGAGGCATCAATGAGGGGAATTTAGTTGTATGTTCTCATGTTTTCAAAGTATGTTTTGCACATTGGCCAGATTTATTTTCTCTTCTGCCCCTCTCACCTTAAACAGATGAATTAAGGCCACCTACAATCAAATAATGGTGGGCTAGGGCTTTGTTTTAGGAGTTTATGATTGAGAATATGAGATTAGGGTTCAGGGGTAGTTTTAGACTTGAATTGGCTGAGATCTAAGGCTAATTTTGGCATGAAATAAAATAGAATAGTGCACTGTAAGTTCTAAACAGCAAGCAAAAACCAAGGTTTTTGCGGGCCTGTAAGGGTGGTGTGAGTAGTGTTAGGGTTTTAGGATCAAAGGTTTTGGTTTTGAAGATAACAATAGGCTGGTTAATGCTTCTAATTATGTACAGAAGTGCCTGAAATTAAAATAAAGAGTAAGAGATTAGAAAAGAAAAAATAAGAGAAGCCTTAAAATCTCTTCAGTCATTCTTTGAGTCTCGCTTAAAATAATTTTAATGGCGTCTCACCGTTAGAACTTAGAAGATGGCAAAATCTGTAGAGGATTTTATTAATAGAAGACTTGCTTGTATTTAAAAAGAAAAAGAGTAGAAACACTCCAAAATGCCCCTGATTATGGAAAATCTCAAATTTTCAAATCAAAATGCATTAGAATCATATGGCTTTATCAAAACCCCATCTAAATATCATTCCTGACCGTGTGACACCTATGGTGGGACCCATTGGTCCATCGTTGGGGCCGACATTATTTTCTCCCTTTCCAATCATGCAGGTTTGAGGTACTGATCCCTGTTACCCCTCTTCTTCCTTTTTTTTTTTTTTTTTAATTCAAAGAGATGCAATATGAAGAATTTTTGCTATGTAAATTTGGAAATTCAGCTTAGTTTGACGTTCTTCTTTGTTTATCTGATACTTTTTGGAATCTTCAATCAAGAATATATTATTTTTTGGTATGTTGGATAACTGAAGCATCATGGCATTTTTCTTCTTGGGAAAAGATATTACAAGGTGTACTTTGAAAGAAGCCTAAAATTATAAAAGGTTTTTATTGTGGTCAAAAGGCTTTTATGGATTGAGTTATACTTGATTGGACTTTCTCAACTCTTTTTTGTAATATTTACTTATTTAGATAATTTGGTCTATAGTATTCCGGTGCATTTTTTTTTCCTAAAAGCTTTTTGCATTCTAAATAATTATTTGTATCTAAAACTGGGTTGAAAATTAGAGCTTGATTCTTGGACCTTGTTTTTTTAGGCTTAGCAGATCTATCTAGAAGTTCAAGTGCTCTTTGAATTTAAGTTTTGTGAAGATTTCATGTGTGTTTATCCTTGAGGAATTAAGATCAATGCTGGTGCTGAAAGGTAAAAATTTATCTGGGATATTCTAATAAACAATTTTTCTAAATTATGAAAATTACATTTATGAAGTGCTAAATATAAATTGTTAAGTTTGACCTTGATAGGTGTAAGGATGTATGTGACTGGGCTGAGGAAATGCTGATGCAACCTGAGCATTAAAAGGCTAAGTGTCACAGTCCGATCACGGCCCATGACATCAAGCGCTGGTTTGATTAAAATCAACCTTACTAGCTTTTCTATATCTGCCTTGGCATTAGCCCCTGGCTGAACGATGCACTTATGATGTAGCTTGTGTCACCAACTACTACAAAATCTTAAGCTATTAGAGAATGGACTAACAATATATATCACGCTCTCAACACAACTTCTCACGTGCTGATCCTAGACTTGCACATGGAGGTAAAGAAATCACAAACAAACACAAAGTAGAACAAAATGCAACTTTGTACAAAAAAATCAAACGTGGAATAAATGCAAATGGGGAAAGTTGAACCTAAGACCTCTTGTAACCAAGGCTCTGATACCATGTTAAGTCATCAACTACTGTAAAATCTTAAGCTGTTAGAGACTGGGCTAACAATGAATATCAAGCTCCCAATAGCCTTGTACCTTGGTTGAAAAATGGAAATAGACAGGGGCTGTATACCCTTTTGGAATGGTATGCTGAAATTTAATGGTCATCCCTTTTTTCTAATTCCTGAAAAAAAATGATAACCACTCTGTTCCTAAACAAAATGACTTAAGGTAATATTGTTAATTTCTGCTTGCTACAAATGCTCTAGTCTCTCTTGAAAACAAAATGGCTGTTCTGTTTCTTATTGGTATCATTATGATTTCCTGCATGAATGCTGCATTCTTTCGTGTCAAATTAGAACACTGCTCGACTCGTGTTGAATCGCATCTACTACAGCAACCTTTATTATGACAAGTAGAACACTGAACCAATTTTCTCGTTATAATTGTACTAAATTTTTTTGTCCGTGCACTTTGAGCCCATGTTATCAAGCTCCAGTCTTGTGCACAAGTATTGCTTTATAATCTCTTGGTGCAGTGCTTCTATAATTTCCGGCATAGCATATTTTTTTGTCTTTTCAATCTTCATGTCAACCATTCTAATTTCCCCATGTTATGATTTTACAGGTGCTCCTTCCAGTTATTTCCGCTCAGCTTGAACATGCTGCAAATGCTCAGGATGTACTGAAGATAAAAGCTTGTTTGTTTTCGATTTGCACATCCCTTGTGGTAAGAAAACTGTCATCAGATCTGTTTTGTCATGCTCATGTTTTAAAGATTTTGTTTTATTGTATCTGCTATTTTCCTAATAATATGTTCAGTAGGTTAATTTTAGTGGTTTATTTTGGTATATAGATCAGAGGCAGGGATTCAATTTTGCATCCTTTTACACTCAAAATTAGAAAATCAATAGAAACTGTTCTGTCATGGCCTTCACTGGATAAAGATGAAGGTAATTAATTAGTCTTCTGAAAATGTATGTTTCTCTTACTACTAAAGTCTGATGGCTGCAAGATCTTTCTCCTTTCAGTTTCTAAAGCACAACACGGGTGCATTGATTGTCTAGCACTGATGATATGTACTGAACTAGAAGCTTCTGAATCATTTAGAGACTCGACCTCGGACAAAATTAGTGTTGGTAAGAACAGCTATGGTGGTTAGTATCTCATTCCCACTTTGTATAAGAATTTATGCCTGGTTATGGGAGTTCTAACTGACCTCTGTGACCAACTTGCAGGGGATGCTGTGATGAGAAATTCAATCTTCACTTATGTGATCCTTCAGTTGACACATAATAACAATGAATTCGTTGCCTCATCCAATTTGGGTAATGAGAACTGCACATCCGAGGCATCAGTCCTCTCATTTCGCCTGTGCATGGCTAATGTCCTTATCAGTGCCTGTCAGAAGATCTCAAACTCTGGCAAGAAACCCTTTGCTAAAAAAGTTCTTCCATGTCTCATTCATTTTGTGGGGGTATGTTGATTATAAAAGGCATTACTATTGGGTTCCAGCTGTGTGTAGTTTTCAATATTAGGGGCTACACTTTTTAATGCTACCTATTATTCTGCTTTATTCATCTTTTAGTGGTGTCAGCAGGTGGCGGTGGAATCAGAGATTAGAGTGGCAATTTTGCAAGTTCTCTTCTCAGCTGTGTACCATCTGAAAACTGTAGTTCTTCCTTACTCTTCTGATCTTCTCAAAGTCTCTCTGAAAGCTCTTACAGAAGGATCAGAAAAGGTAATGAAGTCCAGTATAACACAAGTTTAGTGCTTCCACAATTAGTCTTTTGGTTTTGTATATATTGTCATTTTTTGGCTTTTCTTTTTCCTGATCTCTCTCTGGGTGAGTGGGTGCACAGTTACTTTGATGGCAGTAGGTGGATGGTGTGTGCGTGCATGTAAGTTTAATGGCTACAGAGTGTGCGTAATTGGTACCTGTCTTTGGTGATTATAAAACCTAGTTGGTGAGGATTTGGGACATCTTGACCTAAAAATAAACTATGCTGGGGGAAAGTTGGATTCTGTAAGTACAATTAAAGGCAAAATTTGAATTAAGGAGTAGTTAAGAAGTGGATGCTGACTACTGTGGTATATTAACAAAATATTAATGTATCTCAACTTGAAGCTTTAATTTGGATCTGAGGTGCAGTAATTAAATGTACACTTCCTTTTCAAATGGCACCACAGTGAATAGAAATACAGGTACATACTGATTCATAATTACATATCACTTAAAACTTCAAAATTGCGCCCTATTGTTGAGCAACCAATTGCTCCAAAAGCATAAGCTGATAGAGAATGCGCCTACAATGTATATATCAAGCTCTCACCAGCTTCCCTCACGGGCAAACTCTGGACTCGCATGTGGAGAGGCAAAAAGGAGACAAATACAAGGTAGAACGGAGTGTGATTTTGCACAAACAAACCAAATGAGGAATAAATACAAATCGAAAGACTTGAACTTAAGACCTCTCATAATCAAGGCTATGGTACCATGCTAAGCAACTAATTACTCCAAAAGTTTAAGCTGTTAGAGAATAGACCAACAATGTATATCAAACTCTCAACACTTGTGACTTTAAAGGGCTGGCTGCTAAATCATACTTCTATTGTTAAAATCCATTAGAGTGGCTCTATTTTCAGATTTTTGCCATTCAAAGTTTGGCAAAACTGAGAATCAATGAACATAAGTTTTACATAGTTCATCAATAACATGTCTAAATCTTTAACTTACGTAAGAAAACATTTCCTTAAATGCAACTATAGGTTCCCCCAAATGCACCTCTCAGAAGGAAATCGAAGTGTCAAAACTAAGAAAATGGCTCAGAAATCGTAAATCGCAAATTTCAGTCCATTTTTCCAAAAAATATTTAAAAATTCAAAAACCACAGTAAACAATCTCAAAAAATTACAAAAAATAAAATAAAATACCAGAAGACTCCTCATGAAATTCCGATCCAAACCATGCAAGTCTCGCTCTGATCTGATGACATCATTATGTTGTCAGCCATACGGACGCTGACATTAGCGTCAACACCTGTGAAGCATGGATACTCTATTTTGGCTCACCTGTTCGTGTCGAACATGTGTCGGACACCGACACTCTCGGACACTTCCCTGGACACGTATCAGATTGTTGAATCATGAATATTGATGATTAAATGAATAAGCTCTTTTATTTTTATTTCGTGGCTTTGTTATTTTAATATCTTCATGAATATTTTTTGTGATTTGTGTATTTTTATACCAACGTTAATTGCAATAACATTAGATTTTTATTATTTGGTCGTATAAAAATATAAAAAAAATTTATATATATTCAACGTGTCCTTAACGTGTCCGTGTCCTACTTTTTTGAGAAATAGCGTGTCTGCGTGTCCGTATCCGTGTTTCTTATGTCAACATTGTGTATTATTGTGACTACCATGGCTTGTACAGTGTTCTTAATCAACTTTGGATCTCAACCTTGCTCTGATACTATGTTAACTTTGATAAGAGAATTAGAAGTAAAAGAGAGAAGAAAATAATATCTTATTAGAAGAAATAAAAGTCTGAAAACTTACATTACACAGAAAAGAAAAGAGCCATTTTATAGTAGGGCAAAACAAAAGATTATGAAAAGACTATACTACCCTTAATGATGAGCTAATATACATAAGACTAACATGCGAACTACTCTTAACACCAACCCACAAAAAAGAAAAACAGAGGCAAAATTGTGTATCACTGAAAAGAAAGCATTTGCTTAAGTGCAACCTTTGCCCCCCCCCCCCCCCCCCCTCCCCCCTCTCTCAAAAAAAGAAGCTCCCCAAGGCCCCTCCTTGGAGGAGCATGTATGGCTTTTAGAATCTCATATTCTGAAATTCGTTCAATTCACAAGAAGCAAGTCACACATTCCTTCCAACTAGTATAAGGTCTTCCTTACTAGTATTTCACTTCAATCTCCCTCGGAAATAGTTTTTGTATTTCAATTCTAGTCAGCAAGATCCATTAACGATGCTTCTTGCTCGAAATTCATTCAATTCACAAGAATCAAGTTGCACATTCCTTCCAACTAGTACAAGGTCTTCCTTATCCTAGTATTTGACTTCAATCTCCCTTGGAAATAGTTTTTGTATTTCAATTCTAGTTAGCAGGATCTATTAACAATGCTTCTTTCTCGATATGTGACTTCCATTTGCTTTCGCTTTCCTCCCGCCTTTTGGTCTCTCTAGTAGTTAGATCGAGTATCGGAGTCTGTGTATGCTAGTTAGTTGTCATTCTTCCTACGTGCCTTTGAGCAGCTAGTATTGAGCAGACGCAGACGATAAGACGAGCAGATGATAGCTTCTTATGTTTCTTCTGTTTTATCTTCTTCCTTCTCCTTTCGAGGAATTCTTCCACAAGTATTGAGTATGTTCTCTACAACTCACGCTAAACTGGTTTAAATATCCTATGCTTCTTTTCTCACGAGATTTACTAAAAGAGGAATAGAAGCTATGTTTGAATCTCCTATGGCCACCTTCTTATGGAGTTCTTTTCAGCAGTTGATTGTTGTTTTTTTTGTATCGAAATGGATCGCCCTTTCCTTTAGAGAAAATTTCCCTCATCTTTATAGGTTCTAGAATCAAAGCATGCTCCGATTAGGGCTGTCAATCCGAATATGATCCATTTATTTTGAATATGGTACAAAGAATGTGATTTGATAATCCAATCCGAATTCAATAACTCATTTACTTAAATGGATCAGATATGGATTAAACTAATTTGATCAGTTAATAATCTGATCCGATTAATTTTTTTTTTTTTTATAAGTAAGATTTTATTTAGCTACAAACCACCAGAGGGGGGCGAACCCTTATACATGGAAAAGCACTACGCTCTATAATCTCATATTATTCAAAAATAAAAAATGAAAAGCTTTAAGCATACGAGGGTTATGCCTCAACTCTCCAAAAGTATAATGTTTTCAAAAAATGATCTTTAAATCTATGTATCGATAGACTCTCCAAAAAAAAGGCAATTTTGCTCTCTCCATAAGCACCAAAACAAACAAATGGGAGATATCTAATCTGATTATATATAAGATGTATATTAATTTTTTATAAATTATGTTACAAAATTACTTATTATAAAATTATATATTTTAAATTTATATAATATATTATAAGTTATACAGGCTTTGTTAAATAGAGTTGTGTTAAGTTTTGCGTATTTCAAATTTTATTTAGTGTGTGTATGTTATTGCACATGTAAAAATATTATGTAATATATATTTAAATTTATCAAATTGAATCTGATCTAATAATTAACAAATTTGGATTTGGATTAGGAATTCATAGATCCAACGGATTTTCAATTTCGATCCGATAAATTTTTTAACAAATAGAATTTTGGATCATCTTTGATCCGATCTGAAGTCAATCAATTTACCTAGTCAGGAAGGGAATTCTCTCCTATCTCTGTTTGAGCATACGAGCACAAGTGATTGCAGTTTTTAACTAAATAGCTAGTTGAGTTTGGTTTTGTTAGGCTAGACTAGTCATGTATGCACTTTTTTTACGTAGTGTGAGCAAAGGGTTTGCAACCCCGGATATATATATATATATATATATATATATATATCAGTGTTGTTAAAGGCGATCGGGCGCTCGCTTAGGCAATAAGGCAAGGCGAGGTTGAGGCATAGTGCCTCAACACACTTCAAGCGAAGCGATTTGACTATGGCGCCGCCTAGGCGATTGATTGCTTTGACTAAGGCGAAAGGCGTTGAGGTGAGAGCCTCATTAACTGAAATTTATTTTACTTAAATATGCTCATGTATCTTGTCTTGCTATTTTTGGATTAAAGCTAATTTTTTTCTTTTTTGGGACAATATTTAACCAATATAAAAGTAGTAGAAAGGGAAGAAAAAGTTTAGAAGAGTCTCTTTGTTTAAAATTTAATTATGTTATGTCATGCTTTAGATTCACTTTTTTAGTATTAAAAAAGAATTATTACATAAGATATTGTTATATATATATTTAATTATTTTTATAAGTTAGTGCCTTTTTTCATTCAGGTTAGCACTTTTTTGTTGCCTTGTTTTTCAGGCTAATGTAGGACATTAGTACCTTGAAGGCGCCTTTCATCTTTAACTACACTGATATATATATATATATATATATATATATATATGAAAAGGTATGAAAAGGTCGTCAAAGAGGTTCTCTTACTTGCCCCGACCTACAGCGTGCTTCTATTTCATGTTCTTTCTAACTTTAAAAGTTGGTTTCCTTTCCTTGCGCCCCATTCCAAGAGGCTAGATCGTACTAGTCCGGCTAATCCCTTAATGAAATGCTAATACATAAAGCGAATAGGTTAATATCCAAGACACACTAAACACCGCCCCCTTCCCTCTTTCAAACTTATGATGTGGCTAGAAAAAGTATTGAGAGTTTCTCAAGTAGAAAGAAAAAGCGCATAACTGTGTGAGACTTCATAAAGGAGTCAACCAATTGTAAAGTGGAAGGAAGAAAACGAAAAGAAAGAGTGCCAAGCTGAAAATGATAGTTTACAAAATGACAATATATCTCAATGTTTGGTTCATTCATGAAAGATAGAGTTATAAGCTATCTAAATAGCGCTTTCAATCATCATAATAGTGGTAGCCATAACTCGATACTCAACTTTAGTAGAAGAACACACAACAAGGGTTTTCTTTTTGCTTTTCCAAGAAATAACGAAGTTACCCATAAAAGCACAGAGTTGCCAACTCAGTAAGCATTGGAATAAGTGCAAAGCTCTAATGAAGAAGATGAAAATGGGGATAAACTGGTTTAAAGGCCTCGAAGATAGTGTAACATTTGGAGAACAATAGCCTGGTGAATAGTAGTAGGAGAAGAAACAAACTAACTGACAATAGTACAACATAAGTAATTTTCAGGACTGGTAAGAATGAGATATACTAGACTGCCAACAATAGCTTTATATAAAGTAGGTTCAGACAATGGAATGCAATCCAAGGAAATGTATTGAACATTGAGTTCCAAAAAAGTCTCAACTGTCTAAGTATTTAATAGATGGGCCTTCTAAATAACATTAGAAGCATACTTGGACTAAGAAAGAAAATAGTCTTTCCAAGAAGAAACGACCTTAATGGCCAAGAAATATCAGAGGGACCCAAAAGCTTCATTTCAAAATGATGTTATAATTGCGATTTTAACAATGAAATCCCAATATATCATCACTAGGAATGATCAAATCGCCAACATATAGTAAAATAATAATTCAACATGTAGATGTAGACCAAAGAAATGAGTAGAGTCGTGATCGCTAGCATAAAACCCAAGTTAGTAGTTGACTATGAAGAACTTTTCAAACCAAGCTCGATGTGCTTGTTTGAGACGGTATAATGTTTTTTTGAGTTAGGACACCTCACTAGATTGATGAGGAAGATTAGGAGAAGGAACCATGAAAACTTTTTCAGCCAAGTCCCCATTTAAAAAAGCATTCCTCACATTTATCTATGAAAGACTTCATTGATGAATTGCTGCCATTGCTATACATCTTGGCAACAAAAGCAAAGGTCTCCTAGCAATCAATGCAAAACATTTTGTGTACCATTTGGCCATTGATTGAGCTTTTCACCACTCAATAGAACCATTAGACTGGGTCTTTATCATGTACACCCACTTATAACCAACTTCACGTTTACTAAAATTTAAGGGCACCAACTCCCACGTGTATTTCTTATGCAAAGCAAAAAGCTCTTTATCCATATGTTTCCAAAAAGGATAAAAAAAACATCCTCCTTATTAGAGGTAGGTTCAAAAAGAGCATGAACAAAAGCAATGAAGGATCATAAATCACTAGAATAGTAAGAGTTAGATAAATCAAACCTATCAGAACACTAACGAAAACACTTGAGATAGTGAGAAGAAGCGGGATCCATTTTTTCATAACCTGATTGAGAGTTTGAGGATGGATGTGGAGGAATTAGATATGCAGAAGAAATAGTTGTTTTCATGCAAGTGTAAGTATGAATGATAGGAGGACAAACAATTGGTGATTCGAAGGAAGAGAAATAGTAGAAATTGTCATATCACTAAAATAGGAGTCAGATGGAGGATTATTAGGAAAGGGATTAAGATAAATAAGATCGGACTTACACAGACTGTGTGGATTAGGAGAAATATAGAAAAAGGAATATATTTCATAAATCATAGCAACGATACCTTTTTGTCCCTTTACAGAACCAAGAAAAACACACATTGCCAAATGAGCAAAAAGTTTTGTACGAACATTTTTAAGAAAGAAGAACAAAATAGGTACAATCAAACATGTGCAAAAGTAATTGAGAAGCTTACCAGACAAATGCTCAAAAGGATAAACTCGATAACAAGGTTGTTAAAATCAGGATCCTACAATGGATCGATGAGAGGGTCCTCAGGATCGGATTGAGAATCATAAGATTCTACAAAATGAGAACATTCATACCAACTAACATTTAGAGTACAAAAGCTTCGACTAGTCATCATATTGTTTTAGCACATTAGTATAACAATTGTTTTCTTTATATAACAAATAACTAACATTAAAATATTAGATGTATTAAAATATTTAATTCACATAAGAAGAAAATATTTATTTTAATATATTTGGGTCACTCGGCCATGAAAGACACTATAACAAAACCTATGACACAAGGGAAAAATTAGTACTGTGATTTATTTAGTATAAGAGATCAATTGGTTTAAAACTAACTTATTGAGTTTTTGTGTGTGTGTAAGAGAGAGAGAGAGAAGCTAATTAGCCACAATTTTTTTTAAATGGCAATTTCAGACCCATACTGTCATTATAAAGAGTTAAATGACGTAAATCAACTATTATAACACTTGACTGGTCCAAAACAAATTAAAATAGTCATTTAAATAGTTAAAACATGAATAATGTTTTGACATAATTGTTTCACTTAGGATATTTAAGTAGACCTTGGTATTTGTTTTATAATAATATTATGGTCTTAGGTTGTAACTTATCACAGACACGTGTGAGAATAACCATATATCACTATATTGGAGGATCGGTGAAATTGGGAGTCAACTCGGGATGCCTCTCCTGCAGGCTGAAAATTTCCTTTGAGTAGATGCAGTTCTCCCCATAAAGAAATAGTGAGATTTCATAGCCTTCCTCACTGGTATTCCCATATCAAGATCAGGGACCAAGATGAAGCGTAGAACTGTACCCAAACCTACCTCTTGCTATTCTTATTGATTTTTCCAACTTGATGGTGGAAAAGAGATGAAAGCATGGTTGAAATGTAGCCTGAAGTCTCATGACTGGTTAAAATATGCATATTTGATTATTGAAACAAAAATAAGTAGTGTAATACAAAAATTAAAACATGATTGTAGCTTAGCTATCATCTGCTTGAATCGCATCCAGATATGGTGCACTACTTCTCGTTGGACAGTTAATTGAGTAAAAATCCCCAGAAAATAGACCATGTTTATTGAATTAGCTGTGGAACAAGAAGTGCTCATATAAGGACAGCTAATTGATAAGCTCTTGAAACACCAATATCATGGGAGTCAAATAGTTATTGGCATATAAAACAGACATGCATTATATCAGTGGCAGGATTGTGATCTGAGCAATATTGGGTTTTGCTTCACTTATTGAAGATCTGTTCTCCTATGCATCCTTGCTCCCATGTTTTCTTATAAACAGACCGGTTGAAGATGGAAATACATATTGGTTTCTTTTTTGCAGAGTACTTAATTATTGAGCTTGTGTTGTTAATGCCTTCTCATTATTCATCAGGAAAGGATGGCTGGTGCCAAGTTAATGGTATCTCTTATGGCAAGTGAAGAACCAGTTATGAAGAGTATTTCATGGGGGCTACTGGAAGCAAGAACGGTACTCTCCAGGATATCCTTATCGGACCCTTCACCTGAACTGCGGCAAGTTTGCCAAAAATTGCTCGTATGTATGACTTCTCCGTAAGTTGTTTCTTCGTAATTCCCCTTTAGGACTACTGAATTTTGTAGAGTACTATTGTAAATATACAGCTACTTGTCCCCATGTAAGTATATGGAATGTGCTGGTTTCTTTAGTTA
This sequence comes from Nyssa sinensis, assembly GCA_008638375.1. Classification (NCBI taxonomy): domain Eukaryota; kingdom Viridiplantae; phylum Streptophyta; class Magnoliopsida; order Cornales; family Nyssaceae; genus Nyssa; species Nyssa sinensis. The sequence goes on along the minus strand of CM018051.1, from coordinate 11,825,694 downwards.
ATCACATTTTGGGTACTAGTCGGGGAATCATCATAGAAGACTTGGTAGGTTGGTGAGAATAGAACATGCAGAATTCACAAGAAAAATTTGGAGGTTTAATAATGAATTTGAACAGAAAAGGTAAACATGGTAGAAATATGGAGTTGTTACTATTTGGAATACTCAAATCTGTCAGAAGTATCCATTATTTATGTGAAAGAATTAAAAAAGAAATTGGCTAGAATTTTTTAGATTTATTTACTTTTTTCCATTTCTCCAGCTATCTGGTGGTAAAAGTTTCTCTTAACAAGTTTCATTTGAAGGGCCCACAAAAGGGAGGGCTGTGTGTGTTAGCCAACTAGCATAATTGTATTAGACAAAACTAAATCTAGAAATTGACTCCATACACGATTTGCTTTCTGAAAGCTTAATAGTAGATTTCTTTTATTTTTTATTACAGTACTTGAAATTTGATGTGCAATATATGTTGCAAATAAAGTAGAGAGAGAGAGAGAGAGAGAGAGAGAGAGAGAGAGAGAGAGAGACACTTCTCATCTCTAAGACATTAGTAATCAGAAAATACCCTACTCTAGAATATTTTCAAGTCTTTCTAAAATTGGTACATAGGTAATTTTTTTTGTTCAATTGGTATACAGTAGAATGGAAAAAGGTAGTGAACAATCAGCCAGTTGTTTCTCTGATTTCCCAAAGTGCATACAAATTAATTCCTCATTCAACTTTTTCTTAATGAAATGCTTGACAATCTCAAGGTGCTTTGTTCAATCATGACCAGTTTATGAGCAATAGTTATGGTTGTGTTATTATTATAGTTCAATCTGGTTGGCCTGTCAAAACTCACTCGCGAAGTTTCTCATTAAAATCTGAAGCCACAAATGCTCAAACTTAGTGCCATAACCTTGTATTTAGCTGCCGCACTGGATCTAGCAGCTACGGGTAGCTTTTTCCTTTGCCAAGTGATTAAATTTCCTTGTTAAAAGTGCAATGCCTGAGGTTGACAGTTTAGAAGGCCCTCAAACAGTGAACAGTGAACAGCTGCCGAAAAGAAAAACAACCTACAAGTCCAAGGATGGTTAGTATTATACTCTTACCTCTACCCCTGAACTAGATCTAACAAAATCAATTCAAGGGGTTAACATAAATTACCTGAAGGCCAACTAAGAACTTCCTTTTCTACAAGCTGCTAAAACTTAGGGCAATGTCACTAGCACAGTCTGCCTGAAAATTAAGCTAAATATTTACTCTCATCCAACTCAACGGACTAATTTGGATACACGGGTTATCTCTCACTGCCGGTAAATACAACAATAATTTCTAATGTCTATACAATAAATAAAACAACAGAGAGAGAACAAAATTCACAGAGGATAGGAACTGCAAGCCAAGGTCACACCGGGTGCCCTTAGGCAATCACCATCTGGGAAGGGGGGAGTTGGAGACCATTAATTTCTCTTCGACTTCTTCACAACTTGAGAAGATATTTTTTATGCGAAAGCATAAAGCAACATTTCTTTAATATGATAAATTATTCTATGAATCCAGTGTAATGATATTTATTATTTTATAAAAATTATTGTATTATAAAAATTATAACACGTAAACATATAATAACTTTAATAAAAAAAAATATGAATTAAATAAATTAGGTGGGTGTGAAAAATGGAGGAGGATAGGATAAAAAACTCCTATATGTATAGAGTGTCTGACAAATAAGATTGAGAGAGGCTGGCTGGCTGGTTCAACCGTAAGATAGATATACAGACGTTACTGTGATTGATGTAGACAAGCAGTAGTTGAGGATTAGCCATATCCTACGTTGGTTTATATCTATGTTGATCCTTAAACCCTTCAATGAATCAGACTGCCCCATTTCCTATTGTCAATTTGATAACAACTCTGGTTATCCTGTTTACATGTGCTCTTGTCTTTACATTTGCATCAATATAATATATATATATATATATATAGATATAGGCAGAATGTTAGGTGAGATAACCTAATGGTCAATGTACTGTGTTTGGGATCTTGGACTGGTGGCTGTGACAGTTGACTTGTATCCTGATAATGTTAACTGAACAACCTTGAATGGAATATTTACGTCCCCACCCTCACCGACATCATCGTTATCTCCTTCTTCTTCTTCTTTTTCTTTTCTCTTCTGTTTCGATTTAATTTGGTGTCACGGAGTTACTAATTTTTGCAATTTTCGTTTTTTACTTTAAAAAGAAAAGAAAGAAAGTAAACGTGTGGTAGTAGTGACAGTTGCAAAAGTGGTGATGGAATGATTAGAATAAATTAAGCATAAAAATAAATTTTTTATCTATAGAAACACAAAAAAAATTACTTTTACTTAAAACTACTTTGTTTTAGCAATTTTTTTGCTTTTTAAAAGTACTTTTTTTCTTAAATAAGTAAAAAAGTACTTTAAAAACCAACTTATTTTGACAAAGCACTAATCCTATAAAATATATAGATACTTCACTTATGATCTTTCTGTCTTCTTAACTTCTTGAATTTAGGATTTAAAGCAACAACTTTTCCAATTTTTGTACTAAATCTTGAGTTCCTAACAATCGTAATCCCAAAGATTTTGCAAGCAAGAGAACAACATTGTATGTAGTGTTTGTAAGCTATGCTAGAATTGAACCCAAAATAAACTCAACTTTACCACTGTGAGCCACCCAAAAATCTGTTACTTTTTCAAGCTTTCATATTTATAATAAATTAGTAGTCTTAGTGAATTATGATTGTCTACAAAATTTGGTATTGGAAAATTTTGAGGTAAGGAAAACTATTTTCTATCTTTTTCGGTAGGAGGGTTGGAAGCTAGCAAAATAAAAATTGGCATGCTCTTTTTTTTTTTCACAATCAATCGAGTTGGGTGTGCAGAAATAAACAATTTCATTTCTCTCACAAGTATATAGTTTTCGTATGTTAAAATTGTAATATTTTTTATATAGTGAAAGTGGTTCTCACGTGCTTGTGAAAAAATAAAGGTTATCTATTTATGTTGAAATGGTGACACTCTAACCCCAATCACTTTACTTTAAGTTGTCATATTTGTATGAATTTAGTGAATTATGATGGACTACAAAATTTGTTATTTGAGATTCTTGAGGTAAGGAAAGTTTTTTTTAATCATTTTAATAAGACGGTTGGAAACAATGACGGATCGAAAAATTTTAGTCAATGGAGGTCAAATTGCAGGTATAAAAATTTAGGAGGGTCAATTCGTATTTTGTTAATACATTCTACTAAGATTAGTGGTAAAAATATTCAATATCTAAATTTTTTATAGGGTCAAATAGTAGTTACTAAAATTCAGGTGGGTCCATATGAATATTTTAAAAAAAAATTGAAGGGGGCAAGTCCTATTTTGTTAAAAAATTATAACAAAATTAGGGATAAAAATTACAATATGCAAATTTTTGGGGGTCCATCAGTGGTTTGAAACTAGAAAATAAAAATTGGCATGCTCTTATTTTTCTACAATCACTTTATCCTTAGGTCATGTTTGATACGGTAGAATGAGTATTTCATGAATGTCTATTCTAACTTTTTCATTTGTTATTCTTATTTGATACGATTGAAAATACTTATTTTATGAAATAGGCATTTCATTAAAAATCATTAAAAATAATTTTTTGTCCCAACTGAGTAATCTTTATTCCATTTCATGTCATTTTTATTTTATAAAATGATCATTCTATTCTTTCATACCAAACATAACCTTAGCTTAACAACTTTAAAAATGTCAATTTGAATCTCTAACTTTCAATATTCCAAGTTTTTTTGTTTTTTCATTTTGCAAAAGATAACACGAAATTTTGCATCACAAGTATTGGAGGCCATTGTCAACTATTGGTAGATCATGAAAGATTAATTATCAAAAGTCTATGATCTTTCGTGCATAAGAATTATTAATAAATAAAAGTCAATGGTCCAATTAATACAGACTCATGCAATTTTCAAATCATGAATGCGTTAGAATACTCAAAACACACTCTAATCCAGCATCTTAAAATGTATTTTTACGCAACCACATGATCAGACGGTGGAGATATATATATATATATATATATATATATATATATATATCAAGCGACTAATTTTGAGAATAATAATAATATTTTTTAAAAAAATAATAATAATAATAATTATTATTATTATTTTGGCCAAGTAACTGTTCTTTTTTTGCGGTGGTTATGGTAAGGTATTCCCCACTCATTTTTGAGAAGCGAGTGACTAATTCTTATGCATGTGGTTGGGATTTTTTTTTTTTTTTGGCTACAATAATGAGGAATGGGAATTGAATGGTGTACTTGTACGACTCGGATAGGATCTTGGTCCAGCATGGCGGCATGTGGATGCATTTTGTTCCAACTATAATTGTAGTTTTTCATAGAGTAATAATTAGAAATGGCAATGCTGCCCTTTTCTCTCTTTTTATATCGAGTGCATATGAAATAAGATATTTTAGTCATTTGATGGTCTAAGAATTAAGTTTTCATTTATCTCCAATTCTTAAATTATCCAATACAAAAATATAAAAGTTGTTTCACATAGACCTTAAGTATTGTTTTGACCAAAATGGATTTAATGGAGATAGATTTAAGTGGGTTAATTGGTTGATACAAATGAGATTTTAGAAGCTCAAATGAACCAATAATGATATATTATAGCTAGCTAACTTTTATAACCTACAGCTCCAAGTCCTTTTACAAAAAATATATATATAGTTAATTAATCTTAACTTACCGAAAAAGATGCTATATTATTATAAGATTCACGTACATTTTCAATCCAAGATGAATGACTCGGTTATTTTTTTATTTTGAGCTTAGGTCCATTATGGTGACTTAGCACTTATAATTTTTCTTATAAATGAGAATAACACTTCCTCCAAAACAAAAAATTCCCAAATCGGAGAACTCCTCTTACAACCCTCTCTCTCTCTCTCACATCGCCAAAAACTTGAGGGTGTTTGTCCCAGACTTTGATTTTGGATAACAAGTCAATTATGCAATTAAGCTTCTGTTCAATTTTTTTCAACTTCGAAACCAATGGATTTACATTGTTACTGTCGTTAGATGATCTTATGACTTTTTACAGATGATTCAAAAAGAAGAGCACTCATTGCTCACATTTTATTCCATGGGAATGATTGAGGCAATGGTCCTGCCATGGGAATGATTGAGACATGGAATAATTAGGGCAATCAATGTGATTTTGAAACATTAGGACCACCATAAGTTTAATTTGTTCACATTTGTCTTTTATTATTATTTCTTTGTATGGGCTCTGATCTTTACCTTGGAAAATAGTGGAAAGAGTAAGGAAAATCAATTTGATAGGTAGAATAAAGAAAATTGCTAAATCTTCTCCCTTTTAAGGCTCCGTCCTACTCCATTGTTATAGAATAATGAACAAGAAAAGAAGAAATATGATAAATGCTCAACCTTCCTGCTTCCCTCTTTCCTTGCCTTACGATATGGGTCTCTCTCTCCTCCATGAGTTCCATAACGCCAACTCTTTAAGATTATTTTACAGACAAATTGTTTTGGCAATATGAGAATATAATTTTTGTATTCTTGGTATGTGAAAAGTGCTAACTAAATGGTGAACATAAGTGGAGTGTTATTGTCAAATTAACCAATGCACAAAAGATTACAATCATGAAAAAATTTCATAAGGTTTACAAACTGTAAAATTTTATACTTTTGAGATTATGTAAAATTTTATACTTTTACAATTAGTTAGTTTTTAATCACCTATGCTTTAAATAATGATTTGTTTTTTTTTTTTCAATTTTTTACAATCTTAAAACTCAGTTTTGAGTATCCATCACGTGACAAAAAAATCAATAAAACTAATAACAATTAAGAATTTCTCAATTTTTATGAAAGTATAAAATTTACATTTTCGTTAAGACCAAATTTTTTCTAGAAAAGTATTAAATTTTACACTTTTGCTACAACAAAATTTTATAGCTTTGGATCAATTTTTTTTTAAATTTTGTATACAATATGAATCTTGTTTGATAGATTTCTAATTTTATAAATAATTTATAAGTTATTGAATTTTGAAATTTAAAAAAAAAATTGAAAAAAGTACACCATTCATGTGCCTAGTCTTTTAAAGTTATGAATTGATTAGAAATGTAATGATATTTCAGTCATCGAAGGTTTGAAAGACTTGGTGATTGCCATGTTCTTCTAGGAAGTGGCGTGAGGTCATAATCTTTCTTTAATATTACAATATGTGTTGTGAGCCCAAGCCGTAAGATTGCTGCAAGTCAAAAAAAATAAAAAAAACTGGTGATTGCCATGTTCTTCTAGGAAGTGACGTGAGGTCGTAATCTTTCTTTAATAAAATATATTCTTGTGGGTAATCAAAGCAAGACAAATTGCTCTTTATTTGATTTATATTTTTCTTTTGGTTTGTTTTTTTTTTTTTTTGTTTATGTTTTTGTCATTTTACATTATTATTTCAATTAAATAATTGATATAGTATTTTAGATCCAACATATATATACACACACACACACAAAGCACTAGTATTACTATGTTATTTTCTTTTCAATTCTAGTTTCCCTCGACTTGAACTTGAAGCAGTTGAGAGCATATATAGCATAATATGATTTTTAGCTTTGACACAAACTCTATTTGAGAATTTGATGTGCCATGCTTTTGTTAACAAGTCTAAAATTGTTTTGAAAAAAAAATTGTTTTATTTCCTTATTTACACAACAGGAAAAAAATGCTATACCACCTTCAAATCCTACCTCTAATTGTAAAAGTAGTTGTACCATAGTCGTAAAGTGTTGCCGTAATATTTTAATGAAATGTTATGCGTCTTAAATTTTTATATCAAATTTTGAATTTTAAATAATATGATAATTAATTATATAATATTAAATAATGTCTCTAATGCATTATTAATGATGCAATGCTATATTATTTGGAATGCTATAACACATAAAAATTATTCCTATCGCTTACAATCATAGTAAAGAAATTCTTTGAACTTCTTTAAAATCTCTCAAATTTATTATGATATTTTATCAAATAAACCCACCCATAGTTTATTTTAAATATTTAGAAAATCTTGAATTATATCTAAATATCTCGAATCTTACAAATAATTCTAACATTTTATTGAATTATTCCAAAAATTAAATTATGCAGACTCATATTTTATACATTCTTAACACATCACTCGAAAATATCAATTTTAAAATTTTCAATTATTCACAATATTTTTCCGAAGATTAATCTTAATATTTTTTAGTGGGACCAAGAAGTTATAATTTTTCATAAATGATTCCACATACATATATAATTTATTTAACTCTTTTATCCACTTAATTTAAAATTACAATTTTTTCATTTCAACAAAGCATAATTCTTTTTAATCATAAATTAGTATATGATATTTTTACAAACTTGGAATTTTTTAATTTCTAATTTTAAATTACCCATTATTTTAAAATTTATTTAAATTTAACCAAATTATATGAAGTTTTTCTTTAAATCCTGCCCAAAATAACTAATATACTTTTTACTTATCAAAAATATTTATAAACATATTTTATATAATTTTAATATTTGTCAAACTTATTTCTTGACCCTTTGAAATTAAGTTACATTTTTTCAATTTGTTAGTATAATCATCATTCATTTACATCATTATGCTTGTTAAAATTGTTTTTTTTTTTATGATTCAATTTAGGCAACCATAATAAAATCCTAAGTGCTTAGTTTAATTTTTTAAATTTTTTAAAAGTTCATCTTATTTTAATTTTTTCTGTATCAATGTATAATAAATTAACAAGTATTTTTTATGTTTCAAAATTTGAAGTTTTGAGAATATTTTCATTATATTTTTTATAAAATGATTTGGATGCCCTTTGATGAAAAACAAAATGATGGTTCAATGAAGAGGAAGAAATTCAAGAATAAATTTTTACAAAATTGATAATTTGAATGTTATTGTTTATTCAAATAAATTTTTGAAAGAAATAACTATATTCATACTTTTTGATGGACTTACTTCTCTTTCTTATTTACATTACAATTTCATTCATTCAGATCTTCAAGCAAGTTGGTTTATTTGAGATGAAAAAATTGATTTCACTCGTATATATGATTTTAATTTGAATCATTGCACACACATTATATTTAAAAATGAGATGTCACGTGAGTCTGAATTTCAATGTTTTAGGTTGATTTCTTGTCTTCATGTTCAGCATGATGCGATGTGGTTGGCCATGCTATTGCGTCCTATGCGGGGAACTAGGTTTAGGATGAATTTTGGTTAGAAGGGCTTCCAGCTATCTTCGATCCGCTGCTGCGTCTCGATGCGCAACTGGTTATGGGTTTCTCTAGAGAGGTGGATTGTTTTGGTTTGGTTTTTTATTTACTGTCTTTCTATCTTGGTCGTAGAAAATAAATAAATATATTATTATGATTAAACAATTAAAGTTACAGTAAAAATTTGTTTGATACCATGGTTAAGTGTATTATTAATTAAAACTTATAATACATCGAGTTAATGTAGATACATCAAGATGAAATGATTAAATCTATTTTCTTCACACGATAAGCTAGAGTTCAAGTCTTATATCGGGCACATACTTAAAATAGTTCTTCTTCTACATCATTGTACTAAAAAAAACAATCTATGTGTAGCAAAAATATATATACATAAATGTGCTAGATAATATATAAATATATATATATAATTTTGTTTTTATTTAACCTCACTCAAATAATTTTTCAACCATTTTTCAAATTAATGTTATTTTTTAAATTCTATTTTTAAATTTAAAGATGTGATTTTATTATTAGTTTTAAAATAGAATCGCATTTTCCAAATAGATTTTAAACAGCCATCTTCAAATAAGAATCTTTGAAATTCACAATAAAATTTTGTTTTAAAAATAAAATTTCAAAATGAACATGTATTTAAAAATTAGTTAGAAAACTGCACAAAAAATTTCAATATGCTATACAATATATATATATATATGCTTAGATAAGTGTTTCCATGGGCCGCGCGGGCGGGAATTTCCCGTCACTGTCCACTTTCACCTAACTGGAAAGAAAATTTAAAAAGAAGGTGGCCCCACTTACAATAAAACAAAAAAAAATCAAGTCGCTCATATATCATTATATATTCATACATCAGGCGGCATAACCAATTCCTTATAATGCTGAAAAAAATATTAAAAAGTTTTTAAAATTTAATTTAAAAAATTAATGATATATTTTTTATCTAAAATATTTATAAAAAAATTAATATAAAAAATTTTAATTATTAATTTTTATCTTAATATTGTTAAAAAATATTATTGATTATACTAAAATGACCTGAAAAAAATATTTTTAAAATAAATTTAAAAAATATGTAAAAAAATTATTTAAACTCAAAAGAACATAATATTTTATAAAGTAAAATTTTATTTTTTATATATTTTAGATAAATAAAAAATATTATATTTTTTTTGAAATTGAAGAATTTATTTTATCTATTATTTAATATTTTTAAAAATTACTTTGATCTAATAAATAATATTTTTTAATAATGTTAAAATAAAAAAATTTTTATTAAATTTTTTTTAATCTTTTAGGTCAGAAAAAATATATTATAATTTTTTAAACTAAAAACTTTTTTTTAATATTTTTCCCAGTAATAAATTGTCAATCATCCAATACAAACCCATTCTATCTGATAAAACAGGCGCCTCTGTCTCTCACCACAAGAACACCCTTCCCTCTCTCTCTCTCTCTCTCTCTCTCTCTCTCTCTCTATTCTATAATCTATATTCGTCCCATCTATCAATCAAATGCTGCAACTCTTCTTCGTCGTAGCTTTCTCGGCCGTGCCTCTCATTCTCTACGTCCCGCCGATCCGAAGCCTCAACCTATTCCTTGAGACCGTCGAAGACCTTCTCCGTCAGAGCACCTTTCACACCCTCCGTACCTTCCCTCGTTTGCGCCTCGTCTTCTCCAGATTCTTCGCTCCTTTGCTCCGCAGCCTAAGGTAGATTCAACAACCAACCAAACCCTAGATTTCTCAAATAATTTGTATAAGCCTTCAAAATTCCCTTGTCTTTTTCTCATTTGGTTGTGTATGATATGTATCTATTATTGATTGTGTACTAAATGTACATGTACTGTATTTTTTTTTAAAGAAGTAACACGATGATTTGAGCTTTGAGACTTATGGTTTCTCGACCTTCGTTTCTTTAAATAATCAATCTCTCAGTTACTTTATCTCTAATTCTTAAGTTATCCAATACAAAAATATAAAAATTATTTCAAATAGCCCTTAAGTACTGTTTTGACCAAAATGGATTTAATGGAGATAGATTTAAGTGGGTTAATTAGTTGATACAAATGAGATTTTAGAAGCCCAAATGGACCAATAATGATATATTATAGCTAGCTAACTTTTATAACCTACAGCTCCAAGTCCTTTTACCATCTCTTCCATTTTCTTGTTTATGATATGATCTCAATTTTCATTTCAGAATGAAGATGCCAACTAACTAAATATCCAAGTCTTGAAATTGTCATACTAATTACTTACAATTCAGTTTTACTTTAATTTAAGTTAAAAAGGGAGTATAGTACAGGAGAGCTAAGGAGGGAAAAAAGAGTAAATTATATTCATCTATCCTCGAATTTGTTAAAAAAAAAAAATTTATATATTCAAAAAAAATATAGAATTAATTAATCTCAACTTTTCGAAAAAGATGTTATATTATTATAAAATTCATGCATATTTCCAATCTAAGATAAATGGCTCGGTTTTTTTAAATTTTGAACTTAAGTCTATTACGGTGACTTAGCACTTAGAATTTATTTTTATAAATAACAATAATATTACAATGACACGTATATCTCCAAAAACAAAAAATTCTCAAATTGGGGAACTCCTCTCACAACCCTCACTCTCTCTCACATTGCCAAAAACTTGAGGGTGTCGCCCTAGACTTTGATTTTGAATAATAAGTCAGTCATGCAATTATGCTTCTGTTCAATTTCTTTGAACTTCGAAACCAGTGAATTTGCATTGTTACTCTCGTTAGATGATCTTATGACTTTTTACAGATGATTCAAAAAGAAGAGCACTCGTTGCTCACATTTTATACCCTGGGAATGATTGAGGCAATGGTCCTGCCATGGGAATGATTGAGACATGGAACAATTAGGGCAATCAATGTGATTTTGAAACATTGGACCACCATAAGTTTAATTTGTTCACATTTGTCTTTTATTCTATATTTCTTTGTATGGGCTCTGATCTTTACTTGGAAAATAGTGGAAAGAGTAAGGAAAATCAATTTGATGGTAGAATAAAGAAAATTGCTAAATCTTCTCCCTTTTCAGGCTCCGTCCTACTTCATTGTTATAGGATGAACAAGAAAAGAAAAAATTATGATAAATGCTCAACCTTCCTGCTTCCCTCTTTCCTTGCCTTACGATATGGGTCTCTCCTCCATGAGTTCCCTCTTTTTAATCATAAATTAGTATATGATATTTTTACAAACTTGGAATTTTTTAATTTCTAATTTTAAATTACCCATTATTTTTAAATTTATTTAAATTTAACCAAATTATATGAAATTTTTGTTTAAATCCTGCCCAAAATAACTAATATACTTTTTACTTATCAAAAATATTTAAATCATATATTTATAAACATATTTTATCTAATTTTAATATTTGTCAAACTTATTTCTTGACCATTTGAAAGTAAGTTACATTTTTTCAATTTGTTAGTATAATCATCATTCATTTACATCATTATTCTTGTTAAAATTGTTTTTTTTATGATTCAATTTAGGCAACCATAATAAAATCATAAGTTCTTATATTAATTTTTTTAATTTTTTAAAAGTTCATCTTATTTTAATTTTTTCCGTATTAATGTATAATAAATTAACAAGTATTTTTTATGTTTCAAAATTTGAAGTTTTGAGAATATTTTCATTATATTTTTTATAAAATGATTTGAATGCCCTTTGATGAAAAACAAAATGATGGTTCAATGAAGAGGAAGAAATTCAAGAATAAATTTTTACGAAATTGATAATTTGAATATTATTGTTTATTCAAATAAGTTTTTGAAAGAAATAACTATATTAATGTTTTTGATGGACTTACTTCCCTTTCTTATTTACATTACAATTTCATTCATTCAATTGTAATGTCCAACAGCAACTTTTCTTTAGGTAAATTGATTTATTTGAGATAAAAAGAATTAATTTTTTTTCATATACACAAGTCTAATTCAAATAGTTACACACGCATTGTATTTAAAAATGAGTTAGTCGCCTGAATCTGAACTTCAATGTTTTAGGTTGATTTCTTATCATGTTCAGCGTGATGCAATGTGGTTGGCCATGCTATTGCGTCCCTATGCGAGGAATTAGGTTGAGGATGATGTTTTACTGTCTTTCTATTATTATGATTAAACAATTAAAGTTACAGTAAACATTTGTTTGATACCATGATTAGGTGTATTATTAATTAAAACTTATAATACATTGAGTTAACGTAAATATGTCTTGATGAGATGATTAAATCATTTTTTTTTACACGATAAATTAGAAGAGATAGTCAAATCTCTTTTCTTCGTATGATAAGTTAGAGTTCGAGTCTTATATCGCACACACATTTAAAATAATTCTTCTTCTACATCATTCTACTAAAAAACAAAAATAGTGTGTAGCAAAAAAATTTTATACATAAATGTGCTAGATAATATATAAATATATATATATATAATTTTGGTTTTATTTAACTTCACCCATATAATTTTTCAACTATTTTTTAACTTCATATTATTTTTTAAATTGTATTTTTAAATTTAAAAATGTGATTTTATTATTAGTTTTAAAATAAAATTATATTTTTAAAATACGATTTTAAACTAGTATCTCCAAAAACGAATGTGTAAAATTAATAATAAAATTTCATTTTAAAAATACAATTTCAAAATGAACATGTATTTAAAAATTAGTTAGATGAGTTTGAAGTAAAAAATTCCAATATGCTTGGATAAGTGTTTCCGTGGGCCGCGGGCGGGAATTTCTAAAATAAGGCGGCATAACCAATTCCTTGAAATAATTAAAAATTTTCTAAAATTTAATCTGAAAAATTAATGATACAATTTTTTTTATCTAAAAAATTTAAAAAAATATATTATAATATAAAAAATTTTAATTATTAATTTTCATCTTAATATTATTAAAAAATATTATTAATTATACTAAAATAATTTTTAAGATATATTTTTAAAATAAAATTAAAATATATATAAAATAATTTTTTTAATTTTAAAATAGCATAATATTTTATAAAGTAAAAATTTATTTTTTAAATATTTTAGATAAATAAAAAATATTATATTTTTTTAGATTGAAAAATTTTTTGTATTTATTATTTAATATGTTTTAAAATATATTTTAAAAATTATTTTGATTTAATAAATAATATTTTTTTAATAATGTTAAAATAAAATTTAATAATAAAATTTTTTTTATTAAAATCTTTTAGGTGGAAAAAAATATATTATAATTTTTTAAACTAAAAAAATTAATTAAAAAGTTTTTTAATATTTTTCCCAATAATATAAACTGTCAATCATCCAATAGAAACCCATTCTATCTGATAAAACAGGCGCCACTCTCTCTCTCTCAACAAGAACACCCCTCCCCCCCCCCCCCCTACCTCTCTCTCTCTCTCTCTCTCTATATATATATATATATGTTCTATAATCTATATTCGTCCCATCTATCAATCAAATGCTGCAACTCTTCTTCGCCGTAGCCTTCTCGGCCGTGCCTGTCATTCTCTACGTCCCGCCGATCCGAAGCCTCAATCTTTTCCTTGAGACCGTCGAAGACCTTCTCCGTCAGAGCACCTTTCACACCCTCCGTACCTTCCCTCGTTTGCGCCTCGTCTTCTCCAGATTCTTCGCTCCTTTGCTCCGCAGCCTATGGTAGATTCAACAACCAACCAAACCCTAGATTTCTCAAATAATTTGTATAAGCCTTCAAAATTTTCTTGTCTTTTTCTCATTTGGTTGTGTATGATATGTATCTATTATTGATTGTGTACTAAATGTACATGTACTGTATTTTTTTCAAAGAAGTAACACGATGATTTGAGCTTGAGACTTATGGTTTCTCGATCTTCGTTTCTTTAAATAATCAATCTCTCTCACTCTCTCTATGGGTTTCTGAAAAATTTTAGGAAATTTCATTTTTCTTGAATATACAAACATATATTATGTAATATTTGGTCCGTCCGGCATAGCAGGCCAGGTGATCTGGTTGGACTCTCAAGCCAGATGTAAGGGGCTCAAGTCCCTTGTTGCTCGGCACATATGTACATACTACATATACATGTGTGTATATGTATATGTGTGTGTGTAATTTGGCAAATTAGGGATCAAGTGATTGAGGTAACGTGGGAGTTGAATCATTTTCATTTTCTTTTTCTTTTCCAGTCAAAATGATATAAAAACGCTGAAGATTGAATTTCTTATATAACGAATGTATTTTAAAAGCGTTAATGATTCCTAGGAGGAAGGTATTTATTTTCTATGCTTTTGTATTTTTTCTTTTAATCTTATTTTTTTTATTTTTTTTATGAATATTTGAGAACGTTTCTTAGGGTAATGTATTTTTTATTTTATAAATGCCTATTTTGACAAGTATGAAGTTTTTTCAAGTACGAAGTTGTTGATGTTCAATAGTCGGTGGATATAGGGTTATTATATTATTGATACTTTAAATAAGTAAATAGAGGTAGATGTCATAGGTGAGTTGCATACCTGCATCGAGTTCTGTTTGGTGTTGGTTGCTTGATGTGACCTCGTGCTGCTTCTGTCAGTCATAATTATTTTACTTTCACCTCCATCCTCGCACGTGTGAAAAGATCGAATGAACAATATTTTTATTTTATTCTTGTAAGAGAATGAGATGAAAGTAGGATAAAGAGGGTGGGACGTTTGCCTTTCTCATTTTCTATGGATGTAAAACAGATGTGAGATCTGTACTCATGCCATGTAAATATACATATATTTGAATAATATTTTATGTATTAACAGTAAAGTCTTCCTGTACCTGCCTCATTGAAATTTTTTGAATAAATTTGGTATAATAACGTAATAATGTGTTTTTTTAATAATATTTTATTATGTGTAATAATGTAATAATCACTACTGTAGTCTATACATAGCCTCATAGTACCATCTTTCTTTTTGACAAACAGCACAGGTGCATCCCATGGTGATGAACTAGGTCGTATAAAACCCTTGTCTAGTAGCTCCTGTAACTGTAACTTTAATTCCTTCAGTTCAGCTGGGGCCATTCGGTAGGGTGTCTTAGATATCGGTGCAGTGCCTGGCAGTACATCGATGCTAAACTCGATCTCTCGATCAACTGGCATCCCTGGAAGATCATCTAAAAACACCTCAGGGAATTCTCTAGCAATGGGAATCTGTTCCAATCCCGGCTCCTGTGACTCAGTGTTCTGGATACTACACAAGAACCCATGGCACCCCTTCCGAAGTAAACGTCTAGCCTGTATAGCAGAAACAAAATAAGGTGGGGAAGCCACACCTGTCCCTCGAAACTGAATACTCGGACCTCTGGGGCACTGTATACTGACTATCTTAGCCATGCAGTCTATAGTGACATAATGTGTAGATAACCAATCAATGCCAAGTATAACATCAAATACATGTATTTCCAATGGTATCAGATTTGCAGGTAGTTGTGCGTCACCTACGTGTACCGTACATGCTCTATAGATAGTATTCCCATATAATGATTCCCCTGATGGCATTGTAACAGATAACGTGTATCCTAAGGGTTCTGGTTCTATGTTCAATTTAGCAGCAAATAGTGGAGACACAAAGGAATGTGTGGAACCAGTATCAAATAAAACTTGAGCATGCTGTGAACAAATCTGTAAAGTACCTGCGACTACAGAAGTAGAGGCCTGCACATTCCCTGGCGTGAGTGAAAACACCCGCCCTAACTGCTGCTGCCCATTTCTCTGCCCCTGGTTCTGTGTCTGTGTCTGAGTCTAGTCCTCGGGGCACTAGCTGGTGCAGGCGGTGTAGCTGCAGTACTCACTATCAACCTGTTCCTTTGAGGACAATCTGCCTTGAAGTGACCAGTCTGACCGCAAGAATAACAGACGTTGCTGTCTCCGTAACATTGCCCTTTGTGGTTCTTCTGGCAGGTGGGACATTTGGCTATGCCCCTACTGGTCGAAGCAGCCTCCTCTGGCTGTTCCCTGTACTCTTGGATCTTGTCCCTACCCCTGGCCTGGTAAAGGTAGGGCCTAACTGTCTGCCCTGATTCCTTGCTGGCCCCCGACTCATGTTCGCCCTTCTCCTAGCAAGCGCCTCTTCATTCCGCTCCATGATCTTGGAAGTACTTACCACCTGATCATAAGTAGGCAACTGCAAAGGCTCAATGCGATCCTTAATCGTCCATCGTAAACCACCTTCAAACTTGCGAGCTTTCATTGCCTCTGTCATTATAACTATAGGAGCATATCGAGATAACTTTGTAAATTTGGCCTCATACTGCTCCACAGTCATGTTCCCCTATTGAAGAATAAGGAATTCTGTTGCCCTTTTGTCTCGTTCCTGCTAGGGAAAATATTTTGCATTGAACACCTGAGTAAATCTCTGCCAAGTCATCTGTGACTCCCTGGCCTTCTCTACTAACCACCACTGATGAACAGCTCCTCTAAAAGTAAATGTGGCAAAGACCACCTTCTGGGTCTCAGTATACGTCATAATCTCAAAAATACGCTCCATTTCCAATCGCCATTCCTCAGCCACTATAGCGCCCCTGGTGCCATCAAAAGTAGACGGCTTCATTGCCTGGAACTGCTTATAGAGATAAGCTGGCTCTCTCTCATTCCCTTGGCGGCCTGGCTGTGCTAGTGGCGGCTCCTGCTGAGCCAGCGGAACTACTGACTGTACTAGGGGTGGCTCCGGTTGAGTTGGCTGAACTGCCGGCTGAGTTGGCTGAACTGCCGGCTGTGTTGGTGTACTTGTTGGCTCAACAGGTGTACTAGTGCTGGCATGATTCTAGGATAAAGACTGTACCATCTGCGCCATCATACGCTCCATACGATCCATCCGCTCTCCAAGTGTAGGATCCATTTGTGCGTAACGTAATGTTGCTAATCTAGTCAAGACCATTCATTGCCACAACATTTACTGTTAGCGTCATATAAATAATCGTTGTCTTATCATGCTACGCTAACATACTATGTGACTCTACTTGGACATTTGACAATACTAGTACACTAGTCTTAACTCTCATGTATCACTTGTAACCATAGATTTTCCTAGGCATTCTGAACCTAAAGCTCTGATACCAAGTTGTCACGACCCGCAACCCACCCTCTACGGATTAGCGGGGACCGCAACCATCCGACCCGACCCTTTGGTCGAATCGGACCTGATCATCCTGTTCATTCACATCAGTGTACTAATAGATAACCACATGAATCATCACATGCAAACATAGCGGAAAACATTAACTGAATTGTTCTAAATACAAATCGTTCTGCAATTAAAAAAAACACACAGCCTGTAACATCTCTAATAGATCGTCTCGTCCCTAGGATGTGAATACACGGAAGTTCTACAAGACTGTACTCCTATTACCAATACTTGTCAAAATGTCCATCCTATAGCCACAAGTCTCCTACTGTCCGTCCTCTGCGTCAATCCCTGAAATGTGGTAAGGGGGGGTGAGCTAAACAAAGCCCAATAAGTAAGTCCCCTACTCTGTCATGTGTACAAGATTTGGAAAGAACTGAATAATAATAAAGATATGATAGCCAGTCAATATCATAACAATAATCAAAACTCGTCAGTGAATATCACAATAAAGGAACATCTAGTCTGAATGATGACATCACAAGCTATAGACCAAAGTGTCACATACAAGATCATAGAAAGTACTCGAACAAAGCTAGAACATGATTTCACTATGAATCTCAATAGATAGATGGTGATGTCAAAACTGGTGGATGCTATAAACTATGGGGCCCGGCTACCCCCTGTGTGCATAGCACTGAGCTCAATCATGTAAATATGGTCCCCATACTCGGGACAGGTCCCCATACTCGGGACAAGACCCCATACTCAGGTCAATAATATAAGGCTGGTCCCCATACTCGGGACATACTACGCATCATAACTAAGCTATTCCATGGAAAAGTAAAATCACACAAGTGGAATCATAAAGGATCTGATATGATAAATAGAGTACAAATGCGTATCGCAAGAACTGTGACATGGCTGAGTGTACAACATGCAGAGGTCAGATATTACTTACCTTATCTGTGTCTTAGTACTCTGAGACTTTCTCCTTTCCCGTTGACTGGCCTATACATCAATAAACACGTCTCAGTTTTATTTCATTTATCAATTGTACATTTCTCTACTCTAAATATCTCTTTTACTCATTTACGTTTCTACGGTTTCCAGTTTGGACTTAATTTGCCCAAGGGCAAAATGGTTATTTACATGTCTCTACTTTTTGGGTTCTGTTTTCATAATTTGGACTTCACCGTTAAGTCCAGTAGGTTTGAATTAATAAAAATTCACTATTTACTTAACTAAATCGGAGTCTGTTTGACTTACCTTTGACGTAGGGGCATTTTGGTCATTTTGGCATTCTACAGTTATTTTATTTTTTCGGGACTCCGTCTCGTAAAATGGACCTCACTATTAAATTCAAAGGGTCCAAAATAGTAAGTTTTCATTATTCGTTCTACTAATTTAGGCGTCGAAATTTAATTCGAATTTATTTAATTTCTTAAATTATTTAATTTATTGACTTGGGTCTAATATATATTTATTTTAAGTAAAATAAATCATATGGGCCTTAGTGGCACAGTGGTTCACGAATTTTCATCATTTCCCAATGGTCATAGGTTCAATTCTCTGCCCAACCCATTTTTCCAATTTTTTTTTCTGTTTTCCAATTCCTGTATACCAATATAAGTCATCCATTGGATAGCTTCTCCTTTCTAACCAAATACTATCTAAACTCGAATTTAAAAATTTACCCATGAAGTACAAGTGTTAAGAAGTCATCTGAATGGGTGGGTCGGGTCAGACCCGACCCGATTTGGCCAAAATAAAATTGCAAAACAGCAGCCGCGCAGCAGCCTATTCCAGCGTACAGGTTGTCTTCTTCGTCAACGGCGACTCGCCGGTGACGGGTTTCTTGCGTTTTTCAGTTGGGTTAACACCTACGAGTTATGGGCAACTCAAATCTATCATCGTATTTCAAATCGGAGTGCCGGAGCACTCCCAAAATGGCCGGAACAGTGGCGCACCTAGGGCTGTGCGGTTTTTCCGGCAGCCCCTTTCCCTTCCGTTTTTTCCCGTTTTCTCCTACGGTTTCAATCCCGATTTGATTCTAAAATTTCCCTACACCCAAGAGAATCAATTAGCCATGATCTAGCCCAATTGATCGCAACAAAATCAACCCATCCGATCGGTTTTTCACCTCTATTTTCTACCGTTTCCCACGTTCGGTTCTGTTCGGTTTTCTTTTCTTTTTTTTTTTCTTGATTCAATTCCAACACCAATCAAATTCTATGCATTCAATCAAGTCCTATGTTTCATACGATTCTGTATCAACATAGTAATTCATGCTTGACAACAAAATTAAACACAGAAATGAATCTCACTCACCCAACGCGCGTACAGTGCTGTCACCCGATTTCACTTCCGAATCCACCGCTCAATCTGATTTTCTTGGCTCGTTTCCTCCTCCTCTTCGTGCACAACTCACGCAAAATGCCCGACCTGCCTCTTCCTTCTTCCTCCTCTCTTTTTTTCTTCCTTTTTCTTCCCCTTGTTCTAGCGTCCAGCCGCTTACTCTGTTTTTGCCTCTGTTTTTTTTTTTTTTCTTCTTCTTCCTTTGGTTTTAACGCATGGTAGGGATTAAATGGAGACTCCCTTTCTCCTTCTCTCTTTCTCTTCCTCTCCCATCAGTTTCAAGCCCCCTCATTTCTCTTTCTTTTATTTTTCTTCCGTTTTTTTTTTTCTACTTATGCCATTTCCCTGTTTCTCTTTTCTCCTTTTTTTTTTGTATTTATTTACTTTATTATTATTTTTTATTCATATATTCAAGCGATTTAAAAATCCAAATTGTTATTTCATTATAACACGTAAAACTCATTGGCTTGGTGACATCTGGGTCAGGATATTACAGTATGCGTTAATAAAACGACGTCGTATTTTGCAACGTTAGCAACGCACATAGAGTTATTAGCGACGCACACCGTGCGCTACTAATAATCCTTATATCTCAATTCCCCAATTCGATCGCTCTCTCTCTCTCTCAGACGCTCTTTCTCTTTCTCTTTCTCTCTCTCAAGTGCTGTTGCTCTCTCTGCCATTAGCTATCTCGAAGCTTTCTCTATCTCTCAGACACAATTTGGAGAAACGAAGCAAGCAGCAAACTTTCTTCGATTCCACCGATTTACCTTCTAAACAAAAACCCTCTCAGTGCCGCGCCCTAATCTCTCTCGCTCTCTTGGTTTTTGACACACAGTCTCCATAGAGTGCGCTATCTCTCTCTCTCTATCTCTCAATCAAGCTTGTGGCACAGCTCTCTAAGCACTCTATAGGTATGGAATTTCTTTTCTCTGTCAAATAATTCATGAAATATGTAACCTGTGATTTGTCATTTTATGAAATTTCTTTTTTTTTTATTTGGTTGAATATTCCAACAATTTTTTTTGTGAATTTATTCATATCCGAATTCCCCAATTTTATGCCATTATGTGATCGCGAAGCTCTTGATAATTGTTCCAATGATATGCACGTTCCTATAAGGATATGCACAACAGTTTTTGAATCTTTTACCAATTGTTTAATGCATTCAGAATAGTATGATACTAATTTAGCCATTTAGTGGTTAAGATTGTCATTGGGTTCTTATAGATGAATTATGATTTTTTATCATTGTGCTGTAAAATGAATTTTTTGTACTTTTTTATCTTGTTCAGTTTATAGACCTGGTATGGATTTTAGTATCTTGATTGCCAATCTGAATAATCCGTGTAAATGCATTTGGAAGGGTCTTGTTTGGGTAAATCATATTAAGACGGTGCGTGGAAAGAATTGTACCATCCAGTATTCATATCCAAGGACAAGTATTGCATAGTATTTTGTTTGGTTGCTGAGAAAAAATTGGAAAAGAAATGAGAATCCATTGGTGGATCTTCTGCCTACTTATTTTGACAGTTGTTTCCTTCAAAAGCACCAATTATGTTTAACATTTTTCATTATGAATTGCCCTTGTTTTGCATGGAGTAATTTTTTATAGGAACAAATGGATTTTCTCTCTTTTTCCTATTCTTATTTCAATTTACAGTTCATGATACGATGGTACTGTCCTGTTCAAAAGTAAACCTCTTCGTTTCTGTTCTCTAGTTAGTCCTTGTTCCGTAATTTCAAATCTCGTTCTCAGTCCGATTTAAAAATTAAAACTAATCAATTAATATTATTACAAATATAAATATATATATATATGTATATATAAATTTATATATGCAATAATATTATATAATTTAAAAATATAATCCCGATGGAGTGGTATTTTTGTAATTATCTTTGATTGATAAAAAATGAAAAAAGATTTCTTATTCAGAAAAACAAAGTAGAAAAGAAAAAAGTGTCGATTGATGAATTAGTTTCAACAGGGTTAGTCTGAATAGACAATTTTTTTTTTTTTTTTGCTAACATGCTCATTTAGTTCCTAATGTAAAAAACACATGAAAGAGATTACCTATAATGCTGCATGTGATAAAAGGATAAAATGAGATTGGAGTAGATCCTAATATCTAAACTTGCTTTGGAAAAAAAAAATTTGCATCCATTTATTTAATTCATATACATCGGAAGAATAACAAAGACCTAGCATGGTAACACTAATGCTACTCTACTCAAAAGTATTGTTTAAAAAAGTTTTTCAAATAATATGAGCAGAGGACGAGACCAGAAATTTAGGTGAGGGGGGCAAAAATTTGATTTAATGTTTGATCTATAAATTATAAGATTTAAAAAAGTATAAAAAAAATAATATTGACTGATAATATTTTTGATAAGTAATTAAACTGCAACAATAAATCTCACACAACCCAAGACTTTATTGAACCCATTATGGTCTTCTTAAATAGAGACCAATCCATTTCTTCCCTTTAAATGTGAAAAGTAATGTGTCAAGGCCCGTTCGTTATTGTCAGATGAGTTTTGGCTAGAAGAGCTTCCAATTCTCTTTTCTCCTATATTGCGTATTGATGTGCCTTTTCAGCAGGGCTGCTGTAAGCGTGGCCTAATGATGATGATGACGAGAAAAGTGATTTTGATGATGATACATTGTTAGAGTACTGTACTGAGAATGAAGAAATTTTAAGAACAGATGATGATACAAACTCAGATGAATAATTGTAGTAGGTGTTACATGTGTTAAGGATCAATGTGTAATGGATTTTTAATTTTATGATGTAATGGATTGTCAATTTTATGATGTAATGGATTTTAATTTTTATGATGTAATGGAATTTACTTTTAAACTTTCTTTTTAGATATGGTTGGACTAGGCTCACGCAGACGCACAACCTCGGCGGACCCATCGATCTCTTCCCCTTCCTCTACAAGGTCGACCGATCTTGCCATTGATAGTATGCATAGTTCCACTTTGTATTAATGATTATATAAATATGGTACTAATTGTTTCTATTTTATTTTTACTAAAGCTTCGGCCACCACCTCTAGACGAAGGCGCGGTAGGTCGAATAATCGGAGTTTGCAGGCTCAGATGGAGGCAGCAGGGAGCTCACGACTTCGGATTGAGCTACCTGAGGGCTTGCTGAAGCCCATTGGTGGGTGGGCACAGCAGTTCACCACAGAGGTCGGCATCATTTGCCGACTACGCGCTCCACTATATTAGTGACTGGAGTCTTGTCACTGAGGAGGAGTAACGAGATATTCATGCTCGTATCCCAGTATGTCTTTTATTATTGTGTTGAACTAAATTTTAACATATCTAATGCCGTAATGTTTTGACAATGACATGCTTTATAGGAGAAGTTTGACATCGATCTCCACCTGTTTCACGTCGTGAAGGCAGTGGACTGTTACCTAGGAGTCCGTTTCAGGGACTATCGACATCGGTTCCACATGCACTACAAGACGGAGGTGGCAAGCCAATAGAGAGCCCCAAGACAGACCCTACAAGGGGGTCACGGTGGAGGATTTGATGTTACTGTGCGACCGGTTCGCTAGTGATGCATTCCAGGTAAAAATTATCAAAATTACTTTTGTTGTCTGATAAATCATTATCATTTATACTAACCTTCTTTGTTTTGGCCAAGTGTAGGAACTTAGCAGGAAAAATAGCGAGAGCAGAAGCAAACCAAAGGTGACCCACTGTGGTGGATCACGTTCTTTTGTTAGGTATATGCATGATATGATAAGTTAATAAATGTATCAAGCTCTCATTGTATAATCTATTCATGAAATCAATCTTTACATGCTACTATTTATTTGCTCCAGTGAGTACCGGTACACCATCCCAGCCCCATTGATTTGTGGCATAGAACGCACTACAACCCCAAGAAGGGTTGGACTAGGCGTGAAGCACAGCGGCTTTATGTAAGTTTTTTTATGTAACTTGTCACAGTATTACTAATTTAATATTAATCTAAAGTTATAAAAGTAGTAACATATATTTATATTTTTATAAGCTCTTATGCAGTCGGTCCTCAGCCAGTAGGGAGGCTCTGTTCAACCTTGATAAGTTTTTAAAATTAATTACTTTGGTGTATTTATTATATATAGAAAATGTTACGTAAAAAAAAAAAGGATTTCGGCCTAACGGCCTAGAAATTGCGTGACAGATTTCACATATGAAAATAGACTTACACGGACTTAATTTCATCAGTTGTAATGCCTAGTTTGGGGTTTTAACGAACCGAAATGTCGGATATCGGCCTACCGACCCCGAAACCCCATCACACACCTCACAAATAATAAAATAGACTTACACGAACTTACGACACTCGGTTCGGATGCCCGGTTTGAAACTTTTGCGAGTTTCAGCTCCAAAAATGTCCATTTTGGGGTTTTGACGGACCAAAATGCCAGATATCAGCCTACCGACCCTGAAACATCATCACCCACCTCACAAATGATAAAATAGACTTACACAAACTTACGACACTCTGTTCGGATCACCGGTTTCAAACTTGTGTAACTTTTCGCTCTAAAATGCCTATTTTTGGAGTTTTGACAAACCAAAATGCCGAATATCGGCCTACCGACCCCGAAACCCCATCACACACCTCACAAATGATAAAATAGACTTGCACTAACAGAGGTCGAGCCCACCTATTTCAAATGGAAGCTTGCCCCCACCTATTAAACATGGCTTGATACTGGTGTTGAGGAATTTGGGTTGTAGAGAGAGAGGAGATGGAGGAGAAATTTTGTCTCTTTTTAATTAAAAAAATTATTATTAAAGTGAGGGTAGTTTTGTCATTTAACTATGATTTGTAAGGGATAAAATTGGCATTTAAACAAAAAAAATTGCTTACATCATTGAACTCTGTTAAGTCAACTAATGGTCATTGACGGGAAGGGTGAATCTGTTATCGACATTGAAACCAGAAGGGGGACAGTGTTATTTCAGAAATTATAAGAGAGGTTTCTGTAATTGTCAGAAACCTCAGGGGAGGTAGGTGTAATTTACCCAAAAAAGAAAATCTGTGTGTAGCAAAAATATATATATACATAAATGTGCTAGATAATATATAAATACATGTATATATATATATATATATATAATTTTGGTTTTCTTTAACCTCACCCAAATAAATTTTCAACTATTTTTTAAATCATATTTTTAAATTTAAAAATGTGATTTTATTATTAATTTTAAAATAAAATTATATTTTGAAAATACGATTTTAAATTACTATCTTCAAATAAGAATCTGTAAAATTAATAATAAATTTTCATTTTAAAAATACAATTTCAAAATGAACATGTATTTAAAAATTAGTTAAAAAACTGGATGAGTTTGAAATAAAAAATTCCAATATGCTAGATAATATATATATATATATATGATGCTGCACTTTTTGACTCGCAACACGTGAGGGCTCCGTGACCTGTAGAACACTCAGAAAGATGATCAGAGGACCACCGGATTGGCTCCGGCGGTAGCCGCTCCGATGCTTAAGTGAGTAAGGGAATTGAAAGACTGTATTGAAAGTCAAAGAATGAGCATGAATTTAATAGCGTACCTCTAGGATTTAATATATAGGCCGAAGCTTTCCTAAGTTGATTAGGATTCGACGCCATGAATATAGGGATATGATCATCGGAGATTGCAGTTACCTTGTGGGCATTGAGTCGTAGATGGAGATAATCATAAATGGTAGTTTCTGTATTGGAGACTGCTTCCTTATCCTCTGCCCGGAATCCGCTAAGGCGGAGATAATCATAAATGGTAGTTTCCGTATTGGAGACTGTTTCCCTATTCTTTGCTCGGAATCCGCTAAGGCGGTGACGAGATCTGAAGCTCTGGTCTGGACCCTGTGATCAGTTCTGGATATATTTGTTTGGTCACTTCCGACCTTATGTGATGATCTGGATGTCATTGGCTGAGCGAGAATCATGCTAGCTGAACATAAATCGGACTGTGGTCATACGTGTCAAATGTTGATTGGCCTGTCTTTTTATGGTATATCAGTTACTCCCCCCCCAAGTCCTAGTTTGATGTAAGTAACTAGGGCTAAGAGAGTTATGTGTCTCGCTTTTTCGCCTTCCAAGACAATTGTTGGGGCGCCATTTATTGCGTAGTCGGCGATTAAGTCTTTTCAAGGTCACAATTATACTGGGCGGACAGTTGGTTTTCTCGAGAGCATCATTGTTCTGAACCGTCATGGCGTTTGGGCTTGGTGGGTCCCTTCTGATACCGTGTTTATAAATACGGGATGAGATTTTTGAAATGACCTTTCCCTCGACATTTTTACTGTGCTAGAAGATTTCATCCGCCATTGTTGGTTCGTGCGACCTTGAAGAATACAGATCCCCTAAGTGAAAACAGGTTCGACTGATTTTTCCCCCTCTCTTGCTTCTTTCTTCTTGAGTTTGAGAATAATGTCTGTTCCTTCGGAATCTCGAATTGTGAATGAGGGAGTAGGAGACCATTCTGAGATGGCTAGTCCGTCTGTTGTAGGAGATGTAGGTAACCCTGCTCTTGAAATTATTGAGGAGAGGCCTGTTGATCCTCCCCCTAGTCCAGGGGTTAGAATAGTTGATGCTTTCGAAGAGCCCCGAGACAGGGCCGGGGAGACCTCTGGTAGGTCTTCTCATAGAGAAGAGGGTGAGAGTGCCGTCACTCAAAGCCTCTTGGATGAATGGAGGGTGAAATTTGAATTTCCCCCAAATGTGACTTGCAGAGTTCCAGGACCCATGGACCGTCCCCAAGATGTTAAAGCCGGGGAGATTTGCGTTTTCCTTGCCTGGTTTGAAATGGGCTTAAGGCTTCCATTGCCGGATTTAGTCAGGCAATTCTTTTGCTGGTTCAAGCTCTGCCCTGCCGACCTGAATCTCAATAGCTGGCGGCATCTTCTAGGATTTATGATGCTGGGACATCTGAACAAAGTGGACGTGTCTCTGGACTTGATCCGTAGCAATATGGATCTGAAGTTCAAGCAGGCAGAGGGCCTCTATTATATGTCCTTCGAGAAGGGGTTCCGACCCCTGTCTTCCGTTCCTACTTCCAACAAGACGTGGAAGAAGTGGTACTTCTTCGTTGGAGGAGGATGGGAGCATAAGGACTTCCAGGCCGGAGAGACCTCGTCGTTTCCTTGTGTTACGGGCCATAAGGGTGAGACTTATTCTCTTGGGTTTGCTTTAGCTTTGCTTATATCCTCAGAACTGACAAACTTGGTATTTTTCATTTCCTTTGTGCAGTCAAGAGTGCTCGGAAGAGGCCCAAGTTTACTAAGGCTCTGCAGGATCAGTACCGGGCTTTGCTTTCAACTTCTAACCGGGCTCATACTGTTATCGTCACTCCGGACCAAGTGATGGCCACCCGTAGCGCAGAGTTTAAGAGGAGGCTAGCCTCGAGGTGGGAAGTGCCGAAGCCTCAAGTGGTGGGGGAGTCTTCCTCCCCAGCTGAGCCTGATGCTCCTTTAGAAGTGAAGAGGAGGAGATTGATCTCTGGTTCCCCTGAGCCCTCCCCTGCCGAGGCTGAGGAAGCCGAGCCTGCCATTCCTGTATCGGCTGTTCCTCCTGGTCCGAGCAAGAGGTCTAGGAAGGGGAAAGCTCCTGCCGCACCTTCTGAGCCATTTGTTGAGCCGGATTATCAAATTGCCAAGAAGGCATTTGATCAAATATGGGCTCAGGGCCCACATCGGTACAGAGGGGATAATCCCTCCAAATTGATGACTGAGATGATGACTCTCCAGATGAAGGTAACTTCTGAAGCCTTTCCTTGGCCTTTTGTTTGCTCATTTGTTTCACTCTAATTTATCTGTCTTGCTTTATACAGAGCATGCATAGTTTAGCTGCTCTGATGGTGACCCCCATGGGCCTTGAGGAGGCCGAGAAGCTGAGGACGGAGGTGAACGAGATGAGACTGGAGCTCGGAACAGCCCGTTCCAAAATTCAGTCTGCTGAAGAGGGTCTGGAGAAAGCTACCACCAGCCTTAAGGTAGCAGAGTCTGAGAGGGATATATTTGCTCAAACGATTGAGAGGCTTGAGGCGGAGTTGGTTGGTCTCCGTAGTTCCATTGATCAGAGGGTTCAGGAGGCAGTTGGTCAAGCCAAAGCTGAGGCTGAGATGGAATTAAAAGAGGAAGTTGATCAGATGGGTGATGACCTGATCCTGCTCGGCTTTGAGAATTTCCGAACTAGATTCCAACTTCAGTTCTCGGACTTTGATGTGTCATCAATCGTTCCTCCTGAACCTATCTCATCTCGTCCTGATCCGGATAAGACTGCTGGGGCTCGTGCCCTTAATTTGGAAGAGGACGCAGGCCCCTCTGGGAAATCTTGAGGCTTTATAGGCTTTTGGTTCTTTTTTTTTTTTGATGTAGTGAATATATTTTCCCTTTTGATCAATAAGATTGACTTTTCTTCAGATTCTGCTTGTATTTTTCCCTCTTGTGAATTTTGTTGCAAGTGTGGCTGCTCTGAACCCTTTGTATGTTAGGTCAAACAGTTGCTTTCTAATCTTCAATACTTGTCATTGAATAGTGAATATAGATCTGCCTTATTAAAATAAGACGAGAAAGTAGATATAGCCAGATAGATACAGCCTGACAGAGCGGGAGTGGATCTCTGTTGAGCCCTGAGATAGACTGCTCTGAATTAAGAGTCTGTGAGGTTAACTGAGCAGCTTGTGCTCGTTATTATGATGCTCGGTATGCTGAGTATTCGGGATTGGGATATATCCGATCTGTTTGGTCTTTGTTATATGTCTTGACCCGTTATGAAATAGTTAAGACCGGTAGGTCTGAATCTTTGAATTGGGGGTCTATTTACTTTAGACTTTGTTCCCCTTTTTATCGATTTGGGAGCTTAAGTACTGGACTGCGGTCTCTGTCTTGAGAATTCTGTACTCTGTCTCTTGGTATATTGAAGAGGCTTATTTAATGCACCGCTTAGTCATTCGACCGTCGTTTGGGTTTTCGAGGCCACTCTCTTTTTCACCGTTGCGACGGTTCGGTTGGGTGGCTTTTGGACTTCAAGGGTCTATATATATGGAAACGGGGCATACGGTTGCGCTCAACCCTTTTGCTCCCTGATTTGTTTGTGAGAGAAACCTCATATGCTACCGGAGTTTCTCCCATTCGTCCGGAGATGATGGAAGATTCCTTGCCTGAGTTAGGAATAATGAGCCTGCGGCCGAGAGTTAACCTTCCTCTTTTTTCAGTCTCCAAGGAAGGATTGAAGGAGGCACAAGTCTTCTTGTTTCCTCTGGCATCCGGTCGAGATTTCTCCGATTGGTGGTGGCCCCTCCCTGATTCAACCGAGGCCTGGAGTGTTGGTGATGAAGACGAAGGTGAATTGCCTCCCCTTCCTCACACTCTGTCAGAGACCCTTGCTCCAAGTGGCTGGGGGTGAAACAGACGGTGTGAAGAAGAAGATTGAAGGTGGGTTACCTTCTCCCCCATGTGACTTGGCAGAGACCCTTGCTCTATTCTTCTGAGGAGTCATGCCGATTACAAAGGTGGAGAATGAAAAAGTCTCTTGGGGCCCATGGCCCCCATCATCCATTGGTCATGGGACCAGTGATAGTGATGATGAAATGGCCTGGGCACTACTTGATGCAGACTGGGGTTCAGGGTTTCTTCCTTTCAAATGGAGCCGATGAAGGCGGTTTTGGAAGTTTTGGATCCTGTGCCCCTTTATCATC
This sequence comes from Nyssa sinensis, assembly GCA_008638375.1. Taxonomy (NCBI): domain Eukaryota; kingdom Viridiplantae; phylum Streptophyta; class Magnoliopsida; order Cornales; family Nyssaceae; genus Nyssa; species Nyssa sinensis. Next base: position 11,796,185 of record CM018051.1, on the reverse strand, counting down.
CCAGGAGAAGAGCCATTATGTTGCCAAGCATAGCTTCTGTAATAGCTTCTGTAGTAGCTTCTGTAATAGCTTCTGTAACAGCTTCTGTAATAGCTTCTGTAATAGTGTCTTTGTACTGATGTAAATCTTTTGAGTTATGAATAAAGTTGAATTTCTTCTTCCCAGATCTGATATTTTCTGTGAATATGCTCTTTTGAAGCTTAAGCGCCTTCTCATGCATTTCTGTTTGTTCTGAAATTAAATCAAAAAGCTTAGAAAAATGCCAGAGTCGACGTACTTTACCTTTGGTTGAAACCACAGTACTGGTCTGTTTGGCAGATAAGCCAAATAATATAAGTATCAGATCCGAGGTGTTCCGATCTAGGAAACTTTAGTTGATAGATGCTCGGAACTTCTGCCTTTGGATAGACTGGATCACAGAATCTGCTAATTGACGGTGGACCAGGCTCGGAAGGCATGTGCATTAAAGTAGTCTAGGCTCGGTAGGCCTGCATATTTTATGAGCCGAATATTTAAGATCTGTATAGCATGGACTAGACTCTGAAGGTCTGTGCACTGTAGATGGACCGAGTGGACACTCGTACATTATGGACCAGGCTCTGTAGGCCTGTGCATTAATAGATGGACCAAGTCATAAGACTTGTGCATTAATAGATGGACCAGGCTCTGAAGGCCTGTGCATTAATATATGGACCAAGTCATAAGACTCGTGCATTAATAGATGGACCAGGCTCTGAAGGCCTGTGCATTAATAGATGGACCAAGTCATAAGACTTGTGCATTAATAGATGGACCAGGCTCTGAAGGCCTGTGCATTAATATATGGACTAAGTCATAAGACTCGTGCATTAATAGATGGACCAGGCTCTGAAGGCCTGTGCATTAATAGATGGACCAAGTCATAAGACTCGTGCATTAATAGATGGACCAGGCTCTGAAGGCCTGTGCATTAATAGATGGACCAGGCTCTGAAGGCCTGTGCATTAATAGATGGACCAAGTCATAAGACTTGTGCATTAATAGATGGACCAGGCTCTGAAGGCCTGTGCATTTATAGATGGACCAAGTCATAAGACTTGTGCATTAATAGATGGACCAGGCTCTGAAGGCCTGTGCATTTATAGATGGACCAAGTCATAAGACTTGTGCATTAATAGATGGACCAGGCTCTGAAGGCCTGTGCATTAATAGATGGACCAAGTCATAAGACTCGTGCATTAATAGATGGACCAGGCTCTGAAGGCCTGTGCATTAATAGATGGACCAAGTCATAAGACTTGTGCATTAATAGATGGACCAGGCTCTGAAGGCCTGTGCATTTATAGATGGACCAAGTCATAAGACTTGTGCATTAATAGATGGACCAGGCTCTGAAGGCCTGTGCATTTATAGATGGACCATTTTAAGGAAGTAAAAGAAAAAAAAAAAAATCTTCATTGATAATACTTCCGCAAGTGTTCTACGTTCCATGGCCTAGGAACAGGTTTCCCAGTCGTGTCTTCAAGCCAGTAAGTGGTAGGTCGAACGACCTTCGTTACTTTGTAGGGGCCTTCCCAATTTGGTGACAACTTTCCCATAGTGGGATCCTTGGTGTTCTGAAAGACTCTTCTTAAGACGAAGTCGCCAACTTGAAAGCTGACTGTCTTGAGTCCTATCCTGGATTTATTGACCATTCTTTGTTGGTAGGCTTCCATCCTGATGCTGGCCTGATCCCTTCTCTCTTCGAGCAAATCCAAGTTCTCCATCAGCTGCTGATCATTGGATTCTTGCTCAAAGGCCTCAGTCCTCAGAGTTGGCATACCGATTTCAACCGGAATTACTGCTTCTGTCCCATAGGCTAATGAGAAGGGTGTTTCAGAGGTGGGAGTTCTTCTGGTTGTACGGTAGGCCCAAAGGACTCTTGGGAGCTCTTCTGCCCACTTCCCTTTGGCTTGTTCCAACCTTTTCTTTAACCCATCAAGGATTGTTCGGTTGGTGACCTCTGCCTGCCTATTTGCTTGTGGATGGCCTGGAGAGGCAAAGTGCTGCCTGATGTTGAGATTTTCGCAGAATGCCTTGAAGCCTTTACCAGTAAATTGTGTCCCATTATCCGAGATAATTACACGTGGTATGCCAAACCTGCAGACAATATTCTTCCAGGTGAAGCTTTCGACTTCCTTTTCTGTAATATGCGTTAAAGGTTCGGCTTCGGCCCATTTAGAGAAGTAGTCGATAGCCACCAGGAGGTACTTCCTGTTTGGAGGTGCTCGTGGTAACGGGCCCACAATGTCCATTCCCCATTGAGCAAAGGGCCAGGGGCTAGGAATCGGGATGAGCTCGTGCTGAGGCTGGTGTTGGTACGAGGCGAATCTCTGACATTTGTCACACTTCCGAACATATTCTTTAGCCTGTTTCAGCATGCCGGGCCAGTAGTAGCCCTGTGATAGAGCTCGGTGGGCTATAGTTCTTCCCCCATTGTGATTCCCGCAAATTCCCTCGTGAATTTCAGCCAAAACATATTGTGACTCGTCTGGAGCCAAACATTTTAACAGAGGTTAGAGAATATGACCTCCTGTAAAGTTTGTTGTTCAAGATCAGGTACCGAGCCGCTCTGATTCGGATTCTCCTGGCTTTGTTTTTATCCTCTGGGAGGAGCCCGGATCTTAGATACTGGAGGATTGGGGTCATCCAGCTCTGGGACTGTTCATCAACTTGAGCAACTGATGCTCCCTCAATGCTGGATCCTGGCTGAAAAGAGATTTTAACGGTGGAGTCTGTTTCAGACTTGAGGCGGGAGGCCATGTTAGCCAGAGCATCTGCTCTGCAGTTCTGATTTCTCTCAATCTTCTGGATAGTGAAAGTCTGGAAAGAATGCTTTAAATGGTTCACCAGTTCGGAGTACCGAAGCATCCTGTCATCCTTAATGGCAAACTCTCCCAAAACTTGGCTTACTACCAGTTGGGAGTCGGAGAAGACATCGAGGTTCTGAGCCTCGCATTCCAGGGCAAGCTTCATCCCTAAGATTAGGGCCTCATATTCAGCTTCATTATTAGAAGCTTTAAATCCCAGGCTGACTGCTTTTTCCGATGTAAGTCCATCAGGGGACTGTAGTACTAGTCCTACCCCTGATCCTTGATCGGTTGACGATCCATCAATATACAGCAGCCAGGTTCCTGTAGTTTCGGCGATTTGTGCTTCGTTCTGCAGTGCCGGGGTGAACTCGGCTACAAAGTAGGCTAAGGCCTGCCCTTTGATGGAGTTTCGGGGTACATATGCTATGTCAAACTCCCCTAGCTCCACAGACCACTTGACCAATCTTCCCGATACCTCGGGTTTCCTCAGTATTGACTTTAGAGGATAAGCAGTTGGAATCTCAATTGGATGGGCCTGGAAGTAAGGTCGAAGCTTTCGGGCTGATACGACCAAGGCATAGGCCAGCTTCTCTACTTCTGGGTATCTTTTTTCCGTGTCGAGTAGTGACCTACTGACGTAGAATATAGGCCTCTGTACTCCTTTGTCCTGTCTGATTAGTGCGGAACTGACCGCGTTCTCAGAGACTGCTAGGTACAGGAGCAGCTTTTCTCCTTGTACAGGTTTTGACAGGAGCTCTGGAGAGGCTAAGTACTCCTTTAGTTCTTGGAAGGAATGCTCGCATTCTTCTGTCCATTGCAAAGCCTTGCCGCCCTTTAGAGCTTTGAAGAAAGGTAGGCAGCGATCGGTGGACTTGGATATAAATCTGCTCAATGCGGCGACTCTGCCGTTCAGTGCCTGAATCTCCTTTCTGGTCTTTGGCGACTTCAGTCCAATCAGGGCTTGGATCTGAGTGGGATCTGCTTCGATACCTCTTTGAGAGACGATGTACCCCAAGAATTTTCCCTTCGTAACTCCGAAGGTACATTTCGAGGGGTTGAGCTTCATCTTGTGCTGTCTGAGGATATCAAAGGTCTGGGCTAAATGCTGGAGGTGGCTGTCTTTCTGGAGGCTCTTTACCAGCATGTCGTCGATGTATACCTCCATGGTGCTGCCAAGCAGTGGGCTGAACATCTTGTTCACCAACCGTTGGTAAGTGGCTCCAGCATTCTTTAAACCGAAAGGCATCACTCTGTAGCAATAGAGTCCTCTTTCGGTTATGAAGGCGGTCTTTTCCTGATCTGGAGGGTACATCTGGATCTGGTTGTATCCAGAGTAGGCGTCCATGAAACTCATAAGCTCATGCCCTGCAGTGGCGTCAACCAGTTGATCTATTCTCGGTAGTGGGAAGCTGTCCTTGGGACATGCTTTGTTAAGGTCTGTATAGTCAACACAGACTCTCCACTTGCCGTTCTTCTTCTTGACGAGCACAGTGTTGGCTAACCACTCGGGATAGAAAACTTCCCGTATCATCCTGGCGTCCAGCAGCCTCTGGACTTCTTCGTTTATAACCCGATGCCGTTCGGGAGCGATCGGTCTTCTCTTCTGTCTGACCGGGGGGTGGTCTGGATCTACCATTAGTTTGTGAGTTATCAGATTAGGATCTATTCCCTCCATGTCCCTAGTCTCCCAAGCAAAGATAGAGAGGTTGTTCTTCAGAAACCTGACTATCTTTTCCTGCTCGGCGGGCGTAAGGTCTGGGCCGATGTACAAATAACGCCCCTCTGCTCCTGAACTGACCAGTATCTTGATGGGCTCGCCAACAGGCTTGGCTCGACTATCACGCCCCCTTGGGCTCAGGGGCTCTTCAACGCCGGATGGGCAATCTTCCACCTCGGGAGTGTGAGTGAAAACCGGATCTGCACAGTCCCGAGTGTACTGTAATTGCTATTTTGGGGCTGTCTCCTTGAGGGCAATAGCGTGACATTCTCGTGAGGTTGGCTGACATCCTCGGACCGAGTGCACGCTTTGATTGTGGACGTACTTCAGACACTGATGAAAGGTTGAAGTGACCGCCCCTATCTGGTGTAACCAGGGTCTCCCAATGATGACGTTGTATGGAGACTTCATGTTCAACACCATGTACTCTGAGATGGTGGTCTTCTGCCCTTCACCTTCCCCAATAGTGGTAGGAAGGTCAACTCTCCCCAGGGGGGTGCTGAGGCTGCCATCAAAAGCTGCCATTACGGCAGTGGTGGGTTTGACGCTGTCCTGGTCTATGCCCATCCGCTTAAGCGGTTCATAAAATAGAATGTTGACTGAGCTGCCAGTGTCGACTAGGACTCTTCTAGTTTCGAAGTTGGCGATTCTGAGGGTGATAACAAGGGCATCACTGTGAGGGCAGTGTACCCCTGCTAGATCTTGCTCAGAGAACTGGATATCTGGCCCTGGCTTGAGCCTCTTTTCGACGTTAGAGACCTGCAAAATGTTTGGGGCGGTTCTGGCCTCCCGAGCATATCTTTTTCTTGCCCTGTTGGACATTCCTGTAACAGGGGAGTCAGCATGGAGGACGTAGATAACATGGTTGTTCTGCCTCTGAGGCTCGTTTCGTCCTTCCCGCTGCTCTTGCCTCTGTTCGGGCCTCTGATCTGGCCGCTGCTGAGGCTTGTCTTCTTGGGGGTTCTGCCTTCCGTCTTGTTTGACGAACTCCCGAAGACGTCCCTTCTTTATGAGCTGTTCTATCTCATATCGGAGGGTCCTGCAAGTGTTAGTAGTATGCCCATGATCTTTATGGAAATTGCAATACTTACTTTGGTCCCGCAGGCTGGGATCTCCTTTGATCGGCTCTGGCCACCTCAGGTTCTCCCGATCTCGGATCTGCCGGAGTACCTGGTTCGGAGTGGTGTTCAAAGGCGTGAAGTTGGTGAACTCCCTTGGTGCGGAGTTGTACACAGCTCTGGGAGCTGTTTTCTTATCTGGGCTTCTGACCCTCTTTTTGTTGGAGTCTCTTCTGTGATCCTCCTTCTTATGGTCCTCCCGCTTCGGATTATCCCTTTGGGTCTGATCCTTGCCCTTCTGGGCTGAGCGGTTGGCTTCTTCCAGGTTGATGTATTTTTTGGCCCGATCCATCAATGCTGCCATATCAGCCGGGGGGCTTTTTGTCAAGGAGTCTCTGAAGCCACCTTGGGCAAGCCCGGCAGTAAGGGCCGCAACAAGGAATTTCGGGCTGCAATCCGTGATCTCAGTGAGCTCGGTGTTGAAGCGGGCAATGTAGGCCCGGAGGGATTCCTCCCTAGTCTGCCTAACGTTCAGCAGGAATTCTGGTCCCCTTCTGAGCCTCCTACTGGTCATAAACCTATCCAAGAACTGTCTACCGAGCTCGTAAAAGCTGGCAACGGAGTTCGGAGGGAGGTTGTGGAACCACTTCAGAGCCGTTCCCTTCAAGCTGGTGATGAACGTTCGGCACATGAAAGCATCTGAGGCTCCGTGAAGGGCCATCGTATGCTGGTAATGAGATAGGTGATCTCCTGGATCTCCAGATCCGTCGTAGAGAATGAATTTGGGCACCACGAACTTTCTAGGCCTCTCTTCAGACATGATGGCGTGGGTAAACGGAGTGGCTAGTCTTCCGAGCAGCCTGGCCAGTTCGTCCTGCTCTGGAGGGTTCTGAGGTCCTCTTAAGCCGATTGTCCGGTCCATAGACTCGGCAATCTCCTCTTCCCTTCGCGGGTCTCTGAGTCTGACATCTTGTGAACCCTGCCTGACAGCCTCGGCTTCAGGGTAATAGGGTGGAGTGCGCCCTTCGGATGGAGGAGGAATCCGAACCGGTGGGGCTGGCGCTGCATGATAAGGTTCCTGTGGTGCCGGGGGTGCTCCCGAAACCCTAGGAGTTGGGGCTCGGGTAGTGCTCCGGTAATGTACGTCGGGGACAAAAGCGGATGTTCCCCAGCCAGGGACTGTTGATGGCTGTGGATCTCGGCCAGCGTGAGCAACGCCTGAGGGGTGCCCAGGCTGGTTAGCGGGGGCCTGCCCACGAAGTTCTTCATTCCCCGTGGCAACCGGGGGTTGTGTTCCTGCAACGAAGTTGACCGGCGGGCTAGGAGAAGCCGCCGCTTGGTTCTGCGTGAGCGTTGCCAGCGTTCTAGTAATGGCTAGCAACTGCTCCTGCACCAGTTCATTGTGTCGTTTTATTGCTTCGATCTCTTGTCGCATAGGGTTGGCCGCTGGTCCTCTTGTGCGTGGAGCAGACGGCTGACGCTGAGCGTTTTGCGAACTCTGAGTATTCTGTCGGGGTCGGAGATTTGGTGCCATGGTTTTCCGGTGGGGAAAAAGATGAGTTTACGAATAAAGCACGTAGAGATTAGTCGTTTCCCACAGACGGCGCCAAACTGATGCTGCACTTTTTGACTCGCAACACGTGAGGGCTCCGTGACCTGTAGAACACTCAGAAAGATGATCAGAGGACCACCGGATTGGCTCCGGCGGTAGCCGCTCCGATGCTTAAGTGAGTAAGGGAATTGAAAGACTGTATTGAAAGTCAAAGAATGAGCATGAATTTAATAGCGTACCTCTAGGGTTTAATATATAGGCCGAAGCTTTCCTAAGTTGATTAGGATTCGACGCCATGAATATAGGGATATGATCATCGGAGATTGCAGTTACCTTGTGGGCATTGAGTCGTAGATGGAGATAATCATAAATGGTAGTTTCCGTATTGGAGACTGCTTCCTTATCCTCTGCCCGGAATCCGCTAAGGCGGAGATAATCATAAATGGTAGTTTCCGTATTGGAGACTGTTTCCCTATTCTTTGCTCGGAATCCGCTAAGGCGGTGACGAGATCTGAAGCTCTGGTCTGGACCCTGTGATCAGTTCTGGATATATTTGTTTGGTCACTTCCGACCTTATGTGATGATCTGGATGTCATTGGCTGAGCGAGAATCATGCTAGCTGAACATAAATCGGACTGTGGTCATACGTATCAAGTGTTGATTGGCCTGTCTTTTTATGGTATATCAATATATATACACACATATGCACACACACTTGGATAAGTGTTTCCGTGGGCCGTGGGCGGGAATTTCCCGTCACTGTCCACTTTCAGCTGACTTACAATAAAACAAATAAAAATCAAGTCGCTCATATATCAATATATATTCATGCATAAGGCGGCATAACCAATTCCTTATAATAATGGAAAAAAATATTAAACAATTTCTAAAATTTAAATTGAAAAATTAATGATACAATTTTTTTATCTAAATTTTTTTTTTAAAAAAAATTTAATATAAAAAAAGTTTAATTATTAATTTTCATCTTAATATTATTAATTATACAAAAATAATTTTTAAGATATATTTTTAAAATAAAATTAAAAAATATATAAAATAAATTTTTTAATTTCAAAATAGTACAACATTTTCTAAAGTAAAAATTTATTTTTCAAAATATTCTAAATAAATAAAAAATATTATATTTTTTTTAGATTAAAAAATTTGTTGTATTTATTATTTAATATTTTTTAAAATATATTTTTAAAATTATTTTGATTTAATAAATAATATTTGTTAATAATGTCAAAATAAAAATTAATAATTAAATTTTTTTTTAGACTTTTTAGGTAGAAAAAATATATTATAATTTTTTAAACTAAAAAATTAATTAAATTTTTTTTTAATCTTTTTCACATTTATATAAACTGCCAATCATCCAATAGAAACCCATTCTATCTGATAAAATAGGCGCCACTCTCTCTCTCAACAAGAACACCCTTAGCCCCCCCCCCCCCCCCCCTTCTCTCTCTCTCTTTTTATATTCTATAATCTATATTCGTCCCATCTATCAATCAAATGCTGCAACTCTTCTTCGCCGTAGCCTTCTCGGCCGTGCCTCTCATTCTCTACATCCCGCCGATCCGAAGCCTCAACCTATTCCTTGAGACCGTCGAAGACCTTCTCCGTCAGAGCACCTTTCACACCCTCCGTACCTTCCCTCGTTTGCGCCTCGTCTTCTCCAGATTCTTCGCTTCTTTGCTCCGTAGCCTAAGGTAGATTCAACAACCAACCAAACCCTAGATTTCTCAAATAATTTGTATAAGCCTTCAAAATTTCCTCGTCTTTTTCTCATTTGGTTGTGTGTGATATGTATCTATTATTGATTGTGTACTAAATGTACATGTACTGTATTTTTTTCAAAGAAGTAACACGATGATTTGAGCTTTGAGACTTATGGTTTCTCGATCTTCGTTTCTTTAATCTCTCTCACTCTCTCTCTATGGGGTTCTGAAAAATTTTAGGAAATTTCATTTTTCTTGAATATACAAACATATATTATGTAATATTTGGTCCGTCCGGCATAGTAGGCCAGGTGATCTGGTTGGACTCTCAAGCCAGATATGAAGAGCTCAAGTCCCTTGTTGCTTGGCACATATGTACATACTACATATACATGTGCGTGTAATTTGGCAAATTAGGGATCAAGTGATTGAGCTAATGTGGGAGTCGAAGATTTTTCATTTTCTTTTTCTTTTTCTTTTTCCAGTCAAAATGATATAAAAGCGCTGAAGATTGACTTCTTATATAACGAATGTATTTTAAAAGCGTTAATTTATTTTCTATGCTTTTGTATTTTTTCTTTTAATCTTGTTTTTTTTTTTTTTATAAATATTTGAGAACGTTTCTTAGGGTAATGTATTTTTTATTTTATAAATGCCTATTTTGACAAGTATGAAGTTTTTTCAAGTAAGAAGTTGTTGATGTTCGTTTTTTTGTCTTTAAATGGGTGTTCAATAGTCGGTGGATATAGGGTACTTTAAATGAATAAATAGAGGTAGATGTTATAGGTGAGTTGCATACCTGCATCTAGTTCTGTTTGGTGTTGGTTGCTTGGTATGACCTTGTGCTGCTTCTGTCGGTCATAATTATTTTACTTTCATTCCAACCTCTCACGGGTGAGAAGACCGAATGAACGATATTTTTGTTTTATTCTTGTAAGAGGATGAGATGAAAGTACGATAAAGAGGGTGGGATCATAGCCTCTCTCATTTTCTATGGATGTAAAATAGATGCGAGATCTGTACTCATGTCATGTAAATATACATAATATTTTATGTTTTACCAGTATAGTCTTTCTGTACCCATCTCATTGAAATTTTTTGAATAAATTTGGCATAATAATGTAATAATGTATCTTTTTAATAATATTTTGTTATGTGTAATATGATTTATTTTTTATACTAAAAAATAATATATATAAAATAAAGTATTATTAAAAATACATGTACAAAATGGTAATATATAAGATAAAGTATTATTAGAATACATATTATCACGTGATATATTAGACACACTAAAAAATACTTATTAGAAATACATATTATCACGTGATGTATTAGACACGCTGAAAAATATATTTCACCTCTCTTGCAAGGACCCTTTGTGAGAGAAGTGAGGTATAAGTCATCTACAACCTCTCGAACGTAAAACATTACTCATTATACTTGAGATAAAATTATAATTCCCATGTTTTGTTCATTTTGCCTATACTTATCAGCTTGAGTGCATGTGTTTAGTTAATAATTCATTGCATTTGATTTTATTGATGTAGTGTTTTTAAAAGTTGAAATTTGAGTTTAGAGCAAATTGTGAGTTTTAATATGGGAATAGGAATTTTATGTAAAAATAATGTTAAATATTAGGTGGGAAACTATTTTTCATGTATTCATTGCATTTGATTGCTTGGGCTTGGTTAATAGTTCATTGCATCTGATTTTATTGATGTTGTGTCATTTCAGATGTTGAAATTTGAGTTTAGGCAAATTGTGGGTCCCAATTTCCTGTTTGAGAATACAGTAGTGATTTTATGTAAAAATAATGTTAAATATCAGGTGGAAAACTATTTTTCAAGGATTTCTTCTTAACATTCTGCCTTGATGGAATAATTTAGATTTGTTAGATTGAGGCCAGAAGAGTTGCCTAAAAACTTCCATATTTAAATTGCGGCAAGGAAAGTTGCCTAAAAACTTGCTTATTGAAATATTCAGTTCATTTAATCAAAATCTATTTTGTTAAAACAGTTTTTTTTCTATTTTCTAGTTTAATTATATTATGTTTTCACAAAACTGTTTTTGGATTTTGATTTAAATCTATATTTGCAAAATAAATCTGGTACTCTTAGTTTAACATAAGTCTTATTTTTCACCTTGAATGACTATAAAAATTTCTCCAGATAATAAAGTCCTACTTTTAAGATATACTTCCAATAAAATTCTCATTCTTCTCAATTCCTTTTTACTCTTCGTTAACATTTTTTTTTAACAATATTATCATTTATTTTTAAATCTATAAATATAAGAATGTTTTATTTGTTTCAGTTTAGTGAGATCAGTTTATTACGTTTGAAGATATTAGCCTTAAAGGTTTTTAATCAAATGTATCTTAATAATTTTGATAATTATAAAATATTATTTAATAGACTAATGTCTTATACAGATGATAATGCAAATAGGCCATTTAGATTAAAAAAGATTATTGACCAAAACATGATAAAATTCATTAAGTTAATGGATTTCACTCAAGAATATAATCCAAAACAAAGATTAAAATAAGTGAAATGCTTTTATGATGATTCAAGAAAATTGATACACTTATGTTTAAGGATTCAAGACAATTCAAGTAAAAAATTTTATTTTTCTTATTTTGGGTTTTGAGTGACATACAATTAGATTGATCAATAGTTGTAAGCTCTTACAATTTAAAATGATCATTTAAGAACTAACTTCAAATGATTTTTTAAAACAAAACATTGACATATTTTAAGTTTTGAAAAATCAAAATGTTTTGATAAAAGTACACTAAGAAAAATAAGTTAGAAGATATTCACTATCTAAACTAATCGATCAATTCATGGAATTAGTCGACTGATTCTTAGTGGTTTATTTTTTACACTGATCAAGCTAGTTGACTGGGTGATATTTTACAGAACAACTTAAAGATTCACTACTTAAATCAGTCGATCTTCAATGAGAATCAATTAATTGTCTTTCAAAGATCAAATCAATGTACAAACAAAATTAGTCGACTGATTTATGGAACCAATTAACCATTTTGATGTACTGCTTGAGCATACTGCCCAAATTAGTCGACCTAAAGGAAAAATCAGTTGACCATTTCTCAAAGGTAAAATAGTGTACAAACAAAACCAATCGACTGATCCAAAGAACCAATCGTTTGATTGTTCTTGGCCAAATGAATCTCAATTATTCTGAACAAATCAGTTGATCTAATCATTTGACCAGTCCTCATTATAGTCAACTGATTGATAATTTAGTCGACTAATTATGTTGATTTGAAAATTGCAAAATCAAATTTTGAACAAACAAAAAGGGAAGAAACAATTCTTTTTGAAAAGTAATGGACATATTCTTTAAAAGATTATAAATAGATGTTCTATATGGCTTTCTAAGCCATCACTTACAAGCTTACAATTTTACATTTTTGGTATTGACTTTAGATCTAACATCTTTCAAATCTAGATCTGAAAATTATATTCATCTTAAATACTCAGAGTTTATACCTGATCTATTTATAGAGAGTAGGCATCTTATTGCACCAAAACTATTCTAGAAGAAAGTACTATTTAATAAACATCTTTATATCATCTCATTACAGTGAGAGTTATGGGTAGTGCTATTCGGTGAGACAAAAGGGTATATTTTGTTGATATAAAAGGATTGCGGTATTTGCATTGTAAATGTATGATCTTCACCTACAATGAGGTTAGAATAGTGAAAAAAACTCAAGTGGGAATATTTGATTTGATGAAGTAGGAAATTCCGAATCTCATAAAACTATTATATTTGCTCCTCTCTCTCTTGTTTATTTATTTGTAAATTTATAACTTATTTTTAAAGTTAAAAAAAAGATTAATATTTATAATATATACCCTATTCATCCCCCTTCTAAGATAAATATCTGAGTAACAAAAGTAAAGTAAACCACTTAACTCAAAATTAACACTTTTGGTGTAATAAGTTAGAATTAGTTTAACACAGCTTGACCCAAATTTTTAAGTTGAATTCAATAAGATACTCATTGTTGCTTATTTGATTAATCTGATGGTGGAAAACAATGTAATATTACCTAGTTTTCTTTTTTCTTTTCCTTCTTTTTTTTTTTTTTTGGAATTTTATCCTTTTGTATTTCAGAATTATTTTTCTAATATTTTTTTTTATCAAACCGTCAATTGCTCATCTCCCTCAACTGCTTATTTTCCATCAATTATTTATCCTTGTCAAATATTACCCAATTTTCTTTTTTCTTTTCCTTTTTTTTTTGTCCTTTTGTATTTTTTTTTTTTTTTGGTAATTTTATCCTTTTGTATTTCATAATTATTTTTCAACAATTTTTATCAAACCTTCAATTGTTTATCTCCATCAACTACTTATTTCCATCAATTATTTATCCTTTTCAATTTTTTTTTCTATCTCTTTTAACACTTTTATATATAGCTCAATCAAATGACACTGAGTTACGCAAACAAACACAAAAACACCTTTTTCCACCCACCGCACCTTAGTAGAGATTCAACATTCTCATATTTTTTGAGAAAAAAAAATTTGCTTTGAATTTATTTCTTATTTGGTTTGATAAAAAAATTACAAGTTAGATATGTTATTTTTTTCTAAATATTTCATATTATTGTTGTTTGAAATATTCTTTTCTAATTTTTAATGTTGTGAATATATTTGAAAACATTTGTAAATAGTTCATAATTTTGACTGATTTTTTTTTTTAAAATTTATTAACATGTTTATATAAATAACACATTTGATCAATAAAGCTAAATAAGGCTAAACATATTTTTGAAAAATGCAAATAGCATAACAAAGACAGGAGTCCAGTAACAAGGTAATTTTAAAGAATTCTAAAGTCATGCATATTAGATTTTGATATATTGCACATATTTGAAATTAGAGAATAATCATGATGTCATTTATGTCACATATTTAAATTAAATATGCATAACTATTAATTATTTCATACTTTCTTGTTATTTGACTTTTTTTGCAGCATAGCATTAGCAATTGTCTTTCCGAAAAAAAATTGGGTTCAGATGAAAAAAAATTGGGTTCGATTGAAAAATTATTTATGCTTATATTTGTATTTTTGTTTGTAAAAGTTATTTTAAATAGAGTTAATTATTGAAAAGACTTTTAAAAGAACTGTTTATAAGGTTATGTGTAAGATTGAAGCTTTTTTTATTTTAAAAAGTCCATTGACTTTTTATTTAGAGTTAATTAACCTCTAATTTCTGTATTAATGACTTTATTATTAATTAATCTATGTTAGTTATGTTTTTGTTATAAAGAAGTTTTTTCTTCATTGTAAAGTAACTTATGGTTTACGTGTCATTTTTTATATATTTTTCAATGTTTAATTTAACCATTTTATTTTTTATTCTTTTACGTTATTAGATTGACTTTTTTTTATTTGTTTCTTTACTGATTGATATTATTTTTGGTTAGTTTTTTATTTTTATTTAAATTTGCATACATTTTCTATCTATTTTTAGTATCATTGACTACGAATTTTTTAAACTTGGTTACCTCTTTATTTTTTGTTTTTCCATTCTTTATCTATTTTTGGTATCACCCTTTTTTTCTTATCTTCTTCGTTCTTCTTTATTGATATCTCAGCTTTGATTTATGTTAAAAATTATTCATCGATTTTTCATTTACAATCAGAATCATTTTGTGTTTTATTCATAACCAAGTAAGTTTATATATATATATATATATATATATATATTTCAAATTAGTTTTCTGTTCATTATACGCATTATATTCATGATTTTTTTCATACAATATTTGTATTATTTATATAGTATTTTGTTCATTTTTCATTTTTTTGAGTTTATATAAATTATTCGTTAGACATTATTGAAATTTTATTTTTTATTATATACTTTTTTAATCTATTTTTATAGTGAATACTTCATTATTTTTGTTTGTTAAATGTTCTGTAAATTTTTACATTTCAATGTTTTGTTTATTAATATTTCACTTCTTTCATTAACTGTTCTATAAACTTTTACATATCATTATTTTGTTTATTATAAAAACACATATGAAAAATGACCACAATGTTCTGTAAGATTTTGTCTAATTTCACAATGTTTTGCCCTTTGTTATATAACTTCTGTAAAAATGACCTGGAGAGTTCTTCCTTTTGGTTACATTTTCCTAGACTTTTCTCAAACTTTGAAATGCAATAACTTCCATTATATAATTCTATTTTTAATAAAATCGGTATTTTTTTAGACTCTAAAAATCAATATCTATCAAACGAGACTCATATTGCATATTCAATTTTGCAAAAGAAAATCGTGATTTTTGTACAGTGAAATCAAGTGTTAATTGCTAAAGCAATATATTATGTTCTTTATTACACAATTCCACCAGAAAGCTACAAACTCAATGTGAACATAAATTTGAGAGATCAAAGATGACAAATTGGAGTGGAAATAAAATTGAAAGTCAAGCAATTTAGGTCTATGATATTCAATTTTGACTTTATAACAAAATAATATGTTCATTATTGTACAATTACACCCAAAACTGCAAATTAAACTCAAAAGTGAACGTCAATTAAGTTTTTTTTTCTTGAGATATATAAAAGTAAATAAAAAATTAAATAATTAATACTTCTAAGCGTATGCACAAACGAAATTATTATTTAGCACATACTTTGGTCATAACAATAATTTTTTATTGTCTCTTTAATACGTGAATTGAATTGTAAATGATTTTTTAAAATAAAAATAGTAAAATTTTCTTTCTTTTTTTTTTTTAATATTGGAAGTGAATTGATACTAATTTTTATTAAACCGACAAAATTTCACTATCATTTTGACATCGGTCAATTCAGACATTGAAATTTCACTGTCTGCAATAGAATTTGAAGCTGATTTGATAAATAATTTTGAAATTTCACTATTTTTTGAACGTGGAACAGAACTAAAAGTGGAGTGATTCAAACAGTGACATTTCATTGTTTATAGAATTTTAAACTGATTTTGATTAAACTGAAATGAAAAAGATTGTTTAAAAATAGTAAAAATTCATTGTCTCCAGCATGTTAAAATGTTTTGATTAAAAACTTTTGAAATTTCATTATTTTTTGAAAAGTGGAACTAAAATAAAACTAAAAGTAGTGTGTTTCAAACTGTGAAATTTCACTATATGTAGAATTGAAAGCTGGTTTGATTAAACTGAACTGAAATAGAAAGCGGTTATTTAAAAATAGTAAAATTTCATTTTCTCCATAATTTAAACTCGTTTAATTAAACTGAACTGAAATTGAAACTGTATTTAAAAATAGTGAAATTTCACTCTTTGCAAAATTTTAATCTTGTTTAATTAAAGTGAACTAAAATAGAAAGTGGTTATCTAAAAATAGTAAAAAAAATTGTTTGTAGAATTTTAAACTGTTTTTATTAAACTGAATTAAAACTAAAAGTGGTATGCTTCAAATGGTTAAATCTTTATTGTATGCAAAATTTTAAACCGGTTTGATACTATTTAAAATAGTCAAGTTTCACTATATGCTGAATTTTAAACCGGGTTAATTAAACTACAGAATTTTAAACTAGTTTGATTAAATCGAATTGAATTTGAAGTGATCATTTAAAACCAGTGAAATTTTACTGTATGTAGAATTTTAAACTAGTTTGATTAAACTACAGAATTTTAAATTGGTTTGATTAAATTGAATTGAAATTGAAAGTAGTTATTTAAAAATAGTGAACTTTTATTATTTCATTGAAAGGAAAACTAATTTTGAATTGGTTTCTCTTAAAAATTTTATGATTTGGAACTAATTTGTAAAAAAAATAAAGAATTCTTTGTTTATTAAATAATGTTATTGTTTCATATAAGAGAACTGAATCTGTTACATATGATGTGTTTTTTTTCTTCACATTCATATGATTGGACTATGTAACTAGACAACTTGTTGTATCTAAGTTGATATAAAAATATAATTTATGTGTAAAAATTTTAAACTATCATAACTTTGCACTTTGTTTTCTGTTTTATAAGAATTATATATGCATTTCATGTATTTTTTTTTTTTTTTTGAGATCTAGCCAACATAAACTATTAAAAGCGGTTTGTGATGTTAATTGTGCCAAAAAAAAAATTGCTCTTTTCAGCCTTAATTTTCTTTTTCAACAAATTTCACAAGAAATTTTGGGCACAGATTTTTCCCTTTGAAATCTCCTATGTTATATGGGACTTGTTTAATTTATCTTGATTTGTGAAGTCTAAATATATAATTTTATTAAAAACATTTTTATATTTTGTAAGGTATTAAATTTTAAAATTTTGAAAATTTTTCTAAGATTGCCCACATGAATTCATGCGCATTTTGGATTAACACAAGGAAAAGAAAACACCATAAATGTAGTTGAGGACAATTTTATTATGGAAATAAGTGAGGGTCCTTCAGGTTAAAGGAAGAAACCTGGACCACTCTAAGTTTTGGACTTTTTCGGGAACTAATGGGTGAAGTTTTCTTTTTAAGGCAAGGTGGCTTAACATCTTCTCTTTTATACACAACTTTTGTTGGAATCGTTCCATATTCCATACGCACGTAATGATTCGATCTCGCTCCCTCAATACCTTCGCTGGCAGGTGCGTCTCCTACAAAATTCACATTCTTTAGAGAGAGAATTGGGAAACGAGGCGATGTAAAAGAACCGGCTTCAAGGGCTGGCAGAGAGAATTGACGGTCTAATCTAATGGCAAGTTTCTCTTTCTGATTTTGGACAACTATCTCATTTTGCTCACTATCTATTTGTTTCATGTCCTGAATGTATTGTTGAAAAGGTCTTTAAACCCTTTTTTTTCAGTGAATATTTGTTGTTATTTGATGAGTTTGAAGTGAAAAGCGAATGTTGCAATTTACATGCGCAATTGAACAATATGTATTCACACCACACAGTACAGATTATTAATAGAAGCTTTTGACAATAAAGGTGCATATATGAATGTATCCATGTTCCAATTTAATTTATATAAAAATAATTAAGGTCCTTGCCCCTGTTAAAGTTCCCTTTATGATAAACCAAGTGGGATTTGGGAAATCATTTTCCTCCGTCATGTTAAAATTAAAAATTGCCTGGAGTTGTAGCAACTCTCCCACCAATTTTCAATTTCCTGGAATTCCAACCCAAAATTTGTTTTCCAGATAGAATTCCACCAACCCGGTAGCACAACTGAACAAAACGCAGACTTTTCTTCTCTTATCCACATTTCATCATCATTTCGCTCTCCAGAAGGATTAAAATTTCCACACCCTGCTGTTTCTTCTTCTCCATGTAAATTTCATTCCGCTCTTTAGAATTGCCAACATCATCTCTTGTACATGTATTTTCTTTTTGTAGGTACCTTAGATCAACACATTTCAGAGTCATGATCCATAAGTGAGTCCAGATCCAATAATGTGCGATCACAAGTCAAACTATTCTTTAGTCCCTGAACTTAGCATTCATTGAGAATAAAGCCTAAAGTGTTGGTCAAGCTAATCTTAGTTCCCAAAGCATAGTAGTATTCCATCAGGATTTGGTCGAACCACCCCAAAGTTCCCAGACTTGATAGACTCTCTTACGAGAAAGTTCCCTCCCAGGAACTCTTTGCTCTTTTCCTATAGGGATGCCTTAAGATTTGGAGGCAAGCCTTCGGGAGACTCTTCTAAAAGTTTGGCATGTGGCTATAATACTGAAAGGTATTATAGACCCACTATTCGAGATAGTCAGGATTTTGTGGTTTGGAGGTTAAAATACGAGGAACTCCCAAGGTGTTCTTCGAATGACTCATATGCAGGAACACCCAGGATCCTTATAGAAAGAGAGATTCCACTCAGATTGCATATTCTTCTATTACTTTCCACCTCATAACTACCTTCTATTTTGGACTGTAGCACCCATGTAAGAAGTTTGTTAGGGGTGACATCATACCCTAACATCATTGTAAACAGTAACAACCACTATCACATTCTCTGTGTGAATAGTACAATCCTTGTTATTTCAAGTAAACCCTAGATTTGGAAAGTACATAGAATTAGAGTTGAGGTCACTAAGTATACGTCACAGCTGATCGAAACCTGTTCTGGCCCTGGCTCCCATGGAATCTCGCTCGACTAGATTACTTGTATTTTTCCCTTTTTACCATTTCACTCTGGTATCCATGACTGTTTAACGAAGAATACTCACTCTCTCTCTCTCTGTGTGTGTGTGTGTGTGGATCTGATCGACTATTTACTAGATCCATCTCTATCATAAACACTTTCATGTTGAAACTCTTTAACTAACCCTGCCCAAAAAATTGATAATAATGAAAGGAAAAATTTTCACTAGAAAGATTCAAATTGAAACTGAAATTCAAGAGTTTGAAAGTGCTCTCATATGGATCATTTCACTATGTAGGATTTTTTTTTTTTTTTGACAGGTAAGATCAACCATATATTAAAAACAAAAGTGCCAAACGGGGCGCATCCCATGTATAGAATTAAACTGGGAGCTACATAAATCCTTCAATAGAATTGAGCTCTCTCAAAAAATCAACAAAAGCAAAAAGAGAAATGGGATGTTTCCCTACAACCAAAAAATGAAAGGGGCACTTTTGTCATTTTGAAAAAAATGGGATTGGAATTGAGGTATTTGTAATTTGTTAGCAAAAGTAGGGGAGGTCTTTGTAATTGTCAAAAACATGATTGGGGAGGTCAATGTAATTTACACTAAAATAATAAAGCCATTAAATAAAAATTCAAGGATTTCTTCATTTAATCATTAATATTCAAGATTCATGTTTCAAAGCAAATGTTCTAACTATTGCATAGAACATATATATAAGAGGAGAAAAAGAGGGAAAAATTAAAAAAAAAGAAAAAAAAAATGTGGCCATACTTGTTTGAAATTCAGAAAAAAAAGACAAAATAAAATGGACACTTTTTTTTTGCATATCTGACACGTGTCCGGGACGTGTCCATGTCCGACATCATGGGAATTATTTTTAAAGCTCACGTTATAAATGTTTAGCTAGGCTAAAGCTTGCTCGCAAGTCTAATTGTGTTTGTTATTTTGCTTAATTAGTAATTCATCTTGGATTCATTTGGACGAGTTTCTTAATATTTTGTTATAACAATTTCGCAAGGCCTACTTTAACCATTCACATGCTTTCCAACAAATTTAAAATAAAACAACTAATTCATGAACCTAAGCAAGTCAATTCTATTGTTTTTCAAGGCTTGACTTACTTAAATTCAAGCTTGAAACACAAGACAACTAAAGATGCTAGATTATTTTCTTTTTCTGGTGAGATTTTAAAACAATCTGCACTTGGGATTTATTGGTAAGCAAGTTGCTTTCGACAAGGTTCTTCAATTCAATTGTGATTCATGAATGTGGAAACCATGATCCCTCTTCTTATTAATAACACATTAAAATGACATTGCATTGTGTTACCACACACCTCCTGAACTTCTTGAACGAACCAAAGCTGTTGCCCTCTCTCTGCGTAGTACACTAGAAATCTCCCCCCAAGTTGCTTTCGACAAGGTTCTTCAATTCAATTGTGATTCGTGAATGTGGAAACCATGATCCCTCTTCTTATTAATAACACGTTAAAATGACATTGCATTGTCTTACCACACACCTCCTGGACTTCTTGAACGAACCAAAGCTGTTGCCCTCTCTTCGCCTAGTACACTAGAATTCTCCACCCACACTCTCTCTTATGTTGAAACTTAGGCACCCTTTCCTCTCCATCTTATAAACTCTCTCATCTACAACTCTTTATCTACACTCATTCACTCCCTTTTGAGTTTCTTTCCTAACCCTAATTTATATATGTATAGAGATATATATGTTTCTTTTTGGGTGTCTGATCTTAGTTTTTTCTCCTCCTCAACTAAGCAGGTAGTTTCTGAAAGTCAAAACAATTATCATAATAACAAATATGTTCATCACATAAACATCAATTTTACTTGAATCCATATCTACTACTTCTATTTGTTTAATAGGAATATGATTTTAACAATCAGGAAAAAATACTTGTAGTCATACCCAAAATCATAATTACAAATATGTTTATCACATAAACATTAATTATACTTGTACCCATACAATTTTTTTTAAAAGAAATATGATTTTAACAATCAGGAAAAAAATACTTGTATTCATACCCAATTCATAAATAACTTTTGGTATCCAAACCATGAGTCTCAAAACCTAAGAATTTGAGATATGTAGATTTCAAATTTTAGATTTAAAATCCATATCCGAAATTTAAATCTAGTTTTCCAACCACAACCTTAATGTTATTTGCAAATCTAGTAATTTAAGATTTACTATCACAACCTTTTTTTTTTAATTTAAGATTACTCCATATTTCTTTTTTTTTTTCCATTTTTACTTTATAATTTATATATATATATATATATTTTTTGCGATTGGAGCTTCTAGATTGATCGTCTTTGAGTAGCATGTAATCTCACATGTATGTATGTATATCCAAGTGAAAACTTATAGCTAGAATTTTATTAAAATTGTGAAAATTTTCTATCAAGCTGTTTGAAGCATAGAATGGCATCGGTAATTCTCTAAGTTGACATTATTTATGTATATATTTATATGTTTTGTTTCAAACCTTAAAAGTTTAGTCACTTTAATTCTTTGAACATCGTATTGGGTTTTTGCGTACCCTAGCATTCTGGCTGTCTAAGAACCACTTGATATTGCTTTGATGTTAATTTTAAACTTACATACGGATTTTCCTATCATTTTGCACAAAAGATCAATAAGGATCTGATGTGAGTATAAACCAATACAAACAGATTGTTGGGATCCAGAGAACAGAGGAGAGAGTAGATGGTTATCAGGTTCTCCCATGGGAAATCAAGAGCTCCCAAGTGATGTCACTTATTGTGCAAATGATTTAACAAAATCAGGATATGTCAATGGCAATTGCATGGTAAATTCATTGGAATTTTATGTTTTATTCATGATGGTTCCACGGTTGCACAAGCAGCTGAGGGCCCACGCTTATTAGTGGAAACCAAGCAGGACAAGTTATTTATTGTAATATTAGATGCTCTTGTTGCAATTTCAGGTACATTGAGCCATTTTTCGTTAATCAAAATCCACATAGGGAACACCAGGACAGACGTGATTAACAAATCTTAGGTTTTTGAAGCTTCTGAAATAGTGGTTTCAATGGCTGCCAACCCTTGCTCTGCTTCAGCTCTTCGGTGGATTTGGGTCATTGAAACCCTAGCAAGCTTGGAGCAAGTAGATGCATCTCTTTTAATTGGTACATGTGAACTAATATTTACTTCAAGATGGCGACTTCTGTTTATTGTTTTCCTCTCTTCTTTGCTATTGAGGGTTAGGGTTTTATGTTCATGGTTTCCATATTTCAGATTTGATTAGAAAGACTCCAGAAATATTTGATGATTTGGGAAAAAATGCGAGGGAAATGGTATCCTTGAGAGTTTTGGAGAGTTTGTTTGCCCAAAGAAATGGAATCATTAATGGTGTTTCTTCTGCCTCGATTTCCAAAATTGGGTTGGATCCATCAGACAGCTGTGAAGATGTCCTTAGACGCATTTGGTGCGAGGTAATATACTTTGAGTTATAAATTATTTGGTTGAGTTTTTGAAAGAATTGGAATGAGAAACAACCCAATATTTCGTGAATCACCATTAAGTTTATGGATGTTTATCTTGTGTTGACCAATAAAAAAAAAAAGGATGTTTAACTTATGTGGAATTATCTTCACATATATATAGTTGCTAGATATTAGTACTTACTAAAAAAAATGCCAGATATCAGCCTCAAATTTAAAAATTGATGGGCCAGAGATGTTGAATTGGGATGTTCACACCTTTATTATGCATAAAAGAGCTTGCTTGCCTAAATGGGCTCTACAACAGGTAAAAATAATGTCTTTCATTTCTTCGTAAATTTAAGAACTAAGAAGTGATAGAAGCCAAAATGATGCTATTTTTCATTTGCTTGTGATTTGGCCTATGGTGTTTCTTGACAAACAGCTGAAGGATGCAATTCTTGAAGGAATCCATCCAATTCTTGCACCCTTGAAGGAGAGGAGTGGATTGTCAATTAAAAATCAATCTGGAGATAGAATCCTTGTGGATGGTGGCAATCTCAATGCTGTCTCTAGGAGACTTGAAGGAAGCAATACTGATGGGCACATTATGGCAGCACAAGTGAACTTAGTCTCTTCATCCCCTGCAAATGAGAATGACCTTTTGCAAGAAGATTCACCTAGTGGAAATTTGTTACCCTTTAAGAGGGATAGGAGTGACTTAACTACTGAAAATCTGACATCTCAATTCCATGAAGAGCAACTTTGTATGGACAATGGTCATGATCCCCATTTGCATGCCACTGAGAAGCTTAAGCAGGATGTCACTTGTACCAGTCAGGCCATGGGTCAG
Source organism: Nyssa sinensis (assembly GCA_008638375.1). Classification (NCBI taxonomy): domain Eukaryota; kingdom Viridiplantae; phylum Streptophyta; class Magnoliopsida; order Cornales; family Nyssaceae; genus Nyssa; species Nyssa sinensis. The sequence continues at coordinate 11,772,842 of CM018051.1, read as the reverse complement.
GATGCAGTTCCTTGTGGAAATGAGCTGTTAGAAGCTTTATCTGGAAGATTTGGACAACATACTGGAAGAGAAGGGTCTGACTTGGCAAAAGTATCTCAAGTGGGAGGCTTGGAGGAAAGCAGGTTCTCAAAGGGTGGTCAGGATGAGCATATTGCATTAAAGAGTCTTGGGCAGAGCAATGACACAGGTGCAGATGATTTCCAGCATGATCATCCACAAATTTCTCACAAGAAGAAGAAAACAATTCAAGATATATCAGGAGATGGACTGCATCAGAATATCTCTGTTGATGAAGCCAAGGATGACAATGAATGTTTTGCTGAAATGAGATCAAATAGTGCAACCCCAAATGTAACCTGTCAAAATATATCCTTTGATGAAGCCAGAGCTAACTTTGAGCCTAATTCCCAACAAAATGCACCAAATGGTGCCCCCAAAGATGGATCCCGCTGGAAAAGTTTTTCTGATAAAGCCAAAGATGACATGGAGCACAATCATGAACCAGAAATGTGTAGTGATAGTGCTGGTTATAATGATGAGAAGATTCGTGTTGCCATGAAGAAATGTTCTTTCTTAAATTCTCAATGCACATTTAGTCAAGATTCTCTGGCAACAACTGACTGGACAGAGCTGAATCTTTGTATGAAGTGTAAAAAAAGTGGTCAGTTGTTGGTTTGTGGCACAAGTGCCTGCCCATTAGTCGTTCACGAGAGCTGCTTGGGCTCTGCAGCCAGCTTTGATGAAAGAGGGAACTTTTACTGCCCCTTCTGTGCATATTCTCGAGCAATTTCAGAGTATTTGAAAGTTAAGAAAAAGGCCTCTTTGGAAAGGAAAAAAATTGCTGCCTTTATTGGTTTGGGGAATGAACATGGGCCCAAGAAACTTTCTAAGGGATTAAGGTCAGAGCAAAATCAATTAAGACAAGATGGAGATGTGGATGGAAACAATGAAGCTGATTACCGTGGAGATTATGTAAATAAAGTCAATGATCCTCAATGTAGGACAAATATAGAAGATAAGGCAGAGCCTTCAGCATCTTCCTTTAATAATAACCTACCTCGTGGAGAACAAGGGGCAACCGCAATTGACGGAACACACTGTGTTTTAACAGCAGACAGCGGAGAGGGGGAAAGGATAGGCCAAGATTGCCAATCTGCAAGATTGCTAGAAGGACAAGACATTGAAGTACAAGCTGATCTTAAGCATGGTGGCAATAATTCTTCTTGCAGAGACACAGAGATCATTCATCCGAGTGAGAAACAAGCTGATGTTGCAGTGCAGCAGGATGTTTTACAACAACCAAATGAACCAATTACTGACTCACCTCGCAAAGCTGCTTGTCTACCAAATATTGATGGAGAGGAAAGTTCTGAAGAAGACAATGATAACTCCGTTGCGTCTAATTACTTCATAAGATTCCGAACACGAGGAAAGCAGTAGTAAGCTTCTTGTACTTGACGATGCTAGGGATGTTTAGTTGCTGCATCTCTATTTTGAATATTTCAAATTAGTTTTCTTGTAATACTAATGCCTTATTTTAGGGTAGAAATTCCTTTTAAATTATTCAACAGGCCCCCCTCTTACTGGTTTTTGATCCAACTGCAACAGCCCTCTTAATGGCTATTACTACTAGAACATCCAACATTTATATTTTCTCTTCCATCATCCTCATTGATGCGCTTAATCTTTTGAATCTGATATTGTGTCTGAGTACAGTGACTTTTATTGGAAAATAAATGATAGCCTTTGTTTAATTTGCAGCACTTACCCAGCAATTCCTCAATTGAGGCGAAAGAAAGTCCCATGGACACCAGTGGAGGAAGAGATTCTAAAGGTACTTTTTTCCTTCCCCATATATATGCTTATGTTTTTCTTTGTGATGATGTTATATAATCATAGTGTATCAATAAGCTATATTATCATGTTGATTCTGAAATTTTGAGAGAATGTTTGCCCAAATCGGGAACAAATCGTTTGATGTTGTACAAGAAGTGGATGTGTCGGGCGAACTTTTTCAAATCATTGAAAGGGGTCCAGGCGCAGTCCGCAGGTTATGGGTTCTAAGATGGGAACTGGAATGGATTTGTAACACTTTGGAGGCTTTTTCAACAGGAAGAAGACGGGTTGTATTTCCGATTGGTCTACACGAACGCAACAGGAGTCTTTTCTTGTCGAAAGGTTCAAATCGGAGGGGGAAATTTATGAGGTTGGAGGGACGATCTCAGAAGGGGATTCATGCTATTTTTATGCGAGAGGAATTTTTGAAAGGGGATTGGGCTTTATACGCACAAGCTTTCAGATCCTTAGGACTAGCCAAGTCATGAATTGCTTCCATAAGAAAAGGGACTTACCTGGACGTTAGCCGAATTGCAGAATGGCCTAAGGACCCTGTAAGGGTGGAACCCTAGCCAGCTGATGGCTGTGAAGACATTGTGGTACACATGGATTGATGCGGA